>JARQOC010000006.1:304862773-305486580 GCA_033576535.1 Allobates femoralis | reverse complement strand
CTTATTCCCATGCCCTGGGGACCTGCTCTCCGTGGGGAGCCAAATTTCCATCCAACCCTCCCTTTTTTCCATCGTCCCCAGGGGTTCTTACAGGGGGGCCGGGCTACCCAGGGGGCCGCAAACCAGGGGTGGCGTCACAAACTTTTTTTCCCCCTTAAACCACCCTATCCCTACACTCCCAAAGAATGTTTTAAAACACTGAACCCAGGGGTCATGGAGCCAGGTGCCCACCCCTTTGACTCCCCAGAAGAAGAAATTAAAAAGCCCTGTTCCAGAGCCCCCCACGGCCCTGGAGTGCATCAATGGGAAATCAGGGGCGGAACTACCGTGGGGGCAAGCTGGTGCAGCTGCACCAGGGCCCCGAGCAGCTAGGGGGCCCCTGGGGCTCCAGCGGCAGGCCCCCGGGGTCAACGGGACAGAATGGTGGTGTTTGTCGGGTTTTTCAGCGGCGCTGCACACCCCGCGGCACGGGTTCTTGCACTTTTCAGGGAGACGGGATTTTTTTTTTTTTTTTTTCCTGCTCTGAGCCCCGGCCGGGGACCCCGCCCCCTGGAAAACCTCCCCCCCCCCGCCCCCTTTGGCCCCCTCACCCCCGCCTCTTGGACACCTCACCCCCGCCTCCGGGCACACCTCACCCCCGGGCCCTCTTGGACACCTAAACCCCCGCCTCCTGCACACCTCACCCCTTCCCTGGACACCCCCACTCTTTCCCCCCTGGACATCTCACCCCCCCCCCCGGTCATGGGGCGCCCTCCTGCCTCACCTCACAGCACGGGCCCCCGGGGACAGATCCCGGGGTAGAACGGACCTGTGATGACGTCAGGGCCACATGGGGATTTCCGGTGGGCGGAGCTACATTTTGCCCGGCAAAAAAAATTGCCAATAGGAGGAACTAGGGCTGTCCTTTACAAGGTAGTGGTACATAACGGTGCGTACAGAGGACGTGGGGGGGGGGTGCAGAGGACGGGGGGGGTGTGCAGAGGACGAGGGGGGGGTGCAGAGGACGTGGGGTGTGTGCAGAGGACGTGGGGTGGGGGTGCAGAGGATGAGGGGGGTGTGCAGAGGACGTGGGGGGGTGTGCAGAGGACATGGGGGGGTGTGCAGAGAGGGTGTGCAGAGGACGTGGGGGGGTGTGCAGAGGGGGTGTGCAGAGGACATGGGGGTGTGTGCAGAGGGGGTGTGCAGAGGACGTGGGGGGTGTGCAGAGGACGTGGGGGGTGTGCAGAGGACGTGGGGTGGGGGTGCAGAGGATGAGGGGGGTGTGCAGAGGACGTGGGGGGGTGTGCAGAGGGGGTGTGCAGAGGACGTGGGGGGGTGTGCAGAGGGGGTGTGCAGAGGACATGGGGGGGTGTGCAGAGGGGGTGTGCAGAGGACGTGGGGGGGTGTGCAGAGGGGGTGTGCAGAGGACATGGGGGTGTGTGCAGAGGGGGTGTGCAGAGGACGTGGGGGGTGTGCAGAGGACATGGGGGTGTGTGCAGAGGGTGTGTGCAGAGGACGTGGGGGGGTGTGCAGAGGACGTGGGGGGGTGTGCAGAGGACGTGGGGGGTGTGCAGAGGACGTGGGGGGTGTGCAGAGGACGTGGGGGGGTGCAGAGGGGGTGTGCAGAGGACGTGGGGGGGTGTGCAGAGGACGTGGGGGGTGTGCAGAGGACGTGGGGGGTGTGCAGAGGACGTAGGGGGTGTGCAGAGGACGAGGGGGGTGTGCAGAGGACGTGGAGGGAGGGTGTGCAGAGGACGTGGAGGGAGGGTGTGCAGAGGACGTGGAGGGAGGGTGTGCAGAGGACATGGTGGAGTGTGGGCAGGACATGGTGGTGCACAGCACGGAGCTGAGGACATGGTGGTACACTGTGCACAGCATAGAGCTAGGGAGATGGTGGTACACTGTGCACAGCACAGAGCTAGGGACATGGTGGTACACTGTGCACAGCACGGAGCTAGGGACATGGTGGTACACTGTCTCCCGCCGCCTTAAAATCGGTCTGTTTCCAGGAGAGTCGGACGAGTGACATCTGTTTTTTTTAGTCCGTTTGGCATCCAACTGCTGTGCGAGTGTGCGACATTTCTCTCAGATCACATCCGTGTGATGTCTGTGTGCAATCTGTTGTTTTTCTCAGCAGCTATTACTGTAGAATCATTTACAGGAACATGTTACAGTGTTCTCAGCTGCAGAATGAGAATGTATCCGTGAAAAAAATGTGTCAGGCTGCGTTCACACATTGTGTATTTTGTTGCGCTTTTTTGCGCACATGCTTTTTGCCGCGTTTTTCAGCCACGCAAAAAAAGCGCAACAAAATACGCAGGGGCTTTCACACACTGCGCTTTCTTTACCCCAGAATGTGATGTATCACATGACCGCGAGCGCCCAATCAGCGCCGGGAACGCCCATCTGACGTCACCGCAGGTCTTGGCACCGGAGACTGGACACCGGGTAAAGGCGTCGGAGAGGTAAGTATTTCATTCTTTTTTATTTTCCATACATTTGCCTTTGTTTAATTTAGATTTCGCAGTGTATATTAATACACTGTGAAATCTAATGGGCGGCCACAGCTGTCACAGAGGGGAGGAGGAAGCAGGATTCTTCCTCCCCACTGTGACATCACAGGGAGAAAACGCAGGAGCAGCAGCTGCGTAAAGAATTGACACATACTGCTTTTTCTCCCATAAACGCACTGCGTATTTTTGCGCAATATCTGCACTGCAAAGTGAATTTCCCATTCACTTTGCTGGCAGACAAAATGCACATTGCGTATTTTGAAAAAGCGTGCGTAAAAAAGCGCAGCAAAATACGCAATGTGTGAACGCAGCCTCAGACTCTGATGGTTCGTGTGCTGTCCGTGTGCGGTCCGTGATTTTGTCAGACCCATAGACTTGCATTGGTGAGTCTTGCGCGGGAATCACATACTGTCGCAGCATGTTGCAACTTTTTTCTCATCCTGAATCTGGATGAGAAAAAAGGGTCCGACACTCCCCAATCTGCTCTCAGAGATTGATTGCAATGCAAGAAGATCACACATTGCACTCATCACAGTTTCACGCCAGTGTGTCTGTACCCTAATACTAAAATCCATATAGTAATCCTACTGGTATGGGGAGGGTTTATGGCTCAGTACACTCCATGCTTCTTGTTATTAACCAGTTAATGCTCTCTTGTCCACCACACTGCAGTGTCAAAAGAGGAAGACAGCGAGACAGACAGCAACATGGCATCAGAGAGCCCCTGACCTCGAAATAGAAGATCCTCAGATCCCGGTATTGTGACATAATATTAAGAATAAAGGTTTTTTGCATTTATATTACATTATGAACTCCACAGTACAGCGGCGAAAATTACTTCGGCCCCGGGCCCTCCTTGACTCCTGCTTGTTGCCAAAAAATGGGGTTGTGAAGAGGTAGCAATTGCACCCCTTCTCTTTGTGTTTTAGTATAGTAGTCATATTCTTGTATATAGGGGCAGACAGTGTATGCTATGTACACTTCCAGATTATCAATAACCAAAGTGGCGGCAAATTTTTCGACCGCCCCGGGCATCACAAACAGTTGCTACGCCGCTGGCTGTGATGCACACCCGCGGCACTATTCTGGCACTGAGTTCCAGGGGGGGGCCCCCGAAAAATTTCTTGCACCAGGGCCCACTACAGTCTGGGTCCGCCCCTGAATAGGATAGAGAGTAGATGATGGAATAGATAGGAAGATACATCAAAGCTAGAATAGCTAGTTTACCAGTGTTTCCTCGCTCTTTCTGCTGCTACCGATGCCGCTCATTATGCTCATGAATATACACCCAGCAACCAGGAAGCAGCAGACAGCGGGGGGAGACTAGCAATGCTATTCTACCATCTATCTTTCTATCCTATCATCTATTCTATCTATCTCTTGTAGCATATATGTTTTTGTGATAACAAAAATGTATGCACTTAAAAATGACTCAAAATATCACTTATGCTGTCAGTTACAACCGAAACGGATAATGTTTCTATTGTAACGGACAGCACTAGAGCAATGCGAACCTAGCCCAAGCAATCTTAACCTATTTGTCATGAGCAGTGGTCTCCAATTCACTAATATCTTGAGTTGTCAATAGTCCAAAAAGAGAACAGCTACAAAGAGGATCACAGGATCAGTGGTTTTGCTCTGTTCATTTGCAGCGCTGAAGTTCTGGGTTCAGGTCCCACCAAGGACAACATGTGCCAGGAGTTTGTATATTCTCCGTGTGTTTGTGTGGGTTTTCTCCTGGCACTTCAGTTTCCTCCCACACTCCAAAGACTTACTGATAGGGAACTTAGATTGTGAGTCTCAATGGAGACAGTGAAGCTGATATCTGTAAAGTGCTATGGCATATAAGAAATGCATAATAAATACGGTAATAAAGAAATCAGCCAAATGGTGTTTTAATAAGTGCTGTGGCTGCTTGTCATGTGAGGGTGAATCATTTTGAGACTGCAGTAGTCATTAAAAATGTTTTGTGCTGAATTTGGAGAAACCACTTGTTATATTAGTTGTATTGAGCAATTCACATTGTTTTTGTTTGACTGATTTATTGCAAAAAGCAGAAAGGTTGGAAATATGGCTAATAAACCTAGTTAGCAATAGGAGGTTGAATAATTCTGATTGCAACTATTTATTGGATACAAATGCATTTACTCAACTGCTCAAGAGGAAGGGGTTGTCGACTACTAGAACATCACTTTCTAATTCTACATGTCTCTCCCAGGTGAAGTAAAAGATCCTGTACTCACTTCCTATGCTGGCATTGTTCCAGCACTGTCAGTAATCGCGGTTTGGCATATTTGCAGAATGAATTGGCGCGTCGACCGGTAGGCGTGTTTGTTGCCGATGGGTGTGGTCTGGGGGACCGGTGGGTGTGGCTTGGCGGTTTCTCCGTAAACCAAACGAGTGTTCATTTTTAAGTTCACGTGGTCACGGAGCTGAACATAATAGTAGCTGGAGTCTGAGGGTAAGACCCCCAGGTTGAAGGGTTGCAGGGGGGAGCATGAGATTACTAGTGGGTATGACCAGTTTAGTTGGTGGGGGTGGCAGAGCGGCCATGCGCACGCTATAATGGATCATGCTAAAGGGGATCATGCACCTCCCTTTTGCACCATTGAAAATAAAACTATTAAAAATTTACTTTTTTTCATATTTTTAAAAACTTTTTTTCATTTTACTTGTCCCCATAGGGCACCTGAAGACTGCACAATCTGATTGCTTCTGTTGTACAGAGTCATGCTGATGATCATCTCCTGTAAGCTAGTGCTTAGCTGAGGAAGTGACAGGAGTCATCATCGCTATCATGGCAACACATCAATGGCGACGGGAACAGTGCGATCCCCATCGGTGCATGTTAGATTGCATTTTCAGAGTTTGACAGCATGATTTAACTAGATAACAGGTGCTTATTAGCTGCACATGTCGGATGATCAGATCAGCCGACATGTGCAGTGAATGATGCGAGCTCAGTGCGTGAGTTCTCATCAAAGCAGGAAACACAACCAATGACGTTTCTTCAAGTCATTGGTCATGCAGGGGATGAAAACAGACTTCTGTTTTTCATCCATTTTTGTTCTGTTTGTAATAGATTCATTTTTATAAGAGGGGTCAATGAAAACCTCTAGCTTTCTAAGCATGCCCAGTGCTAAAAAATAGTTCAGTAAAGGAATGATATATTGGATGACCATCTTTTATGATCCACTTCCTATAGATTTCAGTAGTAAAAAAAAAAGACCTGAAAGCTATTTGTTTTTTGACCAGACAACAAAGTTGTGCAAACTTTGGTCCTGATTCATCAAAGCAGTTGCACCACAATTGGTTTTAAAAATTCCAGAATGGGTAAAGATTGGGACCTTGTCATAGCTACCATCAAAGTGAATTAAATCCCTGATGTCTCATTCACACATTGCTTATTTATACCTTGCAGATTTGCTGCAGATTGGAATATTACAGCATAACAATTCTCGCGGTGTTTTTGCATCCGAAATCACCCATACTAATGGAAGGGTAAAAAGACGCAAAAAAAAACACATAAAAAAAGCAACACTAACTTGCTGCAAAACGTGACTGTGTGCGGATACCGCTATAGGAATCTAATTGGCGGATGTACGATTTACTGTACTTTTGTACTGTAATATATATATAACAGAAAAAAACTGCACAGCACTCACAGACTATTGTGAACCGGTGCCAGCAGGGCTGCTGGATCAAATAACTAGAGAAAAATACTCTGCAGCACTCGGCTACTCCCAATGATGTACATATGCTAACAAGCTATATATATATATATATATATATATATATATATATATATATATATATATAAATGAAAAAAAAGTTTAAAAACTTAAGTTTTTTTCAAAAAACTCAAAATCTTATCTTTTTATTTCTGAAGTTCTTGGTACACACATTGGCCAATGTCTGTTTGCTCATCAACTGCGACAAAGCGACTTCAGGTCTGATGAGTCCTAACGCTGACATCCCTGTCCTCCTTGTCCACCCCCCACTTCTCAGTGGGCAGACTCCATCTCGACCCTAGATCACCTGTGGTCAATAATTAGTCACATTAGTCTGTGAGTGCTGTGCAGTTTTTTTTCTGTTTTGTATCTTATGGAGTGGCTGGCTCCATGCTGCAATTTGCACCCTTATTGACCACAGGTGATCTAGGGTCAAGATGGAGTCTGCCCACTGAGAAGTGGGGGGTGGACAAGGACGACAGGGATGTCAGCGTTAGGACTCATCAGACCTGAAGTCACTTTGTCGCAGTTGATGAGCAAGCAGACATTGGTCAATGTGTGTACCAAGAACTTTAGAAATAAAAAGATAAGATTTTGAGTTTTTTGAAAAAAACGTAAGTTTTTAAACATGTTTCTCATATATATATATATAGCTTGTTAGCATATGTACATCATTGGGAGTAGCCGAGTGCTGCAGAGTATTTTTTTCTATATTATATATATATTAAACACACACATACATATTTTATATTATATACATACGTATAACAATTGCCCAGCCCCTCCAAGAATTAGACAAGTGTGAACAGGTGCAAACTGAGATTTCATTTGATTATCAAACGTTATGATTACGATTATGACACACCTAGTGTTAAGCTGATGATGAAATTTATTGAACTGCAGTGTTAGGCTGGCTTCACACTGCAGTTTTTCACTGATCAGTGTCCATCAGTGTCTGGGTGCTAAAACCAGGAGAGGAACCAGGAGAGGAACTTGCAGAGAAAAACTATAATTGAAAGACTGACACCTGTTCTGAGTTTTGGAGACAATCCTGGTTTTGGCACACAAACACTGAAGGACACTGATCAGTGAAAAAACTGCAGTGTGAAGCCAGCCTAAGGCTGGCTTCACACTGCGGTCAGTCAGATCAGGTCAGGTCAGGTTTTGTGTTTCAAAACCAGGAGTGACTCCAAAACCTAGAACAGGTGTCAGTCTTTCAATTATAGTTTTTCTCTGCAAGTTCTCTCCTGGTTCCTATCCTGGTTTTGACACACAAATCAGATCGAACCTGATCAGTGAAAAATCGCAGTGTGAAACCAGCCTTAGAAGGAACCAGAGGTTGAATCACTTGCTCCACCTAATGGCTGGTTAAGTCCTTTTCTTCCAGTTCAGTTAGTTATACGTAGTATTGATAATAGAATATATTATATTATAATAATAATAAAGCTTTATTTATATAGCGCCAACATATTCCGCAGCGCTTTACAATGTAGGGTTAGAGTACAGAAAATATAATACAGTAAGTAATTACAGTAGAGAACAAATACAGTACAATAATTGGATACAAAACAATAGGCATAGAATCAATGTAAAAAGAAAATACAATAAATAAAGCAAGAAATGAAGGTGACCCTGCTCAAAAGAGCTTACAATCTACAACGGGATAGGGGTTGCACAAGGTACAGGGGCTTATTGCACTGATGGTCCAGGCATCTTGAGAAATGGGGCATAAGAACTAAGCTTACATGGATGGTCATTATACAGTCTGTGTAGACCTTTTTTGGTTTGGTGGAGTTTATAGAAGAGTAATGTCCACTGTACATATATATAACTACATATATAAATATACACACACATGCAGTGATGCCTCCGTTTTTATCCATAATCAGTCCTATAAACTTGGTTGAAACCGAAACCGACGAAAGCCGATGCAATAATTTCCATAGGAATCAATGTAGATCCAATTAATTTGTTTCAGACACTCCAAAACCATTTTATAGAGAATAATGATAGTTTTTAATACTAAGTACATTAAGAAATTAATATGATATGAATATAAAAGACTAACGTAAAGAATAAATAAACATCTAACATGGCATTTATTTTTCTGAGAACGGCAGAGTAGTATCAGATACAGATTTCGTTTGTCTATCACTTACGCTCTAATCTTCTAGGAAACTTTATGCCATATGCTGTAATGAGGACACTTGTACTTTACATTGAATCCATACGGCCCACTCTGTGTAGCCATTTTAATTTTACATATTCATGCCTGCATTTAACTTTTTTTCTCTTTCTCTTAAAATAGCTACGTATTTAGTGTATAATCATGGCAACTGATAGGTAACTAAAGTCAGATGGGACCCAATGCAAAAATTAGACCCCCCTACCACCCCACGCACTTTGGTCAGTTGTATGTGCCCTGATAAACATTCTAAATCATATAAAGACTTATGAATTGAATTATCCCCTTCATTATGTATTAATGCCCCTTATCCTGGAATATGGCCCTTATCATGATATATATGTCCCCCGTCCTGGTATATATAGTCTCCCTCCTCCCGCCACCATAGTCCTCCAATTATTATAATGCATCCCCGTATTCCTCCATATATTACAATGTATACATATAGTCTTCTATGTATTATAAAGCAGCCTCATAATCCTCTATACTGTAAAATGCCTGCTCAGCCCTCTGTATAGCAGAATGCAGTCTCAAGCCCCTCCATATAGTATAGTACACCTTCATATCTCTCCATATAGTGCACCCTCATATCTCTCCATACAGTGCAGCCTCATGTAATGCAGCTCCTCTCTCCATATATGCAGCCTCCTCCCTCCATATACAGTAGTGCAGTCTCATATATACAGTTTCATAACTCCATACTGTATAATACACTCTCCACCTCCCCATATTTCTCTGGCCACTGTGCACTCAAAATAATAAATCTGTTCTCACCTCTCCTGGTTCCCCCGCTGCTCCGGTCTCCTTCGCAAAACTGAAGACTCAGGAGGAGGCGGCGTTGATTGCCTGCATTCCACAGTGGAATGCATAAAAGCAGGAAGTTCTGCCTCCACCTAGTGTGGAAGAGGAGGCACCAGCCTCCTGTATATGTCCTACTGTGGAACGCAGGCAATCACCGCTGTGGTAAGAGGTAGCAAGGGGAGGGGCGATGCAGCAGCAGAAGGAAGCAGGAGGCTCCCCCTTCCCTCCCCTTCCTGACACACACGGGCCCCAAAGCGGAGTGTCGTGCCGCGGGCACTGGGATTGGAGGTCGCAGGGGGAGGCTGGTGGCCCAGGCCCCTTATAGGTCCAGGCCCATCGCAACCACAACCCCTGCAGCCGCAATTGTTACGCCCCTGATGGCAACATTTAGTTTACCACATAATGTATCAACAACAGAAAAAAATCATATAGTGAGATAATATGGAAGAAACAGCAATTCTGTCATTGTTTTTGGGTTTTGTTATTACGCATTTCACTTTACGGTGGAATTACACATCAATGTTCTTTTGCGGGTCAGTACAATTATGGTGATACCTTTCATAAAGCACAACTCCAGTGATTTTTATTTATGTAACCCCTGAAATGGTGCTTTAAATCTACCGTAAGACCTATGATGTTATCCACGGATACTTGAGAGGCCATTCGACCAGGTGGGTTGGGTGTTCATGCAGGAGGTTTTAATGTCAATAGGGTTGAAGACCGATATGATGAGGTGGATCAGAGAACTTTGGAGCTGTCCCTCGGCATATGTTAGGGTTATGTAGGTTGAAAGTTTCCAATATTTAACGGCACAAGGCAGGGATGCACCCTCTCCCCTCTGATATTTATTTTCACTTTAGAACCCTTGCTACAGCACATCAGAGGAAAACCTGACATCTCGGCCCCTTGTTTATTTGTACAATTCAAAGAATATTCACTTTTGGCTAATTTTAAAATAAACATATTAGCAGGGGTATAAAAGGACCTCATCTGTAAAAGTACTGACACAACAATATATGACAACCCAGAAACAATGTCAAAATGTACTAAATAAATGGATGAAACACCTGAATTTGCTGAGCAAAACTTTGAGAAATATTGAGAAAGTCTGTTGGTCCGGACTGTGTCCTGAGCTCACAAGTAATGGGGGGTATTTACAGGGGAGATAGCCGTGACGCCACCCAGGGGTTGTGGTCAGAGTGACCACCGCTGCTGCAGAACCTCCGGGGATGATGTTTGGCAGCTAGTGATGTAACGGCTCTCCACGGGCAGAGCCTGGTTCCCCGGGGCAGTGGTGATAATAGTCTATAGATGGATGCAGGGCAGGGGCAGTAGTAGAGATGACAGTTTGTCAGGGAGAACAGGGTTTGCAAGGATCACACAGACTCACGGTTTTGTAGTCTTCCAAGTCTTTACTGCAGATGTTGTTCAGTAGATATTGTCCACAAAGTCTGTACCGGGGCCGGGTTGCTCCCACCCTGACCGGGTCCTTGGCTTCCTACTCCTGCGCTTTGTGTGTGGCCCTGCTTCTGCTTTAGCTAAGCTGCTGGCCCTGTCTCCCCTCACGGGTACCCACTTACTAGGCAACTTGAGTCTTAATTTTGTGTTTCTGACCCCGCCGTGTTGCTTCGCTGTGGTATAGTGAAGATATGTAATCGCATAAAAAGAAAAAAGATAGCGGCACTTACCGGGCGTGTTTCAAAGGTGCTTTATTTCGGTACCCTCATTCCAGGGTCCCACTCGGAGGGGAGGGGGTGCAGAGACAGCAGAGAGCGGGCACCCAGAGGCGGCCAGCAATGCCCCACCTCGTATATACCCATATGATGAAAAAATAAGCACTTCTCCTAACTTAGCAGTGCCCAGTGAACGGACTCTTTTTGATTACTGAAGATATGTAATCCTCACTCATCGGGTGTTTATTGTGCTGCTTGTATCAGGCACAATGTCGGATGTGGTATCCGGTCTTTGCGCTTCACCGGGGTGAGTTATAGGGTACCTCTGTGTCCCGGGTGTGTTCCTCTGCTTCTCCTTCTCCTCTCCTCAGACCTTGGCTGGCCTGGAAGTGGACAGTGGACCATGGGTTGGCCCTAACGCAGCCCTTTTACACCCAGGTCCTTTCCTCAGTGCTGCACCGCACTGAACTAACTGCCACTTGCTCTCCACCCAGAATATATAGGGAAGCAGCTTTAGCTCCCCCTTCTGGCCTGGAGGTGCTAGTGTAGTGTTGTGGGTTGTGTGGGGAATTAACCCTTGGTGTTGTGACTGTGGCATATTAACCCCTGGGGTGACACATTTCCCCTTGTATTCTCTTTAAAAACTCAAGTGTCACATGTCCCACATTGATTCTACTCAGTATTTGCTCTTTGTCATCTGCCTTCTTAGCTTGTTTTTGCTTACTTTACTGTTGGAATGTACTATGGCAATGGGCTTTTTTATTTGTATTATCTCTTGTGATGATTTTAAATAAAAAATTTAAAAATAAAAATAAAAAAATATCTACCGCAAGTCCCATTTCCCCCGCCTAATACTCACCCTCCGGTGTCTTCATATGTTTTCAGCATTGCTCCAGTTGGTCTGAGGCACACTATAATCTGCTGCCTGCTCCACTGTTTCATGGCGCTAGCTGGAGGTCACAATTATATAAAACTTCATAGGAGCCTTGTTCTGGCTCTAATAAAGATGCATTTGGAGCTTGTGACGTAACTTCTGACTTCCAGTCAGTCAGACGTTATGTGCATAAGATGGCACTGCATGATCGGGCGACGCCGACATATGACTGACACCTGAGGGTGAGCATAAAATGGAGAAAGGGGACTTAGCTTTAAAGCACCGCTCCAGAGGTGTAAAAAAAAACACTGGACTAAGTATTTTTCTTTTATCACTTTTGCAAAATTAAAAACTGCAGGCTAAAAAAAAAGTAGATCTGACATTTTGTTTTTGTGTTTTTCTATGGCGGCCGTCACACGCTTCAATTCAATGCACGATATCGCTTAAGCGATCTGCTTTTTGATCGCTTAAGCGATATCGTTTGTGCATCGCTGCGTGCGATCAAGCGATTTTACAATGTAAAATCGCTTGATCGTGACATCGCAGATATGAGAGCCGGAGCTCATATCAAGCGATAAACGCTTGTTCAATCTGCTTCATCGTGGTGTGTGACACCACGATGAACGATCTCCCAGCAGCAGAGCCTATGCTGGGAGATGGTATCTATGGTAAACGTCGGGTTACTAAGCGCCACGCGGCACCTAGTAACCTGATGTGTACCATAGTTACCAGCGATCTCGCTGCTCCACATCGCTGGTGAGTCTGTCTGTGTGACATCTCACCAGCGATGTGAGCGATATCGTTAGCGATCGCGCGTGCACGTGATCGCTAACAATATCGCTCACGATATTGATGAGTGTGACGGCCGCCTAAGGGACATTTTAATAGTTTGAACAGATTTGAACATGGAGATACCAAATGCTTGTATGTTTATTTGTGTTGAATTTTTTTAATATAGTTATAAATGTAAGTGCTCAGCGAAGAGTGCACTATAAATGTGAGCTGTGCCGTACTGCGATCTTTGGGAAGCAGAATATACAAAACATCAGTTAAGAATTGTCTTTAGGCTACGTTCACACACTGTTTTTTGTGAGAGCATATTTCCCGCACTTTTTAGCACCGGTAAAAAATGTGTGGCATTCACACACCACGCTTTTTATGGGCGGTAAAAAGCGCAGGAGGCACTGGAGGAAGTGATGTCACACAGGGGCAGGAATAATCCTGTTCCGTGTAACATCTGTGTAGCACTGCTAAAGCGAAGTGTTAAAAGAAAAAAAAAAACTTTGATACTCATCCCTCCGGAGAATGTCCTGGGACGTTCGATCATTGGTAGGACCTGAATCAGCTGACCAGCAGCAAACCGATCAGCTGATGTGTCATGTGTCATGTGACAGCATCAGCTGAGCGGTTGAAACCGGCCGCCGCTGACACGTCAGCTGTTTAGTTTAAATTGCCAGCCAACACCGAACAGCTGATGTGTCGGCAGCAGGTGGTTTCAGCTGACAGATCAGCTGTTCGGTTTTGGCAGGCAATTTAAACAGCTTATCTGTGAGCTTATTCAGGTCCTTGAACCTGATATTGACCATCTGATTGGTTTGCCGGCCGGCAAACCGATCAAATGATATTTGATCCGGATTGGACAACGCGGGACCTTCGAGTCTGGACTACGTCTATTCTTTAATAAAGATGGAGTCACTAATTGTGTTGTGTTTTATTTCTAATAACAATGAAAAAAAAAACAAGACAGAGAAAAAGATTTTTAACTAGAAAGTGATGGTGGTCATGTCTAATATTGGCATGACCCCAAGAATTTCGGGCTTAGGGCCAGCTGATAATACAAATCTGGCCCTAACCCTATTATTACTCAGCAAGCCACCCGGAACCAGGGCCGCTGAACGAGTTGGAAACAGTGCCAGAAGATGGCGCTTCTTTGAACATGCCATTTTCTGGGGCGGCTGCGGACTGCAACTTGCAGCGGGAGGGGGGGGGCAGAAAGCTTGGACCACCCTGCGCTGCGGATTCTAGCCTCGAGCTGCCTAGTTGTACCTGGCTAGACACAAAAATAGGGCGAAGCCCACACTGTTTTTTTTTAAAATTATTTCATGAAATTCATGAAATAATTAAAAAAAAAGGGCTTCCCTATATTTTTTGGTTCCCAGCCGGGTACAACTAGGCAGCTGGGGGTTGGAAGCAGCCTGTATCTGCCTGCTGTACCTGGCTGGCATACAATGATATGGCGAAGCCCACGGCATTTTTTTTTTTAAATCATTAAAAAAAAAATGATAAATAAAACCCCAACCACCTAACCCTAGGGTTAGGAGTTAAAAAATCCACAGAAGCTGTTTTTTTTTTATTTTTTTACAAAAAAAAAAAACATGATGTAGGCTTCGCCATATTTTTGTATGACAGCCAGCTTCAGTAGGCAGGTATGGTCCGCCCCCAACCCTCAGCTGCTTACTAGTACCCGGATAGGAACTAAAAGAATAGGGAAGCCTTTTTTCTTTAATTATTTCATGAACTTCATGAAATACTTAAACAAAATGATTTGGGCTTCGCCCTATTTTTGTGTCTGGCCAGGTACAACTAGGTAGGCAGCTGGGGGCTGGAATCCACAGCGCAGGGTGGTCCAAGCTTTCTGCCCCCCCGCCCCTCCCCGCTGCGACTTTCAGTCTGCCACAGACAATGGCGCATTCAAATAGGCGCCATCTTCTGGCCCTGTATCCAACTCGTTCGTCCAGCGACCCTGGTGCCGGGTGGCTCGCTGGGTAATATTGGGGTTAGGGCCAGCTAGCCCTAAGCCCGAAATTCATGCGGTCATGCCAATATTAGACATGAACACCATGAATTTCTAGTTAAGATTAAAAAAAAAACACACAGAGAAAAAGATTTTTATTAAGCGGCCGTCACACGCTACGATATCGCTAGCGATATTGTAAGCGATCACGTGCACGCGCGATCGCTTACAATATCGCTCACATCGCTGGTGAGATGTCACACAGGCAGACTCACCAGCGATGTGGAGCAGCGAGATCGCTGGTTACTAAGGTACACTTCGGGTTACTAGGCGCCGCGCGTCGCTTAGTAACCCGACGTGTACCATAGTTACCATCTCCCAGCATAGGCTATGCCGCTGGGAGATCGTTCATCGTGGTGTTATACACCACGATGAGACAGATCGTGAAATCGTTCATCGCAAGATCTGAGCTCCGGAGCTCAGATCTCGATTTTGCGATTTCATCAATTCTCGCTCGTCGTATCTTGCCGTCACACGCACAGACATCGTTCAAGCGATGTTAAATCTGGCGCGTTCAAGCGATATCTTTCAAGATATCGTAGCGTGTGACGGCCGCTTTTGAAATACAATTAGTGACTCAATCTTTATTAAAGAAAAGAACCCCCATCCCCCCTGATGTAGTCCAGGTTCGAGGGTCCCGCGAAGTCTAATATGGTTCCAATATCATCTGATCGGTTTGCCGGCCGGCAAACCGATCAGATGATCAATATCAGGCTCAAGGACCTGAATCAGCTGAAACTGCCCGCCGCCGACACATCAGCTGTTCGGTTTTGGTGGGCAATTTAAACTAACAGCTGATCTGTCAGCTGTTAGTTTACACTGCCCGCAGCTGACACATCAGCTGTTCAGTTAGCTGCATTTTTTTGACTTGCCACAAGTGCCAGATTAGCCGGATCGCAGCAAAAACTGCACTTGCCGCAAGTCCCATAGAGAATGAATGGGGGCTTGCTGCAGGTTTGCCACAAGTCGGCCATTACGCGGCAGATGTGGTAAATCTGCCGGATCTGCCACGATTCAGAAAAAAGGCTGATGTGAAAGCAGCCTAATGGCCCTTTTACACGCAGCTACAGGTAACAGGTTTTCCACAGGTAACTTACTGGCTGCAGTGAAATCATGGAGACATAGTTCCTTTTGTACACAGCAACAAGATAGAACTATGTCTCCATGATTTCACTGCAACCAGTAAGTTACCTGTGGAAAACCTGTTACCTATAGCTGCGTGTAAAGGGGCCATAACAGTGATCAAGGAATATAATAATGCAAAATAATGACAGCCCTGCTCATAATCTACAATGAGGTGGGGGCGACACAAAGTACGGGGCTTATGTACAATAATGGTGCAGCCAATTTAAGGAAGTGCGGAATAGATAAGAGCTGCATGAGTGGCCACCAGCCATTCTTTGTAAAGCTTTTGAGTCTGGTGGAGTGAATAGGCTATGTCGGAGTGACTTTGACTAGGGGGCATGATAGTCTGCCCTAAAGAGATGTGTGTTCAGGGAGCGCCTAAAACCATGTAAGTTGTGGGTAGACCTAATTTCTTGGGGTAGAGCATTCCTGAGAATTGGTGCAGCTTAGGAGTCTTGGAGCTGGGAGTGGGAGGTTCATATTAATGCAGAAGATAGTCTAAAATCACTTCCAGAGCGTAGAGAATGAGTGGAATGATAAACAGAGTTGAGCGTTGATGGGTAGGGAGGTGTGCACTGTGAAGAGCTTTGTGGGTGAAAACAAGCAATTTGAATTGGATACTATATTGTACGGCAGCCAGTGCAATGACTGGCACAGAGAAGACGCATCCGAGTAACGGTTAGCCAGATAGGTGACCCTGGCTGCCACATTAAGGATGGACTGGAGAGGGGAAAGCCTAGTGAGGTGGAGGCCAATTAATAGAGAACTACAATAATCAAGGCAGGAGTGGATCAGGGCCACGGTGAGGCTATTTATTGTTTCCATGGTGAGAAAGTGGCGGATTCTAGAGATGCAAGGGGCAAAAGCAGGCAGGAGATTGTATATAGGAGGTGAAGGAGAGATCTGTGTCAAACATAACACCCAGACAGTGAGCCTGCTGCTTAGGTATTACCGTGGTGCCACACACTGAGAGGGAGATGTCATATTTAGGGAGAGGTTAGTGGAGGGTGAGGGCAGAAGAAGTTCAGTTTTGGAAAGGTTGAGTTTTAGGTAGAGAGCTGACATGATATTGGAAACTGCGGTTAGACAGTCATTGGTGTTCTGTAATACAGCAGGGGTAAGGTCAGGAGAAGAAGAGTATAGTTGTGTGTCATCAGCATAATGATGGTACTGAAAGCCAAATTTGCTGATGTTCTGTCGAATGGAGACTGTGTAGATAGAGAAGACAAGAGGGCCAAGGACTGAATCCTGAGGGACCCCAATAGTGAGAGGAAGAGGACCGTTACGTTTTGTCGTCAGAAGGTCATTGGTCACTTTGATGATGGTCTGTAGTTATTTGTGCAGGATGGGTCAAGAGATGTTTTCTTTAGTAATAGATTAATGATAAGAGTCTTTGAAGGAGGAGGGGAAATACCAGACGAGAGGGAGAGATTGAAGATTTTGGTTAGGTGAGTGGTGACCACTGGAGAGAGAGATGAGTAGGTGTGAGGGAATGGGGTCAGTGGTGCATGTAGTGGGACAAGAGGAAGAGGGGAGCCTGGAGACTTTTTCTGTGATTGAGTCAAATGTGGAGAGTGAGCCAGAAGAGATGTGGGGGGAATGGGAGTAGCAGCGCTTGGAGGCCGGGAGCTGATTTTCTGACGGATGTTTTCTATTTTCTCTCTGAAGTAAGAAGCCAGATAATCAGCACAGAGGTCAGTGATAGGGGCCTGCACTTTAGGACTGAAGAGAAAGTGAAGGTGTCAAAGAGTTTATTTGGATTGTTGGATAGTGAAGAGATCATGGTGGTGAAGTAAGTCTACTTGGTGAGGTGAATGGCAGCGTTATAGGTTTTTAGCTTAAACTTATAATGGATAAACGTTTTCTGGTGTGCGGGTTTTCCTCCATAGGCATTCAACACTTCTAGAGCATCGCTGGAGGAATCGAGTTTGCGATGTGAGTCAGGTCTGTTTGAACTCTGTGTTCTCATCACTGAAATATTGAAGTCTGCAATTTTTTATTTTTCTGCTGACAGAGTCATGTGAGGGCTTGTGTTTTGTGGGATAAGTCAGAGTTTTTATTGGTATCATTTTGTGCCGCATAATGTTTTTTTATAGCTTTCTATTCCGCATTTTGTAAGGCAGATTCGAGAAGAAACAGAAAAATGAATTATTCTTACCATTAATTCGGTTTCTAGGACAGGAGGAAGCCGGCGGACTCGGGAGGCCGCCAGCCATGGATCCCTTAGCCCTCATTGCCCCACAGAGAGGTGCGCTGGAGGGCCAGGGAGACGGTCCCGCCTGAAGGACGGGAGCAGCAGGAGGAGAAGAGCGAAAGCCCAACCAACGCTGCCGGCTGACAAAAGGGAGAAAATAGTATGCTACAGTCGCCGGACCCACAGCACAGGGGAAAAACCTCTCCATGCCAAATGGGGACAGGAAAGACAGTGGCTAATGCAAGGTGGGAGGGTCTTTTAACCTCTCTTGTGCTTCTTGTCCCTAATAGGGCGTGGAGAGGCAACCTCCTATGCTGTCGTGGAATGTGACTAGAGAAATTCAGGATTTTTGCTTTTATTATGCCGGTCACTGTATCGTAAAAGTGATAAGACAACTTTATTCTCTAGTCAGTACAAATACAGAGATACCACATTTATACAGTTTTTGTTTTGCAGCTTTTACACCAATTTAACAATTTTATATAAATAATAATTTTTTCATCTCTGTATACTGAGAGCTGTAATTTTTTTTATTTTTTTGCTGATGGAACTGTGTGGCAGCTTATTGATGAAATTTCCAGTGATGCCAATTTTATTTATATGCAACTTGATGCTTATGTTTTGCTCTACTTTTTTGGCAGTGTGCTGAAAAAGCATAGTGTTTTTGAAATGTTTTTATTTATTTGTTTTACAGTGTTCACTGAAGGGGTTAACTAGTGTCACTGTTTTATATAGCGGGTTTACTTTTTTTTTTCCACTCTTTCACTTATTCCCTTTATAGGACATCACCTGTTTAGGCTATTTGCCGACATAGAATGTGTGCTGTGGATTTTTGATGCCAAAAATCCGCTCCATGTTTCAAAGATTCCCACTGATAATTTGGTAGTCTCTTGGCGCATTTTTGTTGTGTTTTTTTCATGGGATTTTAAAATAAAAAAGGGGTTTAAGATGTCATAATGTGATGTGGGGTTCCACTGTATTTTGGTCACCAGCACAGATACATGCTGACCAACCACCCCTCAGCTGCCTTGTTGAACCTGACTGGTAATCAAAAATACAGGGGAGTCTTTATTTCTACAATCCTTGAAATTTGAAAGAATTAAAAAAAAAAAAAAAATCACTTTGCTTTGCTGTATTTTTGGTTGCCAGCCAGGTGCAACTAGGCAGCTGGGGTTAGAATCCTCAGTGTGGAGAGGCCCAGATGTTCTGCCCCCCGCTGTGAATTGTAGCCTGCAGCCGCCCCAGAAGATGGCACGTTCATAGATGCGCCATTTACTAGTGCTGCACCCGACCTTTCCAGCTGCCCTGTGGTGGTGGTGGGTAATAAGGCTGAGGTTCATAATGTGCCCACTGTTAGACCCGGCCATTAAAAACCTGTAAGTAAATAGTAAATATACCACACAGTGAAAAATAATTTATTTGGAAAAAGTACACACATACCTACCTCTTTTGCCATCTATATTACCACCATAATAACCCTCTAGGATTCGATCACTCATGTAATCCACGAAAATGCATCAACACTTTGCCTTGCTCACCATGCATTTAGCATTGTGCACAAGGCTTTCCTTAGTCAGGTGACCCTGGGGTCGTCATGGGAATGTCCCCGGTTCACCATGGCAGCGATTGGGTCCCCGTGATTGCATCACAGGAAACCTAATCGCTCGAGAGGAGCGTGCAGTTAAATGCTGCAATCGCTATTGATCGCAGTATTTAGGGGGTTAAACTGCCAGGAGTGGAGGGCACTGCTCCTGGCCATGAGAGCCAGGTCACAGCTGTAAGATCGCTGCAGACACAGTGGAAATCATGCAGGCACAGCGGCAGTGTCTGCAAATTCACCTGAGTTACTGGGTATGTCCAATGTCAGGAACACAAAGGTTTCCTGGACGTACCTAGTGTGTCCAATGTCGGGAACAATTCTGTGACTCCAATTAAATCACCTGAAGAAACCATCAAACTTTGAATCTTTCCTTCAGGTGCAGAATGAAGAAAAACAGAATTAGACAATGAAAGGTTTTTAAGACTTTAAGACTTAGGAGACAATCATTGAGGAGCGTGATTCTGTTAGTCTATTCACACTTAGTATAAAAGTACAGTGATTATGCTGTAATGCTATATATGCATCATATACAGTATATGCACCAAAGAGAGGAATGAAGGAGATTTCTACTGACCCCACATATCTTGTCTAGTAGATGCTAAGATTAGATGCACTCAGAGACAGATATGTTTTTACATGTAAGATTTAATCAAAGATTTCCTTAGTTAAGTCCTACTTCTTCAGGCATTTTTGTTCATACCTAAATCTCGTATTTAGAAGCCTGGAGTGCATAGCAAGACAGGGTAATGACTGGCTTTTGGCTACTATATTTGCCAGGACAAAGTGCCTTTGTACGGAGAACATGAAAGCACTCTGTGTGCAGACACCACCTGAATGCAAAGCACACAGATCTGCTAATCTGGGATTAATCTTTCAATCTGCAAATTAATAATAAAGGAAGACCCCAAGTCACCTTTATTGGCATTAAAGTAATTATACAACCCATAATATAGCATCTATTTATTGTTACAGAAAATGTATGTAAAGAAAAGGATAATCTGCATCATAAAACGATGAAGCTTCTCAAAGTTTGCTCCTGGTGTCTGTAACGCCAATGTCATATCAATACCATGGTATAAAAAAATGATAGAATTTGAAGATTGGTCTTGTTGACGCTAAGTCTCTTACAGGTGTGTGCAGGACCTAAAAGTGAGTGGATACAGTGACAGACCCTACTCAAGCATTATTCTCACCTCCTGAGTTCCTCAATTCCTTGGAACCACAAGACTTCCTCCGCTAACCTCTTTCTAAAATCTGGAGCCCCTATTCTACTGCTGAGAAATTTAAATCCACCAAAGCTGTCTCATGGAAAGAGACTCTTGATTAAGGACCTGTTTCTACATGTAATTGAAGCAACCATTTTGACTGGATGTGCAAAGGAAAGGACGTTTTCATTTGAAACAATTCCACTCATTCTATCGAAGTTGCCTTTTGATTTTAAACGCTTCCAATATCCATTAACAAGGCTCAGGACAATCCCTGAAAGTAGCAGGAATCGATTTGTAATCTCCATGCTTTTCCCATGCCCAATTTATGTGGCTTGTGAACTGCCAAAAATCTGTTCGTCTTTGCACCAGTAGAAAAAAAACGAACAATGTTGTTTATCAAAAGGCTCTCGAATAAGTAGTGTCACAAGATAGTAAGGAATAACAGGGGAACCGGGTCTTCTAGCCTGACCCTCAGGCTAGGGGGGCCCTAGCTGTCCCTCATCCAAGAATTACCTTTGAGGGTGAGGATGTCTGAGCCGCCAGTCTTACCCTGCTACTGGCCAGTCTTGGTCTAATAATATAATAATATTTATTCATTTATATAGCGCTATTAATTCCATAGCACTTTACATACACATTTGCAACACTGTCCCTCTTGGGCTCGCAATCTATACATCCTATCAGTATGTCTTTGCATTGTGGGAGGAAACCGGAGTGCCTGGAGGAAACCCATGCAAACACGGGGAGAACATACAAACTCCTTGCAGATGTTGTCCTTGGTGGGAATTGAACCCAGGACCTCGGGACCTCAGTGCCACAAATGCTGCACTTGAGCCACCGTGCCACCCCTTCTCCTCCATCCATAGGGGCAAAACGGGAGTGGTAAAACCCCACACAAATAGAACAACGGGGAAACCAAAAAGATACAGCAATATACACAGGGGTATAAGAAAATATGTGCACAGGAGGAAATAAAGAGAAGGGAGGAAAACCAGACGACAAGAGGAATTTAACAGCGCATCAAGCAGCACTTCAATAGATCACCAGCAACTGGATCACCACAGCACATGGACCTGTATAGCAAAAGCTATAACTGGCATGTGAACATAGATTTCTCCATCTTAATATAGCAGCAAGCAACTGTGATAGGTTTCCCAGAACATGGGATCCTAGAGGTAATCAGGGTCATACAAAGGTTAAATCCTGCTAGCCTGATCACTAATGAGAACACAGCTGGTCGACACCCAAACATGTCTGTGGAACTCAGAAGCACCACAGAAACTGGTTTGGAGTTTCAGACTCTGTAGTGCAAACAGTGCCAAATGCTGCCATGACACTCTGCAAGTTTTAAGCCAAACGCCATGTAACAAGGAGTTGCAGATAAAGTACTTCACGTTACTTGGGTAATCATTTAGTTATTCTGTGTTGCATATCGGTGGTGTTGAATATATGATGTGAAATGCTTCTATTACTTTACTTTTTGATTCATAATAACATTTCTGTATGTGACTTAGGTGCAAAATATTTTTTTGTTAACCCATTCCATTTTGTTATAGCTAAGAACGGTTACTATCCCAAGCAACGCCAGGTACTACAGCTAGTAAAACTTAAAAATGATCAAATGTAAGTAAAAATTAATATTCCATGGCGGTCTGGATGTGAAATGATGCTCAAAAATCATAGTGGAAAATCAAGCTGATCCAACTTCAGTGGAAATGCCTCAACACAAGCAAATGAGCTCAGTGGTGTGTGTGCCTCCACTTGCTTGTATGACCTTCCTACAACGTCTGGGTATGTTACTGATGAGGTGGTGGATTTCCTACTGAAGGCTCTCCTCCCAGACCTGGATTAAAGCTTCAGTCAACTCCTAGACAGACTGTAGTGCAGTGTGGTGTTGGTGGATCGAACGAGACATGATTTCTCAGATGAGCTCAATTGGATTTAGGTAAGACAGTCAATAGTGTTAATGCCTTCATCATGCAGGAACTGCTGACACATTCAGCTACATCAGGCCTAGGGATATTATGCATCAAACAGAACCAGGACCCACTGTATCCGGCATATGGTATCACACAGTCTCTAAGGATCTCATCCCGGTCCCTAATGGCAGTCAGGTTACCTCAGGCTAGCACATGGAGGGCGGTGCAGGCCTCCTTACACGATTGTTATCCCACTGCTAAACTGGTCATGCTGGAGAATGTTGCAAGCAGAATGTTCTCTGCGGCAACTCCAAACTTTCACATCTGCTAGTGTAAATCTGCTCTTATCAGTGAAGAGCACAGGGCTCCAATGTCAAATCTGCCAATCTATGTGTGTTCTATGTTGGGCTGTATGCACACCACCCGCTTGTGGACTTCATGCCCTTATACCACACTCATGGAGTCTGTTTATGACAGTTTGAGCAGACACATTGATATTAGGGGCCTGAAGGTCATTTTGCAGGGCACTGGCACTGCTCCTCCTTGCACAAAGAGGAGGTAGAGGTCCTGCAACTGGGTTGCTGCCCTCCTATGGCCCTCTACACATCTCCTCGTGTATTAGCCTGTCTCCTGGTACCTGCTCCATGCTCTGGCAGCTGTGCTGACAAGACACAGCTAACCTTCTTGCCACAGCTATAATTGATGTGCCATCCTGGATGAGCTGCACTACCTGAGCAATGTCTATGAGTGGTAGACACTGCCTCATGCCACCTTTAGGGCTGAGAGCAATGACAAAATGCAAAGTGACTCAAACAACAGACAAAAAGAATGAGAACAGAAACGTGGTGACCTGCAGAACCACTCCTTTATTGTCTTCCTAATTACCTATCATTTCTACTGTTGTCTGATATATTTGCACAACATCAGGAGTAATTAATTCATAATCATTGTTGCTTCATAACTGAACAGGTTGATTTCACAGAAGTGTGACTGACTTGGGTTACATTGTGTTGTTTAAGAGTTCTCGGTATTTTTTGAGCAGTGTATGTTCACAGTTACTTGAGCATAACTGCCTTATGTTCTGACCAGATGTAAAAAGTAATATAAAAGGCTTCACTATCTGAAAACGGTTAGACATCATCATAAATTGTAAGATGAGTTATAGTTGATAGAAAAAGGTTTACTAGAGTGTGCCAAAATTCTCGAAAAATGAGCATATTGTTTGACAAATGTATGCAGTTTTAGATAACTGTGCTGAACCCTTACATACTGAACATCAGCAGCATGCAACGGACATCACGCTCATCTGATACCGCTGCTCTGGTGGTCTTTATCTAGAAATGTAGAAGAAAATGATGCTTTTCAGTCCATTTAGTCACTGTACCGCTTTGGCACTAACTAGCTGGAGGGTCAGATTGTCCTGATATAGGCAATTTCCGTTTTTGCACTTTTGTTTTTTCCTTTCCTTTTTCCAAGGGTCATAACTTTTTATTTTTCCATCCACATAAAGGTATGAGCGCTTATTTTTGAAGCTGAGTTATAATTTTAAATGATCCAATAAATTTTACCACATAGTGTACCGGAAAACAGAAAAAAATCCAAGTGTGATAAAATTGCGAAAAAAAAATTCTGACATTGTTTTCTGGGAATTATTTTTACTCAGCACAATCTAAGGTAAAAACCTCCTGGCATCATGTTTGTCCAGATCAGGCAGATTACTGCGATACCAAACTTGTCCAGTTATTTATTTATTTTTTTATTATTTGATTGATAAAAATAAACTGACTGTGTGACATTTTGGAAGGCCTGTAATGTTTAATTTCCCAGTCGATGGAGCTTATTTTTTGCTATACAGAAATATGTAATTTTGATCACTTTACTGTATGTTAAGAAGTCTTGCAGCGTCCAAAAAAATAAATAAACAAACATATAATTCTGGAATTCTTAATTATTTTTTGCTCTTTATAGTGTTTACCAAGCATATCAAACTTTTATGGTTATGGCAATATCACATGTATTTTTTAAATATCATTATCTTTTATTGATTGGAGGAAGGTATGAATTCAATTTTGTATTTTTAATTTTCTTCATTTAAAAAAAAAAAAAAAACTTTTTAAATTTTAGTTTGTTAGTCCCATTAGAATATTTACTGTCTGATTGCTTCTACTATGTATAGCAATACTACAGTACTGTTGTGTACAGTAGAAATCAAACTTATTTTGCAGCCTACTTTCAACAAAGCTACTCTATTGAAGAAACTGAGATCTTCAATAGGCCCCGGCTGACATAGCAACCCATCAGTACCCTACACCCATCACATAGCGGGAACGCCAATGGGTGCGTAAAATGACACGCACTCATGCCAGCACACTGTTAGAGATGACGACAGCATTTAATAGGTTACAGTTGCAAGCTAAGCTCCGCTCCACCCCGGTTGCTAGAAGCGAATGAGTTATTCCATTTCAAGTGAATCAATGCAATTTTCTTCTACGTTTTTAATTCTTTCGATAATTTGTTGTTTGGTAATATTGTGTTAGAAAATGCAAATTGTGATGAAAAATATTCTATATTCTTTACTTTTATTAAAATTAGTTTTCAAAGTTGTGAAAAGAAATGCGAATTTCTGTGTCTGTACCCTTACATTCCTATTCTTAACTCAGGCCAGGACAAAGAGAAATGGGGAAAACACGATTCAACTTAGAACAGTACAGACATCCATCAGATATGTCAAAAGAATATCTTCATTAATATTTTACCCATGCAAACTCCAATGGATCATTTTGAAAAGCATTTCCAAATATTCAATATGATATATAATTTTCAAGAAAAAAATCACGTGCCTCCTATACTCCTAGCCACAGCTGTACCAGAATTCAAGATTTGATCTCAGAGGGATCATACTCCAAAACATAAGTGTGTGCAATTATATATATATATCTACTATGTAATTGTCTAAGGCGTCTGTCTGAAGCCGAAATCGCGCGCCAGACAGAGGTTGCTCATTGGTGGCCGCCGACGGTGGCCGCAGCAAAAAATGTGAGCTGGAGGAGGCTGCAAGAGGGAGTGGGAGATCTCCTGCTCCTGCTCATATAATATGCATAGCCGCTCTCCATCACCATGGTGCTGAAACCGCACCACGGTGATGGGCTGGGGGAGCGGCGCATAGTATATGGTCCTGTGCTCCCCTGTGATGGCACATGCCCCCCTATGTTAGATATGGCCCCCATACTGCTGCCATAGTAAAATAATAAACTCTATACTTACCTCCTGGCTCCTCCTCCAGTGCTGATCTCCCGATGTCTCTCCAGTCTCCCGGCTGCTGCTGTGATCGCACGCAGAGATGATGTCACTCTCTGCTGTGCCGATCACATGACCGCACAGAACCAGGAAGTGGAGGAGCTCTGCTGCATCATCTCTGCCCGATCACAGCTGGAGTAGTGAGACCGGGAGATCAGCGCTGGAGGAGGGAAGAATAGAGCAGCATGGGGGCAATATCTAACACAGGGGGGCATGTGCCACACATAGGGCACGTGTGCCCTGGATAGGGGACGTGTGCCACGCATAGGCGATGTGTGCCATGTATAAGGGACATATGCCATGCATAATGGAACGTGTGCCATGCATAGGGGACGTGTGCCATGCATAATGGGCGTGTGCCATGCATAATGGGCGTGTGCCATGCATAATGGGCGTGTGCCATGCATAGGGAATTGTGCCATGCATAGTGGACGTGTTCCATGCATAGGGACGTGTGCCATGCATAATGGACGTGTGCCATGCATAATGGACGTGAGCCACGCATAGGGACGTGTGCCACGTATAGGGATGTGTGCCACACATAGAGGACGTGTGCCACACATAGGAGAGGTGTGCTACGCATAATGGACTTGTGTCATGCATATGGGACATGTGCCATGCATAGGGGACGTGTGCCATGCATAGGGGACGTGTGCCATGCATAGGGGACGTGTGCCATGCATAGGGGACGTGTGCCATGCATAGGGACGTGTGCCATGCATAGGAATGTGTGCCATGCATAGGGAATGTGTGCCATGCATAGTGGACGTGTTCCATGCATAGGGGACGTGTGCCATGCATAATGGACGTGTGCCATGCATAATGGACGTGAGCCACGCATAGGGGACGTGTGCCACGTATAGGGGATGTGTGCCACACATAGAGGACGTGTGCCACACATAGGAGAGGTGTGCTACGCATAATGGACTTGTGTCATGCATATGGGACATGTGCCATGCATAGGGGACGTGTGCCATGCATAGGGGACGTGTGCCATGCATAGGGGACGTGTGCCATGCATAGGGGACGTGTGCCATGCATAGGGGACGTGTGCCATGCATAGGGGACGTGTGCCACGCATAGGGGATGTGTGCCATGCATAATGGATGTGTGCCACGCATAGGTGACGTGTGCCAAGCATAGGGATGTGTGCCACGCATTGGGGATGTGTGCCATGCATAGGGTCATGTGCCATGCAAAATGGACGTGTGCCATGCATAGCGGACGTGTGCCATGCATAGGGGACGTGTGCCATGCATAGGGGATATGTGCCATGCATAATGGACGTGTGCCATGCATAGGGGACGTGTGCCATGCATAGTGGACGTGTGCCATGCATAATGAATGTGTGCAATGCATAATTTACGTGCGCCATGCATAAGGGACGTGTGCCATGCATAGGGGATGTGTGCCATGCACAGGGGACGTGTCCCATGCATAGGGGACGTGTGCCATGCTTAGGCAGGGCCGCACTGTCCAATGGTCAATATGAGCCTTTAGACTCAGGCGGCAAGGACGCAGGGGGAGCCACAGAGCAGAAGGGGGCGGCACCTGCACCATGCAGCCGGCTCCCTGTGTGACGTGCGCCGGCTGCATAAGGTAAAATCACCTGCGACGGCTACTGACAGCACCCCCCGCTCCTCACCCGCGACCGCCGACAGCAACCCCACCCCACCCACCCGCGGCCGCCGACAGCAACCCCACCCCACCCACCCTTGGCCACCGACAGCAACCCCACCCCACCCACCCGCGGCTGCCGACAGCAACCCCACCCCACCCACCCACGGCCACTGACAGCAACCCCACCCCACCCACGAGCGGCCGCCGACAGCAATCCCCCCCGCTCCTCACCTGTGGCCGCCGACAGCAACTCTTCCCCCGATCCTCACCTAGGCTCAGGCGGCAGAGAGCCTTTCTGCACCCCTGTGCATAGGGGAAATTAATCTGAAATGCGCACTGGCAAATATGTTTTTTACAAAAAAAAGCACTGGCGACGCATCAGTGACGCGGGATTGCCATGACAGAGACGACAGCACTACACTTATATAACGGGCGAGAAAGCCGACTTCACTGAAATTAACAGTGATGTGAAAACGACGCACCAGCGATCCCGACCAGGTCGTATTGTTATCAGTGTCGCTGGTGCGTCGTTATGTGTGACGGGGGCTCTATACTTACAGGACCTCTGATGATGTCACAATCATGGCCGGAGCAAGATCACATGGCTGTGACATCACCAGAGGTCCTTAAGCTGAACGCACACAGCACCAGGAGCCAGGTACTGCAGATCACTTACACCCACACACCCTACACTCACACTCACCCACCACTCACACCCTGCACTCGCGTCACACTCTGCCCTGCACTCACGTCACACTCTGCCCTGCACTCACGTCACACTCTGCCTGCACTCACGTCACACTCTGCCCTGCACTCACGTCACACTCTGCCCTGCACTCACGTCACACTCTGCCCTGCACTCACGTCACATTCTGCCATGCACTCACGTCACACACTGCCCTGCACTCACGTCACACTCTGCCCTGCACTCACGTCACACTCTGTCCTGCACTCACGTCACACTCTGTCCTGCACTCACGTCACACTTAGCCCTACACTCACCTTGCACTCACCTCACACTTAGCCCTACACTCACCTTGCACTCATGTCACACTGTCTCTAACGCAAAGCCCGCGTTGCTGATTGGTAGCGCCCAGCCAGCCGTGAACAATCAGCGACGCAAGATTTCCGTTACAGCGAAGCAGGCACAGTCCGCCTGGCCTCCCAGCCCCCCTCTGCTCGGTCTCCTGCCCGCTGCTCACCCGCTCCATGCTCCCTCCCGGCCGCCGCTCCATACTCCATCTGCCCGCCGCTCACCCCGCCATTCTTCTTCTTCTTTTCGTGGCATAGACTCCAGAAATTCAAAGGCCGCAGGGGTTGGGGTGGAGCTACCAAAGGGGGCGTCGTAATGACCGTGAACAGGGCCACGCCCACCACATCATGGCTATGTGCTTGGACACGCCTACTATGATGCCCCATGTTAACTCCGCCTCCTGAATTGTTGACGTCTACCCTGGAGGAAGAAGAAGAAGACATGCTAGGGTGAGAGGCGGCTGTACAGAAGCCTGGAGCGGGTGAGAACTGAGGGTGCCACCGCTGCACACTCGCACAACCGCACCGCCGTACACCCGCACTGCCGTATACCTGCACCGCCGCACACCCACATATTCTAGAATACCCGATGCGTTAGAATCGGGCCACCATCTAGTGTGTGTATATTATATATATATATATATATATATATATATATATATAAATATTATATATATATATAGTTGTGGCCAAAAGTATTGACACCCCTGCAATTCTGTCAGATAATATTCAGTTTCTTCCTAAAAATGATTGCAATCACAAATTCTTTGGTATTATCTTCATTTAATTTGCCTTCAATGAAAAAACACAAAAGAGAATGAAGCAAAAAGCAAAACATTGATCATTTCACACAAAACTCCAAAAATGGGCCAGGCAAAAGTATTGGCACCCTCAGCCTAATACTTAGTTGCGCAAACTTTAGCCAAAATAACTATGATCAACCGCTTCCGGTAACCATCAATGAGTTTCTTACAATGCTCTGCTGGAATTTTAGACCATTCTTCTTTGGCAAACTGCTCCAGGTCCCTGATATTTGAAGGGTGCCTTCTCCAAACTGCCATTTTTAGATCTCTCCACAGGTGTTCTATGGGATTCAGGTCTGGACTCATTGCTGGCCACCTTAGTCTCCAGTGCTTTCTCTCTACCCATTTTCTAGTGCTTTTTGAAGTGTGTTTTGGGTCATTGTCCTGCTGGAAGACCCATGACCTCTGAGGGAGACCCAGCTTTCTCACACTGGGCCCTACATTATGCTGCAAAATTTGTTGGTAGTCTTCAGACTTCATAATGCCATGCAGACAGTCAAGCAGTCCAGTGCCAGAGGCAGCAAAGCAACCCCAAAACATCAGGGAACCTCCGCCATGTTTGACTGTAGGGACCGTGTTCTTTTCTTTGAATGCCTCTTTTTTTCTCCTGTAAACTCTATGTTGATGCCTTTGCCCAAAAAGAGAGAACATTCTTCCAAAATGTTTTAGGCTTTCTCAGGTTAAGTTTTGGCAAACTCCAGCCTGGCTTTTTTATGTCTCAGGGTAAGAAGTGGGGTCTTCCTAGGTCTCCTACCATACAGTCCCTTTTCATTCAGACGCCGACGGATATTACGGGTTACACTGCTGTACCCTCGGACTGCAGGGCAGCTTGAACTTGTTTGGATGTTAGTCAAGGTTCTTTATCCACCATCCGCATAATCTTGCGTTGAAATCTCTTGTCAATTTTTCTTTTCCGTTCACATCTAGGGAGGTTAGCCACAGTGCCATAGGCTTTAAACTTCTTGATGCCACTGCGCACAGTAGACACAGGAACATTCAGGTCTTTGCAAATGAACTTGTAGTCTTGAGATTGCTCATGCTTCCTCACAATTTGGTTTCTCAAGTCCTCAGACAGTTCTTTGGTCTTCTTTCTTTTCTCCATGCTCAATGTGGTACACACAAGGACACAGGACAGAGGTTGAGTCAACTTTAATCCATGTCAACTGGCTGAAAGTGTGATTTAGTTATTGCCAACACCTGTTAGGTGCCACAGGTAAGTTACAGGTGCTGTTAATTACACAAATTAGAGAAGCATCACATGATTTTTCTAACAGTGCCAATACTTTTGTCCACCCCCTTTTTATGTTTGGTGTGGAATTATATCCAATTTGGCTTTAGGACAATTCTTTTTGTGTTTTTTTCATTGAATAGGGTATAATGGTGTGCACACCGCGTAGGTGGTGAGTGGAGGTGCCAACTAACAGGATTTCTTCAATCCCAGTAAATACAAATATGGATACAAAGTTGCACACTCCTTTAGATGTTTTTGATGCAAGGTTTATTATGAACAGTTAATGGCCACAGATGTCAACGCGTTTCGGCTTTAACCAAAGCCTTGATCACGACAATTGGCTATGAAACAAAACAAATAAAAGTGTATAAATATTTACAAACATATGGTGTCACCTGTGCTGTAGAGAGCACAGGAAAAAGGCAATTTACATATTTACATAGGTCAACGATACTGTTGAGGACAGCAAGAATGTATTACTGTCCCAGAGGATGTTATTAGTACATAGAAGGTAATAGGGGAGCTGAGCAGTTAGTTTAGGGAGTGCCAAAGAGTTGGTCAGTAGCGATTGGAGGAAGGTATAGATAGGTTAGAGAGGAATTAAATATAAATAGGTGTATATAGATATACTTAATTAGACATATTTAGTTAGAGAGATAGGGTCGTAGTATGAAAAAGTATCCGAGTTACCAGGTGTGGGTCATGGAATGTTCTAGGATAAGATTGGAAAGAGGCGTCTTTCCTTGGTGGCGAACGCTCGATTAAGGTGGTTTGCTTTATTTCAATAATTTCCAAATGGGGATAGGCGTTTTTCAGCACGGTCCTATGGAAAGCAATATCATAGCTGTCACTATTATGGCAAGAAGATCAACCAGAGCTAAATAAAGTACCATGTAGCGTTAGTCCCTCCAAGCTGACAAATCATTAGTATTATGTGATTATATAGTTTGATTATATCTCCTTAATTTTCATTGAAGACAAATTAAATGAAGATAATAATAACAAAGAATTTGTGATTGCAATCATTTTCAGGAAGAAACTGAGTATTATCCGACAGAATTGCAGGGGTGTCAATACTTTTGGCCACAACTGTGTGTGTGTGTATATACATATACACACACACATATATACATACCGGTATATAATGAAGGACTCTCGTTTGACTGTGAGATTAAGGCACACAAGTACGGTTTCCCTTAAAATAAATCCAACTGGTTTATCCAAACAGAGCATAAACAGCTTAATGTAAACCAACATGAGCCTTTCTTTAGCATAACAGAGGTAAAAATAACACAAAGTCTAACTCTTCAGCAGGTATACCTGCACATTTCACAGAAGTGTATTTGACCTATAGTCCGTTTGAATAGCGAATATGCCTGCACCCTTTGGCTAAAGCTCACCAGAGTACCTCAGTGATGGCCTCGTAACCATCACTTGCTGACCTTAGTCAGCATACAAAGGGCTTTCTTTGGGGGTTACCAGTTAGAAGCTTTTTGCAGGTTTCACAGACTGACTCCTGTCAGTCTCGACATCCAGGAAGGCTGCCTAAATGCCCCGCTACACAACACGACGTTGGAACGATCTCGTGGGTGTGAGGTCGTTTCCGACATTGTGTTGACATCATTGGTGAGATGTCACAAGTCTAGATATCGTGGACAACTCACCAACGATGCTGTGAGCAGGTATCATTCGCACAACCCAGTGAACGATACCTGCTCATTACTGTCAATAGGCGAAGTCGTAAACGACATTGTTATCACTGTGTCAAACACAACGATATACCAGGTTGGCTGATTGTTGATCGTGTGGTTTCAGAACATGTTCTCAAACCTGCGATCAGCGATCCAATGATTTATCATTACAACTTTGCAGAGTCACATGCAACGAAGTCGTAATGATGCCGCTGGAACGACTCCAAACCCGTGATGTATCAGTGATATCGTTAACGATGTTGTGCCATGTAACGGGGCCTTCACTGAGATCAACAACCAGGACCTGCAACTTCCTTCAAACAACTCACTCCTGTCGTCCTTCCACTCAGAAGGACAGCAGCTTCCTCAACTTTGAGAGACACTACAGGCTTACACACTCATGGTTTCCTGACCGTGTGCTCCAGCAAGATACTCGCTTGAAGGCACAGAGACCATGTGACCAAACAACTGTCTCATTATATTGCATCAAGGACAACAAAACCCCTACATTAAAGACAATTTAAAACGTAATTTTTAATCTGATTGCCTATAGTAAATTTATAAAGTGTGCTGTGTGATGTTAAAAACACTAGATCTGCTAGGGGAGGCTGTTTTGTCTTTTAAATAGTCGATGCATAGACAATAATACTAAACACAAGCTGCAATAGCCACCACTTCTGATTGGATGATGGTAGTTATTTTTGACTGGCTATATCTTTCACTGGAAGAGTCTGTCTGCTAGCATAGATTCCCTGAGTGAGAACGTCTGTTTACATCTGACAAGCTGTCTATGCATTGTTTTTATCATCCCCTAGTGCACTTTATAAATTATTATTATTATTTATCAGCCTTCAGCTCGATGTCAAGCTATGGGGACTTGATAAATATGTAAAAACAGTGGGATAACTACAGTCACCTCAAAGGGAAACCTCAAACTGAGTGAGGCAGTAATAAACTGAGACTTTCTAGAGAGCTATTCCTTTGTTGGTCAGGTTTAGGAACAGTCATTTCATTGGAAGAATGAGTAGGCAACTGTACACCTATTTGCGGTCTATCACTATTGAGAATGGAGAAATAAAATACAAAAGTGTCATTATGATAACTGAGTGCTTACTTCATGATTCAATAGATGTCCATTTGTTCCAAAAAAATTACAGTTCAGTGATAACAACTGAAATGATCAATTCAATCATCCTACCAAGTTTGAGCAACATCTACTACTTCTCGAAAAGCTCTTCTGCACAGTACATTTATAAATGTCTGCCATCACAAGACAGATGATGGAATGGAAGCTGAATGGCACTATTTTTTTCCATAGCTAATGGCGAAGGTGTATGTGATTGTTTAGGAGGCACCAAGAATTGCCTTGCAGCTCAAGCCTACACAGGACATATTTTGACCAAATCTTAACATCCATGCAACTTTTCAACAGGAGTAAGAAAAATATTTTCCCTTCCCCATGACAACACCGTACATGAGATGGTACACGCCAACCAGGTACAGGAAACCTAAAGCGAAAATAAAAGGTGGGCGGTATCTCTCCTCATTCAGTGTGGTTTCCTGTTCCTGTGGTAGGAGTACCTGCAGGTGACTGCCGGAAGAAAATTCCCTCTTTTATTTAAGAAAAACTTTCTTAAAAGGTTTTTGGGTGCTTAAAAAGTTTATTTCTACATATTTCTGGGTTTTGACCCAGAAATGCATAGAAATAAACCACACAAAAAGTTTTTAATGACTTAATTCCTTTGGACTCTTTTTGAATAGGAGCGTGGTACATTAACCCCTTTCCCTACTACACAAATTCCTGGATTTGCAAAAAATCAGTGCAAAAAATCCTCACAGGAATCACACAAAAAGCTCTCTGTTTATAATAAATATTTTTTCCAGTTTGTAGCAAGTGCTATCAAAAAAGTATCAAAAACAGGGCTATTGGTCTGTACGCTTTTTGCAAAAAATATACGTAAGCTGCCTCACTTCGTCACGGTTGCCCTAACGAGGCAGTCCCTAGCTGATGTGTGCATTTAAAACCTGAGTGTGTGAACATACCTCCATCCAGGCTCCAGCCAGGACTCCACTCTGTGGGCTTTTTACCTGTGAAACAGCTTGTGTGTGGACTACTCATAGGGGAAGGGTGAGTCACTTCCCTTTCCTGCGAACAGGAGAAATACATTCACCAAACAATAATGAGTAGTCCAACACTGATGAATGCGATTAATAACCGCATTCATCCACCACCAGAAAATCTGCAAAAAATCAGTGCAAAAAATCCGCACAGTTTTTGATACTTTTTTGATAGCACTTGCTACAAACTGGAAAAAATATTTATTATACACAGAAAGCTTTATGTGTGATTCCTGTGCGGATTTTTTGCACTGATTTTTTGCAGATTTTCTGGTGGTGGATGAATGCGGTTATTAATCGCATTCATCAGTGTTGGACTACTCATTATTGTTTGGTGAAATTCCTGGATTTGCATTACGTGGGAGACTGCTGCACACAGTGGATCGTAGATGACATCGATACCATACATGATATTAGTGGTTGTGACTTCTCACAACCCACCCAGGTGAGCCTGTTTCTGTATTCATATACAGTTTAATAATACAGATAAACACTATTGTCGTGCTTGTCTTCTTTTGAAGCAAATTTCTGTTGAGCCTAAGACAGCTGGCAGCCATAAGGCTGTGTTCACACTGGGCGTTTTTGGGCTGTTTTTGCTCAACAGTTTTTGTAGCCAAAACCAGCAGTGGGTGATTAAATCCAGAAGTGGTGACGTGTTTCTATTAGACTTTTCCTCTGATTGCTCTACTCCTGGTTTTGGCTACAAAAACTGCTGAGCAAAAACAGCCAAAAACGCCCAGTGTGAACACAGCCTAAGACAGGCTATTCATGAGGCAACAGAGATGGTCGCTGGAAGACATTTGGCGGTCCTGTCAGACAACATTACAGCCATCTCCTATGTAAACCATCAAGGAGGGACAAGATCCAGCCCATTGATGGTAGAGGCCAGACAGCTGTTCACGTTGGCAGAGCAGTCTACAGTCCCTATCCAGCATGCACCTAAAAGGACCAGGCAACATCGTAGCAGACTTTCTGAGCCGTTATCTGCTACATCAGGGGGAATGTTCACACAACTATACACTTCTTCCCCTGACCTTACTCCCGCTCTAATAAAGAACACCAATGACTGTCTAAGGGCCCTTTCACATCTGCGTTTATTTGAAATCGCGGCAGATGCGGTGAAAAAACCGCATCTGCCGCGATTGCCGCATAACCGCTGCACTTGCGGCGCGGTTGCGGTAATCCCCATAGGAAGTATAGGGGGACTTGCGGCAGGTGCGGCAAGTGCGGTTTTTCACCGCATCTGCCGCGATTTCAAATAAACGCAGATGTGAAAGGGCCCTAACTGCAGTTTCCAATATCATGTCTGCTCTCTACCTGAAACTCAACCTTTCCAAAACTGAACGTCTTCTGCTCCCGTCCTCTATTAACCTCCTTAAATATGACATCTCTCTCTCAGTGTGTGGCACCACAATAACGTCTAGGCAGCAGACTCGCTGTCTGGGTGCTATGTTTGACTCTGATCTTTCCTTCACCCCATATATACAATCTCTCGCCCGCTCTTGCCGCTTGCACCTGAAGAACATCTCTAGAATTCGTCCCTTTCTCATCTTGGAAGCCACAAAAACCCTCACTGTGGCCCTTATTCACTCCCGCTTTGACTATTGTAATTCATTTTTAATTGGCCTCTCCCGCACTAGACTCTCACCTCTTCAGTCCATCCTTAATGCAGCAGCCAGGATCACCTATCTAGCTAACCGTTACTCGGACGCTTCTACTCTATACCAGTCATTGCACTGGCTGCCTATACACTATAGGATCCATTTCAAACTGCTTGTTCTCACCCACAAAGCTCTTCACAGTGCAGCACCTCCCTACATCTCCTCCCTCATCTCTGTCTATCACCCCACCCATTCTCTTTGCTCTGGAGTTGACTTTAGACTTAATTCTGCATTAATCTGAACCTCCCACTCCTGGCTCCAAAACTTCTCCTGAGATGCACCAATTCTCTGGAATGCTCTACCACAAGATTCAGGTGTATCCACAAATTACATAGTTTCAGGCGATCCCTAAAAACACATCTTTTTAGTGCGGCCTATCATGATCCCTAGCCAAAGTCATCTAGACATAGCCTATTCACTCCACCAGTCTCAAATGCATCGCAAATAATGGTTGGTGGCCACTTATACTGCTATCTGTTCCCCATCTCCTCAAGTTGAATATACCATCATTATAAATAAGCACCTGTACTTTTGTGTAAGCCGGCGTCACACACGTCAATGTCGTCAGCGATCTGATCGCTGTCACACAGGCAGACTCACCAGCGATCATTGGACCAGCGACATCATGGAAATGATTTAAATATAGTTTCCACGATGTCTGCAAGCTGGTATCCATGGTAAACTGGGGGTTAACTAGGGTCCCTAGCCCCTAGTTATAAACTTTTCCAAACTGTAAGTAAATATGCAATAAACACTGTTATGCAGTTAATAAGAAGAAATCTATAAATTTGTCCTCAGAAAAAGTATTGCCTCTGTCAGATCCTCCTTCATGAATGCCCTCAAATCTGATCTAATTATTTTGAGAGCAGAGAACAACCTCTCTACACTAACTTGGGTTGGTGGCAAAGCAGTAACCACTCGGGCAACATCTCTGACAATGTCAGGATACAGAGGAATCGCTTGTTGCACTGTTATTTTTGATGAACAGTCAAATTTCTCAATTTCTTTTAGTGCACATGAAAAATTCTGCTGAAATGTACTGGCTGTGTTCTTTGATTGGGATGACTCTTCTTCTATGCGGGAACACTTTGCACGGTCCTTGTGATCCAAATACTTTTCGAAATTAAATTCTTCATCAGTTGATGATGGGGTGAAGATGTGGCAGGACGATCAAATTCTTCTTGTTCCTCCTGACTGTTCTGCAACCCTTTCATCCTTACTGCTATTTCAAACAGAGCTTCTTTTCCTTTACTTAGCTGTTGATCATCTAGAAGAATCCGATGCATTGGGTCTACATAAACAGCTGCCAAAAGAATGTTATTTTGTAATAGTAGCTCCTCTCTCCGTTTTATTGATGTAGCAATGCCACTTGCAATTAACCCTCCTCTTTGGGACAGGCGAAACATCAGGTTCTTCCACTCCTTTAAGAAAATACCTGGAGTTAAGTCCTCTATTTGTAATTTTTTAGTCACTGTAAATGGGTGCTCTAGCAATTTTTCCAGCTCAGTCACCTGATTCCACTGACTTTCATTTAGAGTCAGTTGAGGGTTAGCCATGTCTACAAGAAAGGTTTTCAGTTCAACCAAGCGCTGAATCATTAAGTAAGTACTGCCCCATCGTGTGGCTTGATCAATAATTGCACCTTTTCCAGCACGTCTCTTCAAAACTGAGTCAACTTTAGGGGTTCTGGCAACAGTAGCCAATTTTCTCACCTTTCCAATGAGTGCAGCAGCATGTCCTTCTTGCAGACTGTCTCTTATAGCCAGCTGTAGCGTATGCACAACACAGCGCATGTGATGAATGAAAGAACGTATTGACACAGTTTCAACAAGATCATTTAAACTATCATGTTGCTGATCATCTGAAGCAACTTCAGTTTGCTCCTCAGTTACAATACTATGTTCCTCTATTTCAAATGTGGCGCCTCGCAATGAGTGCATCACAGGGGGGTATTGCAGCCATAAATGCAGCAGCAATATTCTCCGACCCAGCAGTCATCTGGTTAACTCAGAGATCCATACTCTGCATGCCTCACTTAGCATAGAGGGCCAATCAAGGTCCTGGTGGGCGGAGTGCGAGGGTAGTGTGTAGTGGAAGCTTAAGTTCAGACTTAGTGTAGTCTGGAGGAGTCAGTCTGCAAGGAACAGCAACCTAGAAGACCTCTGCAGAACTCCAGCTCTGCAACGTAGGAGAGGGGGCTCGCACAGTCCCGTGCGGCCCCCTGGCCACCTTCTACTGGCCATTTCCCTACCAATCACGGGCATCATTATGCGGGCTAAAAACCATCCCGTGCCCTTATACAGCCGGTTTGCTGGTACCGAAGCTAGCAGCAGTTCAGCTCTGCTATGCGAACCAGAAGCGTGGAGGAGCAGCTTTACAGGAGCACCCCACCACCGCCAAATCCAGTCGTCTAACCAGCGGTGTACCCACCAAGGGACCCAAGGCTCCCCAAAACATCCAGAACGTAAACCCCGGATAGGGCATTCAAGCAGCCTCCCTGTACCCGACCTGGTATTCCCGGGCAACAATGGCAACTTACTTAGTTAGAATGGAGGAACACCGCGGATCTCTGAGGGACACCTATCACTGCTGAGTCCACCCGGTCTGCTATCTACAAACTGTATGCCATGTACTGCTTGCTGGTTACAGTAAAGACCCGTTACAGAGACTTACAGTGTCCGTGCTTCCTTATGAACTGTCTGTCCGCACTTCAAGGTAACCGCAGCTGCCGCACAACATCTTAAGCAGCTCCAGCCTCCGGGGATCACCGCTCAGCCTGTGGGGAGCGTTCCATCTTGCTGCTATCCATCCCCCGGAGGCCTCGAAGCGTCGGTAAGACTTACCGAACTACTCATAGGTGGCGTCACGAATAAATTAACCCCTTAATCTGTTCCCACAAGACGTCTTCAACTCTTTGATCTGCACTCAACCGGGCCCCACTACCGGCAGGCGCAGTCCACCCGTGACAAGGAGGAAGAAGCTACTGCCTGTCTAAACCAGAGTCCCCGGCCACGGTGAGTCACAAACATTTCTGTGTCTGTGGACCCAGAATGTTCTTCTAGCTGCTGGTCACCATCATTACACTTATTCATTAGCTTAATAGTACTTATCATATTTGAAGCATTGTCAGTTACGACAGAAAGAACTTGCTCTTTTTTAAGTTCATAGTCTTGCAGAACCTTTTCCACCAAGACCTGGAGAAACTCACTGGTGTGATGAGCTTTGGTGTCTTTTACTGCCAATGTCTTGGTAACTATTTCATTTTTGTCACAAACAAATCGGACATTGATGGCAAAATAGTTCACTCTGTGACGTGTGCAGGCATCCATTTTAAGAAAGAGAAAGCGTCCCTTGAGAGTTTTTTTAAGTTCTTCCTTTTGTTTAAAAGCTTCTTCGATTACTAATTTTCCAATACTCTCTCTCTCTCCAGAGAAACACCAAGCTTGCGGGTCATTTCCCCATTCAGACACATAAAAGCTGGTCGTGAAAATAATGAAATAGGCACACTATCCTTTAAAACAAGCTCTATGATCTGTTTTTTAAATGTATCTACTGTCATTGTCACAGTAACTTTGTCACTGACAAAATATCTTGCAACTGATGGCTGCAAAGTTCTCTGCTCCTTTGTTTGGCTGGAAGAGCTGGGCACTGGTTCCTTGGTTTGGATGCAGTCTTTCTCTTCCACTGCTTTCAGTACTTCTGGATGAAAGTGCTGTAAATGTCTCTTTAGTTAGAAGCTCTGGTAGGAGCATTTTTATCTTTGCCTGAATACGCACTGATCTTGGCTTGACAGCATCTGTTTTCGTCTGGATCATTTGTCATACACTGACAGACATAATGTTTTCCATCTTGAGTGATGGTGAAATGTTCAAATACAGCTGATTTAATGTGATGCCTCTTTGAAATTTTCAGGTTTTTAATTCTGCATTCACAATCCAAATGACAATTGTTTTTCCTAATAACAATTGTACAAAATTATTGCCAGGTTGTACAAGTGATATAGTGGTCAGTAATACTGTTATTATTTCTCATGTACTCACAGTTAACTGATGCAAAGTTTGTTGAAAGGACAATACTTCTTACAGTCTTCCTCTTCTGAGTAGCAGGCAGCTGTGTGAGATGCTTGGGAGATGAACACCTAGTATGATCTAGTCTAGACGAGGAGGAGCTTTACTACTAAGAATTTGCAACACATTTTCACTTTCAGTTTCATACATTGTAAGTAGGGGGGTTGGGGCAGCATGAGGTTAACCAAGTATAAGATTAGAAGGGCAGTGGAGAACAGTGACACAAAAGAAGTAAGAAATGTCTCTATCTCCAGCAGAACTGCTTATCACTGTTGTTCATAGTTTGATAGAACATATATATTTGAGTAACATTTATAAAATTCATATGAAAGTTCAATTATGAAATATTAATACATTTTTTTAAAGCTGGAGTCGGTACATTTCTACCGACTCCGACCAAAACTAACTCCGACTCCAGACTCGATCCAGCCCTGGTGACAACCCCTTTATGAGCAGGGCTGTCATTATTTTGCTCTAATTAATCTATTGTATTATGCTTTGTATTGTATTGTATTGTTTTTTGTATTGTATTGTATTTTCTGATAACTGTTTGTTATGATTGTTTAAACATGAACCTCTGTATTGTGAAACGCTGCAGAATATGTTGGCGCTATATAAATAGTAATAATTATTATTAGTATTAATGGTCCCTAAATCGGAAGATATTTGGAAAAATCTGTGCCATTTGGGGAGTACCAGACGTAAACCTGTTTTCCACTCATCAAACCCGTCAAGTGGACAGATTCTATTCTCTAAATCCGAGAGAAGCTCCGAAGGGAGTGGATGCAATCCTGCATTACTGGAGTTTTCAGATAGTTTACGTGTTCCCACCATTCCCAATGATCCCTGTGGTACTGCGGAAAATTCGGGAAGACAAGGTACGAGTGATTCTCATTGCCCCCTTCTGTCCAGAGAGAACATGGTTCATGTGGCTAAAACGTATGTCCATCTTGTACCCGTGGATTCTACCATATTGTCAGGGCCGTATTTGGAGTTCCTGCTGTCCTAAGCACTGTCAGCAGTCGCGCCCCCCCTGCCGCAGCCCCTCCCCCATCACAGCCCTCCCCCGTCACGGATAATCCCCTGCCCCTCACGTTGCACCACCCCCATCGCGGCCATTCCTCCCCCGGTCGCAGCCGTACCCTCAAGTTTCATGTAGCTTCTCCCCGCATCCTTGCAGCTTCTCCCCCCACATTCCATGTAGCACATATAAAAGGTTTGTAGGGGTAAAATCCTGCAGACAGACTGCCTTGAGATAAATACAAAAAATTATCTTTTAATGATTTTAATTGGTTTAAGTGCAAGTTTATTCTTCAAGTGTTTGAATGGGTTTCCAACCACACTACAGAGACATACTAATAGGATGTTTACATTGTGAGCCCCAATGGGGACAGTGTTGATGATGTATGTAAAGTGCCGTGGAGTTCATACCGTAGTGTAATATAAAGGCAAAAAATATTATTCTTATATTATGTCACAATACCACGATCTGGGGATCTTCTATTTCAATGTCAGGGGCTCTCTGATGCCATGTTGCTGCCTGTCTCGCTGTCTTCCTCTTTTGACACTGCAGTGCGGTGGATAAGAGAGCAAAAACCGGTTAATAACAAGAAGTATGGTGTGTGTACTGAGGCATAAACCCTCCCTATACCATGAAGTATGGAGTGCGTACTAACTGAGCCACAAACCTTCCCCATACCATGTCCAGCAGAAATTGTAGGATTACTATATGGATTTTATTATTAGGGTACAGACAGACTGGCGTGAAACTCGGACGAGTGCAATGTGTGATTTTATCGCATTGCAGTCGGACCAATGTTATTCAATGTCTTAGAGCACATTGGTGTGTGTCAGATGCTTTTTTTTCTCACCCAGATTCAGGATGAGAAAAAAGTTGCAACATGCTGTGACAGTATGCAATTCATGTGCGAGACTCACAAATGCAAGTCTATGGGTCTGACAAGAAAACGGACCGCACATGGACCATCCGAGAGGCATACATTTTTTTCACTATACATTATCATTCTGTAGCTCAAACAACTGTAAAATGTTCCTGTAAATGATTGTATAGTAAATAGCTGCTGAGAAAAAAAAAAAAACACATTGCACTCGGATGTGATCTGAGAAAAATGTCGGACACTCGCATAGCAGTTGGATGCCAAACGGAGCAAAAATCAGACGACACTCGTCCGACTCTACTGGATGAGGAATGGACCGATTTTAAGGCGGCGGGAGACAGTGTACCACCATGTGTCCAGCTCCGTGCTGTGCACAGACAGTGTACCACCTGTCCCCGATCCGTGCTGTGCACAGTTGTACCCATGTCCCAGATCCGTGCTGCTGCACAACAGTGTACGATACGCTGTCTGTGCTGCTCAGACGCTGGGACATGGTTGTACACTGTCTGTGCACAGCACGGAGCTGGGACATGGTGTACCTGTCTGTGCATATCACGGCGGGGACATGTTACACTGTCTGTCCCAGCACGGACCTCTCTGTCCCTCCTCTGTCCCCTGCACCTCTCTCTCTCCTCTGTCGCCTCGGTTCCTGTCCTCCTGCTCTCCCTGTCATTCTCTCTCCTCTGTCCCCTGCACCTCCTGTCCTCTTCTCCTCGTCCTCTCTGCTCTCTGTCCCTGACCTCCTCCTACCTTCTTCTCTGTCCCTTGCTCCCCTTTCCTCCTGACCCCATCCTCCTCTCGCTTCCCTCCTCTGTCCTCTGACCCTCCTTCCTTCTCCTCTGTCCTCTCCCCCGTCTTTCCTCTGCCCTCTGCTGTCTCTGTCCCCTGCACCCCTTTTTCTCCTGTCCTCTCTGCTCCTCTTCCCCTGCACCTCCTCTTCCCTCTTCTGCCTTCTCTTCCTGCTCCCTGTCCCTGTCCCCTGCACCTCCTCTTCCTTCTCCTTCTCTCTCTGTCCCCTGCCTCACCTCTCTGTCCTCTCTGCCTCTCCCTCTGTCTTTCTCTCCTTGCTCCTCTGTCCTGCACCTCCTCTGTCCTCTTCTCTCTGTCTTCCTTCTGTCCTCCTGCACCTCTCTACCTCTTTCCTTGTCTTCTTGCTCCTCTGTCCCTGAACTCTCCCCTCGTCCTTCCTCCTGCCTCTGTCCCTTGCACTCCTTGTCCTTCCTCCTGCTCCTCTGTCCCACCCTGTCCTCTTCTCCTCGGTCCTTCTCCTGCCTCCTCTGTCCTGCACCCCGTCCTTCCTACCTCCTCCTCTTCCCTGCCTCGGTCCTTCTCTGCTCCTCTGTCCCCTGCCCTCGGCCTTCCTGCTGCTCCTCTGTCCCCCTGCACCCTCTGTCCTTTCCTCGGTCCTTACTCCTGCTCTCTGTCCTACTCTGTCCCCCTGATCCTCCTAACCTCTTCCTTGTCCACCTCTGCTCTCTGTCCCCCTGACCTCGTCCCTCAGGTCCTTCCTCCTGCTCCTCTGTCCCCTGCACCTCCTCTGTCCTTCTCCTGCTCCTCTGTACCCCCTCTGTCCTCTTCTCTCGGTCCTTCCTCTGCTCCTCTCTGTCCCCTGCACCCCAGTCCTTCCTACTGCTCTCCTCTGTCCCCTCCTCGGTCCTTCCTCTGCTCCTCTGTCCCCTGCACCTCGTCCTTCCTCTGCTCCTCTGTCCCCCTGCACCTCCTCTGTCCTCTTCCCTCGGTCTTACTCCTCCCTTGTCCCCTGCACTCTCTCTCCTCTTCTCCTGGTCCTCCTCTGCTCTCTGTCCCCTGACCTCCTCTGTCCTTTCCTCTCCTTCTCTGCTCCTGTCCCCTTGCACCTCCTCCTGTCCTTCCTCTGCCTCCTCTGTCCTCCTCTGTCCTCTTCCTCCTCGGTCCTTCTCCTGCTCCTCCTCTGTTCTCCTGCCCCCGTCCTTCCTACTGCTCTCCTCTGTCCTCTTGCCCTCGCCTTCCTGCTGCTCCTCTTCCCCTGCACTCGGTCCTTCCTGCTGCTCCTTCCCCTGCACCTCCTCTCCTCTCTCTGTCCCTCTGCTCTCGTCCCCTGACCTCTCTTCTGTCCTCTGTCCCCCTGCACTCTTACCTTCCTGTCTACCTCCTCTCTGTCCCCCTGCCCTCCTGTCCTCTTCTGTCCCTTCCCTCACTGTCCTCTTCTCGACCTCTGTCCTTCTCTGTCCTCCTCCTGCTCCTCTGTCCCTCCCAGTCCTTCCTACTGCTCCTCCTCTGTCCCCTGCACCTCGGTCCTTCCGTGCTCCTCTGTCCCCTGCACCTCGGCCCTTCCTGCTGCTCCTCTGTCCCCTGCACCTCCTCTGTCTCTTCTCCTCGGTCCTTACTCCTGCTCTCTGTCCTACCTGTCCCCTGCACCTCCTCTAACCTCTTCTCCTTGGTCCTACCTCTTGCTTCTCTGTCCCCTGAACCTCCTCCCCTCAGTCCTTCCTCCTGCTCCTCTGTCCCCTTGCACCTCCTCTGTCCTTCCTCCTGCTCCTCTGTACCCCTCTGTCCTCTTCTCCTCGGTCTTCCTCCTGCTCCTCCTCTGTCCTCCTGCACCCCAGTCCTTCCTACTGCTCCTCCTCTGTCCCCTGCACCTCGGTCTTCCTGCTGCTCCTCTGTCCCCTGCACCTCGGCCTTCCTGCTGCTCCTCTGTCCCCCTGCACCTCCTCTGTCCCTTCTCCTCGGTCCTTCCTCCTGCTCCTCCTCTGTCCTCCTGCACCCCAGTCCTTCCTACTGCTCCTCCTCTGTCCCCTGCACCTCGGTCCTTCCTGCTGCTCCTCTGTCCCCCTGCACCTCGGCCCTTCCTGTGTCCTCTGTCCCCCTGCACCTCCTCTGTCCTCTTCTCCTCGTCCTTACTCCTGCTCTTCTGTCCTACTCTGTCCCCCTGCACCTCCTCTAACCTCTTCTCCTTGGTCCTACCTCTTGCTTCTCTGTCCCCTGAACTCCTCCCCTGTCCTTCCTCCTCTCCTCTTCCCCCTGCCCTCTCTGTCCCCTGCCCTCGGCCCCTCCTGCTGCCTCTGTCCCCCTGCCCTCCTCGTCCTCTTCCCCGGTCCTTACTCCTCTCTTCTGTCCTACTCTGTCCCCCTGCACCTCCTCTACCTCTCTCCTTGTCCTACCTCTGCTTCTCTGTCCCCCTGAACCTCCTCCCTCAGTCCTTCTCCTGCTCCTCTGTCCCCTTGCACTCCTCTGTCCTTCCTCCTGTCCTCTGTACCCCCTCTGTCCCTTCTCCTCGTCCTTCTCCTGCCCTCCTCTGTCTCCTCACCCATCCTTCACTGCTCCTCCTCGTCCCCCTGCACCTCGTCCTTCCTGCTGCTCCTCTGTCCCCCTGCACCTCGGCCCTTCCTGCTGCTCCTCTGTCCCCCTGCACCTCCTCTGTCCTCTTCTCCTCGGTCCTTACTCCTGCTCTTCTGTCCTACTCTGTCCCCCTGCACCTCCTCTAACCTCTTCTCCTTGTCCTACCTCTTGCTTCTCTGTCCCCCTGAACCTCCTCCCCTCAGTCCTTCCTCCTGCTCCTCTGTCCCCTTGCACCTCCTCTGTCCTTCCTCCTGCTCCTCTGTACCCCCTCTGTCCTCTTCTCCTCGGTCCTTCCTCCTGCTCCTCCTCTGTCCTCCTCACCCCAGTCCTTCCTACTGCTCCTCCTCTGTCCCCCTGCACCTCGGTCCTTCCTGCTGCTCCTCTGCCCCCTGCACCTCGGCCCTTCCTGCTGCTCCTCTGTCCTCTTCTCCTCGGTCCTTACTCCTGCTCTTCTGTCCTACTCTGTCCCCCTGCACCTCCTCTAACCTCTTCTCCTTGGTCCTACCTCTTGCTTCTCTGTCCCCCTGAACCTCCTCCCCTCAGTCCTTCCTCCTGCTCCTCTGTCCCCTTGCACCTCCTCTGTCCTTCCTCCTGCTCCTCTGTACCCCCTCTGTCCTCTTCTCCTCGGTCCTTCCTCCTGCTCCTCCTCTGTCCTCCTGCACCCCAGTCCTTCCTACTGCTCCTCCTCTGTCCCCCTGCACCTCGTCCTTCCTGCTGCTCCTCTGTCCCCCTGCACCTCGGCCCTTCCTGCTGCTCCTCTGTCCCCCTGCACCTCCTCTGTCCTCTTCTCCTCGGTCCTTACTCCTGCTCTTCTGTCCTACTCCTGTCCCCCTGCACCTCCTCTAACCCTCTTCTCCTTGGTCCTACCTCTTGCTTCTCTGTCCCCTGAACCTCCTCCCCTCAGTCCTTCCTCCTGCTCCCCTGTCCCCCTGCACCTCCTCTGTCCCCCTGCACCTCGGCCCTTCCTGCTGCTCCTCTGTCCCCCTGCACCTCCTCTGTCCTCTTCTCCTCGGTCCTTACTCCTGCTCTTCTGTCCTACTCTGTCCCCCTGCACCTCCTCTAACCTCTTCTCCTTGGTCCTACCTCTTGCTTCTCTGTCCCCCTGAACCTCCTCCCCTCAGTCCTTCCTCCTGCTCCTCTGTCCCCTTGCACCTCCTCTGTCCTTCCTCCTGCTCCTCTGTACCCCCTCTGTCCTCTTCTCCTCGGTCCTTCCTCCTGCTCCTCCTCTGTCCTCCTGCACCCCAGTCCCTTCCTACTGCTCCTCCTCTGTCCCCCTGCACCTCGGTCCTTCCTGCTGCTCCTCTGTCCCCCTGCACCTCGGCCCTTCCTGCTGCTCCTCTGTCCCCCTGCACCTCCTCTGTCCTCTTCTCCTCGGTCCTTACTCCTGCTCTTCTGTCCTACTCTGTCCCCCTGCACCTCCTCTAACCTCTTCTCCTTGGTCCTACCTCTTGCTTCTCTGTCCCCCTGAACCTCCTCCCCTCAGTCCTTCCTCCTGCTCCTCTGTCCCCTTGCACCTCCTCTGTCCTTCCTCCTGCTCCTCTGTACCCCTCTGTCCTCTTCTCCTGGGTCCTTCCTCCTGCTCCTCCTCTGTCCTCCTGCACCCCAGTCCTTCCTACTGCTCCTCCTCTGTCCCCCCCTGCACCTCGGTCCTTCCTGCTGCTCCTCTGTCCCCCTGCACCTCGGCCCTTCCTTGCTGCTCCTCTGTCCCCCTGCACCTCCTCTGTCCTCTTCTCCTCGGTCCTTACTCCTGCTCTTCTGTCCTACTCTGTCCCCCTGCACCTCCTTCTAACCTCTTCTCCTTGGTCCTACCTTTTTTTTTTTTTTTTTTTTTTTTTTTTTTTTTTTTTTTTTTTTTTTTTTTTTTTTTTTTTTTTTTTTTTTTTTTTTTTTTTTTTTTTTTTTTTTTTTTTTTTTTTTTTTTTTTTTTTTTTTTTTTTTTTTTTTTTTTTTTTTTTTTTTTTTTTTTTTTTTTTTTTTTTTTTTTTTTAAAAAAAAAAAAAAAAAAAAAAAAAAAAAAAAAAAAAAAAAACCTCTTCTCCTTGGTCCCTACCTCTTGCTTCTCTGTCCCCCTGAACCTCCCCCCTCATCCTTCCTCCTGCTCCTCTGTCCCCTTGCACCTCCTCTGTCCTCCTCTGTCTCCTCTGTACCCCCTCTGTCCTCTTCTCCTCTGGTCCTTCCTCTGCTCCTCCTCTGTCCTCCTGCACCCCAGTCCTTCCTACTGCTCCTCCTCTGTCCCCCTGCACCTCGTCCTTCCTGCTGCTCCTCTGTCCCCTGCACCTCGGCCCTTCCTGCTGCTCCTCTGTCCCCCTGCACCTCCTCTGTCCTCTTCTCCTCGGTCCTTACTCCTGCTCTTCTGTCCTACTCTGTCCCCCTGCACCTCCTCTAACCTCTTCTCCTTGGTCCTACCTCTTGCTTCTCTGTCCCCCTGAACCTCCTCCCCTCAGTCCTTCCTCCTGCTCCTCTGTCCCCTTGCACCTCCTCTGTCCTTCCTCCTGCTCCTCTGTACCCCCTCTGTCCTCTTCTCCTCGGTCCTTCCTCCTGCTCCTCCTCTGTCCTCCTGCACCCCAGTCCTTCCTACTGCTCCTCCTCTGTCCCCCTGCACCTCGGTCCTTCCTGCTGCTCCTCTGTCCCCCTGCACCTCGGCCCTTCCTGCTGCTCCTCTGTCCCCCTGCACCTCCTCTGTCCTCTTCTCCTCGGTCCTTACTCCTGCTCTTCTGTCCTACTCTGTCCCCCTGCACCTCCTCTAACCTCTTCTCCTTGGTCCTACCTCTTGCTTCTCTGTCCCCTGAACCTCCTCCCCTCAGTCCTTCCTCCTGCTCCTCTGTCCCCCTTGCACCTCCTTTCCCCTGCACTCGCCTTCCTGCTGCTCCTCTGTCCCCCTGCACTCCTCTGTCCTCTTCTCCTCGGTCCTTACTCCTGCTCTTCTGCCTACTCTGTCCCCTGCACCTCCTTAACCTCTTCTCCTGTCTACCTCTTGCTTCTCTGTCCCCCTGACCTCCCCTCAGGTCCTTCCTGCCTGCTCCTCTGTCCCCTTGCACCTCCCTTCCTCTGCCTCCTTGCTCCCTGTACCCCCTCTGTCCTCTTCTCCTCGGTCCTTCCTCCTGCTCCCCTCCTCTGTCCCCTGCACCCCATCCTTCTAATGCTCCTCCTTGTCCCCTGACTCGGTCCTTCCTGCTGCTCCTCTGTCCCCCTGCACCTCGCCCTTCCTGCTGTCCTCTGTCCCCTGCACCTCTCTGTCCTTTTCTCCTCGGCCTTACTCCTGCTCTTCTCCTACTCTGTCCCCTGACCCCTCTAACCTCTTCTCCTGGTCCTACCTCTTGCTTCTCTTGCCCCTGAACCTCCTCCACCTCGTCCTTCCCCCTGCACCTCGGTCCTTCCTGCTGCTCCTCTGTCCCCCTGCACCTCGCCCTTCCTGCTGCTCCTCTGTCCCCCTGCACCTCCTCTGTCCTCTTCTCCTCGGTCCTTACTCCTGCTCTTCTGTCCTACTCTGTCCCCCTGCACCTCCTCTAACCTCTTCTCCTTGGTCCTACCTCTTGCTTCTCTGTCCCCTGAACCTCCTCCCCTCAGTCCTTCCTCCTGCTCCTCTGTCCCCTTGCACCTCCTCTGTCCTTCCTCCTGCTCCTCTGTACCCCCTCTGTCCTCTTCTCCTCGGTCCTTCCTCCTGCTCCTCCTCTGTCCTCCTGCACCCCAGTCCTTCCTACTGCTCCTCCTCTGTCCCCCTGCACCTCGGTCCTTCCTGCTGCTCCTCTGTCCCCCTGCACCTCGGCCCTTCCTGCTGCTCCTCTGTCCCCCTGCACCTCCTCTGTCCTCTTCTCCTCGGTCCTTACTCCTGCTCTTCTGTCCTACTCTGTCCCCCTGCACCTCCTCTAACCTCTTCTCCTTGGTCCTACCTCTTGCTTCTCTGTCCCCCTGAACCTCCTCCCCTCAGTCCTTCCTCCTGCTCCTCTGTCCCCTTGCACCTCCTCTGTCCTTCCTCCTGCTCCTCTGTACCCCCTCTGTCCTCTTCTCCTCGGTCCTTCCTCCTGCTCCTCCTCTGTCCTCCTGCACCCCAGTCCTTCCTACTGCTCCTCCTCTGTCCCCCTGCACCTCGGTCCTTCCTGCTGCTCCTCTGTCCCCCTGCACCTCGGCCCTTCCTGCTGCTCCTCTGTCCCCCTGCACCTCCTCTAACCTCTTCTCCTCGGTCCTACCTCTTGCTTCTCTGTCCCCTGAACCTCCTCCCCTCAGTCCTTCCTCCTGCTCCTCTGTCCCCCTGCACCTCCTCTGTCCCCCTGCACCTCGGCCCTTCCTGCTGCTCCTCTGTCCCCCTGCACCTCCTCTGTCCTCTTCTCCTCTGTCCTCCTGCACCTCGGTCCTTCCTGCTGCTCCTCCTCTGTCCCCCTGCACCTCGGTCCTTCCTGCTGCTCCTCCTCTGTCCCCCTGCACCTCGGTCCTTCCTGATGCTCCTCTGTCCCCCTGCACCTCCTCTGTCCTCTTCTCCTCGGTCCTTCCTCCTGCTCCTGTCCTCTGTCCCCCTGCACCTCCTCTGTCCTCTTCTCCTCGGTCCTTCCGCTTGCTCCTCTGTCCCCCTGCACCTCTTGTCATTCCTCTTGCTCCTCTCTTTCCTGCAGTTTCCCCACATTCTCGGGTCCTCACCTGGTGCTGGCTGCAGTGCTGACATTGGCTGGACTCCCTCTGAGCACAGTGATGTGCAGGGTGAGCAACAGCAGGAGCTCCGCTGCCAGCCACACCATCCTCCAGATTTCAGTGCCGGGCCACCTGCTCCCTTGTTCTCTGGGTCCAGGGGGGGACCGCTGGGTGGAGGATTTCCAGCACCGCTGCCACCACCGCAGCAGCACATGGGAGCCACCGCAGGACAGGAAGGAACCCGAAAATGCGGGTTCCGTAGAATTCCCAGTGGCCGCTCCCCTGATGCCGCCCCCTTGATCTGCTGCCCTAGGCACCGACCTACAAGTGCCTTATTATAAATATGGCCCTACATATAGTCCAGATCTCCTGAGCCAGGTTCATCCCCAGGTTCACTCCCAGGTTCACAGGCTTCATCTCACTACCAGTAACTTAAGCTCAAGAGGTGTCTCCTTTCAGCTAGGGGGTTTTCAGGGCCTTTAGTTACCACTATGCTCTCCAGTAGAAAAAAGTGACGTCAGATAAATATGTAAACATTTTAAAAAAATTCCTTGAATTTTCAGGGCGAGAATTAACCCATGAAAGCTGACAAGTCCCAATGACAGAGGTACTTGAGTTTCTTCAAAATGAATTAAAAAGGGGGTTGCCAACTAGCATCCTTAAAGTACAAGTTGCTTTCCTGGGGGCATTGTTTGATCAACAACTTGCTAACCACTCCTGGATTATAGATCCATTAGAGCCTATTTTGCGGCCAAGACCTCTGAAAACCCCTAAGGTAGCTCCCTGGAATCTAAATTTAGTCTTAAATGCTTTGACTACTACTTCCTTTGAGCCTATCGCCTCTATATATGTGAGGACTCCTACTCTAAAAACTGCCCTCCTGGTTGCCCTTCCATCAGCTCGGAGTGTTAGTGATCTCCAGGCCATTTCTATCAATCATCCATTTACCACCATCCTGGATGATAATTGTAAAGCCTGGGCACCACAATCAACACCTAAGGGTACCGTCACATGCAGCAATCTCGCCTGCCGATATGAGGCGATCTAACGTGTGCGTGCATGTTTTTCATGGTCACCTCAGATCGCCGATGGCGGCATCACACGTCACAATTTCGCCGAGCAGCTAAGGCGATGTGTCACTCCGGAAATCGCCTACCTACAGCAGAACCAATCTTGCCTCATTCCATCGCCGCAATTGCAAAGGCAATGTGGGCGAACATGTTCAGCGCGGTGAGGAGATAGGCATGCCACAGTGGTTTTCACCGCACCCCATACGCGCTCATTGGACAACGCAACAGCGTTATGATTGGTCAGCCTACTCTTGAAGGCTGGCTAATACATGACACCATTGTCTATCGGAATTTGGCACAAATACACGCTCGAGTCGTCAATTGTGGCTCCTGCAACACACTTTCGAGGCACAAAAGTGTCGCACAGGAGCGGTCTTGTGCAGTACAGTGGATTACACTAAGCTAGGTGTGGGTCGTAGGTGATTGCGGTAAGCTACAAACAACACTGTGGACATATGTGCCTGCATGGGATGGGAACATGTTTCATGTTTGTGTTGCTTTTTTTGCTCAGTTTTCAGTGGGACACAGACAGACACGCACACTATTTTACCTTCAAGTGATCCTAGGTGACATCTTCCTTCCATGCTGCAGAACAACTTGCGGGAGGTACGAGTACTTATAGGACCTTGGTCATGTGACTTTCAGGCTGAGTCACATGTTTAGGTCCTGTCAGTAGTGTACCCACAGGTTCTGCCACTGCCCTAGGCCGGTTTCACACATCCGTGCCGACACATGCCGGAGGCACGGACATACGAGGCACATGATCCCCTAAGGACCCATGCACACGTCCGTGTTTCCAAACGGACCGTGTCTCCATGGGGATACCCAGCTGCTTGCATATATTCTTTTCGTGGCCACAACGGCTGCATTGCGGCAATATTGCACTTGCCGCAAGCCCCATAGAGAATGCATGGAGTTTGCAGCAAAAGTACCTCAAGTGCAGAAGTTAGGTGACAAATGGGGTAGATGCGGTTTTCTGTCCGGATCCGGACAGAAACGCTAGTGTGAAAGGGGCCTAACAGTGATGAAGACATCCTTTGTACCCAAAATGCCATCAATCACAATGTTAGTTTATGGCGCAAGAGGGAATGTCAATGAATGAATAACACATTACTTGTCTCAGATCAAATATAAAAAAGAATAACTATAGAAGTTTGGTGTCTCTAATCGTACAGACCTGTAGAGTCGCAGTGAATGGTCATAAATGCACAGAATAGCGATTTTTTAAAAAATGATATTATATGGTAAAGTGAATGGTGTCATTCAATATGATAACTCCGCTGTACGAGGCTTGTTTTCTGCAGCAGGCGATATCCATAGATAACATTTACAGTTTATAATACTTGGCAAGGCTAAAAAAAAGTCCTGAAGGGGTTAATGGTTCTTCTTTACATTGGCCATCACTGTACAATGTACAGTTTTTAGGTCAGAGAAAAAAAAAAGGGCCTTGTTATAGAAAGAAGCATAGCTGTGAGGGCAGTCAGTGTCTCCACACCGCTCTCTGCCACACCTAACATGGCAGCAGGAAGCAGCCGTAGAGCTGTGAGGGCAGAGCATGCGCACTGGGCAGGGCCGGGGCTGGAATACAAGATGGCGGCCCCGGCGGGGAGGGAGAGGCGGAGGCGGGATAGCAGTGGACGGACAGGAGTCAGTGACGGAGATTGCCTCGGCCCCAGGTGAGGCTCCCGGGGCGTCCCACGCTCTGACACCCGAACCGTCTGGCGCCGCAAAAGCCCGTGCAGCCGCTGAGGTCAGCCTGCGCTCCCGGCGCCCCCTCATAACCGCGCAAAACCACTGCAACCCCCCGAGCCGCCAGCGCAGCTTCCAGCGCCATCTTGTCACCGCCCGGGGAGCGCGCGGCACAGGCGCGAGCACGAGAGAGAAAGGCGCCTGTAACAAGGCGCCAAAAGGAGCGCGTAGCGGCTAATAATAAGAATATTAATAAATGTGAATAAATAAAGTGTGTGGTGGTGGCTCAAGGGCGGGAGAGCGGCTGTGTGAGAGAAAGAGGCGGCATTGCATGGATGGTCCACAACACGTCATGGAGCGGGAACTGCCGCCCGTATACCTGTACATGGCTGAGTCCCCTCACAGCCGGGCAATGGCTGCACTATACACGCAGGGCTCTGCAGAGCTGTGTGCTTACTTGTGTGTGACCACCTCACATGCAGGCTGTACATGGAGCACGACACACGTAATATAGGAGGTGTGTGGCCATCTTCTCTCAGGCTCACTAGACTGTCTATTTGCAAGGACCACTGCCAACATGGGAGGATCATCTCACATTGGCTGTCCGTTGCCATGTATTCCCACATATATGTTTAGCCTCATATTGTGAAGATGGGGATGTCTCCATTAGTGATTGTCAGTGGGCGAATTGAGAATGGTCACGTAGTGTTAAATGTGCTCCTGTTACCTGTTTTGGGGGTTCCAGACCCTTCAAACCACCTTTAACATTCTATAATTGGGGTTCCTGTAGCCCCTTTATATGCCCAGACATGCCCCTGCATATCTTAAAACAATATTTAAGGTGTCCCACACTGTATGTAAATTACTTATTAAGGGTCTGCACATTACTTCAGAATCACCCCGTGCACACATACTGCCTGCTGCATGGAAAACCACCCTGCTGCATGCCAACACTGCCCTGCTCCATGGAAAACTAACCCCACTGCATGCCCAACACTCCCGCTCCATGGAAAACCTACCCTACTGCATGCCAACACCACCCAGCTGCATGGAAAACCTACCCCACTGCATGCCAACACCACCCAGCTGCATGTAAAACTAACCCACTGCATGCCAACACCACCCAGCTGCATGGAAAACCCATCCCCACTGCCTGCCCAGGGAAAACCACCCCACTGCATGCAACATGCCTGCTCAGGAAAACCACCCCACTGCATGCCAACACTGCCCTGCTCCATGGAAAACTACCCCATGCATGTCAACACCGCCCTGCTCCATGGAAAACCCACCCCACTGCATGCCAACACTGCCTTGCTTTATGGAAAACCTACCCCACTGCATGCCAACACCGCCCGCTCCATCGAAAACCACCCTACTGCATGCCAACACTGCCCTGCTCCATGGAAAACCTACCCCACTGCATGCCAACATGTCCTGCTCATGGAAAACCCACCCCACTGCATGCCAACACCACCCAGCTGCATGGAAAACCCACCCCACTGCATGCCAACACTGCCCTGCTCCATGGAAAACCTACCCCACTGCATGCCAACACCACCCAGCTGCATGGAAAACCCACCCCACTGCATCCCAACACTACCCTGCTCCATGGAAAACCCACCCCACTGCATGCCAACACTGCCCTGCTTCATGGAAATCCTACCCCACTGCATGCCAACACCGCCCGCTGCATGGAAAACCCACCCCACTGCATCCCAACACTGCCCTGCTCCATGGAAAACCCACCCCACTGCATGCCAACACTGCCCTGCTTCATGGAAATCCTACCCCACTGCATGCCAACACCGCCCCGCTACATGGAAAACCCACCCCACTGCATCCCAACACTGCCCTGCTCCATGGAAAACCCACCCCACTGCATGCCAACACTGCCCTGCTTCATGGAAATCCTACCCCACTGCATGCCAACACCGCCCCGCTACATGGAAAACCCACCCCACTGCATCCCAACACTGCCCTGCTCCATGGAAAACCCACCCCACTGCATGCCAACACTGCCCTGCTCCATGGAAAACCTACCCCACTGCATGCCAACACCAGCCAGTTGCATGGAAAACCCACCCCACTGCATCCCAACACTGCCCTGCTCCATGGAAAACCCACCCCACTGCATGTCAACACCGCCCCGGTCAATGGAAAACCCACCCCACTGCATGCCAACACCTCCCCGCTCCATGGAAAACCTGCCCCTCCTGTGAATGCAAGTGAATGACAGTGATGTCATCCACAAGTCTCACGCCTGCGCAGTTGAATCACTGGCAGTAGGGCACAGTGAAATGCCACTGTGCAGGCACGTGACTTGTGAAGGATGTCACTGTCATTCACTTGCATACACACTAGGGGCGGGTTTTCCATGCAGCAGGGTGGTGTTGGCATGGAATGGGGCAGGTTGTCCATGGAGATGGGGCAGCTCTTACCGCAGTGTGCAGACCCCCATATGACCCCTAAAGGGGTTATCCGGGAATTCTGGGAAAAAAAATGAGCCTAACCACCAATAAGGCTGCCAGTTGTACTCGGCGCTGTTCATCGCCGACCTGAGAAGTCACAGATCGCTACTGTCATGTCATCCATTTTGCCGCTTTCGCTGACGTCATGTTTACAGAGGGGCAGCTTCTCCCCTCTGTCGACAAGCCTCAGAGCCGAGGTCATGCTGACTTTACAGTGTCTCCTCCAATCAGGTAGCAGGGAGCTGGCTGTCAATCAGTGTGACGTCAGCTGTCCCGTGGCTTTTGGAAAAGCCGCTCTGCTCTGTGTTTACCCCACCATGCTGTCCCCGACAGGAGCGGTCTGTGCTCACTTTGTGGCGGGGGTGAACAGCGGTGACTGGTGCTGGCAACAACCAAGCAGGTAGGTGACCGCTACCTGCCTGTTATGCTTGGGCACATTTTTACATTTTTTATTAATCCTGCATAACACCTATTAAGTAATTTACTCCCAGCGCGGGATATATTAAAAGTCGTTTTCTAAGGTATGCAGAAGCATGCCTGCGGATCTAAATGGGTTACAGGAACCCAAAATACATCATGTTATGGTGGTGGGCAGGTTTAGAAACCCCAAAACAGGCGACAGGTTCACTTTAATTAAGGTACCATCACACACAGCAATATTGCTAGGCAATTTCAATAGCAATTTGCTGGTTGCAGTGAAATCATGGACACATTGTTCTATTTGTACACGGCAACAAAACAGAACAATGTCTCCATAATTTCACTGCAACCAGCAAATTGCCAGTGAAATTGCCAGCAAAATGCCATGTGTGACTGTACATTTAGTTATTTCTTCTCTTCCAAGAGCAGTCTTTTTTTTTTTTTTTTTATTGCCCCATTGACAAACTTAAGGTGTTTTTTTTTTTTTTTGGGCTGAGTTGTACTTTTGAATGACCCCATCCATTTTATCATGGGAAAGTGAGAATAAATATTTTAAATACAGGGGAAAAAAAGCACAATTCCACCATTATTTTTGGTTTTATTTTACGTAAAAATTATCTGGCGATGTTATTCCCCAAGGCAGTACGATCACGGTGACATCAAACTTGCATATTTTCCCAAAAAAAAAATAAATATATATGTGGTGGGAAAAAAAATAGGAATTGCAAAGAAGAAACCATTTCCTCTTGTCACCATTTTCTGAAACACGGTAGGTGGGCTTGTGTGAGGGCTTTTTGCATACAGAGCTGATGTTTTATTGATACCATTTTTGGGTAGCTACAACCTTGATTGCTACATTTTTTTGCCAGCCAACTCCCCTCCCCCCCATCACTTTTCCATTTCTGACTCTAGTCTTAAAGGGATCCTGTCCCCTCCAAAAAGCCACCTAAGCTACAAAATCACGTCCCTGCACCATCCTATCATTATTCTCACACTCCTTTTGTCTCCTAAAAGCATCCTGTCAAAGTAGATAAAACAATTTTATACTGTTTTTGTAGTTTAGGTGGCTTTTTAGAGGTGACAGGATCCCTTTAAGTTTTTTTTTTAATTGATTTGGTTGATAGCGCTGACTTTTAAGGTACCGTTAGGGTACCTTTACAGTCACAACATTGCATGCAATTTCACTTGCAACCTACTGGTTGCAGTGAAATCATGGACACATTGTTCCAATTATACACGGCCACAAAATAGAACAATGTGTCCATGATTTCACTGCAACCAGTAAGTTGCAAGTGAAATTGCATGCAGTGTTGCGACGTGTAAAGGTACCCTTACACGCGGCAACATTGCTGGCAACATCGTCGGCAACTCAGGGGCGTGGCGAAGTTGAAGCAACATCCCTAGTGCGTTGCTACGTGTGACAGGGCAATTCAACAATAAGTTTCTTGAGCGGAGTTGCCAGGTTGCAGAACATGTTCTGATGGTGGGTTTACACGTCCCAACGTCGGTCCGATATTGGATCCAACGCTGCGGGAGCGCGCTTTTTCTGGGCAGAATTCCAACATCGCATAGGAGCTGTCACACAGCGCGATATCTGCATACAACGTCTCTACGATATCTACGCCCCCCTTGTACAGCCGACCCAGGAACGACCATTTAACATGGCAGTACATAGGGGACGTTGTACTGCACATCGGAGTTGGCCGTTAACACAGCACGATCCGGCTCCAACCGGCATCCAATATCGGCCCGTTGAATAGCACGCTAATTAGATCCCCGATATCGGTTTGATATCGTTCGTGCATCGAATCGGTCCTTTACACCATACAACGCACGAACGATATCGGGTCCAATGCACGAACCATGTGACTTTTGGTTGGAGTTGGACGCCGATATCGGGACGTGTAAACCCACCATGAAACCTGGCAATGTTGCTTGGGCAATCTGATAGCATTGTTTTGTGTGACACCGCAATAGCGATGTTGAAAGCAACTTCCCCTATTCACTACATTGATAAGGATCGCTCGCTGGGTTGCTCATACCCAGCGAACGAAAGTTGCTTTCAACATCCTAGTTGCGTTGCCTACGATTCCTCCCTATGTGACATCTACAAGGTAATCTTGGAAAAGTGCCAAAAACGTGCTCGCTCCCGTGAAGTTGCCAGCAACATTGCAGCAACGTTGCCGCATGTAACGGTACCTTTACAGATGTGCTGATATCACGTGTATTTTTCTTTATTTTATTTTTAATGGGGGGAGGGTAATTTGAACATGTAGATATCCTTTTTCTCTATTTTTAAAAACTCTTTAGTCTATTTTCACACTGGACATTTGTGATCTGTTTTCGGTGCTACGGTTTTTGTTTTTTTAAACTGCAAAACTGCATCAGTGACTGCATCTACCAGCAAAGTAAATGTGATTTTCAATTTGCTGTTCAGACACTGCGTTTTTGACTGCTGCATTAGTGGTGCAGACAGCGCATTCAGAAAAAAATGATCATGGCAATTAGTGCTCCGTTCTTCTGGTGCACTTTAAACACCACCAATGCTCCATTACTTACCCACCCTGGTGATGCCATGGCAAGCCACGGTGATGTCTTCCAGACATCGAGAGAACCTGCATGAGAGTCACATAGGTCCATCTGATGGAGACAGCGAGGGCTATCGTAACACGTAGTGGCGTCAGAGAGCATTTGTAATCTCATTATTAAAATAGGTCGGTATATAAGCCTAAGCCTCCTTTTCCTTGCCTTAGCGCTCCTTAACACCGCAATCTCCCTCCTTCTTTATCTGAGAGTCACATAGGGCCAGGTCCTGTCAGTATCTGGCAGGAAGACATAACCGGAGCTCACCGGGGAGAGTAATGAAGTGTGTGTGTGTGTGTGTCTCTGTGTCCCCTGAAAATGGAGCAAAAAAGCACCTCAAACGGACGATGCGTTTGTGAAGCTTTTTTGCAAAAAGAGAATCTATTTTTGCGGCAGAAACTGCACCAAAAACGGAGAACAAACACTCTGTGAATGAGCCCTTACTGTATTTTCTGCTCTTTTAAAAGGAACCTGTCATGTCCAATTTTGTTTTTAGACAGCCTCCAGTATTATTTAGATCATACACTAAATAACATATCACTAATCTGGTGTAAAAAAAAAAATCCATGTAGTTATCATAAAATAAGCATTTGGCACTTACATGTTTGCATTAGGTACCTGCACAGTCACGTCAGTCAGAATTTTAATTACATATTGTGCACAAGGACCTGTGGTGTGTCACGACCATGTGACTAATGGGTGAAGCTAAACAGGCCTGAAGTGTTGGAGATATAGGATTAGCTCTGCCCATTATAGTCACATGGTTGTGACATCACCACAGGTCCTTGTGCACAATATGTGACTTAAAACACTGCATGATTAATTGACATGAGTGATTGCCAGCTGAAGTTTCTACCCTGTGGACTGTTTTGTAAAGGTACATCTAAGCATCTAAAGTTTTATGATAAATACATGGATTTCTTTTTTAAACCAAGTTAGTTATGCACAGTGCATGATCTAAATAACATAGGGGGTGGTTTAAAAACAAAAGTCAATGACAGGCTCCCTCTAAGGAACTTGAATCTAAAGGTACCGTCACAGGCTGCAATATCGCCTGGAGATCATAAAGGCGATATGTCGCCCCGGAGCATTCGCTGTGAAATTGCCTCACGGTTCCGGCGTGTGATTGGGCAATTTTGTGGCGATAAATCACCCCTCGGCCGTCGCCTGATTTCTGAACAGTGCTCAGTAATCAGCCGCAATCGGTAAGGCAATATTTCCGTGTTGTGGCGTGTGACAGGACAATAGTGATGGAAAGAGCGTTGCCTATGATTTCCCATAGGCGTGCCTCAGCGTGCTGGAGTCCGCGCCCCGTCTGAAATGATTGGTGTGGGCTACTGTGTTCCCATTGGCTGTCAGTTGACACCGCGCCATATTTGAAGAGCTGTCCGTTCAGTGTCATGTATTAGCCAGCCTTCCAGAGCAGGCTGACCAATCGTAACGCTGTTGCGTTGTCCAATGAGCGTGTATGGGGCGCGGTGTAAACCACTGTGGGACGCCTATCTCCTCGCCCGCAGAACATGTACGCCAACATTGCCTTTGAGATTACGGCGTGTGAAGCGGCGATGGAATTAGGCAAGATTGGTTCCGCTGTAGGTGAGGTGAGTTGCGGAGCGACACATCGCCTTAGGTTCAGGGCGCAATTGCGGCGTGTGAAGCCGCCATCGTCGATCTGAGGCGACCACGAAAAACGTGAGCGCTCACGTTAGATTGCCACACATCTCCAGGTGACATTGTGGCGTGTGACGGTACCTTTAGACTTATCGCTTGTAGCATACACAGCCCTTTAAGGAAGTTGAATCTAAGATTGATCGCTTGTACCATACACAGCTGTGCTACAGTATTACTGTGTATAGTAAGGTTTCTATGAGCACTGTATGGGGATCTTCAGCCGTTAGAGCAACTACTATACACAGCTGTGCTACAGTATTACTGTGTATAGTAAGGTTTCTATGAGCACTGTATGGGGATCTTCAGCCGTTAGAGCAACTCAACCAGAACGCCACTAGACAGGTCAGACAGCCCTCCACCACAGTGCCGAGCCTTGAAAAATGCTGCTTTCGCTGACTTAGGCCACATGCACACACTTAGTATTTCACCCCAGTATTTGTAAGCCGAACCTAGGAGTGGAACAATCAGAGGATAGGAGTGGAACAATCAGAGGAAAAGTATAATAAAAACACGTCACCACTTGTGGATTTTTCACCCACTTGGCTTTGGGTTACAAATACAGAGGTAAAAAACTCACCTAATATTTGACATGTGCATATGGCCTAATCCTAAGGGGATGTCACACGCGTCAATATCGCTGTCAATGTCGCTCGTACGTCACGGATTTTCAGTCGCTCGAGCGACATATAAGTGACGCAGGAGTGACATTGAAGTGTGTAACCAAGCGATGCAACCAGCGATATGTCGCTGATTGCCGATCGCAGGTTTCACTGCCAGATGTAAAACCTGTCGCTCATCGCTCAGTAGACCTTGTGCATCGCTGCGTGTGACACTAAACTCAGCGACGTATTATCTATTTTGACATCGTACAAGTGACTAAATAAAATCGCTCGCAAGATGGCGACATCACCGCATCGCTGGGTCATATTGACGCGTGTGACATCTTACCTGCGATCATTTCACATCGCTCAGGCGATTAATAATATGTGACGCATGAGCGATATTGCGGGCGACATTGACACGTGTGACAGGCCCTTAACAGTTACATTTAACCAATTAACAGACACTTGCGGATGTTGGAAGCAGGAAGCAAAATAACACCGCCATCTGCCAACCCAGGCCCTGAGCCCTCATCAGACATGGGCTTGGTATATGACATTCTGTAACTTATATATGATTATGGATAAGTGCCCACAATCTAGATGCAGCAGGATTCCTCTTGTGAAGACTCTAGTGTTCTCTATGTGAGGAGCCTGGGTGCAGTGGAATTTCGCTATGTTTTCCCATTCAGAACGCTCACATCTCCACTAGACTAAATTGACATGCTGGGGCTCGGAACACCTTGCCACAGTCAGTTTGCGGAATGTCAAAAAGAAGCACAGTGGGTGTGAGACTTATTTTTTCTATCCTACTTACATGCAAGTTTCTCGGACAAGACTCAGATAAGTGACCCTGAACGGCCTCTCCCTCTCTGGACCGGAGTGTGATTCTGCACAAAAACACAAGCAGCTGACACTCCCGTCCAGAGAGGGGAAGGCCGTTTAGGGTCACTGATCCGAATCTAGTTTGAGAGACTCGCATGTAAGTAGGATAGTGTGTTTCCAGCCTAATCCATCTACTGTGCTTGAACTATACAACAAAGTGAAAACACATTGCGTCCAATACAAAATGCTGCTACGGTAATACTGATCCTGTGCACTCACCCCAAGGAGCTATTGATTGCTGAAAACACAGGCTATGGTCAGAAAACTGCAGCATCAGCTACACACTATTTTGGTGATTGTTTTACGTGCTAAGCCGTTTTGGTCCCTTTGGGGAAAAACTGCACCAAAAATGCAGGAAGAATTCGCATTTGAAAAAAAAAAAATCTGGGGAAAAAAACATCAATATGGAAATAACATTTTAGAAATCTGTCATTTTGCTGATACTGTACAACACTTTGCGCAAAAATCATAAATGCTATGAGTGAACAAGACTTTTCTTGTTGCCTGCGACTATCCTCGACCCGGTGTGAGCCTAATGATTATGGCACGTTTGTGATTGACCTTTGATAATTGGCTGCTTTTGTTTTTTTTTCCACCTATTTTAAAGTCGCACAGAAGCAAATTGCTGACATTTTTTTCATTGTCTCATGAACAAAATTGCTCTCTAACACACCAGCTCATTACCTGGGAGGTTCTGTCTCTTGTCCTGGGTGAAAGACTCCCTGTAATGCTACATTTATCGGCACAATTTACAAGCGCACATGGCACTCTCATACCTAACTCCTTATTGTCAGGAAGTTTTGCCAAATGTAGAAATTCTGCAACGTTAAAAACAAGACATGAACTTCTGTGTATGTTTGCCATCTCTATAGATTGATTTTCAGAAATTTACTCCCTTCACATCTGTGTTGAAGCCTCAATTTCAGATCCTACTATTCTGTAAAATGTCGACACTGTGGCAGAATCCCTGACAAACCCTTTATAGTCAGTGGGGTTTATGAGCGCCAAAATATAGAAAGGATTTTGCCAGAGACCGTACTTCTATTTTTCTTCCTTTATTAAGAGGGGGTTAAAATTAACAGGACTGAACGCTGGACGAGTTTTGGGGGACAGCACCCACTTAGTCCTCGTTTATGAGCGCTGCTGGTGTTGGTCATGTGAAGCCACATCTGACCATTTTTTTCCCTGCTCTTATGATGGAGCAGTTCAAAGGGATAATTAAAGGGGTTGTCTGACCTTGACATTTGGGAAGGGGGGGGGCATGGATGTTTTCAAAATAACAAACGCATAATCGCGTGCATAACTCCCCTCGCTGTAGCGCAAGCTGCTCCAGAGGTCCGTGCCAGCTCCTGTAGCAATCAACATCACAAAGCATTCACTGATCTCAGGGAGATCAGTTGAAGAAAACACTGCGGGCAGCTGGCTAAAGCGCTCAACAGTGAATTCCTAGGTGCATTGCCCCCTGGGAATAAGAATATGCAAATAGAGTCCGTGGAGCCTCGTTTAGGAGTCTCAAACACGGAACTAGCTAGATATCCCTCCAGGGAAGGACCTAGTCCTGGGGTGGCTACTTGAGAAATGAAAAAAGCGTAATTGGGAGGCACAGTCCAGTGATCCACCAGTCACATGCTTGAAAGAACCGGCATATAAAGAAGAAAAGAAGCATGTATGTGAAACCGGGATCAGGGAAATATAAAGAGAAGACTCATATAAATAATAAAAAATTCATTTATTATACAATTATACAAAAACAGGAACTAACAAACATTAAAAACCATTAAAAAGGTGGGGACCACCAACAAGCTATGGCCTTGTAATCCATACCATATCGACCCACAAAAATGGTAACACAGCAGTATAAACCACTTCATATAAATGGATGATGAAAGTAAACTGGTAATCAGATAGTAGACAATATCACAAAAAAAAAAAATCCACCTATCATAGAATGTACAGTATCCAAATCAGATGTACTAGATAGAAGTAATCACATATAACAGGACAGGATCAAATGAAGACACCTGTTGAGTAAAACTCTTAAAACAGTAGAAACGAATGGAGAACCAAGCTAACCTAACCCATGTGATCCTGCAAGGAGGAGGACCAAGGCTGTGCTAGGAAATTTCTATCCCTGTTTGATCAATGTGTTGTTATTAGGAAGAAAGATCCCCTAACAATAGGGAGGGACAAAGTCTACCTATAATGGTATAATGAACCAGCAGGCCCTGAAACAAAAAAGAATAGAAAGAGGTAAATGAAAGGACATCAGGTACACCGATCAGTGCCACCATGTCCAAGATTTCCATAGCACAGCCTAAATTTTTTTATTTTTATTTTTTTTTCAGCCCGGAGGCTACGATTTAATGCCGGAATCGGATGCCTATTTGGCATCCGATTCCAGGCATCACAAGGCATCAGAAGGCCTTCAAAATCGTAATGTGAAAGTAGCCTAAACTGGCATGAGGAAGAGTTCTGGTCAGCACTAATCCATAGTATAACATTGGTCCAAAGGCTATCCAATGTTTTATCAGATAGCTCTCCTCCTTGTTATACACTGGTATGAGCAAGCCCCCAAGGTCATCACATCCAAAGAACTTGTTTGTTGGGCGTTAAAATGGGAAATCCGTTTTTCCATTGACGGCACATAAAGGCTCCGTTAAGTGACCACGTATATGTGGGATTGGGAGAAATGGTTGTGAACACTGGGCGTTTTTCCTATAAATTATGCTACGTGTCCCGAGGCATCGTGCATTTAGTTTTCCCCAACTTTATATATCTCCCAGCTTCACAACAGGCATAGGGGAAAAAATGTGTCTTGTTTTACTTGATGCAGTATTATAGAGTGATTCTTCCCTGAAGCATTGCCCTTAGGGATTCTCTACACAATGTGGCACCATACGGCGGCACGCTGTGTGTAGTATGGTATACGCTGTAATCACTTTAGCTTACATCTCATTGCATCATGAAGGTGCTCAGTAATTATAAACTGATAAAAGAAATGAAATGTAAAAGGCCCCAAGCTATATTAATGTACTTGTTAAAATACAATCAAGACATGTACAAGTCATAACATAACCGTTTAATGTGTCGGCTCATTCATAGCTTGTTAGTATACTGGCAGGCGTCACCTAATGTGTGTTCATTACACCCTGTTTATAACTGTAGAGCGCTACAGAATATGATGGCTCTATATGAATAAATTATACTGTGTGGTTTTGTAAATCATTACCTTCCTCTGTGTGATTTGAACATTGTGTAAAATGTTGTACAATGGTTACAGAATGCAATTCATGGTGCTGAGTCTAATCAATGAAACAAGCATGACATGTGTCGTCAGCTTTTGTGTTTTCTTCCTGTATAGAAATTGAAACTTTATATACAACTATTATAGCTCTGAAATAAAAAGTAAAACATCTCAGATTTGTAGAAAATGGTACAATTCAGCCATTGGAATAGAACACTAACTCACCTAATCTCCAGTATAACTATTGGTGGGAGGGTTTTTTTTACAGTAGGACTATGGTTACAGTATTAGGCTGCGTTCACACATTGCGTATTTTGCCGCGCTTTTTTACGCGCGCTTTGCAAAATACGCAATGTGTTTTGTGCCTGCTAGCAAAGTGAATGGGAAATTCACTTTGCCGTGCAGACAGTGTGTAAAAATACGCAGTGCTTTTTTTTGGGAGAAAGTGCAGCTGCGTAAAAAATTGACATGTCAATTCTTTACGCAGCTGCTCCTACGTTTTCTCCGTGTGATGTCACAGAGGGGAGGAAGAATCCTGCTTCCTCCTCCCCTCTGTGACAGCTGTGACCACCCATTAGATTTCGCAGTTTATTAATATACACTGCGAAATCTAAATTAAACAAAGGCAAGTGTATCTATAATATAAAGCCCGAAGCCACTTCCGGCCAAACCCGAAGCCACTTCCGTAGTGTTGTGGTCGGATATTCGGCCAGCTCCACCCCACAGGGTGGACCAAGATGGCCGCCCTATGTGGGAGGATCACGGCGACCCAGCCGGGAGTCGTTGCAGCCGCGGCAACTCCTGCACGTAGGTCCGCGGCGAGCCCGCCGGGAGACGACCGGCTGGCGACTCGCTGCCCGGAGCTCTGCCGCGGCGCGACCCAGTACGGAGCTCCGAGGCGAGCCCGCCAGGAGACAACCGGCGTTAGCCGGTCGTCTCCCGGCAAGCGATCCGCTCCCCGGAGCTTCGCCATCGTAGGGGCCCATGTTAACTTGAATTTGGCGGCGTGCGTGAGCCTCCCCTCTGATTGGTCGGCGCCAGCGGCGAGCGACCAATCAGATGAGCGCCGGAGACACGCCCCGACATTTAAAATTTTAAGCCTTCCCGCTGGATTTTACATATTGCGCCGTGTTTCGCGCCGGTCTTCGGATTGGTCGCTGCCAGGCGCGAGCGACCAATCGGAAGAGCGGGGCGTGTCACGGCGCCATTTCATTTTCATATTTGGCGCCATAGCGAGCGGCGCTATTCTGATTGGTCGGCCCACACGAACGCCGACCAATCAGAATAGCGCCGCTCAGCACGTATTATGATTGGTCGGCGCTCACGACAACCGCCGACCAATCAATACCGCCGCTCCCTATGGCGCCACATATGAAAATAAAATGACGCCATCACACGCCTCGCTGTCCTGATTGGTCGCCGCCAGCTGCGAGTGACGAATCAAAGAGCGGGGCGTGTCACGGCGCCATGTCATTTTTATATTTGGCGCCATACCGAGCGGCGCTTTCTGATTGGTCGGCGCCACTCGGGCGCCGACCAATCAGAATAGCCCGCTCAGCACGTATTATGATTGGTCGGCGCTCGCGGCAGGCGCCGACCAATCAGAATAGCGCCGCTCGCTATGACGCCAAATATGAAAATAAAATGGCGCCGTGACACGCCCCGCTCTTCTGATTGGTCGCTCGCGGATGGCGGCGACCAATCAGAATAGCGCCGCTCGCTATGGCGCTAAATATGAAAATGAAATGGCGGCATGACACGCCCCGCTCTCCTGATTGGTCGCCGCCATCCGCGAGCGACCAATCAGAAGAGCGAGGCGTGTCACGGCGCCATTTTATTTTCATATTTGGCGCCATAGCGAGCGCCGCTATTCTGATTGGTCGGCGCCTGCCGCGAGCGCCGACCAATCATCTACAGCCACTGGCGGAGGAACGTTCCGGCCAGGAACCTTCCCCTCTGACCCAGCTGCCTCCTCTCGCCCGCTCCAGCCGCCTCTGCCCTGCAGCCAGCCGCTCCAGGCGCCTCTCACCTCCACACAGCCGCTCAAGCCGCCTCTCACCTCCACACAGCCGCTCCAGCCGCCTCTCACCTCCACACAGCCGCTCCAGCCGCCTCTCACCTCCACACAGCCGCTCCAGCCGCCTCTCACCTCCACACAGCCGCTCACAGCCTCCTCTCACCTCCACACAGCCGCTACAGCCGCCTCTCACCTCCAACAGCCGCTACCCTGCCTCTGCCCTCCAGCCAGCCTCCCCTGGCCTCTGCCCTCCAGCCAGCCTCCCTGGCCTCTGCCCTCCAGCCAGCCTCCCCTGGCCTCTGTCCTACAGCCAGCCTCCCCTGCCCTCCAGCCAGCCTCCCCTGGCCTCTGCCCTCCAGCCAGCCTCCCCCTCCAGCCTCCGCTCTCCCCTCCAGCCTCTCCCCTCCAGCCTCCCCTGTCCTCTGCCCTCCAGCCTCCCCTGTCCTCTGCCCTCCAGCCTCCCCTGTCCTCTGCCCTCCAGCCTCCCCTGTCCTCTGCCCTCCAGCCTCCCCTGTCCTCTGCCCTCCAGCCTCCCCTGTCCTCTGCCCTCCAGCCTCCGCTCTGCCCTCCAGCCTCCGCTCTGCCCTCCAGCCTCCCCTGTCCTCTGCCCTCCAGCCTCCCCTGTCCTCTGCCCTCCAGCCTCCCCTGTCCTCTGCCCTCCAGCCTCCCCTGTCCTCTGCCCTCCAGCCTCCCCTGTCCTCTGCCCTCCAGCCTCCCCTGTCCTCTGCCCTCCAGCCTCCCCTGTCCTCTGCCCTCCAGCCTCCCCTGTCCTCTGCCCTCCAGCCTCCCCTGTCCTCTGCCCTCCAGCCTCCCCTGTCCTCTGCCCTCCAGCCTCCCCTGTCCTCTGCCCTCCAGCTCCTGTCCTTGCCCTCCAGCTCCTGTCCTCTGTCCTCCTCACCCCTCCAGCCTCCGCTCTCCTCACCCCTCCATATGCAATGTACAGTATGTGTATATATGTGTGTATGTAGTCACTTCCCTCACTTTGTCCGCACTTCCCTCACTTTGTCCGCACTTCCCTCACTTTGTCCGCACACATACACACACGCACACACACACACACACACACTCCGCTATAGTTAGCACCGGCCCTGCATCAGCCGCCTGGATCCTCAGTCGACATGTCGCCACCCCCCAACTACTGGATCCAATATAGCGTCCAAGAAGTCTCGCCAAACTTCCCGCACGCCATATTGGATCCAGTCGTTCGCGGGCGCCGACATGTCGACTCAGGATCCAAGGAAGACCAAGGAAGGCGGGGAAGACGCAGGGTCGGTGCTAACTATAGCGGAGTGTGTGTGTCTGTGTGTATGTATGTATGTGTGTGCTGACTACTCTGCCCACGGCGCTGCGCTGACCACTGCCCACGCCACTATGCTGACCAATCTCACCGCACTCACTGGACTATTACCACTAAAGCCACCGCACTCACTGCTAACCACTGAGCCACCGCACTCACTGCTAACCACTGAGCCACCGCACTCACTGCTAACCACTGAGCCACCGCACTCACTGCTAACCACTGAGCCACCGCACTCACTGCTAACCACTGAGCCACCGCACTCACTGCTAACCACTGAGCCACCGCACTCACTGCTAACCACTGAGCCACCGCACTCACTGCTAACCACTGAGCCACCGCACTCACTGCTAACCACTGAGCCACCGCACTCACTGCTAACCACTGAGCCACCGCACTCACTGCTAACCACTGAGCCACCGCACTCACTGCTAACCACTGAGCCACCGCACTCACTGCTAACCACTGAGCCACCGCACTCACTGCTAACCACTGAGCCACCGCACTCACTGCTAACCACTGAGCCACCGCACTCACTGCTAACCACTGAGGCACCGCACTCACTGCTAACCACTGAGGCACCGCACTCACTGCTAACCACTGAGGCACCGCACTCACTGCTAACCACTGAGGCACCGCACTCACTGCTAACCACTGAGGCACCGCACTCACTGCTAACCACTGAGGCACCGCACTCACTGCTAACCACTGAGGCACCGCACTCACTGCTAACCACTGAGGCACCGCACTCACTGCTAACCACTGAGGCACCGCACTCACTGCTAACCACTGAGGCACCGCACTCACTGCTAACCACTGAGGCACCGCACTCACTGCTAACCACTGAGCACCGCACTCACTGCTAACCACTGAGCCACCGCACTCACTGCTAACCACTCAGCCACCTGTATACACACAATTCATTTCACCCCACTCCCTAACTATTAATAAATAGACTATATATGGATTCTAGACTACCCGATTCTTTAGAATCGGCCATAGTGAAAATAAAAGAATAAATACTTACCTGTCCGACGCCTTTTCCCAGTGTCCGGTGCCAAGGCCAGGGGATCTGTGTCCTGCAAGATCCTAGATCCTGCTATGACGTCAGAGGGGCGTTCCCGGTGCTCATTGGCTGCTCGCGGTCATGTGATATGTATCACATGATATGTATCACATGACCGCTAGCGCCCAATCAGTGCCGGGAACACCCCTCTGACATCACGGCAGGTCCTGGCAGAAGACACCTCGTTTGGCCTAATTACTGGACACCGGGAAAAGGCGTCGGACAGGTAAAGTATTCATTCTTTTTTATTTTTCATACACTTGCCTTTGTTTAATTTAGTTTTCGCACTGTATATTAATACACTGCAAAATCTAATGGGGCGGTCACAGCTGTCACAGAGGGGAGGAGGAAGCAGGATTCTTCCTCCCCTCTGTGACATCACTGCGCTTTCTGGGGTACAGAAAGCACAATGTGTGAAAGCCCCTGCATATTTGTTTGCGCGGCTGAAAAACGCAGCAAAAAAGCGCAACAAAATACGCAATGTGTGAACGCAGCCTTAGGCTACTTTCATATCAGTGTTTTCAGGGTGCTTTCACACCAGCAGTTTTTGCAGATCCGGCAAAGTTTCGGTATTTTTGAAAAAACTGCATCCTGCAAATGTCCGTTAAGACTGCGTTCTGCCTAACGTAGATCTGGCTAATTCGGCAACGAGTTTAAAACCGCAGCTAGGGTTTTTGTCCGTTGCCGCAAGTGCCGGATTGGCCAGATGCGGCAAAAACGCAAGAGCATGACTGCAAGTCCTATAGGAAATGCATTAGACTGAATGCAAACTTGCCGTGGTCCTGCCCCAAGTGTGCTGCCTTCCGGCAGATCAGGCGAGCCTGAAGTTCAAAAGTTACAGTTTGCCTGATCTGCCACAATTGCTATAAAACACTGATGTAAAAGTAGCCTTTTCCAGCAGATCAGGCAAACTTGAACTTTTGAACTTCAGGGTTGCCTGATCTGCCGGAAGTCGGCACGCTTGTGACGGGATCGCGGCAAGTTTGCATTCTGTCTAATGCAGTTCCTATAGGACTTGCGGCATTTGCGTTTTTGCAATGATCCGGCATCTGCGGCAACGGGCAAACACTGCTGCTAGCTGCGGTTTTAAACGTGCCGCATATGCTGGATAGCGGCAAAAACGCAATTGACCACAAGTCCTATAGGAAATGTATTAGAATGCAGTCATGCTGCAATTTTGCAGGATGCGGTTTTTGCAAAAATATCAGAATTATGCATTGTGCACATGTTATTTTTTTAATGTGTTTTTTGGTTCAGATCTATCACACATCTGTATGTCTATCATTACCCCAGCAAAGTCTATGAGGATTTTGAAGTGTTGTGCACATGTTGCTTTCCTTTTCCTGTGCGTTTTTGTTGTGGGTATGGTGCTTTTTTGCAAAAAAAAAAAAAAAAATGCATGGTTACTGAAATGTTCTAAAATGATTTCTGGCACCAGAAATGATTTTCAGAGTCTCTCTCTTTTCTCCTCTTTTTCTCTTTCTCTCTTGTGCACATGGAAAACTCACCTAAAACATATTACATTTTTGGGGTGCATTTTTCTGCCACAAAATGCAGATTTGGTGCTTACATTTCTGTAACCAAATTCTTCATGTCCGCACATACCTTAAGGCTGCGTTTACACATTTGTGTATTTTATTGCGCTTTTTTGCGCGCGCTTTTTGCTGCGTTTTTCGGCCGCGCAAAAAAGCGCAACAAAATACGCAGGGGCTTTCACACACTGCACTTTCTTTACCCCAGAAAGCGCAGGTGATGTCACAGAGGGGAGGAAGAACCCTGCTTCCTCCTCCCCTCTGTGACAGCTGTGACCGCCCCATTAGATTTCACAGTGTATTAATATATACTGCGAAATCTAAATTAAACAAAGCCAAATGTATGTAAAACAAAAAAGAATGAAATACTTTACCTCTCCGACGCCTTTTCCCAGTGTCCGGTGGCGAGGCCAGGACATGTGGGTTCTGCAAGAGCCTGCCGTGATGTCAGAGGGGGCGTTCCCGGCGCTGATTGGCCGCTCGCTTGGCCGCTCAATTCTTTACGCAACTGCATTTTCTCCCTGAAAAAGCACTGCGTATTTTTACGCTGTGTCTAGACAGCAAAGTTTGTTTCCCATTCACTTTGCTGGCAGACACAAAACACTTTGCGTATTTTGAAAAGTGCGCGTAAAAAAGCGCGCCAAAATATGCAATGTGTGAACGCAGCCCAAGTATACAATTTCCTCACCATAAACTAGATTATTAAGACATAATTTCAAAGACAGTGTAAAATAACTTTTTCAGAAGCTCATGTAAGCAAGTTATTACCACTCCACGATGGGTCTGCCACTGTTTGACAGAATGGAGGACTTGTGTCCTCCGCTCTTCCCTGGCTGAGGAGTTGAACAGCAGGTTGTAAATGCATCTTGCTGCTCCCATAAACGTAGCAAAGCGCGGTGGTCAGCTATTTATGCATGTTGGGTGTTACAGTCTTGTGACCAGGGGAGAAGGGGAGGGGTATGTTTTTGAATGATTATTATTATTATTAATTATTTATATAGCGCCATTAGGTTCCATGGCGCTTTACATGAGGATGAGGGAGACAAGAACAAGTACACTAAATCTAGGCGATCAGGACGTACAGGTACAGGAGGGGCAGGGACCCTGTCCACGAGGGCTCACAGTCTATGAGGGGTGGGTTAGGATACAGTAGGATGGGGGAATGTCAGGTATGGGGCGTTCGCCTGGGTCTCATGGCAGGTTGTAGGCTTGACGGGAACAAGTGAGTCTTCAGGTGACACTTGAAGCTACTCGGGTAGGAGAGTGTCTGACGTGTTCGGGTAGGGAGTTCCAGAGTAAGGCAGATGCCCGGGAGAAGTCCTGGACTCGGTTGTGCGAAGAGGTGATGAGGGGGGAGCAGAGGAGGAGTTCTTGGGAGGAGCGGAGGTTGCGTGAGGGTAGGTATCGGGAGACCAGGTCGGAGATGTATGGTGGGGCCAGGTTGTGTATGGCTTTGTACGCCATGGTTAGTGTTTGAATTGGGATCTCTTGGAGACGGGGAACCAGTGAAGGGCTTGGTAGAGGGGGGAGACAGGGGAGAAGCGGGAGGACATATAGATGAGTCGGGCGGCGGAGTTGAGGATAGACTGGAGAGGTGTGAGGGAGTTAGCCGGGAGGCCATTCAGAAGGAGGTTGCAGTAGTCAAGGCGGGAGATGATAAGAGCATGGATGAGTGTTTTAGGGTGTCGTGGGTGAGGAAGGAGCGGATCCGTGAGATGTTCTTGAGCTGGAGCCGGAGGGATGTGGTGAGGGCCTCGATGTGGGGTTTGAAGGATAGGGAGGAGTCAAGGATTACCCCGAGGCACTTGGCTTGGGGGACTGGGGAGAGGGCACAGTCTTTGACGCAGATGGATAGGTTGGGAGGTGGGGTGGAATTTCTTGGGGGTAAGACTATGAATTCAGTTTTGTCCATGTTGAGTTTAAGGAAGCGAGCAGAGAAGAAGGATGAGATGGCGGAAAGGCATTGAGGGATTTTCGAGAAGTGATGTCAGGGCCGGACAGGTAGATTTGGGTGTCGTCTGCGTAGAGGTGGTACTGGAGGCCATGGGACTCGATGAGTTGCCCTAGGCCGAGAGTGTAAATGGAGAAAAGTAGGGGTCCCAGGACCGAACCTTGGGGGACTCCGACAGAAAGGGGGTAGGGTGAGGAGGAGGTGTGGGAGTGGGAGACGCTGAAGGTCCGGTCCGCTAGGTATGAGGAGATCCAGGAGAGGGCAAGGTGGGTGATGCCAAGGGATTCCAGAATCCGGAGAAGAAGGGAGTGGTCAACCGTGTCGAAGGCGGCAGACAGGTCAAGGAGTAGCAGGATGGAGTAGTGGTGTTTGTTCTTGGTGGTTAGTAGGTCGTTGGTGACTTTGGTCAGGGCTGTTTCGGTGGAATGGAGGGGTCGGAAGCCGGACTGTAGGCGGTCAAAGTGGGAGCACGAGGAGAGGTGAGAGGACAGTTCGGAGTGGACGTGTTGTTCAAGTAGCTTAGAGGCGAATGGGAGAAGAGATATGGGGCGATAGTTAAAGACAGAGGTAGGGTCAAGTGAGGTTTTTTTTAGGATGGGCGTGATTAGGGCGTGTTTGAAGGCCAAGGGGAAGGTACCAGTGCTAAGTGAAAGGTTAAAGAGGTGGGTGAGGGCTGGGATGAAAATGGAGGTGTGGTTGGGAATGAGGTGGGATGGGAGCGGGTCGTGGGCGCTGGTGGTGAGGTTGATTTTTACAGGAGGGAGGAGAGTTGGTCTTCAGTTATGGGGGGGAAGTGGCTGATGGAGGAGGAGGGCAGTGTAGGTGGGAAGGGGAGGTGTGGGAATAGTGGACCGAAGCTGCTTCTGATCTTGTCGATCTTCTCCTTGAAGAAGGTCGCGAAAGTCTTCAGCAGAGATGAGGGGAGAAGGGGGAGGAGCAGGTGGGCGAAGTAAGGAGTTGAAAGTTTTGAAGAGCTGTTTGGGGTTGCGGGACAGAGAGGTTATAAGGGATGAGAAGAACACTTGCTTGGCGGGTAGCGAGTGCCGTCTTGAAGTCAGTGATGGATTGCTTGAACAGAGCAAAGTGCTCGGGGGTGTGAGACTTTTTCCATCTCCTCTCGGCGACTCTGGACGCCCGTCTCAGGTTTTTAGTGAGGGTGGTGTGCCAGGGTTGCCTGTTAATGCGTGGGCATGGAGAGTGAGGGGGGCGGCTAGGTCAAGAGCGTTCGTTATGGTGGTGTTGTATAGGGTGGTGGCAGTGTCAATGTCTTCAGCGCAGGGTAGGTCGGTGAGAGGGAGGAGTGATTCAGAGAATAAAGGAAGATCAAGATCTTTTAGGTTTCGGTGAGGGTGATCAAGTTTGCGGAGAGGGGGTAGTGTGGCAGGGGAGGAGAGGGCGGAGAAGGTCAAGAGATGGTGGTCGGACAGTGTGAGTACCGAGGTTGTGAGGTTAGAGAGGGAGCAAAGGCGGGTAAAGATGAGGTCAAGCGTGTGGCCTTGTTCGTGGGTGGGAGAGGAGGACCATTGGGAGAGCCCTAGGGAAGTGGTCAAGGAAAGAAGGTTGGAGGCGGCTGGGCGGGGAGTGTCAATGGGGATATTGAAGTCGCCCATGATGATGGAGGGGATGTCAGTGGAGAGGAAGTGAAGTAGCCAGGTGGTAAAGTGGTCAAGGAAGGAGGCGGTGGGTCCGGGGGGGCGGTAGATGATGGCTATTTGGAGGTTGCAGGGGGAGAAGATTCGGACTGAGTGGGCTTCGAAGGAGGGGACAGTGACGGATGGGGGCTGGGGGATGGGGCTGAAGGTGCAGGAGTTGGACAGCAGTATGCCGACTCCACCGCCGTGTTTGCCAGAGGGACGGGGGGTGTGGGACAGGCTGAGGCCGCCGTAGGATAGTGCAGCAGGGGAGGCCGTGTCGGAGGGGGTGACCAGGTCTCGGTGAGGCCAAGGAATGACAGTTTCCTGGAGATAAAGAGATCATGGATGTCGGGGAGTTTGTTGCACACTGAGCGGGCATTCCAGAGTGCGCCGGGTAGAGCGGTAGGTGGGGCATGGGTTGGGGGAATGGGTCTGATGTTGGTGGGGTTGCGAGAGCTAGTGGTGGTGAGGTTGCGAGGGTTGGCGGTGGGTTGGGGATGAAGGTGTTGTGTGGGATGTTGCGGGTGGGGGCCAGGATTTGGGGGAGATGTCACCGGCAAGGAGGAGGAGTAGGCCGAGGGTTAGCAGGTGGGAGCATGAGAGCTTGCGAGGCGGGCGTGCTTGTTTGGTGATTGAGGATTGGAAGTGAATGAAAAGGTCGGTGAAGTGGGTGAGGTGGTTCGGCAGGATGGAGGGTGAGAGCAGTATTTTGTTGCTGGGAGGGGGGATAAGTGGGGGTAGTAGGAAGTGGAGAAGGATGGGAGTGAGAGTGAGGAGTAGCGGGAACATTGCATACGGAGAACAGGGAGTGAGTGAGGCAGCAGGGGTCAGAAGCAGAGTGGGGAAAGTTGTGGTAGTGGGGTGAATGGTCATCAGTGGGGTAGGACGGCGTCACGGGATGTGGTGATGACCAGGGGATGAGATGTAAGGTGGGGGGTCGGATGGATGGGTCAGATGGGGAAGTTGGGGGATCAGTCGAGGCGGTCGGGGTTGACAGAGGCGATTGCTGGGTTGGCTGATGGAGCAGCCGTGGGACAGGTGAGGCATCCAGGGGTCAGTCCGGGGTGGGATGCCACCAAGGTATGAGCTACAGTCCAGGGGAGATTGGATGGGGATGAGATCTAGCAGTCCTGGACAGGATGGTGGAGCCGAGGACAAGGTGATACAGAATGATGTGGTTGGTAGACACACCAACCTAATAAATCCTGTCCAGTAAATAGGTGATAATTTATTTGCACTGGTAGACCCTTACATTTAAAAGATGAATTAATCTACAAGTGATACAGGAAGGTGATGAACAAGGGTATACTAATTTTTCTATACGTATAAGACTATAATCACACAGGCAAGTTGTGTCCCTTTACATCACCAGATGCCTCTGCTTATCGTAAATTAGCTTTCTTTGACAAATGGTTATGATTGTGCCTGTACATTAGAACAGTCCTGTACACACTTGAAATCCAACCAACATGTCCATAAATGTATGTCTTTTTTTTCATGGCCAGATTGATTCTGCAAAAATGGCCCGGGACAACCATGGAAGTCCTCAGGAGGATGCCGCCTTGACCAGCCTGTCCCCAAGTACATCCAGCTCACCGCGGCCTCAGCGCACTTCATCTGACTTACCTGGTAAGATGAGAGCATTCATGAGGTTTTTGCTTTAAACTGTATTATGTGATGCTCATATCTGCCGTATTTCTTCAGATGAGCTTTTGCAGGCTGGATGGGAGAAGTGTTGGAGTAAGCGGGAAAGTCGACCTTATTATTTCAATCGTTTTACCAATCAGTCCCTGTGGGAAATGCCTGTGCTGGGCCAGCATGATGTCATTGTGAGTACCAGTAATTCTGTTATTACACAAAATATTGTATCTATATATCAAATCTGTGATATCTGATACCCAGTTTAAGGTTACCTAGATGATATGTTAGATTTTCTTCTTCCTTAAATCACTATTTTCTCTTTAATCTCTTCCCTTTGAACTACGTAGTGATCATTTGTTTTAAAATAAAACAATACAATTCATGTTAAACGTACAAATTCCATGCAAAGAATAACTATGAACTCTTTCTGTCCAATCCCCAGTATATATAAACATACCCTAAGAACAGATGCACCGTTGCATATTCATAGCAGACTTTCCGAGTTGTATGGGCATTGATTCCTCATTTAAATCTGCACTTGTTCAGTGAGGCTTTTGCTGTGAATTTCACCTTTTACATTACAAGAGTGAATACCCCCCCAAAAAATATGTATAACAAATCCACATACTTTTTTTCGAGTTAAAAATTCTGCAATGTGTGGATGAGAGTTTTACAATCTCACTAATTTAACTGATACTGTTAAGCTGGTTTCACACTGCCGTTTTTTGACATTCATGTGAATCCGGCCTAAACTGGATGCACTCACATCAGTTTTTGGCCCCATTGACTCTCTGTGACAAAACCTGTGTTTACCCACATCGGGACATTCCGGGTGGATTTACAAGGGTCTCCAGATCCCGCTGGATCCCGATCCGGGTTTTAGAACTGTGCCTGCCCAGAACGCAGTTCTAAATGACATGCTTGTAATTTGTCCCCGGATCTGGCGGAAAAACATAAGCACCCGAAAACAACTGTCTGCTCCAGCACTGGTATTATCAATGATCCGTGAGCCCGGATCAGTGATAATACTGGTGCAGGTGCATCAGTTTGTGCAATTGCGAGGGGATCCAGGGAAATCTAGCTTTACCTGCTTCCCCCGGATTAAAAAAAAAAAACAGCAGTATGAAACCAGCCTTATGCTATGTTTTTTCCGCATACAAAATCTGCATAATGTGCATCTGGCTTTAGGATGCCTGCACATTTTGTATCCTGCAGCTAGGGATAATTCAGTTAGCATGGTAAACGCAGGTGATCTTTTCTTTTTTTTTTTTTTTGTTTCACATGTGCTTACTCTTGAAACTATAGAAATTAGCAGTAAACCAGTACATGTTTTCTTTCTGCAGTTCTTTGCCACAATGTGTACAAGTACAGCGTGCTTGGACTTTCTAAATATGTGCACCCTAAAATGCTCCTTGAGTTGATGAGGCTCACCATTTTTTCCTTTTAAATATTATTTAATTAGCAGTGAAATTCGTGTATAAAAAGATATGGACACATTTGGGTATATATGTATATATATACAAAAAGAAACAATTGTACTCTGTAATCATAAGTCATGAAAACTTGAATGTGGGAAATGGAACTGGGGAAACATGAAAAATGTAAACGCGAGATATTTAGCATACAAAAATGGCCATCCATATTGTCCGCCCAGTAGCCACATTGACGTGTCTCTCCTTACTGGGTCCCTGCACTATAGATAATGCCTCTCTTTGGTTAAAAATCCTATTGGATGGGCGAGTAGGAATCTGTTGAATGAAGGATAACAACACCTGACACTAGTGGAGGAGGGGCGCAACAGACAGAAGGTATGACCCTGTAACATTCACAAAACAGATGGCTATGTGTGTATGCTAAGTCTTTCATGTTTTAATTTTTCATGCTTTTTGCTCAATTCCATTTCCCACATTTATGTTTTCATGACATAGCATTACAGAGTGCAACTGTTTCTTTTTGTAATATTGCGCTATGTTCAATTAGCACCTGTTCACATTGTATGTTAGGAAGTGCTGGCAGTGTATTTTTGTGTATGTATATACAGTCATGGCCAAAATGTTGGCACCCTTGAAATTGTTGCAGTGCATGAAGTATTTCTCCCAGAAAATTATTGCAATTAATACACATTTATTTCCTTTGTGTGTATTGGAACAACACAAAACGCAAAGAAATAAAGGCAAATTGGAAATAATTTTGGACAAAACCCCCCAAAGTGGGTAAACAACATTGTCTCAAGCATGTGATGCTCGTTCAAAATCAGCTGTGGCAAGTAAGGCTATGTGCACACAGGAAGGTTTAGTGAAGGTTTAGGAGCGGAACCGCCGGTCGGTTTCCATCAGGTTTATGCAAATTTATGTTAATCCAAAAGCGGCTTTTGGATCAACATAGAAACCTATGGAAACCGACACCCGGTGTGCACACACCGGCGGTTTCCACATGCTCATCCGTTGCTAACCCGCTGGGTTCCCAGCGGGTTAGCAAAGAATGTGCATGTCCTATAAACCGGCCGGTTCTGCAGCGGCTGCAAGCAGAATCATGTGCTGCTTCCAGCCGCTGCAGAACCGACGCCACTAACCCGCTGTGCACCGCCGCACACCCGACCGTCTTCCGCAGCACGGACCCGACAGGAAGCCGGTGGACGGCTCCGGAGCTTCCTGTCGGGTCCGCCCAGCCGCCGCCGCCCCTAACCCGCCCCCGTGTGCACATAGCCTAACAGGTGTGGACAATATGAAAATCACCCCTGAAACCAGATAAAAAGGAGAGAAGTTGACTCGATCTTTGTATTGTTTGTTTGTGTGTGCCACACTAAGGATAGAGAACAGTGGAATGGAGCATTGTGGATCCGAAGGACCACGTAGGACTTGCAAACGGCAAAGAATCGATGGATTTGTATGCTTGCACCCAGCGTTGTGCCTGACCAGCACAACATAAGTGGCTGAGTGTACTACTATTTATTTTATATTTTAGTGTTGTACTAATAGATATACATAGGGAGTAGAGATGAGCGAGTACTAAAATGCTCGGGCGAGCATCCCAAGATACTCGTGTACTCGGCCCGAGCACCGAGCCCAATGTAAGTAAATTAGTGACAGGCTCCGCCCACAGAATTCCGGCTATAAAACGAGTGTTTCTGGGAAAGGGCGGGAGAGTGGGCTTTTTCAAATCGTCGCAACATACAACACCTTGCCGTGCCACCCAGAGGTACCCTAACAATCAATCTGCTCTCTCTGAGGTGCCAGCTCACTGTGTGCATTGAAGGGAGCTGTGTATTTATGTCAGATCGATAATTATTAGCGAAGAGTCCGAGCATCTCGGCGGTACTCGGTGCTCGCCGAGCATCCTGAGTACTGGGATACTCGTGCGAGTACCGAGTAGTGACAAGCATACTCGCTCATCCCTAATAGGGAGCACTCCTCTTTTTTTGTCTTTTGTGTACAGATAAGTCCAAGATAGAGCTTTTTGGTAAAGTACATCATTCTACTGTTTACCGAAACTGGAAAGAGGACTACAAAGAAAAGAACGCAGTGCCTACAGTCAAATATGGTGGAGGTTGAAAGATATTTTGGGTTGATTTGCTGCTTTGGCACTGGGTGCCTTGACTGTGTGCAAGGCATCATGTAATATAAACATTACCAAAGTATTGTGGATGGCAATGTAGTGTTAGGAAGTTTGGTTTGTATCCTAGGTCATGGGTCTTCCAGCAGGCCAATAACCCCAAAAATACTTCAAGAAGCCCCCAGAAATGGATGGAAACAAAGCACTGGAGAATTTTGAAGTGGCAGCAATGAGTCCTGGATTGAAATCCCTTTGAACACCTGTGGAGAGATCTTAAAATTGTTGTTGGGAGAAAGCACCCTCCAGATATGAGAGACTTGGAGCAGTTTGCAAAAGACTAGTCCAAAATTTCAGTTGAGAGGTGTAAAAATCTTGTTGATGGTTATAGGAAGCAATTGATTGCAGTTTATTTGATTTATTTGTGCACCCAAATATTCAGTTGAGGGTGTCAACATTTTTGTCTGGCCCTTTTTTAGGGTTTTGTGTGAAATTGTCCAATTAGCCTTTTTTTCTCTGTTCATTCTTTTTGCTCCATTGCACAAAAAGGAAATAAACGTGTATAACAAAATGTTTATTTGCAATAATTTTCTTGGATAATTACCGTATATACTCGTGTATAAGCCGACCCGTGTATAAGCCGACCCCCCTACTTTTGCCCCCAAAACCTGGGAAAACCTATTGACTCGTGTATAAGCCGAGGGTGGACCCCAGCACAGGTATACAGACCCCAGCAGTGTGGTATACAGGCCCCCCCAGTGGTATATACAGCAGCCCCAGTGGTATACAGCAGCCTCCCCAGTGGTATATACAGACCCCACCAGTATATACAGCCGCCCCAGAGGTATACAGGCCCCAGCAGTATATACAGCAGCCCCGGGGGTGTACAGCAGCCTCCGGGGGCATACAGCAGCCCCAGCGGTACACAGCAGCCCCAGCGTTACACAGCAGCCCCCAGGGTACACAGCCGCCCCCAGGGGTACACAGCCGCCCCCAGGGGTACACAGCAGCCCCCAGGGGTACACAGCAGCCCCCAGGGGTACACAGCCGCCCCCAGGGGTACACAGCCGCCCCCAGGGGTACACAGCCGCCCCCAGGGGTATACAGCAGCCCCCAGGGGTACACAGCCTTCCCCAGGGGTATACAGCAGCCCCCAGGGGTACACAGCCTTTCCCAGGGGTATACAGCCGCCCCCAGGGGTACACAGCAGCCCCCAGGGGTATACAGCAGCCCCCAGGGGTACACAGCCGTCCCCAGGGGTTTACAGCCGCCCCAGGGGTACACAGCCGCCCCCAAATGCTGGCACTCGCCCCCCCTGCTGCTTAACTTACAATCCGGTCTTCTGATCAGCGCTGCTCCTCGGTGCTCCCGTCCTCGCTGCATCCGGGATCCCCGGCCGTCGCACGATGACGTCATATACCTGCGACGGCCGGGGATCCCGGATGTAGCAGGACGGAGCACCGAGGAGCGGCGCTGATCAGAAGACCGGATGGTAAGATAAGCAGCGGGGGGGGCCCTTACAGCAGCGGGGGGGCCCTTACAGCAGCGGGGGGGCCCTTACACGGAGGGGGGGGGGCGAGTGGCAGCATTTGGGGGCCATATGCACTGCTTCCCCCTGTCGCTGATTGACAGGGGGAAGCAGTGCATATATAATGAGCGGCCCCACGTGACGGGGCCGCTCATACAGCAGCCTACCCCCGCCTCCTCCAGCCTCCCCAGCCCCGGACGCAGAGTTCACGGCATCACATACCGTATATGACCCGTGTATAAGCCGAGGAGTAGACTTTTCAGCCCAATTTTTGGGCTGAAAAACTCGGCTTATACACGAGTATATACGGTACTTCATTTTCTGAAACAATTTCAAGAGTGCTAACACTTTTGCCTATGAATATACAGCTCTGGCAAAAATTAAGGGACCACTGCAAAATTTTCAGTTTCTCTGATTTCTCTCTTTATAGGTACATTTTTGAGTAAAATGTACTTTATTTTATTCTATAAACTACTGACAACATGTCTCCGAAATTCAAAGCTAAAAATGTTGTATTTATCTGCAGCAAATGAGAAATCATCAAAATAATAAAAAAGAAACAGTGCTTTCAGACTTCAAATAATGCAAAGAAAACATTTACATTCATTTAGTAACAACAATACTAATGTTTTAACTCAGGAAGAGTTCAGAAATCAATATATGGTGGAATAACCATAAATTTTGATCACAGCTTTCATACATCTTGGCATGCTTTCCACCAGTCTTTCACGCTGCTTTTGGGTGACCTTATGCCACTCCTGGTACAAAAAATTTTAGCAGTTCTTCTTTGTTTGATGGCTTGTTACAAAACATCTTCCTCTTGATTACATTCCAGAGGTTTTTAATGGGGTTCAGGTCTGGAGATTGGGCTGGCCATGACAGGGTCTTGATGTGGTGCTCCTTCATCCACACATTAGTTGACCTAGCTGATGGCATGGGGTATTTTTCTGTTGGAAAAAATCCTCAGAATTGGGGAACATTGCCTGAGCAGAAGGAAGCAAGTGTTTTTTAAGAATAATCTTGTCTGCGGCTTGATTGTCCTTCGCCAAGATTAACCTTCCCAATTCCAGCCTTGCGGACAAGTGCGGCAAGTGCGGTTTTGCTGGATCCGGCACTTGCGGCACCGCAAAAATTCCCGCTTCTATCAGCAGATCTGGCAAAACCACACAAGCCGCTCATAACTGCAAACCCCATAGAGAATGAATGGGACTTGCCGGATTGGTGCCACAAGTCGGCCGGATCTACCGCAAATTACATATAAATGCAGATGTGAAAGGAGCGTAAATAAGCAGTCTCACTGCTGTGAGATGTATGTATTGAATTTTATGTCTATGTGACTGAAGAGTCTTTATAAATCATTATGTTGTGTCTTTTTTGACAGTCGGATCCTCTTGGCCTTAATGCAGCACCGGTGCCTGCAGAAGGAGGAATGCCCACAACGCCCAAGGATGCAAAACCAACAAAGAGGAGATTTTCTGAGGACACTCCAGTTCCCGATGTTACAAAAAAGCTCAAAGTTAGTAATTTCCACTTATGTTGAATGATGTGAAACAACTTCTTTTAGTCTTCATTGAGACTGACCTTATCTTTTCCTTGTGTAGATGGAGACTACTCCTGTAACTACACCAACCGTGCCATGTCCGCCAGTTGTACCAGGGGTATCTGTGGAAGAAAAGCAATTTGCAAATCTGATAAAAGCTACAGAGTGAGTTCAATTTTTAGGAAGTGATGTATAGGGAGAATGCAAGTTTAGAAAGTTGTAAGCAGTGCTATGGAGTTGGAGTCTGAGTCTGTGTTTGTGACCATTTTGGTGGAGTCTGTATAAAATGGACTGACTCCTAAAATATTTAATAAATTGGGTACAGTAGTTCATATAATGTTATTATTATGAATTATTATTTTTTATGTAAATAGCTTGTTTGTTGTATTATAATGATTATTAAAAGTCTGATGTTACCATTTTACTACAATAAATGTATTACTTTAAACATGAGCAATGTATGAGGGAGTCGGAGTCTAGGAAAGTCGGAGTTGGTAGTTTGGCTTACTGACTCCACAGGCATGGTTGTAATGAATCATCAATATAGACAGTAATAAACATGTTCTGCCCATTGTGTAGCTGGTGACCGGACTTATTTCTGCTAGAATGCAGGAGGTTTAGCTCGAAGTCATACATTTTAAATATTGGTTTAATCTATTTTATGGACAGAAGTGATGGTTAGTTTGTGAAGAAAGATGAACTAATGAAAGAGGCCACCCTGTAAATGGTTTGTATCAAGATGTGAAAATATTCCCTATCCACTGGGCAACAGATAACTTCCTGAATATTGATAGGCAAACACAAATTGTAAAACTCGAGGTCTGTACCAAACACCTAGTTTTCGGGCACGAACCCCGAAAACGGACTTCCCTGGGAAGTCTGTTTTAATGTTTGGGTTTAGCTGGGAGGGCTGTAAAAATAAGCGAAATGATGATTAAACAGGAGCATTATACTTAACGACTCTCGGCTGCTGCAAGCACACCACTTCCGGATCCTGCTCATTAACTCCATCTTTATTCACTTCACTGGCTCCAACAGCCAATCACAGACACCCACTCTTTGTGACAGTGTCTGTGATTGGCTGTTGTGCCCCTACGCATTGTGTCGACGTCTGTGATTGGTTGCAGTTGTCAAAAAACCTGCCGTCAATGGGGTGGAAAAATAAACAATTTAAAAAAAATTTGTGTAGAGCTCCGCCTTGTTTTTGATTCTCAAAGAAGGTAAAGCAGCCAGCTACTGGCTGCAACCCCCAGCTACCTGGTTATATTTTGGCTGGCAATCAAAAATACAAGCAGCGTTTTTTTTCGCGGCCGCACCTGCCGCAAGTGCCGAAACCGCACCTGCCGCACCCTTACCGCAAGCCCCATAGACATTGCATGGGGCTTGCCGCAAGTGTGCCGCAAGTGTAGCGGTTATGCGGTAATCGCGGCAGATGCGTTTTTTTCACCGCATCTGCTGCGATTTGAAAATACCGCTGATGTGAAAGGGCCCTTAGACTGCTGTGAATAAACATGAGCTTAAGGAGCGGGACCCGGAAGGGGTGGTACAAGAGCGTCATCCTCGGTAAGTATAATGCTTCGGATTTAATCATAATTTTGCTTTATTTTACAGCCCCCCAGCTCATACTGCCACCATTTTAAATCTGTAAAGTTCACGTCCCCATTGACTTATATGGAGTTTGGGCTCAAGTTCAGGTCAAATCCAGTCCCGATTCCAGACTTTAATAAAAAGTCTGGCTGGATCTGTCAAACATAACCATCTACGGGTTCACCCATTTCTATTCCTGATCACTGAGGGTTTGAACACTGAGCCCCATAGCCAAACCTGAGAATGGGAATCAGAATACCATGCTCCAAATAGAGTGGAGGTCAAGTGTCTCACCTCTGCTTTATTCCTTTCCTTTAGGAGCGCTGGAGATATATTTCTGATAGTCCCATTAAAATGGATGCAAGACTCAAGTATTTTTGCTAATTTTTTGAGTCAAATAATCTTGTTTAATTTCTGCAGATAACAAGGTGTTAATCTCCTAATATATTACATTTTCAACTGGTAAGCAGTTCAGAGATTTCTATTGCAGATGGGGGAGGCTCCTACTGCAGTTAGCTGTTCTCGTGAAAATTATGAAGCAGTAATAATTTTTCTCCCCATTTTTTTAAATTGTTTTAGTGTTTATTGGGATTTGGACATACAGAGTAATGTAACGGTCAACCCACCTCCAGCTTCACACCTTCTACCACCCCCGTGTCAATCTCTACCTCCACATCCTGAAGTGGAGCTTCTGCGGTCACAACTGGTCCTTAAGCTACGTCAGCATTATCGTGAGCTGTGTCAGCAGAGAGAGGGTATGTGTACTGGAGATACAACACTCTTTATGAGTGATTATGACACGCGTTTTATGTCTTTGTTTTTTTTTTGTTTGTTTTTTTTAATAACTATTAAGCTTACTTATTTTTTCCAAAAATGATAGTCCTCATGCTGATGTATTTAATTGTCAAACATGTTCACCTGCAGAGGAAGTGCTGGCTAAGGCTTGTTTCACACTGCGGTCAGGTCAGGTCAGGTCAGGTTTTGTGTTTCAAAACCAGGAGAGGAACTTGCAGAGAAAAAGTATAATTGAAAGTTTGACACTTGTTCTAGGTTTTGGAGTCACTCCTGGTTTTGAAACACAAAACCTGACCTGACCTGATCTGACCGCAGTGTGAAACCAGCCTAAGGAGCACGCTTGCTGAAAGCTTGACACTGGTTTGTCTATGTATTACAGCTCCCAGGGGAGGCTTGCCTGTATTCTGGCAAATGTAATTTTCTTTCAGTATAAGGGAGATATAGCAATGCCATTTACAGTCAGGAGCGGCAGGCTCCATGTTTGCCCTCTTTCAATGAATTAGCGTGTTAATTTTCCAAGATTTTGCATATAGAAATATTACCCTGTACATTGAAGTTGTCACAAAGGTCCTGTGCTCACCCTCAACGAGCTGTAAATTGGATGTAAAGGCAATCAGATCTGTGGGAGCGAGCTCTCATTAGAAAGCTTGTGTTGCATGCTGGCAAGCTCTGTAAAACACTTGTTCGTCAGGTGATTGGATCATTCATGCCTGCATTAAATTCATTATTCTCTGTAGCAAATTATCCCATGTGCCCGTTGGTAAGGATAAATTCTGGCCGCTTGTCTAAAAAGGCCAGGAAACAGCCAATGATCAGCTTGTATTTACAGGTGTGAATGCAAGACTTCTTGTCAGATAACAGGAATAATATTTATAACCTCTCATCTCAAACATATTTTGTTTTTGTTTTGGTTGTATGATTCTGATATAATGGTATATTAACTCATCATTACAATATTACACAAAGCACCAATCTCTACAGTTACCTAGCGTTTAAAAATGCTTGTTTATTTAGGTATGATAATTTTCTACATAGTATTTTTTCTCCTTTTTTGGTTTTCCTGTATGCTCCTTAATATATATTGAGCATTTATTTATTATAAGTGTTCTTTGATATTGAAGAGGGGTGCAATAGGTACTTTTTAATCTCTTCCCGATTATCTGAGCCTAGCAACAGAAAAAAGAGGCTCTTTTGTTAATAATTGCGTACATTCAAATTCAATTGCACAAAATTTGCTTTATGGCCTAAAGGTTGTGGACAGTCCTATTAACCCTTTTCTGACATCTGCCATACATATACTGCATCTATGTCTGGAGTTGGTGCATGGAGCAGGTTCACACAGCTAGGATCGGCTACTAACAGCCATGGGTGGACCGGATCTATGCTTTCAACTTTTAATCTGTCAAATGATGCTGTTAACTCTGACCATGGCATTAACAGCGTGCAAGCATAGCATGCACTGATTGGCTCATCCCCCCAACATGATCACTGGGTGCCGATGAGTTGCTATGACAGTCAGCGGTCTGTTGAAGACCTTTGTCATAACAGAGCTCTATGAAGCCCAGCTTGTGGTTGGACATCAAAGGAAAGTCGTGACTTTTTTTATGTACAGCAATACTGTCGTATTGCTGTATATATAGCACAAGCAGTAAGATGATAACAGGTTCAAGGTCCCTAAAAGTCAAACACATATAGTAAAAGGTTAAAAAAATTAAATATAAAAATATAAAAGCATAAGTTTGAATTAATTCTCTTGTTCGTTAAAAAGAGATATAAAGAAAATACACGTGGTATCGCCGTGACCATAGAAGTCGGGAATATCTAAATTTTACATTAATTAAGCGTAAACAGAAAAAAATAATAATTGCCAAAATTGCATTTTTTGGGGGGGTCACTACAAGACTCCAGAAATGCTGTAAGATGTGATCAAAATGTTGTATCTAGGGACGTGGCCTGGAAGCTAATGGCATCGGCCTCATAACCTGAAAGCTTCCACTGGCAGACCTTTATACTGGCTATTAGCGGCACAACACTGTAGGCAAATCCACCCCCGGGATGTCAGGGACACGGTAGGCACTTCTACTATGCCAAGGAGCCTCCCAAAAAGACAAACTGAGGCCCAGAAAGTCACAGACTTCTTTACTGTGGAGTGGAACCCAGAGCCTGCCCAGCACAGGGCGCCAGCTCCAGAGTCCCCTGGTGCCTACTCACACACGTCCTGGAGCCCAGCAGCGGGATCGGAGTGAGAGGATGAGGAAGTCCCAATTACCCAGCGCCTTCTGCGGAGCCTCTTGGGGTCTTTTTGTCTCTCTCTTTAGGAGGACCTCAGAGGCATGATAGGGGAGCTGAGGGGCGAGCTTGTTTCCCTGGGAGAGCGTACTTCGCACATAGAGGAGAAAATGCAGTAATGGTAAGAGACTTACACCAGCTGAACTACAAGATGTGAGATATGGAAGATAAGATGAGGAGATGTCATATCAGGATTAGGGGCATTCCTGAGGTAGTGGCTGATACAGAAATGTCAGCTAAAGTCACAACTTTCTTTCAACATGTCTTACCAGACTTACCCTTGTGTGAGATGGGAATTGAGAGGCTATACAGACTACCCAAAGTCTCTCCCCCAGAGATGTCCTGGTGTGCATGTTCAGCTTTAAGACCAAAGAGTCAATCTTGCAAGCTATGAGAAAGCAACCCACCCTCCTGAACCCTTTGCTGCTTTCTCGGTATACCCAGATTTCTCTGTAGGTACCCTGGCCAGTCGCAGAGAATTAATCCCATACTGCAAAATCCTACAGGAGAAGGGGATTCTCTACAGCTGAAATACAGGAGAAAAACATATTAGACCGCTTCGAGCCCTTATCCCATTTTTGAATATGAGCGGTTGGGAGGAGGCAGGGGTGCACACTCTAGGTGATTTAATACACAAAGGAGACATAATGTCTTTTGATTCCCTCCGTTCTAAATTTTCTGGTCATCATAATGGGAGACCCAGACAATGGGGTTTAGGGCACTGCCCTCCGGAGGTCACACTAGGTACTACAAGTTTGTAGACACCGCCTCCTCCGCTTATAAACCCCTACCGCAGGGAACATCCTCAGTTTTAAACTTAGTGTGCTCGGAGGATCACGCTTTGCTTGCACTTCACTGCATTCTCACTACTTACGTGATGGCGTCTGAAGACAAGGTAATATGGTCCTAGCGGGACCTGCGACAGCCTCCCCCTCACCCTTTGTGGCACACGCTGGTGGAGGTACCGGAGGGCCTAGAGCCTGGACACTCTGTGTTCTCCCGGTACGCTGTTGCGCTCCTTTCCATCCCTCTCTGGGGGGCTCTGGAGAGTGGGAGATGGGAGCCTTGCACAGCTCCGCTCCGTCCGAGGCCTCCCTAAATGGTGCTTACAGACCGGACTGGAGCCAGCCCAGTCCGAGGCCTCCCTAAATGGTGCTTACACTCCGGACTGGGCTGAACCCCCGTCCGAGGCCTCCCTAAATGGTGCTTACAGACCGGACCGGCACTGAGGCATTCTGTGTCTCCTGTGTGCCTGGGGGTAGTGTCTGTCACTTTATGTGTCCTGACACTCAGACCGCGCGTTACCCTCGGGTCCGCGGATCTGGTGGTGTACCCTGTGCTGGGGTCACCTTGGCTGACCGCCCTGTGTGTGACAGGGGCTGAGGCCGTAGACTGTGCATGTTTGTGTGTGCTGACAGTCTGTGTATAGGTGTGGGATGATCCGCACTGTTTTTCCCGCGCTGCGGGCTCCAGCACCTCCATTACAGAGGCTGCTTGGAGGAGGAGAAGCAGCCCTTACGATGACGTCACCGGGGGGCGTGTGCGTGTGCTCCCGCGTGTTCCCGGCGCCGCCCACTTCTGTGCTGCGGCGGCCATCTTCTCCCTCACTTCCCGGCTGGGTTCTACGGCAGCACGTGTCTGCACTTCAGAGGGAGACCGGAACTCGCGGAGGTCACGCACGCACACCGCTTCCTCCCACCGCGTTACTGCGGTCGGTAAGCCACCGGGATTCCCGGTTTGTTTGTTTGGCTTTGGCCTCTACTACCCCTACTGTGGCTATGTCCTCAGTAAGGAAGCATGCTGCTAAGGCGGCGGATAACACCACTACCTGTGCTACTTGCAAGGGAACTTTGGTGGAGGGGTCCTGCAATAACTGCGGACGCCCAGAAGCCCGGACTGGCTCAGCTGAGGCAGCAGCAGCTCCGGTACTGTACCCTGAGGTTCAGGTGATCCCAGGGCCATGGGAAGCACAGAACAGGATCAATGAATCCTTGCTGTCCCAGATGTCCTCCATGTCGCAGTCACTGGAGGCACTGCATAGGAGACTGGAAAGCCCAGCTACTCCTTCCAGTTACCCCCGGGTGTCTCCCTCTTCTGCTGTGAGACCCCCTAAGCGGGCTCGTCGTGAGGATTCACCCGAGCTCCAGGCTCTCTCTGAGGAGGAGCGTTCCTCTGATGGTGAGGAAGATGATGGGGGTTCAAACTTCGGGTCTGTGTCTGTGTCTGAACCTCCAGACGGGGTGGAGGATCTGGTGTCCTCCATCAATGAGACCTTGCGTCTCGTGACTCCCCCTGAAGAGGTGGTCGTGCACCCGAAGGAGGTCTATCAATGGCTGCGGCCTGAGGCTAGACCAAGTGGCTCCTTCATGGACCACACTAATTTTGGAAGGGTGGTTAGAGCACCCAGGTTACATCCTGGGCGGCGCTATGTCCGCAAACCTAAGGACAATCGCTTCCCCTTCCCACAGGAGGTGCTTCAGGAATGGTCGCAGTCTCCAAAGGTGGACGCTTCCATGACTAGAATTGCTGCACGCTCCCTTTTCTCTGCCTCTGATAGCTCCTCGCTGAAGGATGCTACTGATAGACAGGTCGAGCAACTCGCCAAGTCTTCCTATGAGGCTGTGGGGTCTTCATTTGCCCCTAATTTTGCCACGGTCTGGACCTTGCAAGCGATTACTACCTGCTTGGATGGTATCACTGACCTGGCAAAGTCCAGTCCGGAGGTCCTGGCACTCACTGAGAGAGCAAGGGCCTATGCGGACTACGCCAGGACGGCGTCTCTGGAAACTGCCACTCGCTCAGCTGTGGCTTCGGCCAATGCGATAGCGATCCGCAGGTTGTTGTGGCTGCGTCTTTGGGACTCAGATGCCACATCTAAGAAGATTTTGCAGAATCTTCCATTCTCTGGTGACAGACTCTTTGGCACAGAGCTGGACAAGCTGATCAAGGATTCTGCTGAGTCTAAGATACCGCAGAATAAGCCTAAGCCACGGTATACCGTTAAGAGGAACCCGAAGCAGTGGTCCTTTCGGTCCAGCTCACAGTCATCAGCACCGTCCGCTCGCACGGACCGAGGGGGCAAGCCCGCTTCTCAGTGGCGCTCAAAGAGTCGTCAGAAGAAGCCGGCGGGGGCAGCTGCTGCCATCCCCAAGCCCGCCTCGACATGACTCGCTCTCTCATCCTGCCTCCCCACAGGTGGGGGGCCGCCTGTCTCAATTCAAGGACAGGTGGCTGCTTCACGTTCGAGATCAGTGGGTTCGAGACGTAGTCTCGCGAGGTTACAGGATAGAGCTGACGTCAAAGCCATTATCCCGATTCCATCGGTCTGTTCCTTCCCCAGAAAAGACTCCGGCTTTTCTCCGGGTGTTGGAGGGACTCCGCAGAGACGGAGTAGTGGTCCCAGTACCCACGGCAGAGAGGTTCAGGGGTTTTTACTCCAACCTGTTTATTGTCCCAAAGAAGGACGGCTCCTTTCGGCCGGTCCTGGACCTAAAATTGTTCAACCGTCACGTGTTGGTTCGGAAGTTCCGCATGGAATCTCTGCGCTCCGTGATCGCAGCTGTGTCACAGGGGGACTTCCTAGCGTCCATAGATATCCGAGACGCTTACCTTCACGTGCCCATTGCGCCGGCTCATCAACGCTGGTTACGATTCGCAGTGGGGGACGAACATCTCCAATTTGTGGCCCTACCCTTCGGGTTGGCCTCTGCACCACGGGTGTTCACGAAGGTGATGGCATCTATGATGGCTCTCCTGCATGTGCAGGGTCACGCCGTCATACCCTATCTGGACGACCTATTGGTCAGGGCGCCATCGGAAGACCGTTGTCGGGTGAGCCTGGAAGCGACCATGAGGTCTCTGGAACAGTTCGGGTGGCTTCTCAATACTCAGAAGTCGACCCTGGTTCCGACCCAGTCATTGACATATCTGGGCATGGATTTTCACACGGACTCAGCTCTGGTGTCTCTTCCTCAGGCCAAGCAGCTGGCGATCCACTCAGGAGTACGACACGTTCTCCTGTCGCCTCACTCATCCCTTCGGGAATTGATGAGACTGGTGGGACGCATGGTAGCGGCAATAGAGGCGGTGCCATTTGCACAGTTTCGTCTCCGTCCTCTCCAGCTGGAGATTCTTCGCCGGTGGGACAAGAGAGCGATCTCTCTGAATCGGTTGGTGACACTGTCACAACCGACCAGGGACTCCCTGCAGTGGTGGCTCCAGCCACGTCACTTGTCACGGGGAAGGTCCTTCCTCAAACCTTCTTGGTTAGTGGTGACCACCGACGCCAGTCTGAAGGGCTGGGGCGCGGTGTTCTTACACCACAGGGCTCAAGGCCTCTGGACTCAGGCGGAGTCGACGTTGCAGATCAACGTCCTGGAGATCAAGGCGGTCTATCTGGCGCTCCTGGCGTTTCAGAAATTCCTGGCAGGACGACCCATTCGGGTACAGTCCGACAATGCGACGGCCGTCGCCTACATAAATCATCAGGGAGGGACCAGAAGCGCTCAGGCCCTCGCCGAAGTCCACCGCATCCTATCGTGGGTGGAGGAACACGACTGCTTGATCTCCGCAGTTCACATCCCAGGGGTCGAGAACTGGGAGGCCGACTACCTGAGCCGGCAGGGGATGGACGCCGGAGAGTGGTCCCTGCATCCAGACGTCTTCCGGGACATCTGCAGCAGATGGGGCACTCCGGACGTAGATCTGATGGCCTCAAGGCTAAATCATCAGGTGCCCCAGTACGTGGCGAGATCGTGGGATCCTCAGTCCCTGGGGGCGGATGCTCTGATACTGAGTTGGTCCAGCTTCCAACTGCCGTATGTGTCCCCTCCTCTGGCTCTGATTCCCAGGGTCCTGTGGAAGATCAGGTCGGAGTGCAGGGTAGCCATTCTAGTGGCTCCAGATTGGCCCAGGAGGTCCTGGTATCCGGACCTGTGGCAACTGTCAGGCGGACACAGGTGGGCTCTTCCAGACCGCGCAGATTTACTCGCACAAGGCCCATTCTTCCACCTCAATTCCAGGGCCCTCAGATTGACTGCATGGCTCTTGAGGCCTGGCTCCTGACATCTAGGGGTTTCTCCCCTACAGTGGTGGCCACTATGAATCGGGCTAGGAAGCCTGTTTCCAGGAAGATGTACCACCGGACGTGGAAGATCTTTTTTACCTGGTGTGCCTCTGGTGGACGGTCTCCTTGGCCCTTGTCCATCCCGACGTTGTTGGCTTTCTTACAGTCGGGTTTGGAGTTGGGATTATCCCTTGGCTCTTTGAAATGTCAAGTATCAGCACTTTCGGTGCTGTTTGACAGGCGATTGGCGCTCCTCCCGAAGGTGCGTCAATTTCTGCAGGGGGTGTCGCGGATGGTTCCGCCCTACAAGAGACCTCTGGACCCTTGGGACCTTAACATGGTCCTGGCGGCATTACAGAAACCGCCGTTTGAGCCGTTGAGAGATGTTTCTCTATCTCGTCTGTCCCAGAAAGTGGCTTTTCTGGTGGCGATTACGTCTCTAAGGAGGGTCTCAGAATTGGCTGCACTATCGTGCAAGTCACCCTTTCTGGTGGTTCACCAAGACAAGGTGGTGTTGCGCCCACGGCCAGAATTCTTGCCGAAGGTGGTTTCAACTTTTCACCTGAACCAGGAGATTGTTCTCCCATCATTTTGCCCCGCTCCAGTTCATCAGGTGGAGCGCGACCTCCATACTCTGGATCTCGTGAGAGCTGTACGCATTTATGTGTCCAGGACCGCCTCCTTCAGGAGTTCGGATTCCTTATTTGTTCTTACGACAGGTCGCTGTAAGGGGTCCGCGGCTTCAAAGTCAACCTTGGCCAGATGGATTAAGGCTTCCATTCAAGAGGCTTACAGGTCCTCTGGTTTGCCTCTCCCGGTGGGATTGAGGGCTCACTCTACCAGGGCTGTAGGTGCCTCTTGGGCCTTGCGACATCGAGCGTCTGCTCTACAGGTGTGTCAGGCGGCCACTTGGTCCAGCCTGCACACTTTCTCTAAGCACTATATGGTGCATGCCCATGCCTCTGCGGATGCAAGTCTGGGCAGGCGGGTTCTCCAGGCGGCGGTTGCCCACCTTTGAAGGGAACCATGTATTATCCGTCTTGTTGAGGAACTCTTCCCGCCCTGGGGTATTGCTTTAGGACATCCCCATTGTCTGGGTCTCCCATTATGATGACCAGAAAAAGAGAATTTTGTTTACGTACCGTAAATTCTTTTTTCTTTAATCATCAATGGGAGACCCAGCACCCACCCAGTTGTTCCTTTGCATGTTTTGCATTTGTTCTGCTCTCTGTTGAGACAGTGTTTGCCGGGTTGTTGACCGTCTGTGCACGGCATTCTTCCCGATGTTTCGGGTGTGGTTTATGTTCTCCTCGCAGCTTATGGACCAAACTGAGGATGTTCCCTGCGGTAGGGGTTTATAAGCGGAGGAGGCGGTGTCTACAAACTTGTAGTACCTAGTGTGACCTCCGGAGGGCAGTGCCCTAAACCCCATTGTCTGGGTCTCCCATTGATGATTAAAGAAAAAAGAATTTACGGTACGTAAACAAAATTCTCTTTTTCCCTTGGTACGTAGTCTGTTATCCCAATACATTCAGGTGAAAAAGTGCTTGTGCACTATTCCTTACGGAATTAAATCCCTCGGACCACCTCGCAATTTCAAAAATTTCTACTCTGGCCACCATAAAGCCTCTCTATAATATTCAAAGATCTGACTTCTCTCCCCTCGCTCTCGAAACTTAGTTATATGATTAAATGGGAAGAGGAGCTGGGATTCTCAGCCTCCTGGGAGGATTGGAGAGAGGCTTTAGTGGGAGTTCAGAGAGCAATTAGATGTGTCAACCATCTGGAGAGCTTAAAGAAATTCACCTCCACTGGTATTTCTCCCTTTCACAACAATTTGGCTCTGACTCACCTATGTTGAGTTGGAGACAGTGTGGACATAAAGGTACTTTACCACATATGTGGTGGTTGTGCCCTAAAATTGCTACGTTCTGGTCATTGGTGGCTGGTCTTCTGGGCTCAGTTACTGGGATTCGGGAAGACCTCTCCCCGCAACGTGCTCTGTTGAATATAGGTATAAATCAAGTCCTCTGGGACAAGATGGTTTCTTACATCCTAATAGCTTCTATGTGTAGTAGCAGCTAAGTGGAAATCCCACACTCTCCCCCTTCCTTGAGTGAGGTTTGATTGAGAAGACCAATTCCATCTTCCAGCACGAATATTATTTAGCTCTAGACCTTCGAGGTAAACGGCATTCACTAGAATGTTGAAAAATTTGGGCAGGCCACCCTCTGGTGGCGCCTATTCCACACAGATGAGCAGCCCCTCTTATAGAGTTGCCTTGCATTGCTATGTACTTTCTGTATTCATGTTTTTCGTCGTCTATAGCAGAGGTCCCCAACGACCGGATCGGGACTGGGCCGCGGGGGTATGCGTGCTGGTCCGCGCTGCCGCAGACCAGCACTACACACAGTGTGTTCTGCGGCGGCTCAGAGTGGTGGATGCCACCCACCTCCCTATGTGAATCACCGCTCCCACGCACCTGCAGCACTACGTCACCTCTCTAGTGTTTTCCTTAGCTGTGTACATAGCTCTCGGCCAATCATATTGCAGAAGGCTGGAGAATCATTGTGCAGCAGCCGGGCCAATCACGGTGCAGCAGCCGGATCCTGATTCGCTAGTGGCTGTTGTACTGTGATTGGCCCGGCTGCTGCACTGTGATTGGCCGATGGCTTCTCACGTACATCTATGCACATAGCAGAGAAAGAGAACAGAGAGGCGATGTAATTCTGCAGGTGCAGGTGAGCAGTGACTGAACGGGCTGCAAGAAGAGGATGGGGGCTGCAAGAGGAGGATAGGGGGCTGCAAGAGGAGGATAGAGGCTGCAAGGAGAGGATGGCGGCTGCAGAAAGAGGATGGGGAGCTGCAAGAGGAGAATGGGGGGCTGCAAGAAGAGGATGGGGGCTGCAAGAGGAGGATGGGGGCTGCAAGAAGAGGATGGGGAGCTGCAAGAGGAGAATGGGGGGCTGCAAGAAGAGGATAGGGGGCTGCAAGAGGAGAATGGGGGGCTGCAAGAGGAGGATGGGGGCTGCAAGAGGAGGATGGGAGTCTGCAAGAAGAGGATGGGGGGCTTCAAGAGGAGAATGGGGCCTGCAAGAGGAGGATGGGGGGCTGCAAGAGGAGGATGGGGGGCTGCGAGAGGAGGATGGGGGCTGCAAGAAGAGGATAGGGGGCTGCAAGAGGAGGATTGGGGGCAGCAGGAGGAGGATGATAGGGGCTTCAAGGGGATTATGATGGGGGATATGATATTGGGGGCTACAAGGAGATGATGTGGATATTATGGTCTGCATGGGGATGATGGGGATATTGTGTGCTGCAAGGGGATGACGGGGATACCATATTGGGGGCTGCAAGGGGATGGAAAAAATAAGACATCCCCTGAAAATAGTATGTAACGCGTCTTTTGGGGAAACGGGATGCTAAACTCCACCCCTTCTCTATAGCCCTGCCCAATATGACCAAAGCCCCGCCCCCATCCGGCAGCGGAAGAATGTCTTGCATGAAGCTGGACCCCGGGTTTCAAAATAAGGTTGGGGACCACTGGTCTATAGAATCACCACTCCCCTTTGCCCTTTCCATCTTCACCCCTGGACCTTCCCTTCCCCCCCACCCCCCTGATGTACAGTTGTGTATTTTCATTGTTTGTCAGTTTGTTTGATTAAAACTCCTTAAACATTTAATGTTGGAAAAAAAATGTTGTATCTATCCCAAAATGGTATCAATAAAAACAGCTCAAAAAATGAAGCTTGCACAGCTCCATCAGCTGAATAAAAATGTTACAGGTCCTGGAAGATGGCAACACAAATAAAAACTTTCTTTTTTTTTTTCTTCCAAATTTCCAATTTTTTTTCTTCTCCACAAAAATAGTAGAGAAAACTTGGAAAAGTTTGGTATTGCTGTGATCATATTGACACGGATAATCATTGTGAGGTACGGGTACAATGTCCAGGTGCATCTTCAGAAAGTTAATTTATTTCAGTAATTTAATACTTAAAGGGAATGCATATATTATATAGAGTCATTACAAAAAGAGTGCTCTATTTCAAGTGTTTATTTCAGTTAATATTGATAATTATGGCGTACAGCCAATGAAAAATCAAAGGTTATCTCAAAAAATGTAAAGTGGGAAGGATGAAGGGTCTGAGAGATAAAATATTACCTAAATAGGTATCAGAGGCTTCACCCTGTATGGTTGTGAGAGTCACAACTATAAACGCATATCGCGGCTGCTTCAGTTCCCAGAGTGGTACATATAGATTAGGGAGGATGAAGGGTGAAAAAACCGTGCTGCTGTATTCCATGAGACATCAAAGGGTGAATATAATATTGATTTATTAGTTAATGCGTTTCCCTGGCCCCGTCCTCAGGACAAATCTATATCATATTGCCATGTTTCAGGGAATCAATATTATATTCACGCTTTGATGTCTGTGGAATACGGCAGCGTGGTTTTTAACCCTTCATCCTCCCTACTTTAATTTTCTGAGATAATGAATAGTGATGAGCGAGTGGCGTAATATTCGCACTTCCTATGCTCGTAACAAGTAGTTTTTAATACTTGTATGTTCGTCTGAACAGCAAGTCCAATGTTAGTCAATTAGTGATAGGCTCCGCCCACACACATGCAGCCATATAACAAGTCTTTCCCAGACAGGGCAGGAGGGAGGGCTTTTTTTTTACATTTCTACTGCATAACTCACCTTCTTGTGCCCCCCAGAAAGTCTAAAATCCAAACTGCTCTCACTGAGGTGCCAGCTCACTTTGTGTACTGCAGGGAGCTGTCAATCTGTGTCAGATTGATAACGATGGACATATCACTCACAAACACCAGTGATACTCGCCAAGTAACGAGTATCGCGAATACCGTACTATCCAAGCGAATAGTAACGACTACACTCGCTCATCACTAATAATGAACCTTTGGGATTTCATTGGCTGTAAGCCATAATCATCAATGTTATCAGAAATAAATACTTGAAATAGATCACTCTGTAATGACTTTATACGATATGCGTTTCACTTTATGTATTGAATTACTGGAAAAAAAATAACTTTTTGGTGATAATCTAATTAATTGAGATGCACTAGTATGTTCTAAAATCACTTTCTTAAATCATCATTATTGCAGGTTTTTTTTCACAATTAGGATTTTTCCATTTTCTAATACAATATTGGTAAAATGAATAATGCCATTCAAATGCACAACTCGTCCTGCAAAAAACAAGCCCTCAATGGTATATGGACAAAAATAAAACTGTTATGGCTCTTGAAAGAAGGGGAAGTTAAAACAAAGACGGAAATTAGCCATGTCAGGAAGGGAATAGATTTAGATATTTTAGCAACAATGATTGCAATCAGATATATAAAATCAAGCACACAGCCATGCATGGACAAATGTTGGTAGTAGGATGTCTTGTACTGAACCAGTCATAGGATGCCACAGAAGTCAGACTCATCAAACCTTGTCTGTATGGAAATGAGTTCATCCAAAAATCTGCCTATAATGGAAAATATTAAAATCATCATTAGGGTGTTGCTCTTTTTGCATGTGAAAATCATTATGTGGGAGCAATAGTTCTATATTTAGTTGTTTCAGCTCTAAGATATCGACTAAATAAAGTATAGTTGGCTACATCTGTCATTTATAAAATAATTTGATCTCAGGGAAATCAAACCAGGATTCTTTGAGTTTATATGATTACTACAAGTCACAAGTTATGACATAAATGTATAATGTAGAAGAGTCCGTTGATTGGGTTACTAAAAGTTGTGCATAAAGGTCATAGACAGACACATGACACTACTACAGCATATCTGCTGACTTCCTTTCACGTCACTTGCTTTCTCTTCAGTTTATTTCACAAATATCTTGTGCACGATGAACCTGTAATAAGATCTGGCAATGACAGTGACATTTTTAATCCCTATTAAGAATTATTACCAGATGAGCAGTGAAGGCACAGAGATACCTTATATGAGCAGCCTCTACATCACATCGAAAACTGTGTGAGTGTTGGATATTAATGGTGACAAATATTCCTGCTCATCTGTGTATCTGTCATCGACATCTGCAGTTATCAGATACTTATTCCCTAAGGATCGGGCAAATTTTTGTTTTGCGCTTTCAGTTTTTCATCACCTTATTCCAAGAGCTATAACTTTTTTATTTTTCTGTCAATATTACTTTTGAATGACACCATTTATTTTATCATAAGATGTAATAATAAGTGGGGAAAAAAATTACGTGTAATAGAGTGTAGTAAAATAGAAAAAGAAAGTGAAATTCTGTAATTGTTGTACGGCTTTTTTATTTACAGTGTTCATTTTACCATAAATATGACATGGCAGTGTGATTCTCCAAGTCAGGATGATTATGTAGATGCCAAACAGGTATAGTTTATGTTGTATTGAAAAGGGGTGTACAGCGAACAATTGTAGATTTTAATAAATAGTTCCATAATTGTATGTGTTTAAAAAAAAAAAGTGTTCCTGTCCCGAGATATAATCTTATACAGTTAGGGCCAGAAATATTTGGACAGTGACACAAGTTTTGTTATTTTAGCTGTTTACAAAAACATGTTCAGAAATACAATTATATATATAATATGGGCTGAAAGTGCACACTCCCAGCTGCAATATGAGAGTTTCCACATCCAAATCGGAGAAAGGGTTTAGGAATCATAGCTCTGTAATGCATAGCCTCCTCTTTTTCAAGGGACCAAAAGTAATTGGACAATGGACTCTAAGGGCTGCAATTAACTCTGAAGGCGTCTCCCTCGTTAACCTGTAATCAATGAAGTAGTTAAAAGGTCAGGGGTGGATTCCAGGTGTGTGGTTTTGCATTTGGAAGCTATTGCTGTGACCAGACAACATGCGGTCAAAGGAACTCTCAATTGAGGTGAAGCAAAACATCCTGAGGCTGAAAAAAAAGAAAAACTCCATCAGAGAGATAGCAGACATGCTTGGAGTAGCAAAATCAACAGTTGGGTACATTCTGAGAAAAAAGGAATTGACTGGTGAGCTTGGGAACTGTAAAAAGCCTGGGCGTCCACGGATGACAACAGTAGTGGATGATCGCCGCATACTTTATTTGGTGAAGAAGAACCCGTTCACAACATCAACTGAAGTCCAGAACACTCTCAGTGAAGTAGGTGTATCTGTCTCTAAGTCAACAGTAAAGAGAAGACCCCATGACAGTAAATACAAAGGGTTCACATCTAGATGCAAACCATTCATCAATTCCAAAAATAGACAGGCCAGAGTTAAATTTGCTGAAAAACCCCTCAAGAAGCCAGCTCAGTTCTGGAAAAGTATTCTATGGACAGATGAGACAAAGATCAACCTGTACCAGAATGATGGGAAGAAAAAAGTTTGGAGAAGAAAGGGAACGGCACATGATCCAAGGCACACCACATCCTCTGTAAAACATGGTGGAGGCAACGTGATGGCATGGGCATGCATGGCTTTCAATGGCACTGGGTTACTTGTGTTTATTGATGACATAATAGCAGACAAGAGTAGCCGGATGAATTCTGAAGTGTACCGGGATATATTTTTAGCCCAGATTCAGCCAAATGCTGCAAAGTTGATTGGACGGCGCTTCATAGTACAGATGGACAATGACCCCAAGCATACAGCCAAAGCTACCCAGGAGTTCATGAGTGCAAAAAAGTGGAACATTCTGCAATGGCCAAGTCAATCACCAGATCTTAACCCAATTGAGCATGCATTTCACTTGCTCAAATCCAGACTTAAGACGGAAAGACCCACAAACAAGCAAGACCTGAAGGCTGCGGCTGTAAAGGCCTGGCAAAGCATTAAGAAGGAGGAAGCCCAGCGTTTGGTGATGTCCATGGGTTCCAGACTTAAGGCAGTGATTGCCTCCAAAGGATTCGCCACAAAATATTGAAAATAAAAATATTTTGTTTGGGTTATGTTTATTTGTCCAATTACTTTTGACCTCCTAAAATGTGGAGTGTTTGTAAAGAAATGTGTACAATTCCTACATTTTCTATCAGATATTTTTGTTCAACCCTTCAAATTAAACGTTACAATCTGCACTTGAATTCTGTTGTAGAGGTTTCATTTCAAATCCAATGTGGTGGCATGCAGAGCCCAACTCGCAAAAATTGTGTCACTGTCCAAATATTTCTGGCCCTAACTGTATATGGGCCCTGTGTAATGTATGTGTCCGACCTTGCAGGAACAGGTAGGATATAGCACAGTTCCTGGACAGAGGGAGAAGAGTGTACAGACATTACAGCCGGAAATCGCAGATGATTCTTTCTGTAGGGAAAAAAACATTTCATTGCCTGTTTAATAACTTACTTTACATCACAGAAAGAATCAACTGCAATCCCCGGCTGTAATGTCTGTATACTCTCTGGTCCTTCAGAGGACAGGGGAGTTGGTGTCAATTTTGGTGGAGTCTTTATAACATGGACCGAGTCCAACTCCTAAAATAATAATAGATTGGGTACAGTACTTAAATTCAGTATGTGCTGAATGTTATTATTTTGAATTATTATTATGTTCTATCTTAACCCCTTAAAGAGGACCTGTCACCCCTCCCATGGATTAGAATCTAAGTGCAGCACTGAATGCAGCATGTCTGCTGCATTCAGGCAAGGGGTCCCCCATGTCTCGGTGCGGTTGGTACCCCGAGATATAGGCTTAGAGAAACTTAGTTAGAAGCCATGGAGGCTGGCCCTTGTGCTGCAGCCACCTCGTGAAATGCCCCCTTGCTACGAGCACAAGGGCCAGCCTCCATGGCTTCTAACTAAGTTTCTCTAAGCCTATATCTTGGGGTACCTGCCGTACTGAGCCATGGGGGACCCCTTGCCTTAATGCAGCAGACATACTGCATTCAGTGCTGCACTTAGATTCTAATCCATGGGAGGGTGACAGGTCCTCTTTAAAGGGAAGGTGCCATCAAAAAAAGAGAAATTTCAACAATTGCAAAAATGTAAAGTATTAATGTTTTGATTTGTTTTTACAATATTGTCATTTTTTTAATGGAGTAAAATATGAAAAATAATATAAAAAGTTTGATATGTTCCACTTTGAAACACTAGGGGGAGCAGCTGCTGAAATTTGCCATGAAAACCTAGTGTACAGCAGGCATGCATTAGGACTGCTGAAAATCTGGGCCGGATCTGCTCCAAGTGTGTGATGTTTCCTCCTCCTCTCCCCTTCTGGGTGTTAACAAACAGATAAGAGACAATGAAGTTTAGGGTCTTTCACAGTGAGGAGTCAATTTTTTGTAGACATAAAGTAGTACCAACACACAACTACATTCAGAACCTAACGCAACAAGGTCTCATACTAGTGTCAGTTTTGCAGCCCAGGCCTGGACTGAATATTGTCCTTGTGTTGTTACTATTTATTTTGTATATAATGTTTCAGTTTTATTTAATAATTTGTATTTTCAGTGTTGATGCAAACGTAAAGGATCGCCAGTCATGTGACATCTCATGTTATGGATTAGGTACCAGTGACATATAACAGCAGGATAGTGACTGAAGCTCTAGAGGTGACTGGAGGATAAGTCACGATGTAACAGCAGAATAGTGACTGCAGCTCTGGAGGTGACTGTCTCTCTCCCCATTTGTGCTGTCTCCATCCCCCTGCGTGTCTCTCTTCCCATATGCACTCTCCATCCCCCTACGTGTCTCTCTCCCCATATGCGCACTCCACACCTCTGCATGTCTCTCTCCCCATATGCACTCTTCACACCTCTGCATGTCTCTCCCCCCATATGCACTCTCCCCCTGGTCTCTCTCCCCATCGGGCGCTCCTTCGCTCTCTCACCATCGGGTGCTCCTTCACTCTCTCTCCCCATCGGGTGCTACTTCACTCTCTCTCCCCATCGGGCGCTCCTTCATCTCTCTCTCTCCCCCCAGCATGTCTCTCTCGCTCTCCCCCAGCATGTCTCTCTCGCTCTCCCCCAGCGTGTCTCTCTCGCTCTCCCCCAGCGTGTCTCTTTCGCTCTCCAACCCAGCGTGTCTCTCTCGCTCTCCCCCCCAGCGTGTCTCTCTCGCTCTCCCCCCCCAGCGTGTCTCTCTCGCTCCCCCCACCCAGCGTGTCTCTCTCGCTCTCCCCCCCAGCGTGTCTCTCTCGCTCTCCCCCAGCGTGTCTCTCTCGCTCTCCCCCCAGTGTGTCTCTCTCGCTCTCCCCCCAGCGTTTCTCTCTCGCTCTCCCCCCAGCGTGTCTCTCTCGCTCTCCCCCAGTGTGTCTCTCTGTCTCTCCACCCAGCGTGTTTTCCCATGTTTGCTCTCCCCTGCATGTCTCTTCCCCTCCGTGTCTCTTCTTATGTCCGCTCTCCCCCAGCATGTCTTTTCCCCCCATTTGTCTCTTATGTCCGCTCTACCCCTGTATGTCTCTTATGTCCGCTCTCAAAATAGTCGTTGCAGCTCTGGAGGTGACTGGAGGATATGACCTGATGTAACAGCAGAATAGTGAGTGCAGCTCTGGAGGAGGTGACTCACTATTCATTTACATGATGTCACAGAATAGTGACCGCAGCTCTGGAGGTGACTGGAGGATAAGACAATGTAAAGGCAGAATAACGACTGCAGCTCTAGAGGTGACTGGAGGATAAGACAAGATGTCATATTCTCCAGTCACCTCCAGAGCGGCAGTCACTATTCTGTTACATGATGTCACAGAATAGTGACCGCAGATCTGGAGGTGACTGGAGGATAAGACATGATGTAGCAGCAGAATAGTGAGGTGACTGTCTCTCTCCCCATGTGTGCTCTCTACTCTGATGTGCCTGGTCTCTCTCCCCAAAATTTTGCAATTTTCAAGTTTTCAATTTTTATTCTGTTAAAGGGAACCTGTAAGGTGGTTTATGCCCCTCCAGCTATCATTGTCTGTACCTGTAGCTTTATAATACTAATCTAATCATCCCTGTCTGAGCTCATGGTGTAATGTGAAAGGTGAAAGAAAAGCATTTTTTCTGGTCATCATAATGGGAGACCCAGACAATGGGGTTTAGGGCACTGCCCTCCGGAGGTCACACTAGGTACTACAAGTTTGTAGACACTGCCCCCTCCGCTTATAAACCCCTACCGCAGGGAACATCCTCAGTTTTAAACTTAGTGTGCTCGGAGGATCACGCTTTGCTTGCACTTCACTGCATTCTCACAACTTACGTGATGGCGTCTGAAGACAAGGTAAAATGGTTCCGGTCGGAACCTGCGACAGCCTCCCCGCTCACCCTTGTGGAACACGCAGGTGGAGGTACCGGAGGGCCTAGAGCCTGGACACTTTGTGTTCTCCCGGTACGCTGTTGCGCTCCTTTCCATCCCTCTCTGGGGGGCTCTGGAGAGTGGGAGATGGGAGCCTTGCACAGCTCCGCTCCGTCCGAGGCCTCCCTAAATGGTGCTTACAGACCGGACTGGAGCCAGCCCAGTCCGAGGCCTCCCTAAATGGTGCTTACACTCCGGACTGGTGCTGAACCCCCGTCCGAGGCCTCCCTAAATGGTGCTTACAGACCGGACCGGCACTGAGGCACTCTGTGTCTCCTGTGTGCCTGGGGGTAGTGTCTGTCACTTTATGTGTCCTGACACTCAGACCGCGCGTTACTCTCGGGTCCGCGGATCTGGAGGGTACCCTGTGCTGGGGTTACCCTGGCTGACCGCCCTGTGTGTCACAGGGGCTGAGGCTGTAGGCTGCGGATGTTTGTTTGTGCATGCAGTCTGTGTGTTGTATTTCACACTACTTCCCGCGCTGCGGGCTCTGGCGCCTTCATACTGAGGCTGCTTGGAGGATGGGAAGCAGCCCGTGCGGTGACGTCATCGATGGGCGTGTGTGTGTGCTTCCCGCGTGTTTTCGGCGCCGCCCACGGTTTCACTGTCGGCGGCCATCTTTACCCCTCACTTCCCGGCTGGGATCTGTCTGCAGCGTGCGCCTGCACTCCAGGGGAGACCGGAAACTCTCGCGGAGGTCACACACACACACCGCTTCCTCCTACCGCTTCGTTGCGGTCGGTAAGCCACCGGGATTCCCGGTTTTGTCTGCACAATTTGGCTTATTTTCCCCTGCTGTGGCGATGTCCTCAGTTAGGAAGCGTGCTGCTAAGGCGGCGGATGCCACCGTTACCTGTGCTACATGCAATGGGACTCTGGTGGAGGGGTCCTGCAATAACTGCGGACGCCCAGAGGCCCGGACTGACACTGCTGAGACAGCAGCTCCGGTGCTGTACCCTGAGGTTCAGGTGATCCCAGGGCCATGGGAAACTCAGAATAAGATCAATGAATCTCTGTTGTCCCAGCTGTCCTCCATGTCGCAGTCCCTGGAGGCACTCAATAGGAGGCTGGAAAGCCCAGCTACTCCTTCCAGTTACCCCCGGGTGTCTCCCTCTTCTGCTGTGAGACCCCTTAAGCGGGCTCGTCGTGAGGATTCACCCGAGCTCCAGGCTCTCTCTGAGGAGGAGCGTTCCTCTGATGGTGAGGAAGATGATGGGGGTTCGACTCTCGGGTCTGTGTCTGTGTCTGAACCACCAGACGGGGTGGAGGATTTGGTGTCCTCTATCAACGAGACCTTACGTCTCGTGACACCCCCTGAGGAGGTGACTGTACACCCGAAGGAGGTCTATCAATGGCTGCGGCCGGAGGCTAGACCAAGTGGCTCCTTCATGGACCACACCAACTTTGGAAGGGTGGTTAGAGCTCCCAGGTTACATCCTGGGCGGCGTTATGTCCGCAAACCCAAGGACAATCGCTTCCCCTTCTCCCAGGAGGTGCTTCAGGAGTGGTAGCATGTCCCCGAAGGTGGACGCTTCCATGACCAGGATTGCTGCACGCTCCCTTTTCTCTGCCTCTGATAGCTCCTCGCTGAAGGATGCGACTGATAGACAGGTCGAGCAACTCGCCAAGTCGTCCTATGAGGCTGTGGGGTCTTCATTTGCCCCAAATTTTGCCACGGTCTGGACCTTACAAGCGATTACTACCTGCTTGGATGGTATCACTGACCTGGCAAGGTCCAGTCCAGAGGTCCTGGCGCTTACCGAAAGGGCAAAGGCCTATGCGGACTACGCCAGGACGGCGACTTTGGAAACTGCCACTCGCTCAGCTGTGGCTTCGGCCAATGCTATTGCGATTCGCAGGTTGTTGTGGCTGCGTCTTTGGGACTCAGATGCCACATCTAAGAAGATTCTGCAGAATCTTCCGTTCTCTGGTGACAGGCTTTTTGGCACCGAACTGGACAAGCTGATAAAGGATTCTGCTGAGTCTAAGATCCCGCAGAATAAACCTAAGCCACGGTACACCGTTAAGAGGAACCCAAAGCAGTGGTCCTTTCGTTCCAGCTCACAGTCATCAGCACCGTCCGCTCGCACGGACCGAGGGGGCAAGCCCGCTTCTCAGTGGCGCTCTAAGAGTCGTCCAAAGAAGCCGGCGGGGGCAGCGGCTGCCACCCCCAAACCCGCCTCTACATGACTCGCTCTCCTTTCCTGCCTCCCCACAGGTGGGGGGTCGCCTGTCTCGTTTTCAGGACAGGTGGCTACTTCACGTTCAAGATCAGTGGGTTCGAGACGTGATCTCGCGAGGTTACAGGATAGAGCTGACGTCAAAGCCGATACCCCGATTCCATCGGTCGGTCCCATCCCCAGAAAAGGCTCAGGCTTTTCACCTGGTGTTGGAGGGTCTCCGCAGGGACGGAGTGGTGGTCCCGGTGCCTTCCGGGGAGAGGTTTCGGGGTTTTTACTCCAACCTCTTCATTGTCCCAAAAAAGGACGGCTCCTTCCGCCCGGTTCTGGACCTAAAGTTGTTCAACCATCACGTGTTGGTTCGGAAGTTCTGTATGGAATCACTGCGCTCCGTGATCGCAGCTGTGTCACAGGGGGACTTCCTAGCGTCCATAGATATCCGAGACGCTTACCTTCACGTGCCCATTGCACCGGCTCATCAGCGATGGTTGAGATTCGCAGTGGGGGAAGAACACTTCCAATTTGTGGCGCTGCCTTTCGGGTTGGCCTCGGCACCGCGGGTGTTCACGAAAGTGATGGCCTCCATGATGGCTCTCCTGCACGTGCAAAGGCACGCCGTAATACCCTATCTGGACGACCTGCTGGTCAGGGCGCCATCGGAACACCTTTGTCGGCAAAGCCTGGAGGTAACCATGAAGTCTCTGGAACAGTTCGGGTGGCTTCTCAATATCCAGAAGTCGACCCTGGTTCCGACCCAGTCACTGACATATCTGGGCATGGACTTCCACACAGACTCAGCCCTAGTGTCTCTGCCACGAGTCAAACAGATGGCGATCCAATCAGGAGTGCAAGCAGTCCTCCTGTCACCACAATCATCCCTACGGGTCTTGATGAAGCTGGTGGGGCGCATGGTAGCTGCAATAGAGGCAGTGCCTTTTGCGCAGTTTCGCCTCCGTCCTCTCCAGCTGGAGATTCTTCGCAGATGGGACAAGAGGACGATCTCTCTGAATCGGCTGGTGGCACTTTCCCAACCAACCAGGGATTCCTTGCAGTGGTGGCTCCAGCCCCGTCACTTGTCACGGGGACGGTCCTTCCTCAAACCGTCATGGTTAGTGGTGACCACCGACGCCAGCCTCATGGGCTGGGGTGCGGTGTTCTTACACCACAGGGCTCAAGGCCTCTGGACTCCGTCGGAGTCGGCGTTGCAGATCAACGTGCTGGAGATCAAGGCGGTCTATCTGGCGCTCCTAGCGTTTCAGAAGTTCCTGTCAGGGCAACCCATTCGGGTTCAGTCCGACAATGCGACGGCCGTCGCCTATATAAATCATCAGGGAGGGACCAGAAGTGCTCAGGCCCTCGCCGAAGTCCACCGCATTCTAGCTTGGGTGGAGGACAACGACTGCCTGACCTCCGCAGTTCACATCCCAGGGGTCGAGAACTGGGAGGCCGACTACCTGAGCCGGCAGGGGATGGACGCCGGAGAGTGGTCTCTTCATCCAGACGTCTTCCAGGACATCTGCAGCAGATGGGGCACTCCGGACGTGGATCTGATGGCCTCGCGGCTGAATCATCAGGTGCCGCACTACATGGCGAGATCATGGGATCCTCAGTCTCTGGGGGCGGATGCCCTGATCCTGAGTTGGTCCAGCTTCCATCTACCATATGTGTTCCCGCCTCTGGCTCTGATTCCCAGGGTTTTGTGGAAAATCAGGTCGGAATGCAGAGTAGCCATTCTAGTGGCACCAGATTGGCCCAGGAGGTCCTGGTATCCGGACCTGTGGCGGCTGTCAGGCGGACACCGGTGGGCTCTTCCGGAACGCGCAGATCTACTCGCGCAAGGCCCATTCTTCCATCTCAATTCCAGGGCCCTCAGATTGACTGCATGGCTCTTGAGGCCTGGCTGTTGACATCCAGAGGCTTCTCTCCTACGGTAGTCGACACTATGACTCGAGCTAGGAAGCCTGTTTCCAGGAAGATATACCACAGAACGTGGAAGATTTTCTTTACCTGGTGTGCCTCGAGTGGCCGGTCCCCGTGGCCCTTATCCATACCGACACTGTTGGCTTTCCTACAGTCGGGGTTGGAATTGGGTTTATCTCTCGGCTCCCTGAAGGGTCAAGTGTCAGCTCTTTCAGTGCTGTTTGACAGGCGCTTGGCGCTCCTTCCCAGGGTCCATCAATTTCTGCAGGGGGTGTCTCGGGTGGTTCCGCCCTACAGGCGGCCACTGGACCCTTGGGACCTTAACATGGTTCTGGCGACACTGCAGAAACCGCCGTTTGAGCCACTGAGAGACATTTCCCTGTCTCGTCTGTCCCAGAAAGTGGTCTTTCTGGTGGCGATTACGTCTCTGAGAAGGGTCTCAGAATTGGCTGCACTTTCGTGCAAGTCGCCCTTTCTGGTGGTTCACCAAGACAAGGTGGTGTTACGCCCGCGGCCAGAATTCTTGCCAAAGGTGGTTTCCACTTTTCACCTGAACCAGGAGATTGTTCTCCCGTCATTTTGCCCCGCTCCCGTTCATCAGGTTGAGCGCGATCTCCATACTCTGGATCTCGTGAGGGCTGTCCGCATTTATGTGTCCAGGACTGCCTCCTTCCGGAGTTCGGATTCATTATTTGTCCTTACGACAGGTCGCTGTAAGGGGTCCGTGGCATCTAAGTCAACCTTGGCCAGATGGATCAAGGCTCCCATTCAAGAGGCTTACAGGTCTTCTGGTTTGCCTCTCCCGGTGGGATTGAAGGCTCACTCTACCAGAGCTGTCGGTGCCTCCTGGGCTTTGCGACATCGAGCTTCGGCTCTACAGGTGTGTCAGGCGGCCACTTGGTCCAGCCTGCACACTTTCTCTAAGCACTATATGGTGCATGCCCATGCCTCCGCGGAGGCAAGTTTGGGCAGGCGGGTCCTCCAGGCGGCGGTTGCCCACCTTTGAGGGGGACCATGTGTTATCCGTCTGTTGAGGAACTCTTCCCGCCCTGGGGTATTGCTTTAGGACATCCCCATTGTCTGGGTCTCCCATTATGATGACCAGAAAAAAGAGAATTTTGTTTACGTACCGTAAATTCTTTTTTCTTTAATCATCAATGGGAGACCCAGCACCCACCCAGTTGTTCCGTTGCATGTTTTGCATTTGTTCTGTTCCCTGTTGGGACAGTGTTATCCGGGTTGTTGAACCGTTTGTACACGGTTTCTTCCCGACGTTTCGGGTGTGGTTTATTTGTCTCCTCGCAGCTTATGGACCAAACTGAGGATGTTCCCTGCGGTAGGGGTTTATAAGCGGAGGGGGCGGTGTCTACAAACTTGTAGTACCTAGTGTGACCTCCGGAGGGCAGTGCCCTAAACCCCATTGTCTGGGTCTCCCATTGATGATTAAAGAAAAAAGAATTTACGGTACGTAAACAAAATTCTCTTTATACACTTACATTTCCTTATGTAAAGAGGCAGTCAGTCCCCAGCTTGGAGGACGGGGACTGTTTGGCAGGTTAATAGTTAACATTTCAGCCTTGTGCTAGAACATGTTGGGAGACCTGATATGATGTCACAACCATGTGACTACAAAAGGCGGAGCTAAGTTCTCATAGAACATAATACATTTGCTGTCTTAGCTCCGCCCACTATGGTCACATGATCGTTACATCACACAGGTCCTTTAGCTATCCAAGTTAAAAGTGAGTTAACTATTATCCTGCCAGACAGTCCCCCTCCTCCAAGGTGGGGACTGAAATGTAAGTGTATAAATGCTTTTCTTTCACCTTTAACATTACACTGAACTCAGACAGGGATGATTAGACTGGTATTATAAAGCTGCAGCTACAGACAGTGAGAGCTGGGGAGGCATAAACTAGCTGACAGGTTCCCTTTAAATCAGAGAGTTATGTCACACAAAATAGTTAATAAATAACATTTCCCACATGTCTACTTTACATCAGCACAATTTTGGAAACAAAATTTTCCTTTGTTAGGAAGTTAGAAGGGTTTAAAGTTCATCGGCAATTTCTCATATTTCCAATAAAATTTACAAAGCCACTTTTTTTCGTGACCACATCACATTTGAAGTCACTTTGAGGGGCCGATGTGACAGAAACTATCCAAGCATGACACCATTCCAAAAACTGCACCCCTCAGACTACTTTAAACCACATTTATGAAGAGTATTAACCCTTTAGGTGCTTCACAGGAACTAACGCAATGTGGAAAGAAAAAATGAACATTTTACTTTTCCAACAAAATGTTGCTTGTGTGGTGCCCCTATGGCTAGGCGCCACAGGGAGGTATTACACTTTGCAAATTTATGTAGTGCTTCTATAGCTGTAGGTTTAGGGTTTAACCTATGGAGTCTGAATTTACACACAACACTAGGCCACCTTAGAGTAAGGGACTGATTATTCAGTAGGTCCAAAAGGAGGTGGAGCCTAGGTTAGGGCAGTAGACTTAAGTGACAGTTAGTGAGAGAGTTAGTTCAGTTAGTGCTGGGAAGGCAGTCAGTCAGGACGTGCCTGACCGGTCTGTGACAGGAGGGATCAACCATCTTTAGGAGTGTGTCCCAGGACAGAAGGGGACGGATGGACCAACACCGGTTGGAGCCGGTTGGTAACGTCTGGGGAACACCGACAACACGGAAGCCGAGGCGGTCAGCGGTTCATCCCTGGCCGTAAACCGACGAGCCGCGGGCCCTGTGAAACCGGGTAGCCGAAGGCGCCACAAGAAGGTACCTCGCCCCTTAGGCCCAAAATTGGTCCAAGATTACAGGAGTAACAGTCTGGATTTCGGTGGCAGGAGAGATAGTGCACTTCTTCTACTCCCGTCCATACCGGTAAAGAAAAACCCGTGCTCCACCGTATGAGACCAGGGGACTGGCGGGAGAGCTCTGCAACGGTGGTTAAATAGAGAGAAGGACAGAATTAGACCCGAGAGACGTATCAGAAAGGAACATCCGGAGACTCCATAGGGGTACCCTGAACCGACAACTAGTACCTGTTAAACCAGACTGTACCGTGTTGTCAATAACATCTGCCGGTACCAGTAAAGTGGAGTTGAAGTTGAATCGGTCTCTTTCTTACTTCCCGCCGGCGCCTGGAGGGTTTCAGCAGCATGAGCATCTCACCGGAGGGGTAAGAACAACTACTCCCCTCATCCTCCATCACCGCTGCCCTGAGGTAAAAGCTCCACCTGTGGGGAGCTGGACCACACTGAGCTGCACCCGTATGACCTCAGCGGCCAGCCTGCAGCGCTGGTATCCGAATTACCGGGATCCACAGGTGACGTCACGTACTCTTTATCCCTGTAAATATTTCCCCCATCTAACAAATGACAGCCAGGGCACGGAACCGGGAACCCGACCTCCCGTGATTCCCCAGTTAAATCCATCAAACCCAGGCCCGGTATCTGAGTACCCCTTGCCCTGGGCTCATCACTTTACCCTCAAATTTTGCATTTTCGCAAGGGAAACAGGAGCAAATGGACCCTAACATTTGTTGGGCAATTTCTCCTGACTACAACGATACCTCATATGTTGTGGAAAACCACTGTTTGGGCGCACGGAAGGGAAGGAGAGCCATTTGACGCTCGAAGCTGATAATGGGTTGAAATCGTTAGTGAACACTATGTCGCATTTGGAGATTCCCTGATGTGCCTAAACAATGGAGCTCCCCCACAAGTAAGATTTTGCACTGATGATATGGGGCTCCCCTGTATTTTTGGTCACCAGTACAGGTACAACAGGCAGTTACAGGTTGCCTCGCACCCCCAGCTGCCTAGTTTTACCTGGCTGGTAATCAAAATACAGCGGAGCCCTTTTTTTTAAATGATTTCTTGAAATAATTTAAAAAAAAACGATGTTGGCCTCGCTGTATTTTTAGTTTCCAGCCAAGTACAATTATCCAACTGGGGGCTGGAATCCACAGCGTGGAGAGGTCCAAGCATTCTGGGCCCCCCATGCTGCAAATTGCAGCCCGCAGCCTCCCCAGGAAATGGCACATTCTTTGGAAGCGCAATTTCCTGGCACTGCACTCAGGCTCTTCCAGTTGACCCGATGCCGGTGGCAAACTGGGTAATAACGGGGTTAACGCCAGCTTTGTATTGGCAGCTGGCACTAAGCCCAAAGTTCATAATGTCAGGCCAATGATAGACCCTGCCATTAGGAACCTCTAAGTCAATGTTAAATAAGACACCATACCATGAAAAAATAATTTTATTATAACAAAAAACACAAACTTATTTTTGGACTCCATCTTTATTACCCCCACATGCCCTCTGACGTAGTCTACAATGATAGTCCCACAACGGTCAGTCGCCTCCAGCAGCTGCAGCAAAGGATCAAGGGTCCTTTAGCTGCAGTCTCTGAGGTCACACTGATGCTGCACTGTATGGCAATGATCTGCCATACAGTGCAGCCGTCAGTGGTGTAAATCCAAGTCCCAGAGATCACATGATCTCTGTGGCTTGGGTCAGGTTACCAGATGTCACCATGGCAACCTCAGGTTACCATGGTAATCGGCCCATCACAATTACATTATGATGTGCCGATGACCATGTGGAGAGGGGAGTGACCGTACACTCCTCTCCACGGACTCTTAAGTGCTGTGATCATAAGATCACAGCACTTGGGGGGAAAAGCGACACAGAGCCACGGACAGCGACCACACAGATCACTGTCCCTGCTTGTCAGATCGCTCCTCTCAGCGTCATCTCCATACAGGGGATGAGGCTGAGAGGGGCGGGGCAGAGCCAGCAGTCGGGCAGCACAGGATGCAGGAGAGCGGGTATCGGAGAAGATGGAGAAGGCTGTGGAAGGAGGAGAGCAGGGAGCAGAAGTAGGTGAGCGGACGGGAGGACAGCAGAAGGAGGAGTGAGCAGAAGTAGGTGAGCGGACGGGAGGACAGCGGAGGGAGGAGGGAGCAGAGTCGGGAGCGGAGGCAGGAGAGCGGGGAGTGGAGGTGAGCGAGGCACAGGACGGGAGCCTGGAGTGCGGAGGAAGGAAGGAGAAGAGGGAGGGGACCGGGACAAGGAGGGAGGAAAGCGGAGAGAGGAGGGAGAAGACCGGGGAGCGGAGGCAGGAGAGTGGGAACCAGGCACAGCAGTCGAGGGGCACTGGGCACAGGCAGGGGATGATTGCAGGAGCCAGGCACAGTTGACAGCCCGGCTCCTGAAGAGATCATGCAGGGAAGTGATGTTATTCAAAACTTTCCTGCGCGATTATGATGTGATCGGACAGACACATTGACTGACCGATCATATCGCTCTGAGTGTGGGGACCACTAAAAAGGGTCCCCACACCTCTGCCCCTGACCCTTAGGCTGCTTTCACATTGCTTTTTTTCTGGGATCCGTGGCTGTCCATTGCAAACCAGACAGCCACGGATCCGATTTGCCCCCATGTGTCCCTATGGGCGACAGATCTTATCAGATTTGCCCTTAATGGCATCCGATTTGTGTCAGATCCGATTGTGTCCGATTTTCTGGTGTGCCCAAAATCAGAGACTGCTCCGATTTTGGGCACAGCGGACCACATCGGGCACAATCTGATCCGACAGTATCCGCGCCAGTTAACATGGGGGCTTATGAACGCGGGGCATGCTCAGTACACTAAAACTGCTGTGTGCCTTCTAATTTCACTTCCACAATGTATCACTATCTGCGATGGCTTACAGGACCTGCCGTTGCTTGGCAACCCGACACCTGATGAAGTGACATGACCGGTTACCGCGGTAATTGGTCATGTGACCGATGTCGCTGATCGGGTAGCCCCGCTCAGCCAGGTCCTGTAACCATCGGGCGCTAGATGCCGATGTCAGGGGATCATTGGAAAGGTGAGAATAGAGATTTTTTATTTCTAACACCTGCTTTAACTTAAATTTCACTTCCGCAATGTATGTGAGTAGGTCGACAGGGTAGAGGGGTACTCGGATACCGGGACAGGTGATTACTTCACTGGGGATCACGGGTGGTCGGTTCCCGGTTCTGTGCCCTGGTCCCTCACCGGCGGGTGGGGGGTGATGATGATGGGGGATTTATAACGTGATGCCACCTGTGGTACCTGGTAATAGGGTTACCAGCACTGCGGCCGGCCGCTGAGGTGATGGGAATGCAGCTTTGGTAGTACAGCTCCCCACAGGTGGAGCTTTACCTCAGGGCAGCGGGGTTGATGATGGGATTTGTAGTCCTCACCTCTGTGATGCTGTAGAGGCCCTCCTGGCGACGGATGAAATGAGACCAGACACCAGATCAGCTCAAACAGTTCTTTACTTGCTCCAGGTGAAATCGGTACACGGTACAGTCTGGGTTAACTGGGGGCTGTAGCCGCGGATTTTGGAGGCTTTTCCAGAGTCTGACAGAGGAGTCTCTACGATAACTTTCTTGGTCTGGGTTTCGCTTTAGCTCCCTTGTCAACTACACTAAAGAGCCTGATCGCCGGTCCCCAGGTCTGTTACTAAAAGGTACTTCTGACCCCTTTCCGGTACTGACGGGAGCGATGGGAAGACAATCCTCCTGCCACCAGTATTTAGTCTTTTCCCTTGTTAGAGTCATGGACCCACTTTGCGACAGAGGTGGGATTTAGTCCTGTGGGGCTGTGGCTCCTATTTTAGGCCCACAGCCTGCCGGTCTGCGGTTAGGGATAAACCATAACTAACGCCTCGGTTCCGGTGTACCGGTGGTGATCTGGGTCTCCAGCTGGCTCTGCCCAGTCCTTCTCCGTCCGGGTCACCCCTCTCCTTAGAGGAGCCCTCCTGTCACGGCCGCAGGATCCCCTGCGTCCGTCCTCTCTGCTGTCTTACACCGTCTGTAAAAATCACGGCCCTGGACGCAGAAATAGGTCACCTCCAATAGTGTCCTTTCCTGTCCGTGGGGTCCTGCAAAAAGTAGGATCCTACGGGCAGGAAAAATATCGCTATGTGAAACCAGCCTTAGCTGTTTTTTCCTGTCCGTGGGATCCTACTTTTTGTAGGACACCACGGACAGGAAAGGACACCACAGGGGTGACCAATTCTGTGTCCGGGTCCGTGCTCATCACGGATCCGGACACAGCAGAGCACTTTCACTTCTGCAATGTATAATATGCATTACGGAAGTGAAATATACGGTAGTATAAAGGAAAGAGTTAATAATATAAAATCAGTATTCTCACCTATCCGCGATCTACCGCTGCCTCCAGCAAAGTCCGGGTGCTTATAGGACCTGCCGTGATGTCACAACCCGATCAGCTGATCGGATCACATGACCGCAGTTACCGCGGTATACTGTGGTCATGTGATCCGATCAGCTGATCGGGTTGTGACATCACGGCAGGTCCTATAAGCACCCGGACCTTGCTGGAGGCAGCGGTAGATCGCGGATAGGTGAGAATACAGATTTTTTATTCTTAACTCTTTCTTTTACTTAATTTCACTTCTGCAATGTATGTATATACATTGCAGAAGTGAAATTAGAGGTTAGGAGCCGTATTAGTGTACTGAGCATGCTCAGAACACTAAAATCGGGTCCGAGGAACGGTCAGCTGTTTCCTTGGACCCGCCGATTTTGTGGGATCTGATTTTTTTCTGTCTCCAAAATCGGAGCAGTCTCAGATTTTGGGTACAGCAAAAATCAGACACAAATCGGATCCCACAAAATCGTATGGCAATTAGGCTAAATCCGATCCATCCCATAGGATAACATGGGGGCCAAATCGGATCCGTGGATGGAAGAAAATCACAATGTGAAAGCAGCCTTAGGCTATGTGCACACAGGAAGGTTTACTGCAGGTTTAGCCGCGGAAACCGCCGGTCGGTTTCCATGAGGTTTATGTAAATTTATGTTAATCCAAAAGCGGCTTTTGGGTTAACATATAAACCTATGGAAACCGACCCCCGGTGTGCACACACCGGCGGTTTCCACATGCTCATCCGTTGCTAACCCGCTGGGTTCCCAGCGGGTTAGCAAAGAATGAGCATGTTCTATAATCCGGCCGGTTCTGCATCGGCTGCAAGCAGAATCATGTGCTGCTTCCAGCCGCTGAAGAACCGCCGGCGCTAACCCGCTGTGCACCCGCCGCACACCCGCCCGTCTCCCGCAGCACGGACCCGACAGGAAGCCGGTGGACGGCTCCGGAGCTTCCTGTCGGGTCCGCCCAGCCGCCGCCGCCACTAACCCGCCCCCGTGTGCACATGCCCTTACTGTTTGTTTACAAGCAGTGACAGTTAAAAGCCATGACGGGATTAGCCATCATGGTGCGGGAACTGACACCTGTTCATGACTGCTAATCTCGTAAGTGGTTGTAATGGGTTAATACCTTGATTATTGTATCATATAATTATTTATTGTACTACAATAAATTCATCACTTAAACATTAGCCACGTATGAGGGAATCTGAGTCGTGGAGTCAGATTCAGGGAAATTGATGAATCTGAATCGGTGGTTTGGCTTACTGACTTCATCCCTGTTTCTAATACGCTTCATTAAAATTTACATACTGTTCTCCCTCTACTCTAATTTACTATCTATATATTTTTTCCTACATCCGATGCAATTTCATGTGAGTTTTCCAGCATGCTCAGTATACACTATTGCTCGCCATTCTATTACTTTCAATGTGCACTGATAGCGTTGCTGTTATCGCCGGCTATAAAGAGATAAGATGGCAAGTGCTTTCTTGCCAGCTGGTCAATCTTTTTAGCCAGAGTTAGATCGCATTGTCAGTGTGCATTGAAGGTAATAGAATGGCAAGCACTGAGTGTGTTCTCCCATCAGCTGTACAGACAAATGTCAAGCATATTGAGTCAGAGTTAATAACTGGCACATGCTCAATAAACGGGACTTAGGGTGCCTTCACCTTCAGCAGAACTCTGCGGAGGGGATCCGCAATGTGACCGCAGCACCGCAAGCCCCTATCTTTATAATGGGAGCGCACAGTGCTGCGCTTGACTGCGCATGACCGTGCGCACCCATTCACTGCCATATGTGATATGTGTGCAGGCGGACGCCTGCGCACAAATCACCCAGTCTCGTCCGCACCACGAACGCGACATGTTGCATTTCTGATTCGGACGAGACTGGGTGATTTGTGCGCAGGCATCTGCCTGCGTACAGATCACATATGGCAGTGAATGGGTGCGCACAGCCATGCGCAGTCAAGCGCAGCACCGCGCGCTCCCATTATAAAGATAGGGGCTTGCGGTGCTGCGGTCACATTGCGGATCCCCTCAACAGAACGCTGCGGAGGGGAACGCAAATGTGAAGGTAGCCTAACCCAGCTCCTGATAAGAATGTCCCTGATAACTTCCCAATTCAAGTTGGTGCTGCAAAATATTTGCAGCACTCAGGGAATTGGGAGAGGGATCACGCTCCCTCTCCCTTACGATAGGTTATCCCTCTCGATGTTATCACAGGGTCCCAGTCATCGCCTTTGTGACACGACATCGCCATGACAATTTCTGTGTCACCTGACTAATGCAAGCCTCATGGATCATGCCTGCATCATGATCTGTGAGGCTTGTAACAGTGTAGCTCTGACAGCTGCACTGTAATGCAATGATCGAGCATTGCATTACTGTACAGCTGTGATCAGAGCAGGGAAAAGGAATGTCCCATAGAGGGACTTAGTAAAAATGAAAAAAAAAATTTAAACACATTTAAAGAAAAAAAAAAAAAAAGAACAACAAAATAAAGCTTCACATATTTGGTCTTGTTCATAGCCCACTCTAGAAAACTAATATAATCACTGCAAAGGACAAGCGCAATAGGATCTTATCATTTTAAAGGCAGAGTGGCTTTGAAGCCGTAATAATCACTGCTCACCTTTTCAGGTTGTGTAGCGCACAACCAGCATAAGAAACACGTAACAGTGGCTGCTGCAGGACCCACACCTTCACGTGCAATGTGGTAGATAATCAAAGGATTCAAAGGGACAAAGTGTTACTGGTCTGCGCTGCCACAGAAGACGTAGCCAATAGCTTTAAGTTATTTCAGGTTTATTTGATTCATCCGACGCGTTTTAGAGCCTGCTTTGCTCCCGATGAAGGTGGAGAGCAGACAGCTCAGACATGCTCCTCAGCTCACCTGATCCATGAGCCACATACATCTGCCAAATAAACATTCAGCAACCTCCACCTGCTGAGCTGCACAAATGTGGAAAAAAGGCTCTATTTAACCACAGCAACAGCAGCACCTATGGGCATTAGGCAGCCCATACGTGACAGTCGTGCACCTAAATAGTGGTTTTATACCCCATTATAGGGTATCCGCATACTCAGGAGAAATTGCACAATACATTTTGGGGTTTAATTAATCTTTCCTGTTATCCTTGTAAAAATGAAAATATGTGATGCTAAAACAATATTTTTGTGGCAAAAATTTAATTTTTTAATTTTCACATTGTAAAATTCTGTGACACACCTGTGGGTTTAAGGTGCACATCACACACCTAGATAAATTCCTTGGGGGGAATAATTTCCAAAATAGGGCACTTATAGGGGAATTCTATTGGTTAGACACATCAAGGGCTTTTCAAACGTAACATGACACCCACAGACTGGTCCATCAAAATCTCCAAAGCGTCATTTCTTTCCTTCCAAGCCCTGCTGTGCACCCAAACAGTAGTTTTCCACCACATATGGGGGTATCTGTGTACTCAGAAGCTGCACAACAAATTGTTCGGTGCAGTTTTTCCAGTTACCCTTGTCAAAATTAAATATTTGAGGATAAAGGAACATTTTTGTTGGAAAAAGTTATTTTTTTCCTTCCTTGTTGCTTTAGTTCTTTTGAAGCACCTGAAGTGTTAATAATCTTCTTGAATGTGATTTTGAACAGTCTAAAGCAGGGATCCGAGAACCGGAACCGGCTGTGTGGGTCTGTGTGCTGGTCTGCACTACACAGAAAGTGTACTCTGCGGCGACTTAGAGCGGTGGATGCTGCCCACTTCCCTGCCCCAGTGATGCGTCCCCGCCCACCGCGACCCACACCTGCAGCTAAGCTGCTCTAAGCTGATCTCTGCCTCAGCTGCGTGCATAGATGTACGAGCAGAGCCGTCGGCCAGTCACAGTGCAGCAGCCATTCCCTGATTGGCCAGATGCTACTGCGCTGTTATTGGACGACGGCTCCGCTCGTACATGTACGCAGCTGAGGCAGAGAGCAGAGCAACTGCAACGGTGGACCGGTGAGCAAAGCGTGTGTCTTTGTGTGTGTGTGGCTGTGTGTTTTTTTTGTGTGTGTATGCGTCGATGGGGGCTGCAAGGGGATGATGGGGATAAACGTGGCTGCTGTAAGGAGATGATGGGGATAATATGGGCTGCTACAAGGGGATGATGGGGATAATCTTGGCTTCTGTAAGGAGATGATGGGGATAATATGGGCTGCTGCAAGGGGATGATGGGGATAATCTTGGCTGCTGTAAGGAGATGATGGGAATAATATGGGCTGCTGCAAGGGGATGATGGGGATAATATGGGCTGCTGCAAGGGGATGATGGGGATAATATGGGCTGCTGCAAGGGGATGATGAGGATAATATGGGCTGATGCAAGTGGATGATGGGGGCTGCAATGGGATGATGGGGATATTGTGGGCTGCAAGTTGATGATAGGGGTATTTTGAGATGCAAGGGGATGATGGGGATATTGTGGGCTGCAAGGGGATGATGGGGATATTGTGAGATGCAAGGGGATAATGGGGATATTGGGGGCTGCAAGGGGATGATGGGGATATTGTGAGATGCAAGGGGATGATGGGGATATTGTGAGATGCAAGGGGATGATGGGGATATTGTGAGATGCAAGGGGATGTTGGGGATATTGTGAGATGCAAGGGGATGATGGGAACATTGTGAGATGCAAGGGGATGATGGGGATATTGTGAGATGCAAGGGGATATTGGGGGCTGCAAGGGGATGATGGGGATATTGTGAGATGCAAGGGGATGATGGGGATATTGTGAGATGCAAGGGAATAATGTGGATATTGGGGGCTGCAAGGGGATGATGGGGATATTGTGAAATGCAAGGGAATAATGTGGATATTGGGGGCTGCAAGGGGATGATGGGGATATTGTGAGATGCAAGGGGATGATGGGGATATTGTGAGATGCAAGGGGATGATGGGGATATTGTGAGATGCAAGGGGATATTGGGGGCTGCAAGGGGATGATGGGGATATTGTCAGATGCAAGGGGATATTGGGGGCTGCAAGGGGATGATGGGGATATTGTGAGATGCAAGGGAATAATGTGGATATTGGGGCTGCAAGGGGATGATGGGGATATTGTGAGATGCAAGGGAATAATGTGATATTGGGGGCTGCAAGGGGATGATGGGGATATTGTGAGATGCAAGGGGATGATGGGGATATTGTGAGATGCAAGGGATGATGGGGATATTGGGGGCTGCAAGGGGATGATGGGGATATTGTGAGATGCAAGGGGATGATGGGATATTGTGAGATGCAAGGGGATGATGGGGATATTGTGAGATGCAAGGGGATGATGGGGATATTGTGAGATGCAAAGGGATAATGGGGATATTGAGGGCTGCAAGGGGATGATGGGGATATTGTGAGATCCAAGGGGATAATGGGGATATTGTGATATGCAAGGGGATGATGGGGATATTGGGGGCTGCAAGGGATAATGGGGATATTGTGAGATGCAATAGAATAATGGGGATATTGGGGGCTGCAAGGGGATGATGGGGATATTGTGAGATGCATGGGGATCGCTCCGCTCGTACATGTACGCAGCTGAGGCAGAGAGCAGAGCAACTGCAACGGTGGACCGGTGAGCAAAGCGTGTGTCTTTGTGTGTGTGTGGCTGTGTGTTTTTTTGTGTGTGTATGCGTCGATGGGGCTGCAAGGGGATGATGGGGATAAACGTGGCTGCTGTAAGGAGATGATGGGGATAATATGGGCTGCTACAAGGGGATGATGGGGATAATCTTGGCTGCTGTAAGGAGATGATGGGGATAATATGGGCTGCTGCAAGGGGATGATGGGGATAATCTTGGCTGCTGTAAGGAGATGATGGGAATAATATGGGCTGCTGCAAGGGGATGATGGGGATAATATGGGCTGCTGCAAGGGGATGATGGGATAATATGGGCTGCTGCAAGGGATGATGAGGATAATATGGGCTGATGCAAGTGGATGATGGGGGCTGCAATGGGATGATGGGGATATTGTGGGCTGCAAGTTGATGATAGGGGTATTTTGAGATGCAAGGGGATGATGGGGATATTGTGGGCTGCAAGGGGATGATGGGGATATTGTGAGATGCAAGGGGATAAATGGGGATATTGGGGGCTGCAAGGGGATGATGGGGATATTGTGAGATGCAAGGGGATGATGGGGATATTGTGAGATGCAAGGGGATGATGGGGATATTGTGAGATGCAAGGGGATGTTGGGGATATTGTGAGATGCAAGGGGATGATGGGAACATTGTGAGATGCAAGGGATGATGGGGATATTGTGAGATGCAAGGGGATATTGGGGGCTGCAAGGGGATGATGGGGATATTGTGAGATGCAAGGGGATGATGGGGATATTGTGAGATGCAAGGGAATAATGTGGATATTGGGGGCTGCAAGGGGATGATGGGGATATTGTGAAATGCAAGGGAATAATGTGGATATTGGGGGCTGCAAGGGGATGATGGGGATATTGTGAGATGCAAGGGGATGATGGGGATATTGTGAGATGCAAGGGGATGATGGGGATATTGTGAGATGCAAGGGGATATTGGGGCTGCAAGGGGATGATGGGGATATTGTGAGATGCAAGGGATATTGGGGGCTGCAAGGGGATGATGGGGATATTGTGAGATGCAAGGGAATAATGTGGATATTGGGGGCTGCAAGGGGATGATGGGGATATTGTGAGATGCAAGGGAATAATGTGGATATTGGGGGCTGCAAGGGGATGATGGGGGTATTGTGAGATGCAAGGGGATATTGGGGGCTGCAAGGGGATGATGGGGATATTGTGAGATGCAAGGGGATGATGGGGATATTGGGGGCTGCAAGGCGATGATGGGGATATTGTGAGATGCAAGGGGATATTGGGGGCTGCAAGGGGATGATGGGATATTGTGAGATGCAAGGGAATAATGTGGATATTGGGGGCTGCAAGGGGATGATGGGGATATTGTGAGATGCAAGGGAATAATGTGGATATTGGGGCTGCAAGGGGATGATGGGGATATTGTGAGATGCAAGGGGATGATGGGGATATGTGAGATGCAAGGGGATGATGGGGATATTGGGGCTGCAAGGGGATGATGGGGATATTGTGAGATGCAAGGGGATGATGGGGATATTGTGAGATGCAAGGGGATGATGGGGATATTGTGAGATGCAAGGGGATGATGGGGATATTGTGAGATGCAAAGGGATAATGGGGATATTGAGGGCTGCAAGGGGATGATGGGGATATTGTGAGATCCAAGGGGATAATGGGGATATTGTGATATGCAAGGGATGATGGGGATATTGGGGGCTGCAAGGGGATAATGGGGATATTGTGAGATGCAATAGAATAATGGGGATATTGGGGCTGCAAGGGGATGATGGGGATATTGTGAGATGCAAGGGATGATGGGGATATTGTGAGATGCAAGGGGATGATGGGGATATTGTGAAATGCAAGGGGATAATGGGGATATTGTGAGATGCAAGGGGATGATGGGGATATTGTGAGATGCAAGGGGATGATGGGGATATTGTGAAATGCAAGGGGATAATGGGATATAGGGGGCTGCAAGGGGATGATGGGGATATTGTGAGATGCAAGGTGATGATGGGATATTGTGAGATGCAAGGGGATGATGGGGATATTGTGAGATGCAAGGGGATGATGGGGATATTGTGAGATGCAAGGGGATGATGGGGAATTGTGAGATGCAAAGGGATAATGGGGATATTGGGGCTGCAAGGGGATGATGGGATATTGTGAGATGCAAGGGGATGATGGGGATATTGTGATCTGCATAGGGATGATGGGGATATTATGGGCTGCAAGGGAATGATGGGGATACAATACTGGGGGCTGCAAGGGAATGGAAAAATAAGACATCCCCTGAAAATAAGATGTATCTTTCAGGGAAACAGGGTACTAAACTCCACCCCTTCTCCATAGCCCAGCCCCATATGATTGAAGCCCCACACCTGTGCCACCCTGCCCTGCCGGGCCCCAGAAAGATGGTCTTGCATGAAGCCAGTCCCCGTGCAAAAAAGGTTGGGGACCACTGCTCTAAAGGGAGCAGTGTTTGGAATGATGTTACTTTTTGTGTATTTTCTGTCATGTACACCCCTCAAAGTCACTTCAAATCTGATATGGGCCCTAAAAAAGTGTCTTTGTAAATTTTTGTTGGAATAATTAGAAATTGCTGCTGAACTTTGAATCCTTCTAACCTAAAAATAAATTGTTTAAAAAATGATGCTGATGTAAAGTAGACAAGTGGGAAATGTTATTTAACAACTATTTTGTGTGATATAACTCTCTGCTTTAATGATCTAAAAATTAAAAGTTTGAAAACTGAAATTCTGTACATTTTGGCCAAATTTTTGATTATTTTTTAACAAATAAACACAAAAAATATCGGCCTTAGTTTACCACTAACATGAAGTCCACTATGTCTGAAAAAGCCTTCTCAGAACCGCTGGGATCCGTTAAAGCGTTTAAGAGCTATTACCTCATAAAGGGACACTGGTCAGAATTGCAAAAAATGCCAAGGTCAGGAAGGCCAAAACAGGCTGGGGGGGGGGAGGGTGAGGGGGTGAAGGGGTTAAGAGTAAAACCAGAATGTAGTAGAACAATATATAAGACAATATGACAGCACTAATGCTTTGATTCTGTCAAAGAATGTATAAGTAGCAAACATACATGTTAATAGATGTAAATCCATGTGTCAAAATGGCCGAAAATAGAGACTTTCTGAAATATTACAGTGAATTGTTTACAATGTTTCTCAGCATTACTGAGCCATTTACTGTATCTCTCTATTCAAATAAATGAGTCTGTGCAATCTGTGATTTTCTAGAGACAAGAATGTACACCCTCTATAGGATAAGAATAAAATCGCACTTGAGATTCAGTACGGTTGGGTCACACTTTAGCCAGTCAAGGATGTACACAGGCCAAATTTTCCACATCTGTTTTAGGCTATGTTCACACATTGCGTATTTTGCTGCTTTTCTGCGTTTTTTGCTGCGTTTTCTGTATACCTGCGTTTTTTGCTGCGTTTTTTTACGCGCGCTTTTTGCAGTGAAAGCGCAATTCTGCATAAGCAGCCCAGCCAAACCTATGGGTTTTGACACAATCCATTCACACACTGCGTATCTGTGATTTTTTTTACGCGCGTGTTTTCACTGCAAAAATGCGCGCGTGAAAAGAATCACCATGTCAATTCTTTCTGCAGTTTTTCTCTGCGTTTTTCCATTGCCCACATGATAAATGGGCTCTGAAAAAGCGCAGAGAAAAATGCAGAAAAAAACGCAGTGTGTGAACGTAGCCTTATGCTGCTTATAATTGTAACTTTGTTTTTGTTTTAAAGAAGAAAAACAAAAAGATTGTCATTGTTATTTTTGAGCTTCTAGCACAATCATGACACTGATACTATATTTGCAGTTTGTAAAAGATAGCACCCAGTTATTGGGAACTTCTATTATTTTTGTGTTTGGGGCTAAGAACTAATAGGCAGGTACCGGCGTCGCTCTTTACCTTCGCCCGTTGAGAATTTTGGCTGGCTCAGAGCAGTCACTGACCCTTCCTGCAGGCTGCTTGACTGCTATTTGAACAGGGCAATTCAGCCGTTGTCAGCGGCATCCTACTACCTAACTGGGGGCCGACTTTCAATACATGGCATTGGCAGTGACGTCCCGCCAGCAGAGCAAACTGGAAGAGAAGATGCTGATGTGGTGACTAGAGGTAAAATGAAGCAAGGAAATCGTCAGCTGAGGCAGCAGAGATCATCCCTGTGCAGAACAGGCAGATTTATTTAAGATGACTGGAAGTTATAAAAGTACAGTTATGTTGTATTATGTTGCAGACAAAATTAATATACTATGACACCTCGTCTTTCGTTGACTTCAGTTTTCATCGGTTTTGGTTTTCATCGATTTTTTTTCAGCGAAAAATGTGTCTTGGTTTTCGTCAATGCCTCAGTTTTTGTTGACTTCAGTTTTCATCGGTTTTGGTTTTCGTCAATGCCTCAGTTTTTGTTGTTTTTTATAGATACATCACTGCTAATTCTCCGATAAAAAATGGTAACCCACGTGATTCCTATTCCAAAAAACGTGCACCCCTCTCTCTCCTCCTCGGCATTTTTCATACACCAAAAATAGTGTTTATAAAACTAAAATAGAATATTAAATGTTGTCTGTTCTAGTCTTTCATATTCATTTTAAAGTCATTTCAGAGTGATTCCAGTATTAACCACTATCTTAATTCTCTATAAAATTTGTTTTTTGTAGGTATTTTGAACTTTCTGAAAACGAATTAATTGATTTTACATTGTTTCCTGAGAAATCATTGCCATAATTGTTTTCACCGATAGTTTTTGAAAGGATTATCGATGAAACCGAGGTACCACTGAATGTATTTAATAATACAATTTCTCTTGTTTTCTTTATAAGGCATTGACCCACCTCGGGAGTCTTTTAACCGTTGGTTGTTGGAGAGGAAGGTGATAGATCGTGGACCAGACCCACTTCTTCCCAGTGAATGTGATCCAGCAGTGTCTACATCCATGTTCAGGGAGATTATGAATGATGTTCCAATTAGGTAATAATCTTCTCATATGTTTACAGGCCTGTAAAAGGAAACCTGATATTACTGCCCGCAGTATAGGAAGTATAATTCAAACACTGCCGGTATTTCTCTACGACTGACTCTGAAGTGCTGTATTGTTTCACACAAAACATACTTTGAAAAACTGGCGGCTTCTATGTGCCTCACTCCTGTAGGCTAACTAATATCTCCCTGTGTGTGTATAGGGAGAGACCTGTCAGTGTAGGTGAGCGAGGTGGGGTGATGTCGCTGGGGACCTGCCCTTGCTGTAGTCTTTTCTGATCATCATAATGGGAGACCCAGACAATGGGGTTTAGGGCACTGCCCTCCGGAGGCCACACTAGGTACTACAAGTTTGTAGACACCGCCCCCTCCGCTTATAAACCCCTACCGCAGGGAATATCCTCAGTTTTAAACTTAGTGTGCTCGGAGGAATCACACGCTTTGCTTGCACATCACTGCATTCTCACAGCTTACGTGATGGCGTCTGAAGACAAGGTAGGTCCCGGTCGGGGACCTCCGGCAGTCTCCCTGTTCACCCTTGGGGAACACACAGGTTGAGGTACCGGAGGGCCCAGAGCCTGGACATGTTGTGTCCTCCCGGTACGCTGCCGTGCTCCTTCCCATCCCTCCTTGGGGGGCTCTGGGAAGTGGGAGACAGGAGCCTTGCACAGCTCCGCTCCGTCCGAGGCCTCCCTAAATGGTGCTTACAGACCGGACTGGTGCTGAAACCCCTGTCCGAGGCCTCCCATATATGGTGCTTACAGACCGGACCGGCACTGAGGCGCCCTGTGTGTCTCCGGTGTGCCTGGGGGTAGTGTCTGACACTATGTGTTTTGACACTCAGACCGCGCGCAACCTTTGGGTCCGCGGTTCTGGCGGTGTACCCTGTGCTGGGGTCACTATAGCTGACCGCCCTGTGTGTCACAGGGGCTGCGGCTTGCGGGCTACAGATTTTGTCTGCAGCCCTGGGTATAGTGTGATGCTATATCTCCCGCGCTGCGGGCTCCAGCACCAGATTATTAAGATGGCTGCTTGGAGAGATGTGGAGCAGCCCATGGGATGACGTCATCGCTGGGTGTGTGTGTGTGTGCTTCCCGCGTGTTTTCGGCACCGCCCACGACTTGTCTGGCGGCGGCCATCTTCTCCTCACCTCCCTGTTGGGACTGAATGAGTGCACTACTGCGCTCCCGGGAGAATACGATCCTTACCCTCGCGGAGGCCACACACACACCGCTCCCCTCCACCGCATTGAAGCGGTCGGTAAGCCGCCGGTGTTCCGGTTTCCTACTTGGCTTATTTTTCTCTTCTGCTGTCGGCATGTCCCCAGCAAAGAAGAGCGCTGCTAAGGCAGACAACTCTACCACTACCTGTGCTACATGCAACGGGACGCTGGTTGGGGGGTCCTGCAATAACTGCGGACGCCCAGAGGCCCGGACTGATGCTGCAGAGGCTGCAGCTCCGGTGCTGTACCCTGAGGTTCAGGTGATCCCAGGGCCATGGGAGACACAGAATAAGATAAATGACTCTGTGTTGTCCAAGCTGTCCTCCATGTCGCAATCCCTGGAGGCACTGACTAGGAGACTGGAAAGTCCAGCTGCTCCCTCAAGTTACCCCCGGGTGTCACCCCTTGTTGCCGCGAGATCCCTTAAGCGGGCTCGCCGGGATGAATCACCCGAGATCCAGAACCTCTCTGAGGAGGAGCGTCACTCTGACGGTGACGAGGATGATGGGGGTTCAATACTTGAGTCTATGTCAGAACCACCTGACGGGGTGGAGGATTTGGTATCCTCCATAAACGAGACTCTTCATCTCGTGGCACCCCCTGAGGAGGTGGACCTCCATCCGAAGGAGGCTTATCAATGGCTGCAGCCAGAGGCTCGCTCATGTGGCTCCTTTATGGACCACACTAACTTTGGAAGGGTGGTTAGAGCACCCAGGGTTCACCCTGGGCGGCGTTATGTCCGCAAATCTAGGGACACTCGCTTCCCCTTCCCACAGGAGGTGCTTCAGGAGTGGTCGCAGTCCCCGAAGGTGGACGCTTCCATGACCAGGATTGCTGCACGCTCCCTATTCTCTGCCTCTGATAGCTCCTCATTGAAGGACGCGACGGATAGACAGGTCGAACAACTCGCCAAGTCTTCCTATGAGGCTGTGGGGTCTTCATTTGCCCCTAATTTTGCCACGGTCTGGACCTTGCAGGCGATCACCGCCTGCTTGGATGGTATAACTGACCTGGCGGGGTCCAATTCAGAGGTCCTAGCGCTTACTGATAGGGCAAGGGCCTTTCCCGATCTGGCCCGATCACAAATTATATTCAATACTAGCACAACACATTTTGAGTGCAGTAAAGCTGTTGATACCGTTGCACTGGAAATCCCATGAGACACCTACGTTAACACAATTGGAAGAGAAAATCCACTCTCTATATCGAGTGGACGTAATAGTGGCCTCAGTGAATAACACCACTCTCGCCCATCAAAAAATTTGGCAACCATGGAAATCTTACTACTATAAGAAGAGATAGAGACCTTACCATATGACCCCTTCTCATATTGATCAATAGTGCCTGATATTCCCCCCCTCCCCTCCCTACCTTCCTCCCCACTAACTTCTTTCTATCTTTTTTCTGTCTATATCTCTCTTTTCTACTAGATTTAAGTTACTCTTATAGGTGCATACTACTATTTGTTCTCAGAATCTAATGTGAATGGAACTATCATGGCAAAAAGAGCCTAAGAGCTTTGGCAACTTAAGGAACACCGACGAGAGCACACAAAGGCTCCCCTGGCTGAAAACCTATACTTCTTTAGCTCCTACCTGATATATCTCGCTCTAACAGACGTTATGATAAACGCCCGACTAGACAAGGCGTTGATATTATCAAGAGCAGTGTTCTTCCTTTTTGCCTTTACTTTATCTTATTATTAATCTTTTTGTTCTATACATCCTCATGGAAATTAAGCTCTGTCTGCACTATTCACAATGTTCATATATTGCTTACTTTGTTCATATATTGCTTACTTTGTACCGCTGTATTACTTTTGCAAAAACAATAAAAAGAATTTTGAAAAGAAAAGAAAAAAGATAGGGCAAGGGCCTATGCAGATTACGCCAGGACTGCGACCCTAGAGACTGCCACTCGCTCGGCTGTGGCTTCGGCCAATGCGATAGCGATCCGCAGGTTATTGTGGCTGCGTCTATGGGACTCAGATGCCACGTCAAAGAAGATTTTGCAGAATCTTCCGTTTTCTGGTGACAGACTGTTTGGTACTGAGCTGGATAAGCTGATAAAGGATTCTGCGGAGTCTAAGATCCCACAGAATAAACCCAAGCCACGGTATACCGTTAAAAGGAACCCTAAACAGTGGTCCTTTCGCTCCAGCTCACAGTCATCAGCCTCGTCCGCTCGCGCGGACAGAGGGGGTAAGCCCTCTACTCAGTGGCGCCCCAAGGGTCGCCAGAAGAAGTCAACGGGGGCGGCGGCTGCCACTCCCAAACCCACTTCCGCATGACTCGCTCTCCAGTCCTGCCGCCCCACAGGTGGGGGGCCGCCTGTCCCGATTTCAGGACAGATGGTTACTCCTCGTTCAAGATCAGTGGGTCCGAGACGTAGTCTCGCGCGGCTACAGGATAGAGCTGACGTCGCGGCCGGCACACCGATTCCATCGGTCTGTTCCATCCCCGGAAAAGGCTCAGGCCTTTCATCTGGTGTTGGAGGGGCTCCGCAGAGACGGAGTAGTGATCCCAGTGCCTTCCGGAGAGAGGTTCAGGGGTTTTTACTCCAACCTCTTTATCGTCCCGAAGAAGGACGGCTCCTTTCGCCCGGTTCTGGACCTCAAGTTGTTCAACCGTCACGTGTTGGTTCGGAAGTTCCGCATGGAATCCCTGCGCTCCGTGATCGCGGCTGTGTCGCAGGGAGACTTCTTAGCGTCCATAGATATCTGAGACGCTTACCTTCACGTGCCCATTGCACCAGCTCATCAGCGCTGGTTGAGATTTGCAGTGGGGGACGAACACTACCAGTTCGTGGCGCTGCCCTTCGGGTTGGCCTCGGCTCCGCGGGTGTTCACAAAAGTGATGGCCTCTATGATGGCTCTCCTACATATGCAGGGACATGCCGTCATACCCTATTTAGACGACCTGCTGGTCAGGGCGCCATCAGAACATCTTTGCCGGAAGAGCCTAGAGGTGACCATGAAGTCTCTGGAACAGTTTGGGTGGCTTCTCAATGTCCAGAAATCAACCCTGGTTCCGACCAGTCACTGACATATCTGGGCATGGACTTCCACACGGACTCAGCTCTGGTGTCCCTGCCACGAGCCAAACAGCTGGCCATCCAATCGGGAGTCCAAGATATACTCCTGTCCCCACAATCATCCATACGGGTGTTGATGAAGCTGGTGGGACGCATGGTGGCAGCGATAGAGGCGGTGCCTTTTGCACAGTTTCACCTCCGTCCTCTTCAGCTGGAAATTCTCCGCAGATGGGACAAGAGGATGATCTCGCTGAATCGGCTGATGGCCCTTTCACGATCGACCAGGGATTCCCTGCGGTGGTGGCTTCAGCCACATCACTTGTCACGGGGCCGGTCTTTTCTCAAACCGTCATGGTTAGTGGTGACCACCGACGCCAGTCTGAAGGGCTGGGGGGCGGTGTTCTTACACCACAGGGCTCAAGGCCTCTGGACTCAGTCGGAGTCGGCGTTGCAGATCAACGTGCTGGAGATCAAGGCGGTCTATCTGGCGCTCCTGGCGTTTCAGAAGTTCCTGTCGGGACAGCCCATCCGGGTTCAGTCCGACAATGCGACGGCCGTCGCATATATAAATCATCAGGGAGGGACCAGAAGTGCTCAGGCCCTCGCCGAAGTCCACCGCATTCTATCCTGGGTGGAGGACAACAACTGTCTGATCTCCGCAGTTCACATCCCAGGAGTCGAAAACTGGGAGGCCGATTACCTGAGCCGACAGGGAATGGACGCCGGAGAGTGGTCTCTTCATCCGGACGTCTTCCGGGACATCTGCAGCAGATGGGGCACTCCGGACGTGGATCTGATGGCCTCACGGCTCAATCATCAGGTGCCGCAATACATGGCGAGATCATGGGATCCTCAGTCTCTGGGGGCGGACGCCCTGATCCTGAGTTGGTCCGGATTCCATCTACCATATGTGTTCCCTCCGCTGGCACTGATTCCCAAGGTTTTGTGGAAGATCAGGTTGGAGTGCAGCGTAGCCATTCTAGTGGCACCGGATTGGCCCAGGAGGTCCTGGTATCCGGACCTGTGGCAACTGTCCGGCGGACTCCGGTGGGCTCTTTCAGACCGCGCAGATCTACTCGCGCAGGACCCCTTCTTCCACCTCAATTCCAAGGCCCTCAGATTGACTGCATGGCTCTTGAGGCCTGGCTTCTGACATCCAGGGGTTTCTCTCCTACAGTGGTTGCCACTATGAATCGGGCTAGGAAGCCTGTATCACGGAGGATTTACCACAGGACGTGGAAAATCTTTTTCTCCTGGTGTGCCTCTGGTGGACGGTCTCCGTGGCCCTTGTCCGTTCCGACTTTATTGGCTTTCTTGCAATCGGGTTTGGAATTGGGCTTATCCCTCAGCTCCCTGAAGGGTCAAGTATCAGCGCTTTCAGTGCTGTTTGACAGGCGTTTGGCGCTCCTTCCTAAGGTCCGTCAATTTCTGCAGGGGGTGTCTCGGGTGGTTCCGCCATACAGGCGACCGCTGGACCCTTGGGACCTTAACATGGTCCTGGCGGCTCTGCAGAAACCGCCGTTCGAGCCACTGAGGGAAGTCTCCCTCTCTCATCTGTCACAGAAAGTGGTCTTTCTGGTGGCAATTACATCTCTGAGACGGGTTTCAGAATTGGCTGCACTGTCGTGCAAGTCACCCTTCCTGGTAGTCCACCAGGACAAGGTGGTATTGCGTCCGCGGGCAGAATTTTTGCCAAAGGTGGTGTCCACTTTTCACTTGAACCAAGAGATTGTGCTCCCATCATTTTGTCCCGCTCCTGTTCATCAGGTTGAGCGCGACCTTCACACTCTGGATTTAGTGAGGGCTGTACGCATTTATGTGTCCAGGACGGCCTCTTTCCGGAGTTCGGACTCTTTGTTCATCCTTACGGCGGGTCGCTGTAAGGGGTCCGCGGCATCCAAATCAACCTTGGCCAGATGGATCAAGGCTCCCATTCAAGAGGCTTACCGTTCGGCGGGTCTGCCTCTCCCGGTGGGCTTGAAGGCGCACTCGACCAGAGCCGTTGGTGCTTCCTGGGCTTTGCGACATCGCGCTTCAGCTCTGCAAGTGTGTCAGGCGGCAACCTGGTCCAGCCTGCATACATTCTCTAAGCATTATATGGTGCATGCCCATGCCTCTGCGGATGCAAGTTTGGGCCGGCGGGTCCTCCAGGCGGCGGTTGCCCACCTTTGAGGGGGACCGTGTATATCAACGTCTTTTGAGGAACTCTTCCCGCCCTGGGGTTTGCTTTAGGACATCCCCATTGTCTGGGTCTCCCATTATGATGATCAGAAAAAAGAGAATTTTGTTTACGTACCGTAAATTCTTTTTTCTTGAATCATCAATGGGAGACCCAGCACCCACCCAGTTGTTCCGTTGGATGTTTTTTGCATTTGCCTGTTCCCAGTTGGGACAGTTGATCCGGGTTGTTGGACCGTCTGTGCACGGTTTCTTTCCCGATGTTTCGGGTGTGGTTTATGTTGTCTCCTCGCAGCTTATGGACCAAACTGAGGATATTCCCTGCGGTAGGGGTTTATAAGCGGAGGGGGCGGTGTCTACAAACTTGTAGTACCTAGTGTGGCCTCCGGAGGGCAGTGCCCTAAACCCCATTGTCTGGGTCTCCCATTGATGATTCAAGAAAAAAGAATTTACGGTACGTAAACAAAATTCTCTTTTTCAGATATACATAAACGGCTGCAGTACCTCTATTCTAGCAGTATGGAACTGAAGTCCAGTTTCATTTGATTGCTTTTACCCACATTTTATTGGTCTTTGTGGTGACTTTTGCAATATATGCAGTAGACTTTGTATCTTCGTGTTTGTGTTTTGTTGAGGATTTTTTTTTATATCTCATAAATTCACATTTCTAATTTTTAAGGCTATCACGTATCAAACATCGAGAGGAAGCAAAACGATTGTTATTTAAATATGCAGAGGCTGCCAAGCGTCTTATTGAATCCAGGTGAGATCTTTAAGACAAAGTTTCATGCCAGTAGCTCTAAAGTTTGTTATATCCATTGTTTTTTCTTGCTGTTTATATGTTCATTTTTTCTTTCCCAAAAATGTGGTCAAATTGTATTTCAAAATCTTTTGGGTCATATGAGATGCAGTATATACAGTGGCAGGAATTTACTAAGATTTTTACTACACATTTCATATTCCATTCTTTAAAGGGGACCTTTCACTACATTTTTCATGTTGAGCTGGACACAGGATAAAATAGTGGCTGTAATAAAACATTTTTTTTTAAAGAAAATCTGTAAGTAGGATCTACTCTTTTAAAGGGAACCTGACCCCTAAAAATCCCCCCAGCCTATTAATACCTGTCCCTGCACCATCAGTATTGTACTCTAGCCATCCCTTTGTGTATAAATTGCAGATCTGCGGCTTCTCAGTTCTTGAGAAGTCACACAGGGTGTTCCCTATGGCTTCTTATCGCCGCCTGTACTTCAATTATTCACGCCCCGATGGGCGTGCTAAGCCATAGTGATCCTTCTCATTCACCTACATGGGCTAATCGCGTCATATCCGGCGATTCTGACGTCAGTATACCCATTTGGGTGCACTGTGGACTTCGCGATGCGCATGTGCAAGATTGCTTTACGGCAGCTTATCTGCATCATGAGGTCCACAGTGTACCCAAATGGGTATACTGATGTCAGGATCGCCGGATATGACGCGATTGGCGTCATACCGGCTATACCGCCCATGTAGTTGGATGAGAAGGATCACTATGGCTTAGCACGCCCATCGGGGCGTGAATAATTGAAGTACAGGCGGCGGTGAGAAGTCACAGGGAACGCCCTGTGTGACTTCTCAAGAACTGAGAAGCCGCAGATCTGCAGGTATAAAAAGCACTGTTATAAACTTTATAAATACGCAATTTATACACAAAGGGATGGCTAGAGTAAAATACTGATGGTGCAGGGACAGGTATTAATAGGCTGGGGGTGATCTTTAGGGGTCAGGTTCCCTTTAAGCCATCTATATTGGGCATGTAGGTCCTAAAAAGTTGAATAAAATTATACCTTGATATCTGTGATTCGATGTTTTATTCCAGAGAATTCTTAATATGTAAATGAGCTGTTCCAGGCTGCGGGGCAGACACTGATCTGTCTAAGATTCTGCCTCCATTCTGTTATTTTCTTCCAGACTAGGCCAAAGTTTACAATTCTGACCAGTGTCCCTTTAAGTTGCGGACCATATTATTTGCGCTTATTTATTAAAATATAAAATTTGACAAATTTGAAAATGTTGCCATTTTTGACATTGAATTTTTAAGGTCTTAAACCAGAGAGTTATACCACACAAAATCATTAACAAATAACATTTTTCACACGTCTACTTTATCTACGCAGCATTATTGAAAACAGGGCTGTGGAGTTGGTGTCAGTGTCTATTTTGTTGGAGTCAGAGTTGTTATAAAATGGACCAACTCCAGAAGTAAATAATAAATTGGGTACAGTTCCTACTTACTGCATAGTGTACTGCATATTTACAGTTTTGTAAAGTTTTTTTTGTGTTTTAAAAATGTATTCCAATAAAAATATTTTATGTTGTACCTAAATCACTTTTTTGTTGTATCATAATGGTGATAAAAACCCTGACGTTACCAATTTACTACAGTATGTAAAAGTTTGTTAGCAATTTCTCAATTTTCAAACAAAAATTACATAACCAATTTATTTAGGGACCACATCACAGAGATGTAAGATGTGGGGCTAACAGCCCCGATCGGATCCGTGTTCCGATTGGTGCTTTTAACCCTTTGGATTGCATTGTCATTCACTGACAGCGCGATCCAAAAGCGCCGTGGCGGGGACCATGCCATTCCCTACCGAGATTGGAGATCCCGCGATAAGATTGCAAAATCTCCGTGTGTCATCTGATAGCCCGGGGTCCTGCAGTGACCTCGGATGCTATCAGGGATCACTTCCTGTGAGTGGTTGGCGACCACACACAGTGATCATTTATGTCCCAATGTCCTGCAGCTCATTGGGACATAGCACAAGCGATCGGACTGTGCAGCAGTGTGGCGCTGTATGGGGCAGTGTAAGATAAAGAATAAATAAAAAAATTAAGTTTTTAAAAATATGAAAAAAACACAGAAGTTAAAATCACCCCCCTTTTGTCCCATTGAAAATAAATGTATTAAAAAATACACATATTTTGTATCCCTGTGTTCAGAAATACCCGCTCTATCAAGATATAAAGTCAAGTAATCTGAGCTGTAAACTGCTTAACAGAAAAAAAAAGGTCAAAACACCAAAATTACATTATTTTGGTCGCCGCAACATTACTATAAAAATACAATAACGGACAATGAAAACAGCGCATCCACCCAAAAATGGTAACATTAGAAACGCTAAAAATATGTCATCACGGGGGGCGTGGCCTAGCGGCATGTGAGGAGGACGTGTGCCTGCCGAGCTCCCGCCCATTATCCCACTGTTCCCCTGCGCCCGGTCCGAACTTCTGGCCCCAGGCTTACTCCCGGTGTCTGGGATAACTAGCCGGCACATCCGCTGTCTTTTGGAAGCGGAGAAATGGTCAAGAGGGGCCCGAGGAAGATCCCTGGAGAGGCGGGAAGTGGCGTCCAAGATGGCGCTGGTGTGGAGGGGCGCTCCCGCCTAGAGGATGAGACCAGCATCGCCAGAAACAAGGCGGTGGCGGCTCGGCTCCAGCAGTTTGCTCGCGTGGAGGAGCTGGAGCGAGCAGAGCGGGAGGAGGTGAGGGTCCCTTCGGTTGAAGTGGAGACCACGGAGGAGGTACGAGCCCCGGAGATGGGGGATGGTGGGGGTGATGGGGACGAGCACTCACAGTCATTGGGGACACTGGACGTGCCTGAAAGTTGGGGAGCTGCAGTTACACGGAAGAATGATATGCTGGCTGCACTGGCCCTGCAGACACCGGCCGAGCCCACTCTTAAAGATATATTTCGGGCTGTGATGCAGTGCGGCTCGTCCTTGTCCCATGTGCTGACACAGCTGGGTCAGTTACAGGAGACGGTTCAGACGGTGCGGCATGGTCTCCAAGAGGTGAAGGGGAGAACAGGGGAGCTGGAGAAGCGTGTTTCTGCTGCAGAGACTCAACTAACCTCCTCCACTAAATTCCATACAGAGGTCAGGAACGAATTTAATGCTGTACATGCCAAGACAGATGATCTGGAGAACAGATCACGCCGTAACAATGTTCGAATAGTGGGCGTGCCGAAACGCTTTGAAAAGGGCAACCCTACTGTGTTCTTTGAAACGTGGATCAGAGACACCATCGGTGCAGCCAATTTGACACATCTCTACGCTGTGGAGCGTGCTCATAGGGTCCCTGCTCGTCCCCCACCCCCGGGACAATTGCCCAGAACGGTTCTGGCAAAGTTGCTTCATTATCGGGATCGGGACATTATACTTAACTATGCCAGAGACCTTCAGGATTTGCTTATTAATGGGACTAGAGTATCGTTCTACCCTGACTATTCTCCGGAGGTTCGGCGGCAGAGAGCGAAGTTTGTCTCTGTGAAGGCTCGTTTACGTGATCTGGGAGTTAAATACTCTGTTTTGTTCCCTGCCAAACTGAAAATTTTGGCTAACGATAAATCGCATTTTTTTCTGAATGCTCAAGATGCTATGGACTGGATCGACCGAAATGAGGCGATGCTGCAGAGAGAGGCGGAACGTGAATCTGCTGGCTGAGGACAGTGTTATTCCAGTTCCATTTTTGCCTATATAACGGTTACTACCATAGTCTGATGCATGGACTCTTCTCTGTTGTGCAATTGAAGAGTGCGCCTCTGGTTGTTCCTCCCCCTTTTTCTCCTCTTTCTCGTCCCTCTCTCCTCTCTCTTCTAAATAGTTGGTGATGTAATATACCGCCTTTTGACATTAACCCCTTTTTTTACGTAGACTGATCTGGAGGCCGGAGCTGGGGTGCAGGGTTGACACCCTTATAAGCGCGGATGGCGCTGTGGAACTGAAACGCGTGGTTTATAGCGTGATGGGGCTAACACTGCCCGTGGGGTGTTTGTGGGTTTTCCTATTTGTTTGTTGGGGTTCTACTTTGGTTGGGGGGGAGGTGGGAAGGGTTGAGTTTGAGCTGGTCATACGTCCTGGTGGTAGATCGGATTATGGTTGCATATGTGACACTGTTAGATCATGGGTGAGATTAGAATTGTTAGTTGGAATACACAAGGTCTAAAATCCCCAATCAAACGGCAGGCTGTATTCAACCTAATAATGGCTCAGAAACCGACTGTGATATGTTTACAGGAGACCCATCTTACTCCGGAGACTTTGAATATTCTTACTAAACGCTGGGTCCGGGTGGGCTTTCACTCTACATACTCAGAATATTCTCGTGGGGTTAGTATACTGATTCACACTGGTGCACATTTTCAATGTTATGGGACGCATATTGACGGGGAGGGACGATATGTGGTGTTGCACTGCCGAATCTTCAATACAACACTGTTGATAGTATCCATCTATGTCCCACCACCCTTTAGCAGTGGGATTATCCACACGGTTCTTACTATTTTGGGACGTTACCCGAATGTCCCCTATGTAATAGTGGGTGACTTTAATAACATCGCTGATTCACACTGGGATAAGGGCTTGCACGCTCCTCTTAGGCCGGAGGGTAATGTTACACCATTTGGGGTTTTACTTCAGGAGACGGCGCTGATAGATCTGTGGAGAAGCAGACATCCGAATGTTTATAAATATTCTTGTTATTCATCCACCTTCTCCTCCCTGTCGCGCATTGATCTTGCCCTTGGAGATGGACATATGCAGGAGATAGTCTCTGAGGTCTCCTATTTGCCCAGGACGGTGTCTAATCATTCTCCCTTATGTGTCCTTCTCAGGTTGGAGGATCCGTGCAGGAGACGAGGAGTAGCATGGAGGTTGAACCCTTACTGGTTACAATTGATTGACAAAGGGGAACGTTTTGGGGCCGAGTTGCAGGAATTTATACGGTTTAACGGTGGCTCCGCTCCCGCTGCAGTGGTGTGGGATACCCTTAAGGCCTATTTACGGGGTATGTGCATAAGGGAAATTGCCAAGGTTAAGACGGTATCTAGGGCTGGTGAGCTGGTGGTCCTTCGGGAGCTTGAGGAGGCAGAGGGGGCCCTTGCGGTACAGTCTACTCCTGACACCCGACAGAGGTTGAAGCGGGCTCAGGAACAGGCCACCAAATACACTATGCGTATAGCAGATCAGAAACGGATGTTTCAGTCCACACAATACTTTGAGAATGCTGAAAGAGTAGGTCACTTGCTTTCGGTCATTACCTCTGCCCAGCGAGACTCATCATTTCTTACTCAACTATGTGCCCTGGACGGTAGCATGTCACATTGTACGCCAGATATTTTGTCTACTCTGCAGCGTTTTTATGCAGAGTTATACTCTACGCGTTGTCATGCACGGAGCAATGAGATGGAGAATTTCTTGGAGGGGGTAGAGTTGCCCAAATTAACGCGGGATCTGAGGGATTGTCTTGAGGAGCCTATCAGCATTGTTGAGCTGGAGGGAGCGTTGGGTACCATGTCTAACGGAAAGGCACCCGGTGCTGATGGCTTGCCTGTGGAGATTTATAAAAAATATATAAGGAGATATTACTGCCAGCTCTTTTGGAGACCTATCAGGAGTGCCTGACTTCAGGCTCACTTCCTCCCTCCATGAGGGAAGCAATTATCACGTTAATCTTAAAGAGGGATAAAGACCCGATGCTCCCTGACTCCTATCGACCCATCTCTCTGTTACCAGTAGATACAAAACTCCTAGCAAAAGTATTAGCTATCAGATTAGCGATGGTTATTGAACATTTGATTCACCCTGATCAGTCGGGCTTCATGCCTAACAAATCCACCTCTATTAATATACGACGTCTTTTTTTTAAACATGCAGGTGAAATCGGAGAATGCGGGGCGGAGGGTGATCCTGTCTCTTGACGCCGCTAAGGCATTTGACAGTGTTGAATGGCCTTATTTGTGGCTCACACTGGAACGCATGGGTTTCGGCCCTAGGTTTATTGCCTGGATCCGACTTCTCTATGCCACACCACGGGCCGTGGTGCGGGCTAATGGTAAGTTTTCCGAGCCCTTTACTCTAGGCCGTGGTACGAGGCAGGGTTGCCCTCTGTCCCTGTTGCTGTTTGCTCTGGCAGTGGAGCCACTAGCGGCTAGGATAAGGCATGACTCTGATATTGTGGGTTTCAAATACGGGGCCCATACGGAGAAACTGGCACTATATGCTGATAACTTGCTCCTCTTTCTGGCTGATCCTGACCAATCTTTAAGTAGAACCATGTCTGTTTTGGCCGCTTTTGGTGGTCTATCAGGGTTGGTCATTAATTGGGACAAGTCGATTCTACTTCCCCTTGACTCTGACCGGAACATAGACACGACAATACCGATTGTAAAAGAATTTAGATATTTGGGATTGTGGTCTCAGCCAAATTAGTTGACTATGAACGTCTTAACCTGGTACCCTTATTGCTTAAAGTTAAACAGAAAACCCGGGCCTGGGCTAAACTACACCTCTCGGTGGTAGGTAGGGTCAATCTATTAAAGATGATCATCATGCCTCAATTGTTGTATCTCCTGCACAACGCCCCGATTTGGTTACCCCAGAACAGATTTCATAGGATCAGCGCTGTTTTTCGAGAATTCATTTGGAGGGGGGGTCAGGCACGTATTAAATTGGAGCATCTGCAAAAACCCAAGGATGAGGGTGGTTTGGCTTTGCCGAACCCCTGGATTTATTACTTAGCATCCCAGTGTCAACACTTGGCGAGAGGTGCTGAGATTAACTCGGCTAATTCCGCAGTTCGGATAATCCAGTACCTGACAGGGCGGGGGTCACTGCTCACACATTTAGAGGCTGACAGATTTCGCCCGTTCAGCACGAGCTGTCCCACGTTACTTCTTATGACGAAGGTCTGGGAGAAGGTTAAGCACATAAGAGGCATTACTGCATACACTAAGCATACCCCAATATGGAATAATCCCCGTCTGCCGGAGTTGAGATCTCTAAAGGGTTTTGCACAGTGGAGGAGGATAGGTATTTGGTGGATTGCGCAGTTGCTGAGTGCTGGGGTATTTAAAACGTTTGAGGAGCTAAGTGCAGATTTTGAATTACAACACTCTATGTTTTTCCAGTATCTGCAGCTGCACCATGCCTTTAACACTCAGCAACGGGTGTCTGGTATTGTGATTCAACAAGATGCGGTAGTCAATATCCTCGGCTCACAGTCTACCTGTAAAGGACTGATATCCTTTGTATATGGATGCCTCCATAATGTGTTCTTATCTACACATCCCATGACTTCTAGGGCCAAGTGGGAGACACAGCTGGGACCTATTACTGACACACAATGGGAATCGATCCTACTGAATGTCCCTAATTTGTCTCTTAGTGAACCCGCAGGCATGTCACAGTTGTATATTCTGTATAGGGTGTATAGAACCCCTAAATGGCTTTATGACAGGGGACTGCGGTCTGACTCTGCTTGCCCTAAGTGCCAGATGGACAAAGCGGATATTTTCCATATGCTCTGGACATGTCCCCATGTTCAGGTCTTTTGGAATAAAGTCCTTACTATAATTCGCTCAGTGATGGAGCGGAGCCTTCCTATGGATCCGAACGTGTGCGTCCTGGGATGTACTGATATGTTGCAGGTTGATGAATATACACTACTAGCTATCTCCAAACTACTTTTTATGGCCCGTAAATTGATAGCTCTCTATTGGGTCTCTGACAAGACATCTACCCGTAGTGAGTATATCAATAAGATTAATCTTAATATTTACAGGGAAAGAGCCATTTACTCTAGGAAAGGGAGGGAACAAGTCTTTTGTAATCTCTGGGATAAATGGTTGAATTCACCGGAACTGGTCTCGTCAGAGTTGTTGTAGTTTGCATGGGCAATATCCTTATCTATGATCTTTGTATTGTAACTTTGATTTTTGATTCTTCAATTTCTGAATATTTTTATGTATAGCCCCGGATGCCTAAAGGGACGTGGATCTTGAGGGGGTGGGGAGGGATGGGGTAGGGGGGAGTTTCTGGGTTTTGTTTTGACCCTATGTGTGTAATGTCTTTTTGATACCTATTTACTATATAATTCTGCAATTCATTATATGTGTATTAGTTGACGATTAAAATAATAAAAATTATCTGATTAAAAAAAATATGTCATCACACAGCTCACCATGCAAAATGAGGACGCTATGGGTCAGAGAACATGGCCCAAAAAGTGCAGTTCTTTTTTTTTCGTCTTCAAAAGTTTGATTTTTTTTTCACCACTTAGATAACAGTAAAAGTACACGTTTGGTATCTACGAACTCGTACTGACCTGAGGCATCACCCCGTCATGTTAGTTTTACAATATAGTGAACAAAAAAAACTCAAAAAACAAATGTGTAATTGCACTTTTTTTGCAATTTCACCACACTTGAAATTTTTTCCCATTTTCCCGTACACTATATGGTAAAATAAATTATTTCATCTGAAAATACAACTCGTTACGCACAAAACAAGTTCTCATATGTCTATATTGATGGAAAAATATGAAAGTTATGACTCTTGGAAGAAGGGGAAGGATGAATGAAAACGAAAAATCGCTGGGTGGTGAAGAGGTTAAAGCAATATGGAAGGAAAAAAAGAAAAATGTTTCCTTATTCCCACAAAAACATTGCTTTAGTCTGGTTTCACATTACCAGTTTTTAGAATTCGGTCAAATCCGGTGACCGTATTCACCTGCATCCGTTTTTCTCCCCCATTTACTTTCAATGGGGATGCAGGAATATGCAGTTGTATATGGTTTCACCTGGATCCAGGTGTCAACAGTTTTTGACTGAAACCAAAAACGCAGTTTGAATAGTTTATTGATTGTTTAAAAACCGTGAACAGCCGGATCAGGGGCAATGGGGCCTAAAATAAAATGGAACCCAGATCCAACAGAAGCCAGATCCTGATGAACCTGGACACCTGATCCAAGTTTTTTGACTGAGAATGCCCAGAAGCCAGTTACATATGACACGTACACATTTTGATGCAACTTGATGCTTCTGCATCCCTCTGAACTGCAGAAATGCTGGTGATCTCTAAACGCCAGTGCACAGTTGTCGTTCACAAGAACAACGTCATCATAGTGACAGGGGTCATCATCTGACCGCTTCCTGCCATGACAACCTGTCAGCGCACATTGATCTTGTCAAGGGGTTGGCTGTACATGTTAGATTGTGCTGTCCGAGTTTGACAGTGTGATCTAACTAGTTAATCTCCAATCCACTTTCGCTTGATAGATCAGATCAGCCGACTTGAAGGGAATGATGTGGGCTCAGAGCGTGAGCTCACATCAAAGTCAGGGACACGACCTAGAAAGCATAAGTGCAACCTATGTTTTAAAGGGGTTAAATGCCCCCTGTTTGATGTAGAGATATTAGCAATCAATGTATTTGCCACCTAATGTGGTAATGTTTTGTTTTTAAAGGCCAGTTGGATATTCTCAGACAGTTTTCACTGGGAGAGTGTACTTATTTTCCCTACATGAAGCTGACCAATCTCAAGCAGACCCCAACAAAGGAAAGTTCACGTCCCCAGCATAGCTTAAAGCAGGTTTCTCAGTGTGTGAGACGTAACAATACAGCCCTGATCTGCATGAGTCAGTGTGGTGGGAGGGACAGCCCAGCTGAGTTTAGCTTTATTGAGAGCTGTGGCTTAAATCACACCCGCCGCACTGACTGACAGCTGGCTCAGCATTAGAGGAGGCTGTCAGTCAGTGTGATTGATGCAGTTACAGCCACTGTTTTCCATACACAGAGCCGTGACTGAACCAGCGTTGCTCCTGTGAATGAATTCTGAACACTGCCGTGAGGATTAACATGTATTTCCTACAGGCAGCAGTGTTTAATGTGGAGGCACCAGGCAGATTCCAATTGCTACTTACCTGCTGACTAACCCCATTTTTGCAGGTTAATAGCATTTTTACACGTGATAGGTTCCCTTTAAACAGAAAATAAAATGTATGGTAGCTGAAGCTTAATTTATTGTAAAACAATCGAGATGTAATGGCCGCTTTACACGTCCCGATATCGTTCCGATATTGTATACAACTGCACGGGAGCATGCACGTTTTTAGCAGTAATCCAAGATCGCATAGGAGATGTTACACAGGGAGATATCGGTAGGGAACACAACTGCGATGTATACGCCCCCTTGTACGCGCGAACCAGGGAACGACCATTTAACATGGGAGTGAATAGGGCAAGTTGTGCTCCAAATTGTTGTTGGGCTGTCACACAGCACGATCCTGCCAGATCGACCATCCAATATCGGGCAGTTGGAGAGCCTGCACAATTCTCCAAAGATATCGTTTTGGCATCGTTCTTGCATCGAATTGCACATTTACACCACACAACGCATGAACGATATCGGCTCCAACGCGCGAACCACGTGACTTTTTAGCGTTGTTGGACAGCGATATTGGGACGTGTAAAGCGGCCATAAGAGTCCTTGTCCTTTATTAGTAAACACCAGCAACATTTCTCTAAAAGTGCAAAACCGTAAAAGACACGAAAATTAAAAGTGCCAAAAACTTCAGTTTTTTTTAATATTATGTCAGAAGAGTAAAAGCCTAGATAAAGTCATCCCACATTAATTTGGTATTGTTTTTCTCCTTCGCCTCATTGGGGGACACAGACCGTGGGTGTTATGCTGCTGTCCACTAGGAGGCGACACTAGGCAGAATCTGCAAAAAGAGTTACATGACTCCTCCTCTGCAGCATACACCCCTGCAACAGGAAGTGCTCTTCAGTTTTTGCTTAGTGTCTGAAAGGAGGCACACATTCTTGTTTTCTCTCCATTATTTTTACTTTTTGAAGCTGCATTTTTATTTTTTGAAGGGACATGTCGACCACAGATACCTCCCCAGACTCCATAGGAACTCTGGGTCGATTTATTTTGTCTGCTAAGGGCTATTCCTTTCTCGGCCCTCCACTGTTGGAGGTGCAGGGTTAAAGCGATCTCCAGACCTGCCGGTTCTGAGGCCCGCATTCCTCCCCAGTCCCCACAGATGGGGCTCTGGGTCGCAGTAATGCTCCATGTCCCCACCGCAAGCAGCAATACAGATGGAAAACCGGCAAAAGACGACCTCCATCAGCTCCCCACGGCTGGGGTGCTGGTTTTACAGCACAAGTGTCCTCTGAAGGTGGACGCAGCATCCCTCCCTAATTCCCCTTTCAGGGTTCTTAGGTCGAGACGCCGCAAGGTATGGCGCGCAGCGGCACACAGCTGCACTGCAAATCGCTGCAGCACGCCGCGAGGGGTCCCCCAAAAATAAGCTGCGGCATGCTTCCCAAACAGACATGCTGCAGCACATCTCAATGCTGCAGCACATCTAGAAGAGCCTGCTCAACTCATGCTTCCCCCAAAATGCCACAGCACATCTCAATGCTGCGGCACACCAACTCTGCTGCAGACTCCTGATGGGGCACAGGTTGGGCAGCAGGCACAGGTTGGACAGCAGGCACAACCTACATGTCCAACGCTGTTGCAGAAGCTGGGGACGAGAATCCGGCACCAGACCCTCAGCAGCCACAATACTTTGCCCTTACAAAGGGGCCCTCACCTAGCTGTGGTGGGCGCAACCTCCGGTGGAGCATTCCGGGGATCATGGGGCCTCTGCCATTCCCGGTCGCGGACCTCCGCGCCGGGCCTCCGCCGCTCCCGGGCCCGCGATTCACGCGAGGCCCCGGCTTCGGCCTAGCCGCACATCACAGGGTCTTTCCCCGCCTCCTCGCCCGCCTCCGCCTGACGTCAGACCTCTCTGCGTCAGCACAGGAGGCGGGACGGGCTACAGAAAGGGCGCCTTTCATCACGTTGGCGCGCTCTTTTGCGGCTCCGCCCCCCTTCTTGCCCGCCGCCATTACAGCCCTCAGCGCTGACGCCGCTGTATAACAGCGGCAGACAGGCTAGTGGAGACTCAGGCTGCCCAAAGGGGTTGACCAGCCTAAAGAGGAGCAGAGTTCCTCACGTGGGGGCACACTGCCAGGTGCAGTGTAGTGTGCTAGGCACACACTAATGTTCAAAGCGTGCAGACACCTGCTTGACCGCAAGGCTTGCACTTCAGGGGACACTGTGCCAGGCGAATGGTCTGCTGCAGCACACACTAGAGTGCCAGCAGCCCGCAGTCACCGCAGCGTGTGTGCATGTGGGGCACTGTGACAGGCTAAGACACACACTAGTGTGCAGAAGCCTGCAGACACCTGCTTGACCCCACAGGGCTTGCATTTCAGGCGGCTGGAGCACACACTAGGGTGCCAGCAGCCTGCAGTCACCTTGCCACTGCAGAGCATTCGCATGTGGGGACACAATGACAGGCGAAATGCCTACCGGAGCGCACACTGGGGTGGTAGAGCCACCGCTGAGTTATCCTTTTGCCCTATCCTCCCGGAAGGAGGTGATAGGAATTAGGGGTCATTCCTCAAGGGCAATAACGCCGCAGCCAGTATAGTCACTTCAATTTAACAGCATCCGCTGTGCAGGACACAGGGACTCCCGATTATATTGGAAAAAAAAAAAAAAAAAAAAAAAAAACAGTACAGTTTCACTGTGCAGCAGTCTCCAATGACAACTGAAGAATAGCCGTCAGGGATGTTCCCTGCGGCAGTTCGCCCTTCCCCCTCTGCACACCGTGCAAGGAACACCGTCATACTACGCAGGGCAGTGCAACACGCCACTTGGTCCAGCACTGGTTTTTTCCTGCAGTAATAATAAATAAATAAACGTCCCTGATTCCCGGTGCCATACACATCCCGGATCCCTGGAGTGGTACGGGCAAGGTCTCTACCGAACGGGTTCTGTTTCTCCCCACCGTGCCAGATGCAGGTACCTGTTGGTACTCCGGCCACCTTATGGGTTTACTCCGGGGGAGCTAATAGAGGAGACACCGACATGTCTTTTCCCTCCGCCCTCCCAACGTTAGCGGAGCTCCGTTATCAAACGTCTCAAAGAGGTCGTCCAACATACCCCTTCTAGGACCTCCACACAGTTGGCACCCCCAGGTTGTGGTGGACCTTCTACGTGTTAAACGGACAGGTTCCTTCTTCGGACCCCCACGGTTGGAGAGCCCAGTCGAAGGTGATGTAACCTGCAATTACCTGACAACTGTAGGCGTCCCAAGTCTGTCCGCCAATCCTCTCCACACCCCACAGCTGGAGTTCTGATGACCGTAATGACAGCCATGCCTCCCAAGACACAGGCTGAAACACCGCAATCCACAAGTACATGGGTACATCATAGCATACCCCCCTTTCAGCTCTCCACTGTCGGGGGCTCTGGGCTGTAGCAGAGATTGCGATATGCCATACTCCTCCTCGACTCCCCACTGTTGGGGACTCGGGTTGTGGTTGCCTAACCGGCCTCCCTCCCCAGACTGCAAAAACGACACTCTGGGTCGCAGAACGCGGAGCACGGGCTCAGCTACCAATCTTCTCACTGCACCTATAGTAGGTTCTTGGGTTAAGATAACATGCGCAAACCACTCCGCGCAGCCCGCTTCGAAGTTGGACCTCACAGACTCCCGACCGCATGAACCAATCCATGGTCCCTCCAATAACCTGTTTGGCCGTGGCCTGCACTTTCTTCCACGCAGTCAGTCCCTTATCGATTCAACAGTCAAACAGAATACCAGTTTTCCCCACCCTGAAATGGGCCAAGCCTATGTTACATTCCAGCAGCCTCCCATCTCGGACGACTTCTTCCTCAATACATGTTGTTTTCAGAGACTGAGAACACAGTGTCATTTTCACTGGGCTCGTTCACAAAACTTGATTAGCGGATTACCCTGCACATGTCTCCTTCAATTACAGGGCACACGATGCAGCACAGCACGCACACCTTACAAGTCCCAGCTCGGCTACGTACTCCTGATAGCCACAGGCTGCACCATCACTTGGAGTTCCAGCTATAGGATAGTGGCAACAGTTCCATTGGCTTCCCCGTATCTCTGGCCTTTTCAATTCTCCGTGCTCAGGGTTGACACGAGAACAGGCTGTGATCCATCACAGTACACATGGCTGCAGTTTCGACTACTTCTCAAGATGTTCTTCAATCTACGTAGATTCGGGCGCTAGTTATAGCTGGGAAATCTTTCCGCCTCCGTCTGCCAGTCGGAAATGCCAGGACGCAACCAGACAATGCCAAAGCCGCGGCATGTGTCAACCACCAGGGTGTACCCGCAGTTTCCAAGCGATGTCACACGTTCCGCCACATCCTTCACCGGGTGGAATCCATCAACACAGTATTGTCGGCTGTTCTCATACCAGGGGAGCACATCTAGGAAACGGTTTTCCTTCACCAACAAGGGATGGACTCAGGGAAACGGTCCTTTCATCCAGACGTCCTTCATCAAGGATGCCAGCGCCAGGAATCCACAGACATGGACCTGATGGAGTCATGCTTTTAATTCCATGGGTCCAACCTCCCTGGCCAGGCCGCAGGATCCACAGTCAATAGGACGGACGCACTAGTCCAAGACTGGAACTGTGTCCGTCTCCCCTACACTTTTTTCTCCACTACCTGGATAGTGCGGAATATCAAACAAGAATGTCACCTGATCATACTTGTGGTCTCAGACTGGCCCAGATGCGCTTGGTACGCAGTTTTCGTCCGAATCATAGCAGCAGTACCAGGACGACTAATGGACAGTCCAGCTCTGTTCCCTCATGGCCAGTTCTCCCTCAGAATTCCTCAACTCTGAAATTAGGGGCGTAGACATTGAGACCTGGACCTTAACCCAAGGGTCTTTTTGTTCCCAGGATAATGTAGTGACCATAGTCTCCGCAAGGAAGCCAGCCGTGTCAACAATATACCATCTCACATGTGAAATCGTTTTGTTTTTGTTTGTTGCTCAGGACACCTCTACAGGTCATTCCCTCGGCCCTATCTCATTCCAAGAACTCTGTTTCTTCCACTCAGACCTAGACTCAGGTCTGTCCTTAGGGTCTCTTACACAGCAGGCTTTCAGCGGTTTCACCTTCTTCTCCACATCTTGTCACCAGACTTCTAGGACATTCTTCCTTCGAAGGGTCGGCTATTTAAGGTCTCCATACAACAAGACTACACCCGTGGGGACCTGAACTTGGTCCTCACAGCACTACAAGAACCACCTTTTCAGCCTCGATGGGATATTGCCTTTAGCATCCTCATCCAAATAGGGTATGGCTCAGTGGCAGCTCTTGTCTCTGCAGAAGTATCGGTACTTGCAGCGGTCTCATGTAATCCTCCATTTCTAGTCTTCCATCTGGACAAAATTGTCCTATGGCTGGTTCCATTCTTCTTCTAAGATAGGTTTACTCCTTTCACCTACATAAAGACAGCTTTCTGCCGTCGCTGCGCCTGACTCCATTCTGTCCGGTCGCGAAGGACTTACATATTCGGGACCTTGTCAGGGCCCTACGCGTCTGGATATCCAAGACATTGCCCTTCTAAGAGGTCGGATTCCCCTTTATCCTTCTTCCAATGGGAAGAAATAGGACACGTCGGCCTCTAAGGCTCCTCTAACCAGGTGGATTCCTCTTCCCATCCATGACGATTATACTTTCGAAAACTCATCCCTTCCGGCAGGTCACGGCACATTCTACTATAGCCGTGGAAGCCTCCTGGACAGTTCGGTAAGAGGTATCGGCGAAACTGGTGTTTTAGGCAGCCAAAAGGTCAGCCTACACTCATACCCAAGCCACTATAGTGCTTGCACTCAGTCCTCGGCGGACGCAGGTCTGGGTACATGTGCCCTCCAGGCGGCAGCAGCCGTCTGTCGGTGCATACTTCTTCACTGACCATGCTCAGTGTTACTAGTTCCATTGTTCTTTCCCACCCAGGGACTGCTTCGGGACGTCCCACGGTCTGTGTCCCCCAATGAGGCGAAGGAGAAAAGGAGATTTTTGTGTACTCACCGTAAAATCCTTTTCTCTTAGCCTCTAATTGGGGGACACAGCACCCACCCTATTGCCCTTGTGGGCCTTTTCTAGAGTTCTCATATAGCTTCTAAGCTGTTACATGGTTAACATGTTTGCACATATTTACCTATTGTCACTCTGTTAACTGTTGACTGTTTAAACTTGTGCCTGTTTAGTTCTAGGCCTTGTAGTACTGTGAGCCTGTTTAGTTACAGGCCTTGTTATACGATTATTACTTTGTTATCTCTTCACTGTTTTCCACATGCACCTGCTTAGTTACAGGCCTTGTGGTACTAATATTACTCTGCTAACTCTTAACTGTTTACACACGTGCCTGTTTGGCTCCGGCCTTGTTACACTGTTGTTACCTTGTTGACTATATTTGTTTACACCGGTTCCTGCGTAGACTCCTGTGTCACTGTTATTATCTGTTAGCTCTCCTACTGCTTTAGCACAAAACTGAAGAGCACTTCCTGTTGCAGGGGTGTATGCTGCAGAGGAGGAGTCATGTAACTCTTTTTGCAGATTCTGCCTAGTGTCGCCTCCTAGTGGACAGCAGCATAACACCCACGGTCTGTGTCCCCCAATTAGAGGCTAAGAGAAAAGGATTTTACGGTGAGTACACAAAAATCTCCTTTTTTTTTAATTTGTAATACTCCATTCTGCTGGTATGGCATTTTATGGCATTATTCCTCAGTTTCTGTAATTAGGACTTGCAAAGCACTAAAAAAATGCACATTTTAATTGTAAGGATGTTTTAATAACACAAAAAAAATGTTTTGCATTTTTACAAACAACAAAAAGGACTGTGACACCTCCACTAACTAGTATAAATAAAAAAACTTGCCACTCTTTGGATATTAGTGATGGTTTTATTATGATCAAAAAAATAGCACAAACATCGCGGCTCTAACACTTCAGGGCCAAAAACGTTTGTGGTATTTTTTTGGTCACTATAATAAAATCATCACTAAAATCCAAAGAGTGGCAAGTTTTTTATTTATACAGTCAAGGAATTGGAACCTACTTGAACATTTGAATTTGAGAAGTGCCATTACAGAACACACCTCCACTAATCAGATGACAGCACTATGTACACATTGTACATTTTTGATCCATTTTGTTTTTTTGATCCGTTTTTGCAGTAAAAATGTAGTGAACTCATCACTTAAAGGAACCTGTCACCCCAAATGACCTTTCTAACCTATTAATACCTGTCCCTGCAGCTTTACAATACATTCTAACACCTTTTTTACTAATCTACAAGTACAGTAATGTAGTTAGGAAACTTACAAAATTCATGTCACAGGGGCGTTCCTCCAAGGCATTTTGACCGGTAGGCGGGTCCCCTTGTGCCGCGCTACACCTGCCTTGCCGCTATAATACGCCCTAATGGGCGTCATTATACAAATAGAGAGAGGGGGCACGATTTCAATATCGCGCCCGCAACGTCACCTCTTCGACACGGTCATGTGACGCCGGGATCGCGCGTCACTTCCGGTCGCACACAGGCAGACTTCAGCATGCAATGTGCGCATGCGCGAAGTCTACCTGTAAGCCCTGCGACCAGAAGTGACGCATTCCAGCATCACATGACTGCGTCGCAGCGGTGATATTGCGGGCGCGATATTGAAATCATGCCCGTGCTCTCTATTTGTATAACGACGCCCATTAGGGAGTATTACAGCGGCGAGGCAGGGGTAGTGCGGCACAAGGGGACCCGCCTAATGGTCAAAATGCCTTGGAGGAACGCCCCTGTGACAAGAATTTTGTAAGTTTCCTAACTACATTACTGCACTTGTAGATTAGTAAAAAAGATGAGTCAGGGATGTGTTAGAATGTATTGTAAGGCTGCAGGGACAGGTATTAATAGGTTAGAAAGCTTATTTGGGGTGACAGGTTCCCTTTAAAGGGGACCTGTCACCCCCCTGGTGCTTGGCAACCTGAATGCAGCATGTCTGCTGCATTCAGGGAAGGGGTCCCCCATGTCTCTAGCCTCCCTGTAATTTTTAAAATAGACTTTAGAAACTTAACAGTTAAGATGTCCCCTGGGTTGGATCTGATTAAGAGGTTCACTCCACTGGCACAGTCCTCCCTGCCTTCTCCTTGTGTGTTCCGCCACCTCTATTTATCTGCCACTGTCTCTTCTTCTGTTGAGTCTGCCCTCGTCTTCTCCTGCTCTATGTCAATCACGCTGGTGCACAGCGCTTGGTGTGAGCATCTGTAAGGCGTATTGCGTGATGTCAGCGGCAGAGCCCGCCCTGTTTATGCTTTATTCATACAGCAGAGCGGGAATCGGGTGCTGACGTCACGCAATGCGCCTTACAGCCGCTCACACCAAGCACAGGAGAAGAGGAGGGGCAGATCCAGCAGAAGAGGAGGCGGCGGTAGACATATAGAGAGGGCAGAGCACACAAGGAGGAGGCAGGGAGGATTGTGCCAGTGGTGAGGACCTCTTAATCAGATCCAACCCAGGGGACCTCTTAACCGTAATGGTACCTTTACACGCCGCTACCGAAAGGTAGAAATCGGCAGGTGTCGGAGACAATTGTACCTTTTACCTTCAAAACACCGTGAAGTGGTGGCGTGTAATTCGGGTTGTTGCCACCTGTCTCTTTGGATACCTGTCTTTCAGCCGTGCTGAAAAACAAGCAGGTATAAACCCTATGGTAGCGGCGTGTAATCGGGGCACAGGTACGGTATTTGAGTTACCTGGGGCGTGCTACAGCGTCATGTATACCATCAGCTATCATTGGTGGGGACTACTGTGCACCCATTGGCTGTCCCTGTACAGGGCGGCATATTTAACGAGATGACCAGTCACTACACATTTGCTGTAGCGCCATGTATTAGCCAGCCTCCCTGCGCTGGCTGGCCAATCATGATGTTATTGCATTGTCCAATCACCATACGAACGCCGCGTAATACACAACTATGTCACGCCTAGGTAGTTACGGCGCACAATGTGTACGCCCAGATTCCCTTGTGGTGGCGGCGTATAAATCAGGGAAGGTGCTCCACAGAAGGTAACTTGCGGCACCCGTCGGCACTTCCGGGGAACGAGAATACCTTCTGTGAAGCACCTTGTAGCCGGGTGTATTTGCGGTATCATGTACCGTTAGGAACCATTGAAACGCGCGCGTGCACATGCGATACCTGGTGGTTTCTACCTTTCTGTAGCGGCGTGTAAAGGTACCGGAAAGTTTTTAAAGTCTTTTTTCAAAGGTTACAGGGTGGCTAGAGACATGGGGGACCCCTACCCTGAATGCAGCAGACATGCTGCATTCAGTTTGCCAAGCACCAGGGGGGGTGACAGGTCCTCTTTAACCTTCCTAGCGGTATTCCCGAGCCTGACTCGGGGTTAACATTCACTGCCAGAAGTGGTAACCCCGAGTCAAGCTCGGGCTTACCCGCGGTCGCGGCAGATGCGGTGAAAAAACCGCATCTGTCGCGATTGCCGCATAGCCGCCGCATAACCGCTGCACTTGCGGCGCAGTTGCGGTAATCGCCATAGTAAGTATAGGGGGACTTGCGGCAGGTGCGGCAAGTGCGGTTTTGCACTTGCGGCAGGTGCGGCCGCGAAAAAAAAACCGCGTTTTTTTTCACTGCCGCAAGTGCAAAACCGCACTTGCCGCACCTGCCGCAAGTCCCCCTATACTTACTATGGCGATTACCGCAACCGCGCCGCAAGTGCAGCGGTTATGCGGCGGCTATGCGGCAATCGCGGCAGATGCGTTTTTTTCACCGCATCTGCCGCGATTTCAAATTACCGCTGATGTGGCAATAAAACCAGCAGAACAGCAGATATTCTGCAGAGAAGCAGGGGGGGGGGTTTGGTGCTGCCGCCTGGGGCTGGGAGGTCTGGGTGCCGGGGCTGCAGAGGAGAGGGGGGCGGGAACAGTTACCGTATATACTCGCCTATAAGCCGGGTTTTTCAGCCCAAAAATGTTGCTGAAAAGTCCCCCCCTCGGCTTATACGCGAGTCACTGTATACAATGTATACAGTATACAGTGCCCCCCATCTATATGCGGGCCCCCCCGCCGCAATCCTGTAAAGGAAGAGATTAGTATACTTATCCCCTCCGCTGTCCCGCCGCCGCCATCACGCTCCTCCATCTTCATCCAGTGTCTTCCGTCTTCTTCCGGCTTCCTCCGATGGTCGCAGGCAATGACGTCATTGCCTGCGCGACAGAGGAGGAAGCCGAAAGAAGACGGAAGACGCTGGATGAAGATGGAGGAGCGTGATGGCGGCGGGACAGCGGAGGGATAAGTATACTAATCTCTTCCTTTACAGGATTGCGCCGGTGAGAGCCCCTTCGGATGCCTCCATATGACTTCCTGGGTCTGTCTCTGTGAGCCGCAGTGGCTCATTGGAGGCGGAACTGGGTGGGAAATACAAATGTATAAAATTTCTGCCCATAAAAGAAATTTTTTTACCAAAAAAATTGTACCACTTTTAGTACAAAATTCCTGACATAATCATACCGCCAGGTATAAGATTATTGGTTATTGAATAAAATTATATTATTTATTTAATTATAATTCATGATTTTATGTTTCAAACTTTTTCACATCTGAGAGGTCTACTAGAGTCTTCTTTGATCAGGTAATTACTAAGAATTGCAGGCCTACTGTACATAACATGCCAAAAAATGGTACCGCTTTTAGCACAAAATTCCTGACATAATCATACCGCCAGGGAGGTTAAATGGGATTCTAGCAAGTTTTGCTGTGCAATCTGTGCTTTCATGACCTGATGTGTTTTTCCCTTGAAAAGCGATCCTGAAAAAAGAATGAGCTTGTCAGTTATGGCTGTGCTTTTCTGATACGCTTTTCGCCTTGAAACCATTCTTATGGGCTTAAAAAAACGCACCAGACTCATTTGATACATTTTTTTTGAAAAGCTGATCCAGATTTCCAGTTGAAAAAGAGAGAAACACAACAAGAAAAATGGATCAAAAACGCACAGTGTGAACATAGCCTTACATTGCCAATGTTGCCGTAGTTTTGATATAACACAAGAATAGCTGTTAGCAGTTCATCAGAACTCAATGCAGACACGTTTCCATCACTGACTGTGTAAGAGACATACTGTATTTTTCAGACTATAAGACACACTTCCCCCCCTTCCCCCCCAAATTTGGGATGAAAGTGGGGGTGGTACCTTATAGTGAGAACACAAGTGCCGCACATGTCCGGAACGCCAATGCAAAATGCATTAGCCTGAACGTAATGTTGCCGCAAGAGTGGCAAATTAGTTTTTTGCAAAAAATGCGGAATTCTGACGGATTTGTGAAAACGCGGATCAGGCAAACTTGAAGTTCAAAAGTTCAGGTTTGCCTGATCTGCCAGACCTGAAAAGAAACACTCATGTGAAAACACGCGGCAATATTGCTAGGCAATTTCACTGACAATTTACTGGTTGCAGTGAAATCATGGACACATTGTTCTATTTTGTTGCCGTGTACAAATGGAACAATGTGTCCATGATTTCACTGCAACCAGCAAATTGACAGTGAAATTGCCTAGCAATATTTCTGTGTGTGACGGTACCTTTGAGAGACACTGGGAATTGTTTTAACAGTCATCATCAGACTGCTGACCGTACAGGAATCATAATACTAATGAGACGCAGGAAAAACCACAAATAAACAATTGCATCTAGGCACCTTATACACATATGGTCAAAATTGTTAGTACCCCTCATTTAATGAAAGTAATGGTCACAGAAATAACTTGAATCTGACAAAAGTAATAATAAATAGAAATCTATGAAAATAAACCAATAAAAGTCAGACATTGCTTTTCAACCCTGCTTCACAGAATTTTTTAAATACTTAAAGGGATCCTGTCACCTCCAAAACGCCCTTTAAGCTAGCAAAACGTGTCCCTGCAGCATCCCATCACTAATATCACACTCCTTTTGTCTCCTAAAAGCATCCTGTGAAAGTGCATAAAAACATTTTAATACTCACTCATTAGTGATTATATTTAGCAGGGGCTATATTCTTTAGTCCCCAGGGCATGTTGTTTTGCAGGCTCCAGGATCCACCCTGTCTCTGTCTATTTGCTTTGCTTGTGCTCTGTTTGTGCAGGCTTTGCCCCCCCCTCTCTGTCACTCACAGAATGCAAATCATTAGTCCTGCTTTCAGCTCCACTTCACAGCAGCACAGAGAGAGGGTGTCCCGGTCCTGGTGACGTCAGGACACCCTTTAGGTGTAAGCCGACCTCACCATGCGCATTGTGCATGCGCGGCTTTTCATTTACACCTAAAGGGTGTACAGACATCATCAGGACCGGATGTGACGCAAATAGCGTCACACCACCTATTACGCCCATACAGCAGGGCGAGGAGGACTAGGATTATTTATCACGCCCATCGGGGCGTGATAATGAACTGCTCAGGAGGGTTTAGAGTCTCACAGGGAACGCTCTGTGAGACTTATTCAAGGTGAAGAAGTCGCTGATATGTAAGTGTATAATGGTGTTTTTCACAATGTTACACCACACATTTTTTACAGAAAAGGACCACTGCTAATGATCTTTCAGGGTGCAGGGACAGGTATTAATAGGGTTGGGGGTGATTTGGAGGGGTCAGGTTCCCTTTAGCTTAATATTTTGTTGCACAACCTTTTGAGGCTATCACTGCAATGAAATGATTACTGTAACTTTCAATGAGACGTCTGCATCTCTCGACAGGTATTTTGGTCGTTCCTCAAGAGCAAACTGCTCCATTTGTCTCGTGTTTGAAGGTTGCCTTTTCCAGACAGCATGTTTCAGATCTTTCCAAAGATTCGCAATACGATTTAGGTCAGAGCTCATAGAAGGCCACTTCAGAATAATCCAGTGTCTTCCTCTTGGCCATTCTTAGGTGTTTTTAGCTGTGTGTTTTGGGTCATTATCCTGTTGCAAGACCTGTGACTGAGACCAAGCTTTCTGACTGGGCAGCAGATTTCTCTCTAGAATCCCTTGATAGTCTTGAGATTTCATTGTACCCTCCACAGATTCAAGACACCCTGTGCCAGATGCAGCAAATCAGCCCCAGAGCCTAACAGAGCCTCCTCCATGTTTCATAGTAGGGACAGTGTTCTTTTCTGGATGAGCTTCATTTTTCCGTCTGTGAACATAGAGCTGATATGCCTTGCCAAAAAGTTCCATTTTTTTCTCATCTGTCCATAATAATGATAAGTACTTTTTAGTCTCAATTTCTTCCTTTTCACAAGTGCAACAGGATAAAATGAATCCCAAAATTTGTCAATTTGCCTTTAGTATGCTTATACCCCATATATGGTGGAAAAGCACAGATTTTCCTATAATAGTTTGAGGACTTCATTTGCAGAGATATTGAGTGTCGGACCAGCAGAAGCCCCCCTCAAGTGACCACATTTTGGGAAGTACACCCCTCTGGGAGTTCATCTATTGCTATAGTGATAAAATCATCTTTGGAAAAAACCCAGGATTCAAGCACAGTGATTCTTGCATTATTAAAAATTGCAAATAAGCCCTTGCAGTGCCCAGTACATTGTAGTGCTCAAACATTGTGCCATGCTTGTGATTCTGGAGAAACACACTCAGTAAATTAAGCAGGCTTCCTCACTACAACAGTGCCAAACATATGGACATTAACTATGGTTTAGACTTTGTGGGGCTCAGAAGGCAGGGGAGCATTTAAGTTTGGGAGCACAAGTGTTGCTGGTTTTCTATTTGGGGGTGAGGAGCCAAAGCACTTTTCCAGACCCGAGCCTTTGTGCTACCAGAAACATGGAAGCCCCCTATATTTCCTTTAACAGACCTGAAGAAGGTGTAGTTCACTGCTGTAATGTGTAGTAATGAAATGACCTTGTTATGAATGACCATTAAAGAAGAGTTCATCTTGAAATCTTTGCACCCCAGTCTTTGATTTTGAGCACATGACATAATCACTTCTGTAAGTTTCTAATTTAGTAATGTGATCTTGAGGCAGAATAAACTAATTGGCAGTAGCTGCATACTGTATTTTTCAGACCATAAGGCACACTTTTTTTCCTCCAGATTGTGGGGGTGCATCTTATGGTCCAAATATTGGTGGTTGTGCTGGCTGTGCTGCTCTGTGCTGGAGGGGGGGTGGTGCTGAAGTGGCTGGTGGAGGCTAGCAGGGGCTGCAGAAGCAGCCCGTGATCACATGTCACCGCTCATTAGTGTACTGTTATATTCACTGCACTCCGCTGTCCACCTTCTAGTGCTGAAGCCAGCGGTGGTGGGAGGCAGTGTATATTACAGTGCACAAAGTGTACTGACCTCCCCAATCAATTTACATGCCCCCCATGCTAGGATCCTGCAGCCTCCATCCCTGGATATAGCCCCCATCACTGAATATGCCCCCCCTGCTGCTGCTCACACAAAAATAATATACATTCTCACCTGTCCGTCGTCCCCTCCATTTCTCCCTCTGCTGGTGCAGCCACATCAATCTCTTCCTGGTGAGCCGGCATCCTGTCAAGAGACTGGGCAAAGCACAGTGATGTCATCTCTGAGCCTTCTGGTCACATGACAGAATACCGGCTCACCAGGAAGATTGATGTTGCTGCAGCTGCAGATGGAGAAATAGAGGGGACAACGGACAGGTGAGAATGTATACCGATTATCATTTTAGTGTGAGCAGCAGCAGGGGGGCCATATTCAGTGATGGTGGGGCTATATCTAGGGATGGAGGCTGCAGGATCCCAGCATGGGGTCATATAAAAGTGATGGGGGCTGCAATATCCCAGCATGGGGGGGGGGGGCATATCCAGTGATGGGTGCCATGTACAGTAAGGGGGGCTGCAAAATCCCAGCATAGGGGCCATATAAAGTGATGGGAGCTACAATATCCCAGAATGGGGGCCATATCCAGTAAAGGGGGCTGCTATATCCCAGGATGGGGCCCATATTCAGTGATGGGGGCTGCAATATCCCAGGATAGGAGCCATATCCTGTAATGGGGGCTTCAGTATCCCAGCATGGGGGGCATATCCAGCGATGGAGGCTGCAGTATCCCAGCATGATATCCCAGCATGAAGGGGGCATATCCAGTGATGGCGGCTGCAATATCCCAGGATGGGAATCATATCCAGTGATGGCGGCTGCAATATCCCAGGATGGAGGCCATATCCAGTAATGGGGCTACAGTTTCCCAGCATTGGGTGGGCATATCTAGCGATGGGGGCTGCAATATCCCAGGATGGGGGCCATATCCAGTGATGGGGGGCTGCAATATCCCAGGGTGGGGCATATTCAGTGATGGGGGTGCTATATTTCAGGATGGGAGGCCATTTATCAGGATGAGAGGCTATAAACAGGATGGGGGACATATATTACCTGATCGGGGCCAGGGATGGGGACATTACCACCATAACAGCATAACATTGTCAGCATCAGACCCCCCCAATAACAGTTGATTATAACCACATTTTTTACTTATTTTTTCCCTTTTATTTTCATCCTCTAAAAGTCTGGGTACGTCATATAGTCCGGGGCGTCTTATAGTCCGAAAAATATGGTAATTGGTTTTATTATTATTATTACGCAGTTCACCTTGCTGTATAAGTGATTAGGTGGCTTTATTCGTCATGTCAATATGATCACAGTGATACCAGATGTATAGCTTTTTCTTTTGTTTGGCTACTATCACACTAAAAATGCGTTTTAACAAAATAAAGGATAAATGAACCTGCCATCATACTAGTGTAAAAATAATATAAATAAATTAATGTAGGGATTCCCTGTATTTTTGATTTTCAGCGCAGATAAAGAACCCCCAGCTGGCTGGCTTTACCTTGGCTGGAAATCAAAATACATGGAAGCCCATTTTTTTTTTTATTATTTAATTAAATATTATATATATAAAAAAAAAATGCATGGGCTTCACCCTATTTTTGATTGCCAGCTAAGGCAAAACCCAGGAAGCTGGGGGGTGGTATTCTCAGCATGGTGAAGCCCATAGTTATTGGGCCCCCCTCAGGCTAAAGAATAGCAGCCCACACCTGCCCAAGAAATCCCTCCATGTAGGGATGAAGCTGAGGAGGAGCGCTGACAGGCGGAAGATGCCGCCTCTGTGCTCCATACCGATGGGAGTGGAAGGCACGAGACAACCACTCCCATCAGGGCTGGAAAGGGTAACACCGCCACTCCAGAGCTCCAGCCTATTGTAGGGGCTATTGCAGCCCCAACCATAGGCTGGATGATAATGAAGTTAAGGAGTAGGCAATTTTAATTGTCTGATCATTACAGTCGGTATTATTGGCTGTTCAGAATTGAACAGCCAATCACAGCAATCATATTTTCGGGGTGGCAATGCCCCCAGGAGGTCGTGGTTTGGTGTCTTCTTACAGAATAAGCAGGTCCCGGACTGCTATCCCCGTTACCATGGCCATGGTGCTACATTTTCGCCAGGGCATATCTATACACTCTTGGTCGGAGCAAACTCCGTTCCAGGGCATATAGGTATGCCCTTGGTCATGAAGGGGTTAAAAATAAAATTAGCATTCTATTTTAAAAATATCTCATATACAGAGCCCCTGAATAAATAATTGCTGTGCTTACTTCAAAAAACCTCTCCATGATATCCCCCCACACTGCCTTTCTATAAAATATCCCCCACACTGTTCCTCTCCATGATATCCCTTCCACACTGTCTCTCTGTCAGATATACTGCCACACTCCCCTTTTATAAAATACCCCTATACACACACAATGCCCCTCTCCAAAATACACATACATACATTACCGCCCACAGGAAACACGCACAGAGTAACCCCCACAAACACACACATAGTACCCCTCACAGGCAACAGGCACACAGCACCCCCCACAGGGAACAGACACACAGTACCACCCCACAGGCAACACACACGCAGTACCCCCCACAGGCAACAAACACACAGTACCCCCCACAGACAACAAACAGGCAGTACTTTCCACAGCAACAGACACACAGACACATCACAGGCAACACACCCACACTGAACCCCCACAGGCAAAACCCACACAGTACCCCCACAGGCAACACACACAGTACCCACACAGGCAACACACACATAGTACCCCCTACAGGCAACACACGCGCAGTGCTGCCCACAGGCAACAGACACACCGTACCTACCACAGGCAACAGACATGCAGTACCGCCCACATGAAACACATACACAGCGCCCCCACAGGCAAAACATACAGTACCACCCACAGGAAACACACATACGCACATGCAACACACTCGCATCTGAAAGACACAAACACATTTGAACATAGAAAGAAGGGAGTGGTGTCTGCAGGACAGGTCCATAGGCCGCAGCAAACCCTTTGGTGGGCCACATGTTGTGCAGGACTGATTTAGGATATGTTACTCTCTTTTCATGTATGATTCTTTCTTATAAGGGTCCTGTCTTGTAGATTATATATAATGATATAAGATATGCCTGTCTGAACTTGGCCTTACAGACGCAGAAACATGTTAATATTCGCACACGTACTGTGCTCCATATATTGCCCATATATACAATATGGATTATACTGGTACTGAAGATTTTTAGCATTCATATGTACTAAAATCTAAACTCAAATTCTAATCATCTAGCCACATGAAGCATGTAAATCAGTATTTCCCGTATTCCAGTCCTCAAGGCCCACTAACAGGTCATGTTTTCAGGATTCCTTAATCCATGAGTGATACAATTATTATCAAGGCATCAGAAATTGCCACAGGTTTCTCTCATAAGTGCAATAGTAAGGGGATCCTGCAAGCATCATCTTATGGGGCATGGAAGGATCAGAGTAAAAGTACTGTTACACAGTACGAGATGTTGAATGATATCGCTCAAACGTCACGGGTTTGGAGTAGTTGAAACGACATCGTTAGGACGTTGTTGCGTGTTACACCGAGATACGACTACGATACATCGTTGGATCATTGATCCCAGATTTGAGAACATGTTCTCAAATCAAACGATCCTCGATCAGCCAACCTGCGCATCGTTGTGTGTGACACTGCGATAACGATGCCGTTAACGATTTCCCCTATTCACAACAGTGAACAAGTATCGTTCGCTGGGTTGTGCGAATGATAGCTGCTCGCCACATTGGTGCGTCGTTCACGATATCTAGACGTGTGACATCTCACCAACGATGTCAAAAAGACGTCCTATCGACCGTGCGCTCATGAGATCGTTGGTGATATCTTAACGACCTTGAAGCGTGTAACGGTACCTTTAGGGAAACAGTGATTTAGAATGAAGATTCCAATCATATTGCTCAGACTCTTCATTTCCCCTCTAGGAGAGCCTCACCAGATATTAGAAAGGTAGTGAAATGGAACGTGGAAGACACTTTCAGCTGGCTGAGAAGAGACCACTTGGCGACCAAGGAGGATTACATGGTTAGTATGGTTATGACAAATTTCATGAAATGTTAAGAAGTTGGTTTATACAATTGAGTTCCATGGCCAAAAATATTGAGACTAACACAAATGTTGTTTTTCACAAAGTTTGCTGCTTCAGTGTTGCAAATTGCATTAACTCTATATTGTTCCGAAAAGTGCTCAGATGAATTGCAAATAATTGTACACAAGTCTTGCCTTAAAATAAATGTATTTAAATTTAAATAAAAAACCTTCTTACTGATTTCCGCTCAGCCACAAAAGGACCGGCTCCATCATTTCAGAGATCTCATTTGCTCAGGAGAAAGTGTTATTGAGAACAAGATGACTGATTGAAATCATGCTTAAAATCATTGTATTCTTTTGTAAACCATGGTTACCGCCAACTAAACACATGCAGTTATCATTGCTTTGCATTAGAAGTGCTTTACAGGCAAGGACTTTGCTGTTTGTAAGATTATTCCTAAATCAAGCATTTATTAGATCATCAAGAACTTCAATGAGAGAGGTTCAATTGTTGTGAATAAAGCTTCAGGGTGTTCTTGAAAGTCCAGGCAGTGCAAAGACTATCTCCTAAAGAGGATTAAAGGGAGCTGTCAGCTACATTATGTCCCCAAGCTATCACTATCAGTACCTGCAGCTTCCTAGTACATTCCTAAGCATACTTGTCTGAGCTAAAAATATAGATTAATAGTTGAAAAAAGCATTTTTATAACTTACATTTTCCCTCGTTAATTAGGCATGGTCTAGATAGTCTGGATGTTCTTTCTGTGTCCATCCCTGCCTTCCATCCATGGTTATCACGCCCCTGTTGGCGTGATAACCGAATGTACAAGTGCTACCCTCTTCTTTGTGGATACTAAAATGATGGGCTGCTTCTATGTATGATGCTAAGTTATAAAATGCTCTTTTTCAACTATTAAACTACACTTTTCATTCAGACAGGGATGCTTAGAAATGTATTGGAAGCTGCAGGGACAGATAGTGATAGCTTGGGAGGGGGTCTGAAGTAACTGACAGGTTCCCTTTAAGCTACAGAGTTGGTTCAACACCAGTGTAGAGCTTGCATAGAAGCCCCCTCCTTCCAAGAATGTTATCTAGAACAGACTGACATTTAGCAGAAAGTACAGGGATTAGAGTTTAGAGGACTGGGAAAAACTTATTTTCTCTGATGAAACACTTTTCAAACTATATGGGACATCAGGAAAGGATGACTGTTCATGCCAAGGTAAATTGCAAAGTCTTGAAAATAATGATCAATACTGCAAATATTGAGGCTTTGCATAACCTAGATGTATTTGTCAATAAAGTGTAAAAACTCATGCAGTAACCATAGAAATATTTGATTAAGGGTGCTTTCACATATGCGGTAGGGTGTAATTCGTGGCAAATCCGGCAGATGTCGGCGCATCTGCTGGATCTGCTGCGTAACAGCCAACTTGTGGCACCTATCCGGCAAGCCCCATTCATTCTCTATGGGGCTTGCGGTCAGGTGCGGTAAGTGTGGTTTTGCCGGATGCGGCACTGCAAAAAAAAAAACGCTGCTAGCCGCATCTGTCAAAGCCACACTTGCCGCACCCGACCGCAAGTCGGCCGTTACGCGGCAGATGTGGCGACATCTGCCGGATATGCCGTGGATAACACTTATCGCCAATGTGAAAGCAGCCTAAAAGGCTGGCTTAAATATAAAGGGGTGGCGGACAAGAGGCGCAATAGTGCCCTATCACTAGTGACACTGTATGAATCGGGGTGGTGCTGTGAAACCACTCACCTGGTACAGTTGTGATCCCCACAACTGGTTTGAAGGCGTAAAATACTCAAGAGCTGCTGCAGAACCTCCACCAACCACTGACCAGTGGTGATATCCAGAATGATGATGGGAGTAAAGGTGTGTCACGGTCCGCGCTGCTCCAAGCTCAAAAAACTCACCAATGAGTCAGAATTTCATCAAACAGATTTCCAAGCTTTTATTCTCCTTCCTCCAACGCGTTTCGGCGCCCTGCCTGGCACCTTCCTCAGGGATACCATTCGGATCGCTAGTAAACTGTCACACAGGCAGCCTCACCAGCGATCAATGGACCAGAGACATCGTGGAAATGATTTAAATATCGTTTCCACGATGTCTTGCTCCCGCTGCCAGGCTGCGGTAAGTGGGAGCAAGCTGGTCTCCAAGGTATACATCCGGTATCTAGGCAGCGCGCGCTGCCTATATACCCGCAGTTTACCTTGGAGACCACAATGTCTCTGGTCCATTGATCGCTGGTGAGTCTGCCTGTGTGACAGCTCACCAGCGATCTGAACGATTTTGTTAGCGATCGCGCGTGCATGTGATCGCTAACAAAATCGTTTATCAGATTAATGCGTGTGACAGCACCTTTCGGCCTCTTTCACATCAGCGTCTTTTTCAAATTGCGGTAGATCCGGCAGATTTATCGCATCTGCCGCTTAACGGTCGCACTTGCGGCATGCTACATGCATTGTCTACAGGGCTTGTGGCAGGTGCAATATTGGCGCGGTTTTGGAAGTTGCGGCCGTGAAAAAAAACGCTGTTGACCGAGTTTTTTTTCGAGTCCGCAAGTGCCGGAACCGCAGCAATACTGCACTTGCCGCACCTGCCGCAAGCCCCATAGACAAAGCCCCATAGACAATGCATGGGACTTGCTGCAAGTGTGCCGCAAGTGCGACCATTAGGCGGCAGATACGGTAAATCTGTCGGATCTTCCGCAATTTGAAAAACCCGCTGCTGCAAAACATAAGCATTTTTGCTGACTTGCGGCAGATCCGGAATTTACCGCATCTGCTGCATAACAGCTGCACTTGAAGCACACTTCCGGCAAGCCCCATTAATTCTCTATGGACTTGCGGCAGGTGCGGCAAATACGTTTTATGCCGTGATCCAGCAGTTGCAGCAGGTCAAGAAAGACGCAGCTAGCAGCGTTTTTTTGACCTGCTGCAAGGGCCAGATCGCGGCAAAAAACGCATTTGCCGCAAGTCCATAGAGAATGAATGGGACTTGCCGGAAGTGCAGCCGTTAAACGGCAGATGTGGTAAATCTGCCGGATCTGCTGCAAACCAGTAAAAACGCTGATGTGAAAGGGGTCTAAAAGATCTAAAAATACTAAATTAACAAACTTGGTGAAAACCAATTCAAGTTCTTCTTTTTAACCTATTTGTCCAACTGAGACCCCTTTCACATCAGCCTTTTTTGCTGATTCGCGGCAGATTTGCCGCATCTGCCACGTAACGGCCGAATTGCGGCAAGCCCCCTTTCATTCTCTATGGGACTTGCTGCAGGTGCAGCAAGTGCAGTTTTTGCCGCGATCCGGAAAGTCAAAAAAATCGCAGTTAGTTCGTTTTTTTTTTACTTGCCTCAAGTGCTGGATTTGCCGGATCTTGGCAAAAACTGTACTTGCTGCACCTGCAGCAAGTCCCATAGAAAATGAAAGGTGGCTTGCCGCAAGTCGGCAGATGTGGTAAATCTGCCAGATCTGCAGCGAATCAGCAAAAACGCTGATGTGAAAGGGGCTTAACACCCAACGGTTCAACACCAGAATTCATCTTTATTTCCAAAAATAATTAATTTCTTAGGGCCCTTTCACATCAGCGTTTTTTGAAATTTGCGGCAGATGCGGTGAAAAAAACGCATCTGCCGCAATTACCGCATACAGGCTGCACTTGCGGCGCGGTTGCGGTAAACGCCATGCAAAGTATAGGCGTACTTGCGGCAGGTGCAGCAAGTGCGGTTTTGCACTTGCCGCAGGTGCGGCCGCGAAAAAAAACGCGGCTGACCGCGTTTTTTTTCGGGGCCGCACCTGCCGCAAGTGCAAAACCGCACTTGCCGCACCTGCCGCAAGTACGCCTATATTTTGCATGGCGTTTACCGCAACCGCGCCGCAAGTGCAGCCGGTATGCGGCAGATGCGGTTTTTTCACTGCATCTGCCGCAAATTTCAAAAAACGCTGATGTGAAAGGGCCCTTAGACGCTGTTTTTTTTTTTTTTTTATTTGCATCCATTTTTGGTCTGTCTAATATTCATTCCCATCACTTTGGGGTTTTAACTATCTCATTTATTTTATAATTTTCATTTTACTCACTTATATAATGCCAATAATTCCACAGACCACATCATTACTGTCCACTGTGAGGCCCACAATCTAAATTCCCTAGCAGTTTGTCTTTTGAGAATTAACATTTATTATTGTATTTCCTCAGTACTGGTAGAATTGTAATTCTCTCTCTTCTAGGATCGTTTGGAGCACTTACGTAAACAGTGTGGTCCGCACATGGCAGCAGTGGCACGTGATTCAGTAGAAGGCATTTGTAGCAAGATCTACCACTTCTCCCTAGATTATGTAAAAAGGATCCGTGAGAAGCATTTGGCACTGCTTCGTGATGCTAATATCCCAGGTGACTAATTGAGCACATTACAATTAGAACTGCATTTGTGTGAATGGTGGAGGTGCAACTGTCCATCTCCCTGTCGATTCATAGAATAAAAGGATAATAGCCCCTTCAGCTTTTTCTATTCACAGATCTGATCACAACCAAGCACTGTTCTAATAAATAGGGCTGATCTGTACTTCCTACAAAGCACTAGGTTGAAAGTATTAGTGCATAAACAAAAGAAATCACTGGGACTTTTGTTTTTTATTTTACCATCACTTACTTTGGCAGTAAAATTACTTTAAAGGGAACCTGGCACCATAAAAATTGAAGCTAACTTGCAAGTATTTTATACAGCGGGGCAGTTGAGTAGATAAATATATAGTTTTGTGAGAATAGATCTACTCTAACCTGTGTTTTAATCATTTTAACTTCTACTCTTTCTGGGATTTTCAGTCCAGTTGGCGGTCATTTAAGCAACTGACAGACACCTCTGAATGTACAATTATACATCGAAAGCTGTCAGTCACTGCTAGGACTGCCAATATATTGAAAATCCTAGAATGGTTTAAATACTCTGTTTTATATCATGAAGCCTGCAAATTGGACTGCATTTTAATGGTTACAATTCCCTTTTAAGAGTCTTATCTCATTATAAACATTTGTCTGTATTTGAATGGAGACCTCTTAGAGTTTATTAAAAGTGTTTTTTATTTTTTTTTATGGTACAGAATTAAAGGGGTTGTCTCAAGATTGTATATTTAGTGGCATGCAAGACTTTGGGCACGCTAGGAAAAAATTACTGTTATTGTCTACAGTTAGGGTATGTGCCCACTGGACGGTTCTGCATCATTGCAGACCGTCAGAAAACCGGTGGAGAATTGCAGAAACTGAGTTTTCTGACCTCAGCAGTGTCCATCGTTTTTTGAGCGGTTTTATAGCTTTTATACAGCGTTTTGTCGGCGGTTTTCTGGCGGTTTTTCTTAGCGTTTTTAAGACTGTTTTTTGTGCACTTGTAAGCTGGAACCGCTGGAAAAACGCTCAAAAGAAGTCACTTGCTCTATCTTTGAAAACCGGTGGAAAACCGGTGAAGAAAGTGGAAAGGAGACAAAAAAAAACGTTCTAATGTACACAGCGTTTTCTAAAATCCATTGACTAGCATGTTAATCCAACCGGTGGTTAGGATTAACATAAATTAACATAAAACTCAGCGGAAAACGCCGACGGAAAACGCTAAAAAACAGCCCACAAAACGTCCAATGGGCACATAGCCTTAACCAAGTTAAAGATAAAATGATCTCTAAAAGGCATAATGTTAAAGATAAAAAAAACTGGAAAAAGAGAGAAAAGTGCAATAGGGTCTTATTATTGATAGAAAAGTGGACTAAAATTTAATTAGTCACTCACCTGGGGGGGTTGTGTAGCACACAACCAGCGTCAAATCAAAAGGTAGTAGCTGCTGCAAGGATCCACACCACAACGATCAACGTAGTCAGGAAAGCAAAAGGGTGGACGGTGTATACGGACCTGTGCTGCAAGGACCAATGGATCAGATGGTGTTCATCATTATAATTTTTATTTCCGACACGTTTCGGAGTTAGTCCCAACTCCTTCATCAGGGATTACTACTTCCTTCCTCAGGGAGTACAGTACTATTCCCTGAGGAAGGATTTGGGACTAACTCCGAAACGTGTCGGAAATAAAAATTATAATGATGAACACCATCTGATCCATTGGTCCTTGTAGCGCAGGTCCGTATACACCGTCCACCTTTTTGCTTTCCTGACTACGATAATGTTAAAGATGACACATATCCTTTATATTTTAGGTAAAAATATATGTTTTTATTACATTTTAAAAATTACAGAAAGTAAAATGGGCTGATGCAAAAGGTCTGACACCCTTGAAGATATGTGTGCTCAGATAACTGTGGCCAAGGTTTCAGGCCTTAATTAGCCTTTTAGGGTTATGGCTTGTTCACGATCATCATTAGTAAAGGCCAGGTCATGTAAATTTCACAGCTTTATAAAAACCCAGCCTCCTTTAACCCTGTACTAAAAAAATTGCAGCAATGGTTTCTTCTAAGCAGCTGCCAAGCACTCTGAAAATGAAAAAGATAGCAAAGTGTTTTCAAGTTGCCATTTCCTCAGTTTGAAATGAAATAAAGAAATGTAAGTTAAGTGGAACAATGGAGGTCAAGATAATGTTGAGGGCAGAATTCAATCACAAATCCATCAGTCACTCCTAATTGGTATATTTAGGCAAATTACGCACGTCTGCGTTATCGCAAGTAAATGATACGGACACCAGAGCCGTCTCAAGCCTTACTCATCATACCTACGCCGTATAAGATCAAGCACTGCGCAGACTTTTATTGAAACACACATTTTTGTACAGAAAGCAAGAGGCGTGTTAGAATTCTGGAACTTTCTACAAAATAATCATCTCCTAATTGGTCAATCCTTATCTAGTTATTTGAATCCTAAATTCCTTTCTTAATAAACTGCATAAAGCGTGGGCGCCATCTAGTGTATAACAGACAACATAACATTTCAAATTAGAATTTATAAAAAGAGAGAGAGAAAAATGGTGTGATATTTAACTCTATAAATTCCATCCTCAACAGATTCCCCCTAAATACACACCTTTTTCTCCAAAAATCTATGATATACCTCCATGCACATGGGTTTGGTGCATAAAAGTCCATCTTCACCTTATTTTACTTTTTATTCAAAATGAATTGAATAATAAGGGACACTTAGAATTCTCATTAATATTCCCATAACCCACCCCCCTGTTCTCTTAAACCAATTTGCAGGGTTAAATATTAAAAACATATCACTTCACAAAGCATAGCCTATTCTTAATAATACCTTACACAGCATTTTATACTCTAGGCGGGAATAGGCGCGAAATAGCCAGGACAAAGTGGGATTACATGGGGTTTAGGTGGAGTTAGGCTAATATATCTATCTCTGTTAGTAATAATTAGTCTTTTGTCTTCTGTGCTGAGTCCATCCTTCATCAGGTCATAATATCTTCTCTTGGCCTCTGGTATGCAGGATATCTCTAGCTTCCCATGGTACAACCTGGCATCTGCACAGTAGTGACCAATCAGCTCCTTAGTTTCCTGGGCACCTCCGCACACTGTATCTTCTCTTCACACATCTGAAAAACACTTTGTTTACACATAGCTTTGGTTCATGGATGAGAGGGGGAGAAGAAAGAGAGAGAGAGAGAGAAAAGTGAATGAGAGAGGGAGAGATATAGCTATTGGATACTAGGTTAAGGAAAAACTTATTGTTTCTTATCTAGAGCATTAGTGGAAAAGCGTCCCCAACAGTTTGTCCTCCCTAAACAAAAAAGTTTTCCCCTAAAGGTCCTTCGAAACTGTCCATGTGATGGGGAAGGGGAAGTGGATTTCTTCATCCAGACACCTTAGAGACTCCTTCCTTATAAAGGGCCCCCGGGCACCTGAACCCTACACTAGCCTCACATGGAGTTCTCCCATTATCCCTAAATCAGCTCCATATCACTGCAATAATCAACAGTTTATTCTAAAAAGAAATGATTAATTTAGATTCTACAGTTAGTATAGAAGAAATTATTTTCGCTATTCATTGGCTGTTTTCAGAGTCCAATCTGTTGAAGGGGAAAGAAACCTCAAAACATATTAGAAACGGCCTGGGAAATTGTGTATCAGTTTTACACTATTAATAACATATAACCTTAAAGGTACAAGACTCATTCTCCCTTGAACATTTATCATATACCACTATCATTATGGAGGGTATACAAAAGGATATGAACTTCTTAAATATCTGCAAATAAGCACAGTTATCCACAAGAGAAAAGAGATACACAACAAAATCATACAAGAACCATGTTATGTACTCCTGTACTTACTTATTCTAAAAACATTTTAACCAGAGTATATTTGACATTCTATAATACCTTATATAGGAAAAAGAGATTTACACATATTGGGATAATTTTTATACAATTTTCTTGGTTTCCTTGTCCGCTCACTACTTGCAATTTCCAAAACCCATGGAGCGATTGCTGCTCGAAGCCCGTACCTTTCTGAGTTGTGTTGTGTGCAAGAATAATGCAGGATAGTATACACAGCTTACCTGTACCAGGAGCGAACTAGGAGGTACTCACCTGATCTCACCCGTGACCTATTTTGAGGCGTAAAATGAGGCCAAGCAGAGACCAGTCTAACCTTTGCTAACAAAGACATCATGGCCTGCCCTGTCCCCTCTCACGACTCCTAGTTTAACACTGTTAGTGGTTCGGTCAGTCTCTATAAGGCAGTCGACTATAGAGAGGGCTCAGGCCGCCAGGCGCAATCCGGCTGGGATGGGGCAACCACCCGCCACTACCTTTCCTACCTTTCTTGTAGCTTGCCTTCTACCTCCGAGAGGACAGGACACCTGTGGTGATTGTCAGTGTGATTATACCATCCTAGACTGATAACATGGTGTCTACCTCACCGTGATTTACCAATTCTGCATTTAGTAGGCTTACCGTATTGTTAAGGAATTCTTCAACCGGAAATCGCTCCATTCGCTCAGAAAGTGCAAGTCAGAACCAAACACTCTGATTACCTCATATAAGGATCCTACCATTATCCAGCATAAAATCTCTTTGGTCTATAAACATATCTGTAATAAAAAACTTAAAGAAATTTGTATTAATTTCAGAGATTAGAAAATTCTTATTCAACAATCTAATTACAATTCTTTATTAACTATATTGATTCTCTATTAACTATATTAATAACTAGACAAAAATAATACAGAGCTGCAGAATATGTTGGCGCTATATCCAGAACCATTTGGATTCAGTTTTCACTCCATCCCTCCTCCCTCACATGAGAAACTCAGAACAAATAGAAACATTCTCACATCACTGCCAGGTGTGGGGAAACTGCAGACAAAGAAATACTTTGATAAGAATACTAGGCAGATATGAGAGTACCGTACATTACTCCCTTTTTTTTCTCATGTATATTGTTAACCTTGGATAGATACATATATCACTGTGAAACTCCTAATTCACCCACCCTCCCTTTTTTTTTTTTTTTTTTTTTTTTTTTTCCTCTCACAGCAAAATCATTATCTCTAAAAAACACAGAGGGGAGGGGGGGAGCAGAGACAGGCACACAGGACAAAGCCATTCCTAGCTAGTTTTTACAAATATTATTAACCCTTCCATTCCTGTAGTTACGTACAACTAATAACTTCAGTCATTACCTGAAATCCGTGACTTAATATCTAACTCCTCATTTCACTTAATTTCTAACACTTCAAAAACTTTTCATAACAGGAGTTTTCCAAATTAGAAAATTAATTTGATAACTGTAAGCAAAAATACATATCTACTCAATATTTATCTGTCGGTATACAGAAACTTTGGCTGCGGGGGTAGGAGTGGAGGTGGGATTGGAGATGGCTTGGGGTAGGATATAGTAGATTCTGTTGATATTGTCGTTATTGTGGGGCAGTGATTACATCATTGGAGATACTCCGGAATTGGTTCCGTGGTGTCCCCGCTGGCGGGACCGGCACTCCCTTCTCATGTGGCCTTGTTTGCCACAGCACCAGCAGACCCAGGCTTCTCTGGACTGACGTCTATTCTGCTGTTGTGTCTGTGTTCGTGGTTGCCATGGCTGAGGCATGTCATATTGCTGTTGTGTGGCTATATTCCCCCTGCCCACAGCTATCAATATCTGGTGTTCCCCCTTGGTGACAAACATCTTTGAGCATATAACATCATGATTCTCCCTTATGTCCTCCTGGAATGATAAATCAGAAGGTGGGTATATATACACATATTCTGAAGGGGCAGTGGCTGCAGATAAAGTGGTGTCCGGGAGTCCTGCATCGCTGCCAGCCTCACTAACATACAGTGGCACAAGTGTAGTTAGGTGTTGAGTCGAGGTGTAGTGCCTCCCTTTAGCAGTGAGTGCTGGAAGCAAGAGCGTTATTCGGCTGCCATTGGGTATAATAAGATAGCCCCGCCGGAAGTCAGTGAGACATTATTTCTGGAAAAAGGGGATGGGGACAGCTGGTCTGGGAATGAATTGGCCGCTGCGGGTTGGCTATTCAAGTCAGGAGAATGTAGAGTACACACTTGTGGGCCGTCACATGTCATACACATCTTTAGTTTCTCTGGTACCATTTCTCCTTGATCACTCATCACCTCAGTCACACCGGCAGGTGTCCTCTGCCCCTCCTTCTCCATTAACTCCTTCCTAAACTTTTTGTGTTTATTTGCTCACACGGGGAATTGCCGGCAGCAGTCCCCAAGCAACCTTCTCTCTGGCGGCTTATACTCTCACGGGGGATTTGCCTCTAGCAGTCCCCAAACGACTCACCGCTCTCGGAAAGAGGCTATGTTTTACTGAAAAGACGCAACATTATAACACCTGTGCCGTGTTTTTTATCGTGCAGCTGCCTACCGTCCTGGCGCAGCTCTCACCGACCCGTCTGAACGCTAATCGTCCTCCGGTACACTGGCCACCTGCCTCCTCCTCCCGAGGAGAACAACACACAACTTCTCACACACACGGAGACCACCCAGTCTCCAAGTTCCCTAAACTCCAGTGTTGAATAATGATGCGCCGCAACAGTAATACATATGCAAAATGGCCTTCCCTCCTCGTCCAACACAAGGAAAATATCTATACTTTCTATGTCTGATCTCTCAACGGGGCAGAGTACAGTGCATCATGACTGATGGAGTTGGGCGACGGTTTGTGCTTAATCACGTTCAAACCCCGCTATGGACAGCCAGGTCAGTTACCGTCACCTTACACCCTCGTGCTCCGGCTGCACCCTTATGGATAACCGCCACCCCCCAAGTCACTGGCAAGTAATCACATATACATAATATACATGACACTTACCGTGATCTGGGGTTGATCAGGTCCCTTTGGTGGGCGGTGGGTCTCCGTCAGGAGTGCCGTGCGGGGCCACGGGGGTGCCTGGTTTCCTCACGGGGTCCCTGTTCGGGCGCCAATTGTTGAGGGCAGAATTCAATCACAAATCCATCAGTCACTCCTAATTGGTATATTTAGGCAAATTACGCACGTCTGCGTTATCGCAAGTAAATGATACGGACACCAGAGCCGTCTCAAGCCTTACTCATCATGCCTACGCCGTATAAGATCAAGCACTGCGCAGACTTTTATTGAAACACACATTTTTGTACAGAAAGCAAGAGGCGTGTTAGAATTCTGGAACTTTCTACAAAATAATCATCTCCTAATTGGTCAATCCTTATCTAGTTATTTGAATCCTAAATTCCTTTCTTAATAAACTGCATAAAGCGTGGGCGCCATCTAGTGTATAACAGACAACATAACATTTCAAATTAGAATTTATAAAAAGAGAGAGAGAAAAATGTGGTGATATTTAACTCTATAAATTCCATCCTCAAATTCCATCCTCAACAATAAGGTCTGGAAGACCAAGGAATATGCCAGTGATAGGCTGGCTTCATAGCACGTTTTTTTTTTTGGGATCCTGTTTTGTCTGTTTTGAAAAGGACAGAAAAGGATCTGTTTTTTGCCTCCCATGTATCCCTATGGTGCCGGATTGGCCATAAATGGCCATCTGATTCTACCAGTTCAGTCCCAGGTTCGTTTCTGTCCTGTTTTTTTCCTGGCCCCAAAATCGGAGACTGATTCGATTTGGTGAAAAAAACGGACCAAACCGGACAGAAACGAATCCGGGGCGATCCGGCGCACATAGCATGGGAGTCTATGGGCACCGGATCCAGGAAAAACAGGATTGTTTCCCATATACGGTTTTAGTGTACTGAGCATGCTCAGTACACTAAAACGGCTCTGTTCCCCTAATGTCACTTTAGCAGTGTATCTATATACACTGCTAAAGTGAAATTAAAGAAAGAAATGGTTAAAAATAAAATATAAATGCTCACCCCTCCGCCGAGGGTCCGGTGATGCGCGGCATCCACAACTGATGGCTGAAGGACCTTAATCAGCTGACCGGGAAGGGGCGGGGCAACCCGATCAGCCAATCTGTCATATGACCGCATCAGCGCGGTTTAAATCGCCCGCCGATCGGTTTTGACAGGCAATCTAAACTGCTCAGCTGATGCGGTCATGTGATACATCAGCTGATCGGGCTGCCCCGCCCCGCACTGTCAGCTGATTAAGGTCCTGCAGCTATCAAAGATGGATGCTGCACATCGCGGGACCCTCGGCAGAGAGGTGGACATTTGTTTATTTTTTTAAACCATTCCTTTAATTTCATTTTAGCAGTGTATGTAGATACATTGCTAAAGTGAAACTAACAGTGCATACTCCACTTGCCTGGCTCAGCTTTCCCCAGCTCTTTCTGTGTCCAGATCCATCAAAATCCTGGATCTGAACACAGAAATTTCAACCGAAGTTTACAATCCGGACCTGTTCGTTCCTGTCCGTGTGGTCCTGCAAAAACCAGGATCCAACAGACAGGAACAAAACCGTGGTGTGAAGCCGGCCATAGTTGTTCGTATGATAGCTAGAGAAGTAAATCAGAACCCCTGCTTGACTGCAAAAGACCTCCAGGAAGATTTAGCAGTCTCTGCAGTTGTGGTACAATGTTCTACTGTTCAGAGACATCTGCGCAAATATGGTCTTCATGGAAGAGTCATCAGAAGAAAACCTCTCATGCATCCTCAAAATAAAATTCAGTGTCAGAAGTATGCAAAAGAACATCTAAACAAGGCTTACACTTTTAAAAACAAGTCCTCTAGACCGATGAAGTTAAAATAGAACTCTTTGGCCACAATGATGAAAGGTATGTGTGGAGAAAAAAGGGCACAGAATTTCAGGAAAAGAACATCTCGCCAACCGTTAAGCATGGGAATGGATCAATCATACTTTGAGGTTGTGTTGCAGCCAATGAAATTGAGATGGGAATAAATTCCTTCATGCAAACATAACACCATCTTTAAAAAAGCTGAAGTTGAAAAGAGGATGGATCCTACAAATGAATAATGATCCTAAACACCCGTCAAAATCCACAATAGACTACCTCAAAAGGCACAAGCTAAATGTTTTACAATGGTCCTCACAGTCCTCTGATCTGAACAGCATTGAAAATCTCTGACTACACCTTAAGGGATCCTGTCACCCCCAAAACACCTCAAAACCTATTAAAAGCTGTCCCTACAGCATAGTAACACTTACCCTACACTCCTTTTAGCTCCTAAATGCAGCAAGTGACATTGAAGAAAAATGTTATTATAGTACCTCATTATGGATGATAATGAGTGACTATGCTATTCATAGTCACCCTGGCAGGCGCTCCCTCTTCATGTTATCACGCCTCCATAGGCGTGATCTTGCAATCTGATTAAAATGCGCGCCTCCCCGCCGCTCTGTGGTGTCTCTGCGGCCTGTAGTGGGGCTGGGTGACGCGATACGCGTCATTTCCGGCGCCGGATGACGTATTTACACCTGCGCTGCTGTTGGCTTCAAGATCTGCACTGCGCATGCGCAGTGCGCGTTTTGAAGCTAACAGAGCGGCGCGGGTGTATACGTCACCCGGCGCCGGAAATGACGCTTATCGCGTCACCCAGCCCCACTACAGGTCGGCAGAGACACCACAGAGCGGCGGGGAGGCGCGCATTTTAATCAGATTACAAGATCACGCCTATGGAGGCGTGATAACATGAAGAGGGAGCGCCTGCCAGGGTGACTATGAATAGCATAGTCACTCATTATCATCCATAATGAGGTACTATAATAACATTTTTCTTCAATGTCACTTGCTGCATTTAGGAGCTAAAAGGAGTGTAGGGTAAGTGTTACTATGCTGTAGGGACAGCTTTTAATAGGTTTTGAGGTGTTTTGGGGGTGACAGGATCCCTTTAAAAGGGCAGTGCATGCACACAGACCCAAGGAATCTCACAGAACTGGAAGACTTTTCCAAGGAAGAATGGATGAAAATCCCTCAAATAAGAAATGAAAGACCGTTGGCTGGCAATTGAAAGTGTTTTCAAGCTGGGATACTTGCAAAACAGGGAAAGCTACTAAGTACTAACCAAGCAGGGTACCTAAACTTTTCCATTGGCCTATTTTCTTTTTGTAATTTTTAAACTGTAAAACCTGATATTTTTTTACCATAAAATAGAGATCAATTTATCTTCAACTTAACAGTTCATAATAACTAATTTTGATCAAGGGAGACCAAACTTTTGCATGCCACTGTATGTCCATTTTAAAAGTGCTTGTAAAAAAAAAAACAACTTTAAAATTTACTTCTTTTTAAATATTTGGTTCTCAAGAACAATGCATTTTTTAATTTTATAGTTTGCTGCTTGTTGCCTAGGTTGCCAGCCACCTCTGTTGTTTGTCAGAGGTGTCTACGGTAGCTTCTTAGGCAGGGGGCACACATTTGTAAGCTCTTTTTTAGAGTTTGCAAGTGGTGCGGTAAATCTGGCTGGGTTTGAAGAGTTTGTCTATCCTAGTGTTTTTCTGATGCTCCAAAGGTAAAGCTGCCTCATTTAGCACCTTCTGAGAGTGTACAGTTTGGACTTAAGGCACAACCATGCCATTGTCCTGAACTGTTGATCTTCAAGATTGCACCACCTCCAGGAAGCTGGGAGACAGAGGAGTGGGTGCTCTCTTGAAAGCAGAAGACTAGAATAACCCTTTATAGTGTTAAACTGCTGTTCTTTCACCTCCTGCTCTAGTTTTGTCTAGTATCGTGCTCTTGTGTGACTGTGTTGACCAGAATCCCCAAAAACCACTACATCGCTGCATTGCCTAATTGCCATGAACATTAAACGTCTGGGTGATCCACTTCTAAAGCTGCAATGACATGTTAGAACATTGTTGCAGAATAAGCCGCTGACCACAATTGTTGAGGAGCGTGGAGCCACCTCAGACACAGTCAGTTTTTTACCATCTCTCCTTTACGGATTGTTGTATACACAGCACTGCATACACAGTATTGGAAGCACTGACCATGCTTCCTTCTCCAGACGCAGTGGCCATGTGATCACCAAGTACAAGATGGAGGGAGGTGCTGCTTTATCCTATCCAACCCAGATCAGCTCTGCAATTTAAACAGGAGGCTGGAGTTGTATTTTCCCTGGGAGTAATATACCAGCCCCAATTACAGGGAAAATATATAAAAATGTACCATATATACTCGTGTATAAGCCGACCCCCTACTTTTGCCCCCAAAATCTGGGAAAACCTATTGACTCGTGTATAAGCCTAGGGTGGACCCCAGTACAGGTATACAGCCCCCAGCAGTGTGGTATACAGCAGCCTCCCCAGTGGTATATACAGGCCCCAGCAGTGTTACAGCAGCCTCCCCAGTGGTATATACAGCAGCAGCCCCAGTGGTAGTATACAGCAGCCCCAGAGGTATATACAGCAGCCCCAGTGGTAGTATACAGCAGCCCCAGAGGTATATACAGCAGCCCGAGTGGTAGTATACAGCAGCCCCAGTGGTAGTATACAGCAGCCCCAGTGGTAGTATACAGCAGCCCCAGAGGTATATACAGGAGCCCCAGTGGTAGTATACAGCAGCCCCAGAGGTATATACAGCAGCCCCAGTGGTAGTATACAGCAGCCCCAAAGGTATATACAGCAGCCCCAGTGGTAGTATACAGCAGCCCCAGAGGTAGTATACAGCAGCCCCAGAGGTAGTATACAGCAGCCCCAGAGGTAGTATACAGCAGCCCCAGAGGTATATACAGCAGCCCAGAGGTAGTATACAGCAGCCCCAGAGGTATATACAGCAGCCCCAGTGGTAGTATACAGCAGCCCCAGAGGTATATACAGCAGCCCCAGAGGTATATACAGCAGCCCCAGTGGTATATACAGCAGCCCCAGAGGTATATACAGCAGCCCCAGTGGTATATACAGCTGCCCCAGTGGTAGTATACAGCAGCCCCAGAGGTATATACAGAGCCCCAGTGGTAGTATACAGCAGCCCCAGAGGTATATACAGCAGCCCCAGTGGTAGTATACAGCAGCCCCAGAGGTATATACAGCAGCCCCAGTGGTAGTATACAGCAGCCCCAGAGGTATATACAGCAGCCCCAGAGGTATATACAGCAGCCCCAGAGGTATATACAGCAGCCCCAGAGGTATATACAGCAGCCCCAGGGTAGTATACAGCAGCCCCAGAGGTATATACAGCAGCCCCAGAGGTATATACAGCAGCCCCAGAGGTATATACAGCAGCCCCAGGGTATATACAGCAGCCCCAGAGGTATATACAGCAGCCCCAGTGGTAGTATACAGCAGCCCCAGAGGTATATACAGCAGCCCCAGAGGTATATACAGCAGCCCCAGAGGTATATACACAGCAGCCCCAGGAGGGTATATACAGCAGCCCCAGGGTAGTATACAGCAGCCCCAGAGGTATATACAGCAGCCCCAGTGGTAGTATACAGCAGCCCCAGGGTAGTATACAGCAGCCCCAGAGGTATATACAGCAGCCCCAGGGTAGTATACAGCAGCCCCAGAGGTATATACAGCAGCCCCAGTGGTAGTATACAGCAGCCCCAGAGGTATATACAGCAGCCCCAGAGGTATATACAGCAGCCCCAGAGGTATATACAGCAGCCCCAGTGGTATATACAGCAGCCCCAGAGGTATATACAGCAAGCCCCCAGTGGTAGTATACAGCAGCCCCAGTGGTATATACAGCAGCCCCAGAGGTATATACAGCAGCCCCAGAGGTATATACAGCAGCCCCAGTGGTATATACAGCAGCCCCAGAGGTAGTATACAGCAGCCCCAGAGGTATATACAGCAGCCCCAGAGGTATATACAGCAGCCCCAGAGGTATATACAGCAGCCCCAGAGGTATATACAGCAGCCCCAGTGGTATATACAGCAGCCCCAGTGGTAGTATACAGCAGCCCCAGAGGTATATACAGCAGCCCCAGTGGTATATACAGCAGCCTCAGTGGTAGTATACAGCAGCCCCAGTGGTAGTATACAGCAGCCCCAGAGGTATATACAGCAGCCCCAGAGGTATATACAGCAGCCCCAGGGTAGTATACAGCAGCCCCAGTGGTAGTATACAGCAGCCCCAGAGGTATATACAGCAGCCCCAGTGGTAGTATATACAGCAGCCCCAGTGGTAGTATATACAGCAGCCCCCAGTGGTAGTATATACAGCAGCCCCAGTGGTATATACAGCAGCCCCAGTGGTATATACAGCAGCCCCAGTGGTATATACAGCAGCCCCAGTGGTATATACAGCCAGTCCCCAGTGGTAGTATACAGCAGCCCCAGAGGTATATACAGCAGCCCCAGAGGTATATACAGCAGCCCCAGTGGTAGTATACAGCAGCCCCAGTGGTAGTATACAGCAGCCCCAGGGTATATACAGCAGCCCCAGAGGTATATACAGCAGCCCCAGTGGTAGTATACAGCGCAGCCCCAGAGGTATATACAGCAGCCCCAGAGGTATATACAGCAGCCCCAGAGGTATATACAGCAGCCCCAGTGGTAGTATACAGCAGCCCCAGAGGTATATACAGCAGCCCCAGAGGTAGTATACAGCAGCCCCAGAGGTAGTATACAGCAGCCCCAGAGGTATATACAGCAGCCCCAGAGGTATACAGGCCCCCCCCCCCATCAGTATCCAGGGCCTCCTCCCATGCTACGCAAACCTGTAAAGTAAGATGATTATACTTATCACTGTCCTGTCGCCGCCGTCCCCGCCGCTGCCATCGCGCTCCTCCGTCTTCCTCCAGCGTCTTCCGGCTTCCTGTGGTCGGCGCAGACAATGACGTCATTGCCTGCGCCGACCAGAGGAAGCCGGAAGAAGACGGATGAAGCCGGAGGAGCGCAATGGCAGCGGCGGGGACGGCGGCGACAGGACAGTGATAAGTATAATCATCTTACTTTACAGGTTTGCGGAGCATGGGGGGGGGCCCTGGATACTGATGGGGGGGGCCTGTATACCGATGGTGGGGCGCCCGTGTAGTGACTCACGTATAAGCCGAGGGGGGAACTTTTCAGCCCAATTTTTGGGCTGAAAAACTCGGCTTATACGCGAGTATATACGGTATTTAAACATTGAAATAATCCTCATTTTTATAAGCATTTATACTGGTGGTTGGTGGAGGGTGCACAATATGTGAAGTAAAATTAAAAATGAGAACTGCTGCAGGTCTGAATTGCTGTTTCTAACAATGCCCCCTTTGAAAAAAATACACGTTTCCATTTTCTTCTCTACATTAATTCTATTATTCGCATAAAGAAAAAAAGATTTTAAAACTTTGACCCCTTGTATCACGAAAACTGATTCAATGGGCAGGAATAGACAAAAAATTATTTTTTTATTACAAATTTATCATGAAAATCATTTATCATAACTGGAATGAGCTCACTAAGGGTATGTGCCCACAGGATGTTTTTGCTGCGGTTTCTGCATGCAGGTTTTTTGGTAATGAATTGGTTTTATGGTAATGAATGGAAATTTGTTTCTGCGGTTTTGATTCCCAGCAAAACCAATGTGTTTCACAGAAACGCTGTGCACATACATTGGTTTTGCAAGTGTCAAGAACTGTCAAACCCCTGTGGTTTTGGTGCAGATGGGAGAGAATTGACATGTTCTATTTTTCCTGCGTTTTTGCTGTAGTCAATGGCAAAAACGCACAAAAAATGTGCTAGAAAAGCGATGAAAACGCAGGACCTGAACGCAGCAAATGTCCTGGCAAGGTCTCTATGATCCTTGAAACCAGTACAGGTTTTGCTGCGTTCAGGACTGCTTAAAAAACGTCTTGTGGGGGGGGCGTGTCCAACTGTGAATGGCGCTGGCCGCACATTGAAAGAGCTCCAGCAACCGACCCGTCCAACACCGATCAAACGGCGTCCCGGCTGCCCTAAACCACTCCGTTCTGGGCGATCTACCTCTCCTGCTTTTGCTGCCCCGGGTGAGATGTCAAAGAAGGCTTCTAAACACCCCCAGGCCGAGAAGCGACTCACGGACTATTTCTCCCCGGGCACACCTCGAGCTGCTCCTCCTAAGATGGCGCCGGCTAACAAGCGTCTCTCCCAGGACCCCGCTCCCTCGGCCAGTCCTGGCCCGCACACACGAGGTAAAGCGAAACAGACTACATCCGATGACGACGCCCCGGTAACCCAGGGCATGCTGAGGGAGCTGCTGGGATCGTTCCGAGACTCCATGATGTCTGATATAGCTGCGCTCTTGGGCTCCGTCAGAGAGGAGGTGGGTGTTATCACAGAGCGCATGGATCAACTGGAGGGGAAGATGGGGGAGATAGCGAAAGCGCACAATACCTTGGCCGATGACCATACGATCATGGACAAGGAGATCAGTGCTATTAATAATGCGATACATCACCTAGAAGACAAGCTGAGATGCAACAACTTCAAACTACGGGGTGTCACTGAGGCTGGAGACATGGAGGATCCTGCCGCAATTGCGAAGGACTTTCTGGCGTCGGCTCTCTCTAACTTCCCGCCGGCTCACCTGGAGATTGAGTCGGCCTTCAGGATCCCTAAACCACGAGGCCTTCCGGTGGGGACCCCCAGAGACATTCTGGTGCGAATGCATCGCACTGGGATTGCAGAACAACTCCTCCGCAGGATGCGGCAGGGCCCCCCTCTACGTGGCTCCTATGCCCGAGTCGCAGTGTACCAAGACCTGTCCCCGGGGACACTGGCCCGCAGGAGGGAGTTTGCTTCAAGCTGCGGAATCCTCCGTGTCAGAGGCATCCCTTACACCTGGGGATCGCCTGTGTCTCTGAATTTTCGATTTGACGGGAGACGACATTCGTTCGCCTCACCGACATTGCTTCGGAAAACGCTAAGATCATGGCGTCTGTCCCCTTCCGCCTCCCCGCGAAGACGCGAGGACGCCATGGTCCTACCGCCGGGAGATAATGTACCGGCTGAACAGGCGGCCCCAGGAGATGTCGCTGTTGCATGAACTGAATGAACAGACAAGTTCTCTCATTGCTCAGGACATTCACTGCAGAACGGGGCCGGTTGCTCTGACCTCTGACCTCTACTTGATTGGTTTACACACTGGATAGTGTTACCTATAACTGAATGTATTAAGGATAGAGGGCCGTTGCTTTGATAGGACGGGTCCCTTTGTTTCCTTCCCCTGCCCCCATTGGGAACCTGCGCAAACTAGTGTTTGTATTGCAGGTTTGTACATTATATTCGAATGTTATTGTGTTATTGCATTCAACGTTTCTATCTTCTTGACACCTTTCTTCTCTTGACATCTAAAACTCTCTTCTAGCTCATTCTCCTATTCTCCTCCTTTCCTCTTCTCTCCCTTTACTTTCACCTCCCCCTCTTCCTCGCCCTCTGCCACCCCTCCCTCCCCCCCCCCCCCCCTCTCACCACCCCGTGGAAGCCTCGCCTGCTTCCTTCCCTCCCTGTCAGTTTCCGGTTACATGCTCATTAAGCCCCTGCTATATCCATGTCGTGCAAAATTGTTTCCTTGAATGTTAGGGGACTAAACTCGCCGGCCAAGCGATCCTTTCAATGGAGGGAGGCGAAACGTCTAGGCGCAGACATACTATGTCTCCAGGAGACGCATCTCCTGGCGGCAGATAACGGCAGGTTGAAACACACCCACTACCCTCAAGCCTTCCACGCTAATGCTCCACAAAAGAAGGCGGGAGTCTGTATACTGGTGAAACATACAATACAGTTCACACTTCTTTCCTGCTACGCAGACCCAGAAGGCAGATACGTGATTCTGCGCTGCAATATCAGCGATGCCCTCTATACGATAGTTACAGCGTATGCACCCAACACAAGGCAGCTGAGGTTTGTGAGAGCGCTCCTGGGTCGTCTTGAGAAGGAAGACACGCACAGATTAATAATCTGTGGAGATTTTAATATGGTTATGGAACAACGCATGGATGTTTCATCCACGTCGTCCAAGAGGGAAGTTGGGTTGGGTGAACTCTGTTGGGGGCGTCGCCTTCACGACGTTTGGAGGTACCACCATGCGGAGGAGAGAGACTTCACCTTCTTCTCCTCCGTGCACAAAACATACTCCAGGATTGATTTCTTCCTGGTCAATGACCAGGCCCTGGAGCAGTGTGGGTCCTCGGGGATTGGCCTGATCACCTGGTCGGACCATGCCCTGATAGACCTGGTGGTGGAACCTGGGACCGGGGGGACGCGCTCCCCGACGATGGAGACTGAATGCAGGCTTGCTCACGGACAATGCAGTAGCAGAATCCGTCGCAGATGCAATCACCTCGTACTTTCACTTGAATGACGTTCCTGAGACCGCGGACGACACGTTGTGGTATGCCCACAAAGCGGTCCTCCGCGGCCTCCTTTTCCAAAAGGCATCTCAAGCTAAAAAACGCAGGGAGCGCCTCATGGAAGGCTGGCTCTCTGACCTGCACAGGTTGGAAGGTCTTCATAAAGAATCGCCCTCCCAGCAACTTCTAACCCAAATCCGCTCCATCAGGACCCAGCTTCGCTCTCATTTGCTTTATCTGCACGAAATTGGACTACGCAAAATGCGAACAAAATACTACGAATCCGGGGACAAAGCCGGGAAAATTCTTGCGAACAGAATTCGACATAAAGCTGCCCGTTCGGCGATCCCGGCAATGCGAGACGCCCGAGACATACTTGTTAGACATCCGGGAGAGATAGTGGAGGTTTTTGCGTCCTATTACGAGGGTTTATACAACCTAAGGGATGATCCCTCAACCCCACAGCCCACGTCGGAGACAATCTCCGCTTTCTTGGACGGTTTACACCTCCCCTCGCTCTCTTCGGAGGCCCTGGAAACGCTAAATAGGCCTTTTACGCTCGCAGAGGTGGAGGGGGTCGCAAAAGCGGCTAAAAGGGGATCGGCCCCGGGCCCAGACGGGTTTGTTAACGAATACTATGGTATGTTCGGCGACATCCTTTCCCCTTACTTGCTTCGTCTCTTTAACAAATGGCAAGCGATGGGTTCTATTCCTGGACCCGCACTGGAAGCCACGATTACCACTATCCCTAAACCGGGGAAGGATCTGGACCGACCTGAAAACTTTCGCCCTATCTCCCTTCTCAACACCGACCTTAAATTGTATGCCAAGTTGATTGCTAATCGTCTTGGCGACGCGGTTTCACTCCTGATCGACTTTGACCAAGTGGGGTTTGTGCGAAGTCGCCAAGCCATGGATGGCACAAGGAGGATGATCGACCTGATAGAGGTGACGGAGAAACGAGGGGTCCCCACAGTGTTCCTGTCTCTTGATGCTGAGAAGGCGTTCGACAGGATACACTGGGGGTACCTGCGGGAGGTACTCTCCGCCTTCGGGATTTCGGGCCCTATCATGTCGGCCATCCTCAGCTTATACTCCAACCCATGCGCCAGGGTTCTTGCATCTGGACGTGTCTCCAGACCTTTCCGCATCACGAATGGCACTCGGCAGGGCTGCCCACTCTCGCCCCTGGTATTTGCCCTCCTCATGGAACCCTGGCGATATCACTACGTTCTGACCCAGGGATTTCTGGAATTGTGGTGGGCTCCAGGAAGCATGTAGTTGGGTTGTATGCCGATGATGTTATAGTGATGACGGAACACCCATCCTCCTCCCTCCCAGTTGTGATGGGGAAGCTCGACCACTTCGCAAATATCTCCTACTATAAATTGAATGTCTCCAAATCAGAACTCTTACCACTCGATGTTGGGAAGGAAGATACGGTACGATTATCTGGAGCCTTTCCCTTCCGTTGGTCCACTACAGGGATCAAATATTTGGGGATAATCTTAAGCTCCTCAACGACGGTAGCCATCCAAAACATCATGCACATTCTTGGAGACTTGTCCCGAGCGTTGGAGAGTCCTCCTATCCTCAATGTCGCTCATGGCTAGAATCCAAACGGTGCGGATGATGTGGTTGCCGAAGATTCTATACATGTTCCGCTGTGTTCCGATTCGTTACCCGTCTGGGCTGGTGGCGCGCCTCCAGGCACTCATTAGTAGATGCGTATGGGCTAACAAACCGGCGAGAATCAAAAAATTGAACATGTGCAAACATCTAACTAAAGGGGGTATGGGAGTCCCTGACGTAGAAAGATACCGTAGAGCGACGATTATGGAATCGGCGGGTGAATGGTGGAGGGAGACTGACCTAAAGGGGTGGAGACAGATTGAAGAGTCGCTGACCGAGAAGGGCTCGGTTCGGACCCTCATTGTGGCGAGGACTGCATGCATGGTCTCCCCGACTGGGATTCCAGGCACCATTAAAGAGGTTCTCCGAGTGTTGGGGACTCTAAGGGGGGACTGGACCAAGATTCCCACGGAGGCCTTTCCTCTGGGGGCTCTCAAGTGGTTCATCCCCTCCCTGAACCTCGCCCACTGGAGTGGCGGACCGAGGACCTTGGGGGATATTATGATCGGCTCTCGCCTCATGACCTGGAGAGACTTCTCTGAGAGATTCCCAACCCTTCGGAATACTTTCTTATTGTTCCTACAAGTGCAACATTTGGTCCACTCGACAGACTTTCAACATGATCTGGCCCCTCCCCGTGCCCCATCGGCCCTTCGACGCATTCTAACCGACGGTCCACCCCAAAAAAAGGTCTTGCACAGCTCTACTCAGACCTCGCAGAACTAGAGTCTTCCCCTAGCCCAGCACACGTCAGGGCCTGGGAAGAAGAGATGGGCTTCACGACAAATGCAGAGGACTGGGAGGACGCTTTCCATAGCATTCTGGAGGCGTCCCGCTGCCTCAATCATGTGGAACTAACTAAAAAAATCCACCTACGTTGGCACACCTCCCCAGCGAAACTTGCAAAATTTACAAAAGGCGCCTCCCCACTGTGTTGGAGACAATGCGGCCAAATAGGTACTCTGACTCACATGTGGTGGGACTGCCCAAAGATAAAACAATTCTGGCTCCTCACTGCCTCCCTTCTGGACACAGTGACTGAGACCTCGATCCCTCTGGAACCCCGGGTTGCAGTGCTACACCTGGGAGTCTTGGCTTTTCCCCCAGTGATCAGACGACTAATGACCTACGTTCTGACGGCTGCCAGGCTATGTGTGGCTTCCAAATGGAAAGACCCACTACCTCCTTCGATGAAAGACCTCACGAATAAAATCAATATACTCTTTACACACGAATATTATCTAGCATTGGACCGGGGGGCGAGAAGGTATGTCACGGAGGCATGGGATCTGTGGGCCCGTCACCCTCTGGCATTGCGACTACCAAGCTAAATCATCTGCACCCCCGGACCTAAAGATGGGGGGCGAGGTGGACTTTAGCCGGAATTCAATTGCCCCCTACCCTAGTTCCTTACCCCTCCTCTTCTATTCCCTCTTCCCTGAGCTTTACTTATATTCTTTCCCCTAATCTAAGCCTTGCTCTGATCTCCTCTTTACTCCTTTATATCACTCTAACTACAATGATGTTACGCTAAAACGTGGCTGTGTGGCACAATATTGGTGGTGCCCCAAGGGAAAAGTAGATGTACGACGAAATACTTCACTATTACTGTCACCACCCCTCACATCGTCAGGAAAATACCAACTAGGACTCTTAAAGCGACTACCGGCAAATGGAGCGACAGAATAACAGAACTTGTACGCACTCTGGACTAAATACAGACACCCCGGCGATATCTAACACTGGCGGGTACCGAGGACTCTCTGCCACAGCTATCTGGTTTACCCTATACAAAAACACCCCGACACATAGGTGTAACATCGCACTCCCAAACTGTACTAATAGTGTCGTGCTTACGCGGTGTCACCAGTGACTACACTTATGCCTTAATTCCTGTTCACTCTCTATTGATTGATTGACTTCTACAGCATTTTTCCTGTCCCTCTGATTTCTGTTGTACAATTTTTCACTTGTCTTGTCAAAACATTTATCCAATAAAAACTAAATAATGGGAAAAAAAAAAAAAAAAACGTCTTGTGGGCACATACCCTAACACACCGTAAAATCGATTCTTCTTCCATGTGAGGCTTCTCTTGGTACATTTACACTTGTGAGTTGCATCTGGAATGTCTCTATAAAGCTTCCAACAGTAGTCTCCCATCAATGTAATGCTTCATCTTTCCTGGTATCTTCTTTCCATCTCTTTCATATCTTGGTGGAATCGATCACCTTGCTCTTCACTCACGGCTCCCAAATTTTCAGGAAAGTTGTCAAGGTGGAAATGGAGGAAATGGACGTTTAAACTGATCAATCCCAATTTTATGCGCGTTCAGGTGTCAACATGTTGACACATTTCATTAGCTCACTCTAAAAGTTCTTTTCTTTGAAAGTTATATTTGTTTCGCATTGTATATCTTGAATGCACTGATGTGAATTAATTACCGTATATACTCGTGTATAAGCCGAGTTTTTCAGCCCAAAATTTGGGCTGAAAAGTCCCCCCCTCGGCTTATACACGGGTCATATACGGTGGTGGGGGCTGTGGAGGCTGGAGGAGGCGGGGGGAGGCTGCTGTATGAGCGGCCCCGTCACGTGGGGCCGCTCATTATATATACACTGCTTCCCCCTGTCAATCAGCGGCAGGGGGAAGCAGTTCATATATGCCCCCCAAAAGCTGGCACTGTCCCCCCTTGTAAGGCCCCCCCCCCCGCTGCTTATACATTACCATCCCGATGTTCTGATCGGCGCCGCTCCTCGGTGCTGCTTCTTCATCCTCCCGTCGGCTTGCTGCATCCGGGATCTCCGGCTGTCACAGCGATATGACGTCATCGCGCGACGGCCGGAGATCCCGGATGCAGCCAGCGAGGACGGGAGGATGAAGAAGCAGCACCGAGGAGCGGCGCCGATCAGGACACCGGGATAGTAATGTATAAGCAGCGGGGGGGTGCCCTTACAAGGGGGGACAGTGCCAGCTTTTGGGGGCTGTTGGTACCCCCAGGGGGCTGCTGGGTACCCCCTGGGGGCTGTTGGTACCCCCAGGGGGATGTTGGTACCCCCAGGGGGCTGTTGGTACCCCCAGGGGGCTGCTATATGTACCCCTGGGGCTGCTGTATACTACCACTGGGGCTGCTGGGGCTCCTGTATACTACCACTGGGGCTGCTGGGGCTCCTGTATACTACCACTGGGGCTGCTGGGGCTCCTGTATACTACCACTGGGGCTGCTGGGGCTCCTGTATACTACCACTGGGGCTGCTGGGGCTCCTGTATACTACCACTGGGGCTGCTGGGGAATCTGTATACTACCACTGGGGCTGCTGGGGAATCTGTATACTACCACTGGGGCTGCTGGGGAATCTGTATACTACCACTGGGGCTGCTGGGGAATCTGTATACTACCACTGGGGCTGCTGTGGAATTTGTATACTACCACTGGGGCTGCTGGGGAATCTGTATACTACCACTGGGGCTGCTGTATACTACCACTGGGGAGGCCTGTATACCACACTGCTGGGGGCTGTATACCTGTGCTGGGGTCCACCCTCGGCTTATACACGAGTCAATAGGTTTTTCCAGATTTTTGGGGCAAAAGTAGGGGGGTTGGCTTATACACGGGTCGGCTTATACACGAGTATATACGGTAATAGTAATTTTCACTTTCAATTTGGTTAAAAACCCTAAGATCATAAAAATGCCATAAATTGAGAAAAATGTACTAAATTTGAAGAGAATTTAGCATTTTGTGGCAAATCCTGACATCCAGGATTTTTTTCAATATTTTTTTTTCATTTTCAGCACACCAAAATACATGAAAAGTAGATAAAAATCGATGCTAATACATCTTGTATTGATTGCTCCTATAGGTTCAAGAAGTATGGTTGAAATGCCTGCTGTCTAATGGGGGAGGGGAACGCAATTTGGGGTATTTTTTGTTGGATTTGATAAATGAATTTATCACAAAATATAATATGTATGCCATTTGGATATGATGCTATTTTGGTTCAATGAAAACATCTGATTTAAAAAGAAAATTAGATAAAAATAATCAAGCAGCTTTTTAGTTGCACACCTATGTAATTATCCTAGGGACAAAAGATATTAGATCACTGTTATATATGATCTGTGTATATAAGATTGCTTTCTACATTCCCAGGGGACTAAAATCTTAATTTACAATATTTTTGATCAGTCTGTATTTAGTTATGGACAGGCATGATAGATGTGATTGCTTCTTTTAGGTCAAGTACCAACACTGCAGACATTTTATCAGGTTTATAATGTAAACATGCACAAAACTGCAACAAGACATGTTTCCCCTTCCTTCTTTAACGGATTAATAAGCCTTAGAGTTTGAGACCCATATGATTCTATAGGAATCACCACCCCGTTTAGAGAGCAACAGACAAATTGATGTCAGCAAGATCAGACACGTGAATCAAAGTAGGAAAGCACAAAGAGGTCACGCTGAACATGTAGTGACAAATTGCAGATAAGATGCTATCAAATACCATAATCCTGTTACGTAACACTGGCTGCATCTGCCACATGTACTCAGGATAAGATAGAGTTGCTCAGCAGACTGAGGAACTACAATTTTAGCTTTTTAATAATCGGTGGAGTGTAAATGCTCCCACTGGTGACTTATGCACCTGTTCCCACCCCATAAATCTCCATTACGTTGCATTAGGTGCTGTCAGTAAAGTGCTCTGCCAGTGTGCCTCTGCATTTGACATCCATATATTCCATTTATGTTTGCCCTGCTCTACACTAGAGGAATCTTTGGCCTACATACAGCAGTCAGTATGACCAGATTAAGCTTACATTGTAAAAAATGATCATTATAGTCTGAAGTAAACCTTTCTCTGAAAAATACATTCTTGTGTAATGGTGATTGAGTGTCCGCACTAACTTTTACACAAATACTTTAGTTAGGCCCTTTCACATCAGCGGTAAGCGCTGATCGCGGCAGTTGCGGTGCATAACTGCTGCACTTGCGGCACAGTTGCGGCAAGCCCCATGCAATGTCTATGGGGCTTGCGATAAGTGTGCGGCAAGTGCGGTTTCGGCAGGTGCGGCCGCGAAAAAAAAAACGCGGCTGACCGCGTTTTTTTTTTCGCGGCCGCACCTGTCGCAAGTGCCGAAACCGCACTTGCCGCACCTGCCGCACACTTACCGTAAGCCCCATAGACATTGCAAGTGCTGCAGTAATCGCGGCAGTTGCGTTTTTTTCACTGCAATTGCCGCGATCGGCGAAAACCGCTGATGTGAAAGGGGCCTTAGGGTACTTTCACATCAGCGGTTTTTTGAAATCGCGGCAGATGCGGTGAAAAAACTGCATCTGCCGCGATTACCGCATAACCGCTGCACTTGCGGCACAGTTGCGGCAAGCCCCATGCAATGTCTATGGGGTTGCGATAAGTGTGCGGCAAGTGCGGTTTCGGCAGGTGCGGCCGCGAAAAAAAAAACGCGGCTAACCGTGGTTTTTTTTCGCGGCCGCACCTGTCGCAAGTGCCGAAACCGCACTTGCCGCACCTGCCGCACACTTACCGTAAGCCCCATAGACATTGCAAGTGCTGCAGTAATCGCGGCAGTTGCGGTTTTTTCACTGCAACTGCCGCGATCGGCGAAAACCGCTGATGTGAAAGGGGCCTTAGGGTACTTTCACATCAGCGGTTTTTTGAAATCGCGGCAGATGCGGTGAAAAAACTGCATCTGCCGCGATTACCACATAACCGCTGCACTTGCGGCACAGTTGCGGCAAGCCCCATAGAATGTCTATGCGGGCTTGCGGCAGGTGCGACAAGTGTGGTATCAGCACTTGCGGCAGGTGCGGCCGCAAAAAAAACGCAGCTGACCGCGGTGTTTTTCGCAGCCGCACCTGCGGCAAGTGCCGAAACCGCACTTGCCGCACCTGCCGCACACTTACCGCAAGCCCCATAGACATTGCACGGGGCTTGCCGCAAGTGCAGCGGTAATCGCGGCAGATGCGTTTTTTTCAGCCTTAGGGTGCTTTAACATCAGCGTTTTTTTCAAATCGCGGCAGATGCGGTGAAAAAAACGCATCTGCCGCGATTACCGCATACCGGCTGTACTTGCGGCGCGGTTGCGGTAAACGCCATACAAGGTATAGGTATACTTGCGGCAGGTGCGGTAAGTGCGGTTTTACACTTGCGGCAGGTGCGGCCGCGAAAAAAAACGCGGCTGACCGCGGTTTTTTTCGCGGCAGCACCTGCCGCAAGTCCGCCTATACCTTGTATGGCGTTTACCGCAACCGTGCCGCAAGTGCAGCCGGTATGCGGTAATCGCGGGAGATGCGTTTTTTTCACCGCATCTGCCGCGATTTGAAAAAAACGCTGATGTGAAAGGGCCCTACCTTGGGTTATTTCATGAATTTATGACTATAGAAGAAAGTACAAAGTATCCGATTTTAGCCAATGTCTTATTAGAATGAATTGTAAATTTACGGATATAGTGTTCAGCATACCTGAGTACACCCCTTTGAAAAGTAAGATTTTAATCAGTATCTCACTGAACAAAGATCAGTTTTCCTAATTTTGACAAGACTGAGTTTCATAGAACATTTTTAACTCATAACATGAAAGTAAGGTTAATAATATAACGGCCATTTCCCATTCTGTAGTAATGTCCCTATCCTGCTCCCCATCTTGTAGCAATGTCCCCCATTCTGATCCCCATTTTGTAGCAATGTCCCCCATTCTGATCCCCATTTTGTAGTAATGTCCCTATCCTGCTCCCATCGTGTACTATTGTCCTCCATTCTGGTCCCTATATGGTAATAATTTCCCTATCCTGCTCCTCATCTTGTACTATTGTCCCTCATTCTGGTCCCTATCATGTATTAATGTCCCCCATTCTGGTCCCTATATTGTAGTAATATACAGGTGCATCTCAATTAATTAGAATATCATCAACAATTATTATAATTATTATTATTAATTTTTTTTCAGTAATTCATTACATAAAGTGAAACACATATATAACATAGTCAATACAAACAGCCTGATCTATTTCAATTGTTTATTTCTGTTATGTTGATGATTATGACTTACAGCCAAGGAAAACACAAAGGTCATTTATCTCAGAAAATTAAAATAGGGAGGATGAAGGATCTGAGAGATTAAGATATTACCTAAATAGGCATCAGAGGCTTTCATTTGTGTGGTTGTGAGAGTCACAACCACTATTAAAGCATATCACAGCTTCTGCAGTCTTCAGCATGGTGCATATAGAGTAGGGAGGATGAAGGGTTAAAATCCACGCTGCCGTATTCTACAAGACATCAAAGGGTCAATATAATATTGATTTATTAGTCAACGCATTTCAGGGCTCCCTGACTTCTTCCTTAGGGCAAATCAGTATTATACTGCCATGTTTCAGGGAGCCCTAAAATACAGTGACTAATAAATCAAGATTATATTCACCCATTGATGTCTTGTGGAATATGGCAGTGCGGTTTTTAATTTTTCATCCCCTCCACTATAAGTTTTTTGTTTTTTTTGAGAAATCATTTTTATTGGTGTTTTATATTACACGCAAATCAACCTTATTACAGGCTAGCAAGAAAACAGAAACAAATATAACTGGAATAAGAACATAACGCCACCCCCTTCCTCCCTAGTGCTGATGGAAGAGGAGTTGTAGTATTGCAGGACATTTGCAGAATGTCATAAATTATTACCATGGTTGATCTTATCATCCAGACTATATTGTTAAACCACCTTCAATTTACCTAGGGTACCCTGGATATCTTCCAAGAGACTCCACTTGTATCTGGTGAAAAGGGCAACCGTTACTCTAATGTCATCATCAGATAGCTGAGAGACTATATAACACCTCCATTTAGTGAAAAATTTAGAAGCAAAAATCCAAAACACAAGGAGAAAGAGGAAGGGGCACTACCTTCTGGGGGAACTCCAATTAGGAGGTGAATAACAGAAGCCACAGAGATCTCTTAGGTGCCAGCCAAGCAAAACCAAAGTCCAAATAAAAATGAAGAAAAGCTTTTCTTCATTTTTAATTTAGAAGCAAACTTGTCAACATTGGTCTCTGCCTCGACCCTCTCAGATATCATGGCTCTAGTGACCTTTCGGATCACTTCGCTTATTAGAGGCGACGAAGCCAAAAACCAATGACGCAGGATAATACGCCTTGTGACCATGGCCAACACATGAAATATGCTGGACTCCATCTCACTCAGCCGTACATCATCCAAGGAGTGGAAGAGCCAATATGTCGGTTTCAGTGTTAGCCTTCCCCGGTAAGATCATTCATGAGACTCCTCGACGCCTCCCAGAGTTCCCTTATTTCCTCGCAGTGCCACAGACCATGTAATGTGTCCATTCCGGTCCCAGAGCATTTAGGGCAATGCTAAATTCTATCTGGATGGGGAATTTTATATGTATATTAAAACCCAGTATAGCTCTATGTATTATTCGATAATAGGAATCTCTCCTCTGATTGTATTGAAGTACCGTATATACTCGTGTATAAGCCGACCCCCCTACTTTTGCCCCCAAAAGTTGGTAAAAGTTATTGACTCGCGTATAAGCCTAGGGTATGAAATGCAGCAGACCCCCATCCTATTATATAGCCCCTCGTCACTGGTATATAGCACCCCTCAGTAATGGTATACAGGCCCCTCAACAGTGGTATTATACAGGCCCCTCAGCAGTGGTATACAGGCCCCTCAGCAGTGGTATACAGGCCCCTCAGCAGTGGTATACAGGCCCTCAGCAGTGGTATACAGGCCCCTCAGCAGTGGTATATAGGCCCCTCAGCAGGTATACTGGCCCCCAGTGGTAGTATATAGGCCCTTCAGCAGGTATATTGGCCCCCAGTGGTGGTATATAGGCCCCTCTGCAGTGTATACAGGCCCCTGTGCGGGATATACAGGCCCCCTCTGCAGTGTATACAGGCCCTCAGTGGTGGTATACAGGCCTCTCTGCAGGTATACTGGCCCCCAGTGGTGGTATATAGGCCCCTCTGCAGTGTATACAGGCCCTCAGTGGTGGTATACAGGCCCCTCTGCGAGGTATACTGGCCCCCAGTGGTGGTATATAGGCCTCTCTCTGCAGTGTATACAGGCCCTCAGTGGTGGTATACAGGCCCCTCTGCAGGTATACTGGCCCCCAGCAGTAACACACAGCCCCCCCTCCTTAGTATGTCCCCCCCAGGCTGCGGCACTTGTCAAAATAACAAACACTTTATACATCACCTCTCCGGCGCAACTCCTCCGGTCCCGGCTTCTTCCTTCTTGTGCCGGCTTCTAGTGCTGTGACCGGGCGCAGGAGATGACGTCATCGGCTGCGCCCGGTCACATGACACCTGCACAAGCAGGAAGAAGAAGCCGGGACCGGAGGAGCTGCGTCGGAGAGGTGATGTATAAAGTGTTTGTTATTTTGACAAGTGCCGCAGCCTGGGGGGGACATACTAAGGAGGGGGGGCTGTGTGTTACTGCTGGGGGCCAGTGTATTGCAATATGCACGGCATCCCCCCGCGCTGATGGACGGGGGGATGCCGTGCATATTCATTACATTAATGAGGCGGCCCCACGTGACCGCCCACGGTCACTGCGGCCCTCTCCTGCCTCCTCCAGCCCCCGGTCACAGCCCGCCCCCCACAGTATACCGAGTGACTCGCGTATAAGCCGAGGCGGGGACTTTTCAGCCCAATTTTTGGGCTGAAAAACTCGGCTTATACGCGAGTATATACGGTACCTGAATTTCTGGCAGATCTAGCTTTTGTAAAATTTCAGGACACCCCAACCATCGCGATTCAGACCCATGAAACAAGTTCCCCAAAGATCTGACTCCTCTGTCCCTCCAAGTCTCAAAGAGTTTGTCTTTCCCTAGAGCAGTGTTTCTCAACTCCAGTCCTCAGGACCCACCAACACGTCATGTTTTCAGTATTTCCTTAGTATTGCACAAGAGGTTTGAATTATCCCCAGTGCAGATGATTAAACTATCACCTGTACAATACTAAGGAAATCCTAAAAACAAGATCTGTTAGTGGGTCCTGAGGACTGGAGTTGAGAAACACTGCCCTAGAGGGAAGTCCAGGTACCTACTTTATTTTTTGAGATAATGACCTTTTGGTTGTTATTGGTTGTAAGCCATAATCATCAACATTTGCATAAATAAACACTTGAAATATATCACTCTATAACCAAAGAATATGAGTCTGCACACATTGGAAGCAGCAGTGTGAACTGCGACCAATCCCCACCAAAAACATGAAAAAAACAATGCAAAAAAACACGTATAAGTGTCACACAAAAGGCGCTCTGCTGTAAAAAATATAAATAGCCAGTGCCGTGACAAAAAACAGGGCCTTTTGCTTTATACGTTTTTGCAAAAAAACGTACAGCTAAGCTGCCTCACCAACTTCACGGTGGGCCCTGGTAGAGACAGTCCTAACTCTGTCCCTAGATGCTACGTTAAACACCTGCCTGTGTGTACATACCTCGGAGCAGGGCGCGGGAGGGCACAGGAAAAGCTCACCTTGTAAGGCTGTGTGGCTGGCAGCTCTGTGTGCAGACTTCATAGGGGAGGGGCAGGTGCCTCCAATCTCTGCTGGACCAGCAGGGGTGAACATGAAACCAAAGAATATGAGTCTGCACACATTGGAAGCAGCAGTGTGATCTGCGACCAATCCCCACTAAAAACATGAAAAAACCAATGCAAAAACGCTTTTTGATGATATTCTAATTCATTAAGATGCACCTGTACCTATCCTGCTATACTGTACATCTTGTAGTAATGTCCCCCATTCTGCTCCCCATCTTGTAGTAATCTCCCTATCCAGCTCCCCATCTTGTGGTAATGTCCCCCATGCTAGTCCCCATCTTATGTCCTCCATTCTGGTCCCCATCTTGTAGTAATGTTCCCCATTCTGCTTCCCATCATATAGTAATTTCCCACCATCTGGTCCCCATTTTGTAGTAATGCTTCCAATTCTAGTCCCCATCTTGTAGTAATGTCCCCCATTCTACTCCCCATCTTGTAGTGATATCCCCCATTCCACGATCATTACAAGAGCTCCAGTAGTGGACTGCATGATGTAGCCTCAAGGTCCGCATTCAGACCATGTGTTTGACATCCCTGATGTGGAGGATGCTCCCTTGTCCCAGCCACAGGCTTACTTGTAAAAAGATCATTAGATAGATCACTATAGTGTTCCTTTATATAGTTGTACATTATAATAAGAACACCCCTTAATCTTAGGTTTTTCAAATTGAATAACCCAAAGTTTGATAACCTGTCTTCTTATTGCAGTTCACCAGTTCTCTTAATAATCTAAGTTGCTTTTGTCTGCACCCGCTGTAGCTTGGCTATGGCTGTCAAACTATCAACCTTGCCCTGAAATTGAAATTTATATAAATCGGTGACCTGATGAATGTTTGTCTTTTATACAAATAATTGTAATGCTATATAATTTAATGTCACTGTGCTACTTAGATAACTGGTTATAGAGCGTGAAGTAAGACTTGTGTGTCTAGAGATTTATAACAGAGGCAAAATTTCACCATAACGACGCAGTCAGACAGCTTTGTAACTCAGATGAAAATCACATTACAGTACTCGGGACTGGCCATCAGCTCTCCTGACCTGAGTGTGACAGCACGGATCTTTATGCAGCTGTCATCCTCGGGTTGGGAGAGCCACCATCCAGTCTGAGCATTGTGAAGCAGTCATCATCCAAGTTATACGTCCATATGATTACACCCTAAATCTGATGCTAACTGGGTTTTTAATTTTTGTGGAATTTGGTATAGGAACTTTAACCCTTTGAGAATTTAATTCGCTCTGGAATAATAATAATGTTTTACATAATAATAATGTTTTACAGACACAGCTGCAACTGCTCCATCTCCAGATAAAAGAGTGTTCTGCCACCCGGTGCGGCTGACAACACCTGCATTGCCTATCCAGACAGGAGTAGATGTTCAACAAGATGGCAGCTTGGTGTGTGTGCGTTACAAAGGGGAGTCTGTACGGATTAACCAGAGCTACTTCAGCAAATTGGTGAGCGGACTCCCTCCAGATAAAATCCTTGCCTTTGTTTAGCATTTCCTTCTGATTATAGCCCAAACTAAAATGTACTATTTTTGTAGTTTCAACTTTATCGTCTCAGTTGCACGGATGATCAAGGATCGGAAAAGTTCTTGCCTCGTGTGTGGTGTCTTTTGCGGAGGTATCAGGTATGTAGATCATTAATTCTGGTGGGCTGTCTTATGTGCAGGACACTAAGGGTATGTGCCCACAGGAAGGTTTAGTGGCGTTCAAACCGTCAGTAAACCGCTGGAAATTATCAGTTCTGAGCTCTGAAGTCTCCAGCTGTTTTCCGGTGGTTTTTTTCAGCGTGTGCACAGCGTTTTTCAGTCGGTTTTTCCGGCGGTATCTATGGAGGATTTTGTTCATGGAACCGATCAAAAACCGCTGAGAAGAATTGACATGTTGTATGCTCCTAAACCGCTAGGAAACCGCTCAACCTCTGGCAGATCCGCTCATATAAACCCACTATGTGTGCACAGCGTTTTCTAAATTACATAGGGTTACTTGTAAGTCCTAACGCTGCTTAGGATTTATATAAATTTAAATAAAACCTATGCTAAACCGCCGGCGGTTTTCGCTGCTAAACCGACGTTAAACCTTCCTGTGGGCACATACCCTTAAATATAAATGCCAGATTCCCATTTACACAAAATATTTTTTGTTTGTGTTTCAGCTAAGGAGTAGAAAATAAAAAATTATGATGTGCCACATGACAGACACCATGTGTTTTATTGACAATAAGGCCCTGTGCACACAGTGTGTTTTTATCTCTTTTTTTTTTAGTGCAGTTTTGAAACAAAACTGCATGCAAATCCTTATGCTAGCAAGGTGAATGAGAATTTTAAAATTTTGTACACATATTGCTTTTTCTACTTGTGCGACCGGGGAGGGTGGGCGGATCGAAGAGAGTGGGTGTGACCTTCCAGATGTGGTGGGCGTGACTGCACCGACTCAGCGGGCAACAGCTGCTGAAGGCAGCAGCCATCTTATGGGAATGGCTGTGCGTTTTGTTTTGCAGTGCAACTGAATAAACCTTAAAGAGGACCTGTCACCCCTCCAAAGATTTCAATCTAAAGGCAGCACTGAATGCAGCATGTATGCTGCATTAATGCAAGGTGTCCCCCATGTGTTTCTGATGTAGAAATCATTAATACAGCCTTTTAAAATGTGTAAAACAAAGTCAGGAGGGCATTACCAGATCTATGAGTCAGCTCCTTCTCTGGGGGCTATTCCCGCCCCCTGCTTCTCTGTTCCTCCCTCCTCCCTGTCCTTGCCGCCTCCTTGATGCCTGTCATTTCTCCTCACTCTGCTCATGCGTCTCCTTGTACTACCTCACGCACGCACAGAGCGAGGAGTTGCTACTGTGGGCCCTTCGCTCCTGCTCCCGACTCCCACCCTGACAGCAGCAATTGTTCCCGCCCTGCTCCATGTATAACACGGAGCAGGGCGGGAACAAGTGCTGACATCAAGGCGGGACAGGAGCATGGGGCCTCAGCACTTGTTCCTGCCCTGCTTCAGGAACAGACATACTTGCTTTATTGATTTTATTGCAATTTTGACAATGCTTTATTCTTCCCCACTCATCAGTTTAGATATTATATAGTTAAATATGTTGAAAAAAGACCTAAGTCCGTCAAGTTCAACCTTTCTCCATCAGGTAAACATTTTCCATCACTGGATTAATTATAACCCACAAAGCCATTTATTATGAGAAAAGCTCCCAGCCATTTGTTAAATGCACATAGTATTTGCTGTTACTACCTCCTTTAGTCTGACTGCTGTAACTGTTTAGAACCCTTTCCTATTTAGCTGAACGAATTGCCTTTCCTCCACATGTTATCCTGGTCCTTTGGAAGGAATGAGTCATGTGCCAGTCATTCTGTGTGATGTTATACTTGGAGTGATACAGTATTGCTTTTTGAATTTGTTTTTTTGCTTTCTAATAAAACTTTAGTAAACCCTATTCATCAAAGTGATTATGAATCACTTTAAAAAGTCTAAACATTTTGAGCTACATGGAGTTGCTCAAACGTTTTGCGACTTTTGGGAGTTTTTTTTAATACCGGTTTCTTCCAACTCTGCCAAAATGGTCGGAGCCGGGGTGGAATAGGGGATGTGACACCACAGCCTGTCTAATTTATAAAGAGCCGTGACATACCATACCCCAGAAAATGTATTCCAGTCATTGAATGGCGTAAGATTTGTGACGAGGCACATGCCTCTTGGCAGACGATCCTGATTTATTACGAAGTGTGCACAAGTCTTGAAGACTCTTGGCCTTTATTTTTATTTTTTGCACCACTAAAAGACATGAATTTGCAATCACACTTCACCTGATCTAGATGCTACAATCACTAATGACCATAACACCTAAGGGATTACTGGTACAGTCAGCACAGCGCGAGAGCTCTTGCCTTAAACAGCTAGTAGCATTACATGGCTTTACTGCAAGACAATAGTAAAATCATTTTACAGGAAGGGTTAATAGGTTTCATTGTACAGTTTGGCCCCAAATGGAAGTAAGACTCTTACAGATTTGTGAGGAACATAAGTATCATTACATGTAAATTTTTGTAACCTGTGGCATTATCCACATCACAGGATTGTTCTTGGTAAAAGAATCCATGACCTGTGAACGTGGATATAGACATTTACCAGGCTCCTACTTTTCATTTTGTGGAATAAGAAAGCCCCACATACCCCTGAGATTCTCTGTTAGCGTAACCTTTTGGTATTGGTATTATTGACCATACTCTTTAAGAAATTGCTAGGAGTGTCACTACCAATCACATTTCACCCCTCATATACCAGAAAACAGTGACATGGTTGGTTGCTGTTGTCATCAGTTCCACATGCTCATGCATGCTGTACACACAGTAAGGGGCATCTGTGGGGGGAAGGAGATTTGGGGCAGGCATTTTAGTTTTATTAGATTACGAGGGTTGGGGGTAATGTGCAATTAAAGGAAGATGATATAACACTTCTGTCTTTTATTATACAGGTGATGTTTGGGACAGCACAGTATGAAGGCTCAGGCCTGCAGGGGGCGCTCCCAGTCCACGTGTTTCAGACATTGCACAAGATTTTCGGTGTTACTTCTGAGTGCTTTGCTTCTCCCTTGAACTGTTATTTCAAGCAATACTGCTCTGCATTCCCCGACACAGATGGATACTTTGGCTCCAGGGGGTAAGTCTTCAGATCTACATCTTCACTGCAGGATGTATCATTTTTAGCTACTTTATCAATTATGCATTATACTCAGGGTGACGAAACATTTGTTAAGACAAATCCACACCTTGTGTCTAGTAGATGTGATGTTACAGGCATCTTCACAGATGATTCCAATATGGGTCATAAGGCATTAGGCTGTGTTACATGACAATTTTCATATTGCGGAGGGCCCGAGTTCCCAAAGACGTGTTACCAGTACATGAATCTATCATATTGGATGCTGTAAATAAACCGTATCCTGCCTCTAAGTGTTATCCTTTTTTTCCCTAGGCCATGTCTCAGTTTCTTTCCTGTAAGTGGTTCTTTCGAGGCCAACCCTCCATTCAGTGAGGAACTGATGGACGCCATGGTCACTCATTTTGAGGTACAAGAAAAGCAGTATCTCTGCCTATTATTCAGAAACCTGGTTGTTCATTGCGTGATCAGTCTCTTGTCTTTTTAGAACCTCCTGGAGAGTTCAGATCAGCCCCTGTCCTTCATTGTGTTTATCCCAGAGTGGAGGGACCCACCAACTCCTGCCCTCACGCGTATGGAGGAAAGTCGCTTCAAACGCCACCAGTTGGTTCTCCCGGCCTTTCAGCATGAATATCGAAGTGGCTCTCAGCATGTGTGTAAGCGGTATGTATTGGTGACATGGCTCTGCATTAACGTGTTGTGAGTAGCCACTTCATTGCTGTAAACCTTTGAATGAGACTTTAAAGGGTTGCTCCACTATGTTCATATTGAGCGATCCAAAGGATAGGTCTTTGGTATAAGATTGGTAGGAGCTTGACACCAAGGCCCCCCACCAATCAGCTGTTCTTGATGCCAGCAGAGGTCAAATGTAAATGTAAACCAGTGTATAGAGCAGAAACAGCACAGCTCTGTGTACTGTAGTGGCCACTCCCGGGTACTGCATGTGTGTCTATTGAAGTGAGTAGGCGCTGAGATGCAGTACTTGGTAATTGCTCCTACATACAGAGCTGTTTACATACCATCACTGCTACATCTGGAAAGCTGCACAGCTCCATCAACTGTGTAGCAGCCTCTGCCAGGTATTGCACTATTCACTCTACAATACTAGCCAGCACCACTACACAGTTAGAGCTGTTGTGTTTAGCTCAGCAATTGCTTACATTCGGCCAGCACTGAGTACGGCTGATTACTGTGGGTGTTAGGTGTTGGACCCCCAAATAGCTAATATTGATGACCAATCCACAGGATAGGTAATCAGTATAAAAGTAATAGAGCAACTCTTTACACAGTAAGGAAAAATCTATGTGGCTTTCAGGGAATGTCATAATTTAGTTTTCTGAGCTAACTGCCTTCTACAACTTAAGTCCATTACCCTTTTATTGAGACTTTGTTTATACTGCTTCCTTGCAATCTGTCTGTTTTATATCTAACATTAAGCTTCAATGCTGCATGTTCATATATCCAGGATCTGATGAGGATTTCATGCCAAAATCTAATCCCATCCACTAACATTCCTCTTGTAATGTCAGTGCATGAAGTATTTGACCAGCTGAGTATGCAGCCTGCCCTCTAATCCTGATACAGAAATGTAAATGTCAGGCTCTGATTTCTACTGTGGATATTTTGTATAATACAGGTAAACATTGGCCATTCCTAAACATGTGAATTTAGTTTCTTGTTATTCTGCTAAACCACTGTATCCTACTGAATATTGTTCTCTCCTGTGTGTTGCTCTTTTCTACTTACACTGCTTTTCTCTCGCAGAGATGATCTGTACTACAAGGCTGTACACAATACTGCCGTACTGTTTCTACAAAATGAAGCCGGCTTCCAGAAGTGGACACCTTCCCCAGAGCATGTTCAGGAGTTGAGTTCAGCATATAAGCACTCGGGAAGGTTTTCCAATTCCTCGTCTGGGTGCCCTGAAAAAGAATCCACAAAGGAGGAGGGCACCAGCAAGGACAGTATGAATAATTAGAAAATTGACATTCCCATTTTTGTGGGAAATACATGCCTATGTCAGTAGGGCAGAATGTAAATCTCCACTCAGTAGGACATGAGTATGATTTCTTTTAGTCTTTGTACTGTAACGCTTTATCAGAGAATTCATCAGTTACAATGGGTATGGTGCTGGACTCCTACACATTGGTAGGATGCAGAGACATTATCCTAGGCTGATTGCCACTGGGCAGAGGATGATCCCATGCTTATGTTTTCTCTATCTAAAAAATAAATGGTCATTTATCCTCTGCCATGTGGGAGGCCACATTGTTCTGTGCGGAGGTGTTAGGGAGGAAATAGCTCTGATGTGTGAAGTTGTGTGTGATGCACTGCTCATAAGTATGAAGTTGTGGATATAAATACTTTGCCTCCCATCTAAGGAGCTGTACGTAGCTTTGCCATGTATATAGCTTTATGTATCGCACTCAGCAGTATCTTTGATGGTGTTAAGGATTTGCATGTTTTACTCTTCTCGCATTTTGTGTGTATGTGCATTTTTTTGTTTGTTTTTTTCGATATTGTGATTGGTGCACGTTGGGTATGTGCTAATTATCCCTGTAATTTAATGTCTAACCATTTTATTACTTTTATCAAACAGTAAAAGGTCTATTTTTGATTTCAGTCTCCGAGTATTAACTAAAAAACAAAATATGCACCTAAATGAATTACACTGATCCAGTCTGCATGCACATAGAGGAGCATCACTGAAGCCTATTACCTCCTAAAGCATCGGTCACAGAGCATTGCAGCAAACACTTACCCTTCTAATCATCTTCAGTGATCAGTATTACATTAAAGTCAGCACACAGGCTGGCTCTAGCATTCTTTTGCAGTCGCTGTTCTTTGATTTGTCTGCTTTATGTCTGCGGAGCTCTTACGTTTTCCACTTTCTGTACTCATTGTTGGCTTTAGATTAAACAGGTCTAGAGGTGAAAAGTTAATTGACCACTTTTCTTAATAGATTAGATGAGTACACTGTGTGCAGAATTATTAGGCAAGTTGTATTGTATAGGATTATTTGTGTTATTGATCAACAACTATGTTCTCAATCAACCCAAAAGACTCATAAGTATCAAAGCTTAATATTTTTGGAAGTTGGAGTGTTTTTTTTTTAGATTTAGCTATCTTAGGAGGATATCTGTTTGTGCAGGTAACTATTACTGTGCGCGAATTATTAGGCAACTTAAGAAAAAACAAATATATTCCCATCTCACTTGTTTATTTTCACCAGGTAAATCAATATAACAGCACAAAATTTAGAAATAAACATTTCTGACATGCAGAAACAAAACCCAAAACAATTAGTGACCAATATAGCCACCTTTCTTTATGATGACACTCAACAGCCTTCCATCCATAGATTCTGTTAGTTGCTTTATATCTTTACGATCAACATTGCTTGCAGCAGCCACCACAGCCTCCCAGACACTGTTCCAAGAGGTGTACTGTTTTCCCTTCCTGTAGATCTCACATTTTAGGAGGTACCACAGGTTCTCTATGGGGGTTCAGATCAGTTGAACAAGGGGGCGATGTCAATATTTTTTCTTCTTTTAGACCTTTACTGGCCAGCCATGCTGTGGAGTAGTTGGATGCATGTGATGGAGCATTGTCCTTCATGAAAATCATGTTTTTCTTGAACGATACCAACTTCTTCCTGTACCACTGCTTGAAGATGTTGTCTTCCAGAAACTGGCAGTAGGTCTGGGAATAGAGCTACACTCCATCCTCAACCCGAAAAGGTCCCACAAGTTCATCTTTAATGATACCAGCCCATACCAGTACCCCACCTCCACCTTGCTGGCGTCTGAGTCGGAGTGGAGCTCTCTGCCCTTTACTGATCCAGCCTCTGGCCCATCAAGAGTCACTCTCATTTCATCAGTCCATAAAACCTTTGAAAAATCAGTCTTAAGATATTTCTTGGCCCAATCTTGACGTTTTATCTTATGTTTCTTGTTCAAAGGTGGTCGTTTTTCAGCCTTCCGTACCTTGGCCATGTCCCTGAGTATAGCACACCCTGTGCTTTTTGATACTCCAGTAATGTTGCAGCTGTGAAATATGGCAACACTGGTGGCAAATGGCATCTTGGCAGATTCACGCTTGATTTTCCTCAATTCATGCACAGTTATTTTGCCCCTTTTTTGTTCAAGATGCTTCTTGCGACCCTGTTGGCTATTTGCCATGAGACGCTTGATTGTTCAGTGATCACGCTTCAAAAGTTGGCAATTTCAAGACTGCTGCATCCCTCTGCAAGACATCTCACAATTTTGGACTTTTCAGAGCCCATCAAATCTCTCTTCTGACCCATTTTGCCTACGGAAAGGCATTTGCCTAATAATTAATCACGCCTTATATAGGGTATTGATGTCATTACACCACACCCCTCCTCATTACAGAGATGCACATCACCTGATTTACTATATGGTACTTGGCTCTCAAGCCTATACAGCTTGGAGTAGGACAACATGTATAAAAAGTATCATGTGATCAAAATACTCATTTGGCTAATAATTCTGCACACAGTGTTGAAAACATGTACATCCCTGTGAACCATATTTTTGCAGTTATTTGATCTTCTTAAAGGCGTTTATACTATAAATCATTACAGCAAAATTCATTGATGGCTGTTAATAGTAGATTTAAACTTTATAGTATTTATATTTTCATAAAAATAAAATTTTCATCATGTGTTGCTTTTATCTCTCACCCTTTGGTGTTGCTTTGCTTTTGGGGGTTAACTTCATATATAATTAGTCTCCTTCATCCTCTGGCAGCTGACAATATAGCCTTTACCCTCACAAGCAGAGTAGATACTTATTTCCTTTGGATGCTATGCAGTGAACACGTGGAGATAATCCCTTAACGTACAATATATATCTGTCATGGAATCAGGGAGTGACACACCAGGCAAACGGTGTCTGGATTACATAGCTGTCCCTACCAGCAGCGATCAGATACTGTTAAACCCATAGATGCTGCTATTAATCAGCAACAAAGGCACTGCAATGCCGCTCAAACCTGCCTATGCGTTTGTTTGGGTGCTCATCAGCCCCCCTCCTCAAAGCAGGATTCATTAAAGTATCCCAGACAGATGTCTATCCAGCCTCTGAAGACTTCCATTGAAGAAGAACTCACCACCTCTTGTGGCAGCCTGTTCCTCTCGATTTGCAAGGCTCAGTCCTGGGACCATGGTATTAGGGTGCCTTCACATTTGCGTATGGGAAAGCAGCGTATGCTGCGTTCCCATACGCAGTCAAACGCATGCGCACTGCGGTTCCTATGTTTAACATAGGAACGCATAGTGCCCGCGTTTGCTGCGTTCGGGTGCGGATGCGGACGATATCTGCTCCTTCCGGTGTCCAGCATCCGCGCCCGGGACGCAGCATGTTGCATTTTTTGTGCGCTCAGGGAGCTTGGAAAATCGGCAAGCGTCCCAAGCGCACAAAACATGCATTGTCTTCAATGGGTCCGCAGTGTTCAGCGCTTGACAGCGCTGGAGAACGCTGCGGACCCATTGAAAAATCTCCCGGTGGCCGCCGGTGATGTCACAGGAGCTCATCGACGGCCACCGGGAGATCAGCTGAGCCACTGCTGTCCTCCTCCTCCCCGCCGCCGGTAAGCACCGGGACCTGTCGGCGGGGAGTACAGCTGATCTGACAGCTGTTTGAATCTTCCCGCGCCGACATCTCCTCTCGGTGTCGGCGCGGGAAGATTCAAACAGCTGGCAGATCAGCTTTACTCCCCGCCGACAGGTCCCGGTGCTTACCGGCGGCCGGGAGGAGGAGATCTCCGGCGCTGAACCTCCTCCGGCCCGCCCCCGGACAACGCCGATTGGCTGCCGGGCTCCCTAGTGATGTGTCCGCAGGCGGACATTATCCGCTGCGGACACATCATAAAGACACTGGTTTTGACAGCGTTTGTGTCTGCATGCCATCAGCATGCAGACACAAACGCCAGTGTGAAGCCACCCTTAATCTCTAGTCGCTCGACAGAAGCCTTGAAAACTGACTCCTGACATCCACAATTCTTCTTTTGATTAGTTACTTTTGAGGATATTGTGCCAGAGATTACTTACCTGGCCGCTGAATTGGTTCCTGCAAATTGATTCGCAACAACCTTTAAGTAGCAGTCAGTTTAATCCTGCCAGTGATATTAAGGATGTTTTTCTGAAAATCTTGCAATGAAATGAATTCTGAGTGTAAAAAACCCATTGGCCAGTGTGAGAATTGCACGATTACTAAATTAGTTTAGTCAATTTTTTTTATAAGGGTATCTGTCAACAGGTTTTGCTAGAGCTCTGTATTTCCCCACCCACACCCTTGATTGACAGTTTATTCCTTTAGATAGTGTACATAGAAAGCTACCAATAACTGGTAGGAGCAGAGTAATAGAGCTCATTATAATAATTTTATTGATAAAGCGCCAGCATATTCTGCAGCACTGTATAAGTATAATAAATATGGAGGACTAGTTTACTAGTCCACTGGTGATAATCTGCTGTTCATTATAGTGTTTTATTAACACAACATCAAACAGCTCAGTAAGTTAGACATCACTGAAATCAGGGTTTCTGTCTTTACATTGTTGTTCTCAAATTAGGTGGTAAAAACCTGGTGACACATCCCTATAAAAAAATACATGTAACACAAAAATATGATTTAAAAAAAATAGGTAATTTTCTGATGACAGACTCCCTTTAAAGAGAACCTGTCATCAGGAGTTTATACCCCAAATTAATGGCATGTATATAATGTTGCTTTAATGCTGAACAATTCCTCACCTTTCTTGTAGAAATCTGTCTTGCCGTTTCATAGAAATCTTTAGGTGAAAATGTATGCTAATGAGTTACAAATGCAGTGGGTGGGCACTGCACTTCCAGCTCTCCTCTTTCCTACTGCACTTACAGTTTCCTTGCTTATTTCCTACTACACTTACACCTCTCCTGCCTACCTCCTCCTGTCTCTTTTCTACTACACTTACAGTTCTCCTTACATTTTCCTACTACACTTACTCTCCTACTTTTCTCCCTATTCTTTGCCCACTGCCGCCTCTTGTCCCTAACAGACAGGTTCTATGTATGGGAGGCAGGCATTGGCACTTGTAGCTCATTAGCGTACATTGTCAACTATAGATTTCTCTAAAACATAAAAACTGATTTCTGCCAGAAAAGTAAATATATAATCAGAATTAAATCACCTTTACATACATGCCATCAGTTTGTGGTATAAAATGCTGATGACAGGTTCACTTTAAGTAAATGTGTATATTGTTATACAGCAGGTGACATCAACTATGTAAGTAAGGCTGTTTTTACATTGGCAAATGTGCAAGTCCGTATGGATCCTTGAATTTCAAGGAACCACATGGACAGGCACAGATTTTGCAAACGGATGGCAACTGCTGTCCACCGACTGCTTTTTAACTGTATCGTCATCAGTTGCCAGAGATAGGGGTGGGAGTTGCTGTACCTTGCTTCTGAGCATGCTCAGTACAGCAAAGCTGATCTGTTTTTTCATGGATCCGTACGGATCCCTCCTCCACAGAGCTGCATGTTATTTCATACAGACAGATACAGGTCCATGTTTGTCTGTGTCCGCTTTTTTCAAGGCAGCCCAAAATCGTAGCAGTCTCCAATTCTGGGTGCATGAAAACGGACAGAAACAGATCTGTGAAAAAACGGACACACGGATGGCCACTTTAGGACCAATCCGTGCCCATAAGATAACATAGGAGGCCATAATGGATCCTTGTCTATCCATTTTAAAACGGATAGACAGGGATTGAAAATTTGCCAGTGTGAAATAGCCTAAATTTCATAACTTTTCACTGATCATTTTTAACAGCATGAAAATGTCACACATTATTTAATTTGTATCTAAATCGTTAATACGATATTTAAAGTGTAAACCACCGTTTACATTTTTATCTAATAATTATGTAGAGCAAGCGATTATATTAAACTTTCAAATATACTTTATAAATGAAATCTGAAAGAAAACCTATCAAAAACTCTCCTAGAAGATGATCCCTAAAGCTGTTCAAATCTAAAATCCTGCTACACAAAGGCTTGTTGTTAGGGAAGTCGGTCTTCAGCTCCACACACTGAATACAGCTTTATAAGGGTGGGGACAGGGCCTACAAAAACAATATGGCCTGGCTACAGCTGATTAATGTATCTGCTGTTTACATTAGGCTAAAGGTACCTTTACACACTGAGACTTTCCAGCGATCCGACCTGGCTAGGATTGCTGAAAGTCTCTCTGCACTCGCTGGTGAGCTGTCAAACAGGCTAGACTCACCAGCGACCAGCCAGCAGCTACATCACTGGTAACCAAGGTAAACACCGGTTAACTAAGCAGCGCGCACTGCTTAGTTATCCGGTGTTTACCCTGGTTACCGGCATCCTCCCACTTAGCCCAGCCTGTAAGCGGGAGGACGCTAGTAACCAGGGTAAACACCGGGTAACTAAGCAGAGCGCTCTGCTTAGCTACCCGTTGTTTATCCTGTTTCCAGTGCCCAGCGTCTAATGTGCGGCGCTGGGCATTGGCTGTGAGGTCGCTGATCGATTGGTCTCTCGCTGTCACATGCAGCAATGCGTGCTGACCAGCGGGAGACCAAGGACCAAAAAATGGTCCTGAACAATGTGTAGGGATCAGCGACCTCACAGCAGGGGCCAGGTCACTGGTGCGTGTCACACACTGCAACATTGCTGGAGGGTCGCTGTTTTGTGACGTTTCAGCAACATCGCTAGCGATATTGCAATGTGTGAAGTACCCCTAAGGGTGCCTTCACACGTGGCAATATTGCTAGGCAATTTCATTGGCAATTTGCTGGTTGCAGTGAAATCATGGACACATTGTTCCATTTGTGCACATCAACAAAATAGAACAATGTGTCCATGATTTCACTGCAACCAGAAAATTGCCAGTGAAATTGCCTAGCAATATTGCCGCGTGTGAAGGTACCCTTAGGCACAGTGCTAAGCTCGGTCAGGTTGTCCACACAAGCTCCTCTGATCTTTTCTGTCTCCTCTGTGGTCATATTGCACTGCTCGGTCAGGCTGTCCGCACAAGCTTCTCTGATATTATGTCTCCTCTGTAGTCATATTGCACTGCTCGTCAGGCTGTCGCACAAGCTCCTCTGGATCTTATCTGTCCTCCTTAGTCATGTTGCCACCTGCTCGATCATGCAGTCGCAAATGCTCTCTGATCGTATCTGTTCCTCTTAGTCATATTGCACTGCTCGGTCAGGCTGTCCGCACAAGCTCCTCTGATCTTTATCTGTCTCCTCTAGTCATTTGCACTGCTCGGTCAGGCTGTCCGCACAAGCTCCTCTGATATTATGTCTCCTCTGTAGTCATATTGCACTGCTCGGTCAGGCTGTCCGCACAAGCTCCTCTGATCTTTTCTGTCTCCTCTGTGTCATATTGCACTGCGCGGTCAGGCTGTCCGCACAAGCTCCTTGATCGTATCTGTCTCCTCTGTAGTCATATTGCACTGCTCGGTCAGGCTGTCCGCACAAGCTCCTCTGATCTTATCTGTCTCCTCTAGTCATGTTGCACTGCTCGGTCAGGCTGTCCGCACAAGCTCCTCTGATGATCTGTCTCCTCATGGTAATATTGCACTGCTCGGTCAGGCTGTCCACACAATCTCCTCTGATCTTTCTGTCTCCTAGTCATGTTGCACTGCTCGGTCAGGCTGTACGCACAAGCTCCTCTGATCGTATCTGTCTCCTCTGGTAATATTGCACTGCTCGGTCAGGCTGTCCCACAAGCTCCTCTGATCTTTTCTGTCTCCTCTGTGGTCATATTGCACTGCTCGGTCAGGCTGTCCGCACAAGCTCCTCTGATCGTATCTGTCTCCTCTGTAGTCATATTGCACTGCTCGGTCAGGCTGTCCGCACAAGCTCCTCTGATCTTATCTGTCTCCTCTAGTCATGTTGCACTGCTCGGTCAGGCTGTCCGCACAAGCTCCTCTGATCGTATCTGTCTCCTCTGGTAATATTGCACTGCTCGGTCAGGCTGTCCACACAAGCTCCTCTGATCTTATCTGTATCCACTAGTCACATTGCACTGCTTGGTCAGGCTGTCCGCACAAGCTCCTCTGATCGGATCTGTCTCCTCTGTAGTCATATTGCACTGCACTGTGCTATCAGCTCCTGATCTCTGATATGTCTTCTCTTCTCTCTGGAGCTGTATGGGGACTATAAGCTCATAGCACAGGGCAGAGCAGTTGTGCCTGCAGAGGAGACAGATAAGATCAGAGGTGCTTGTGCTGACAGCCTGACGAGCTTAGCACTGTGCCGTAGTCTGAGGTAAGCTGCAGATACACTGATCAGCTGTAGCCAGGCACACTATGTAGTCCTCGTACCCAGCCTTATAAGGCCGTATTCAGAGTGTGCAGAGCTGAATACAGATTTCCCTGACAACGAGCCTTTGTCAGGTTTAGAAACAGCCTAGGGGGGGCATCTTCTAGAAGATTTTTTAAAGGTTTTCTTCCAGATTTTATTTATAAAGTATATTTGAAAGTTTATTAAGATCACTTGCTCTACATTATTGTTAGATAAAAATGCAAATGGCGGTTACACACATTAACACTGGACTGGCACCATATGTCTACTTCATTAGCCTTCTCATTCGTACCAGAGTTCAATATTTCTCGTTTCTACTTTTACTCTCTTTGATTCCTTCCTTTAGCTGATCCCTTTTGACCTTGAATACTGCAACCTTGCTTCAGTCATATTTGTTATCTGGCACCATTAGCCATTGCATTTTTTACTACATGAATAAATTAATATAATGTTCTATTTACTTAATCAGGATATGAAAAGTGAGAGTGTTCTATGTCTAGTGATGAAGAGTTGTAATATCTTCAATTACTCCTGGATGCATTGTGCCTCAGGTCCAAGTCAGGATCACACTAGTGTAATTCAGTTTAGCACCAGTGACTGATATAACTGATGCGTTTTATGTATCATTTGTGTATTCTTTGTAAAAGCACAGGAACGCTACCATTCACTGAGAAACCACCCAATCTTTTATTATGTACCCTCTGTAGTTGTCTACTCGATGTATCCTGAAGATGTGTGATTCTTCTCAGGTCACATAATGATGTGTAATGAACAAAACTGATATGTAACTGATTTGACCAGATTTGACACTCACTTCTATGGTCTGAGGTTTACAGACACTGTATAGCTCCAGCCCCCCTTCCCAGTGTGCTATATAGTATATTGTAAAAATAACTTATTATTGTCACATTTTTCTGAATGCTTCTTTATTTTACCTGACAAGAGCAAACAATATGGCAGCTACGACGTATTTAAAATAAATAAATAAAAATCAAATTATGCTTGGAGAACCTATCCCTGCATTGTTCACTTTCTGTGTTATCACTTATTTTTCTATGTAATGTGCATTTCAGTATATACTTTCACAGATTCTCATTAAATTTGTTTTCTATGATGATTTCTAACTTTAAAGGGAATCTATCGCCAAGTTTATGTTTGTTAAACTGATGGTAGCATAAATTAGGGACCAAGAGTCTGATTTCAGAAGAGTATTATTTTACTCTGCTTATTGTGGTAGTTTTACTGAAATCACAGTTTTTTTTCTGCAGTTCTGCTAGTCTTCTCAGTGTTGAGCTATGTTTAGTACAGCCTTTGGTATGAACTGGAGCCATTGATTCTCCCAATTTATTAAGACTGCTGTTTTGCATGCCGGTCTAAATGAGGGGCAAGCAGAAACAAGATACCCTGAATTAAGAGGTATACACCATTTCATAAATTCTGTGCATCTTTATCAGGGACGTGACCTCACCAGTCAGGGACTAGAGTAACTTTTCTCTTCTTTTTCTTCTTCTTCAAACAGGAGACAGAGTCCAATGTATCCTATATAGAGGCTAGTTACAATAACAGTCTGCAAGTGCTGTATTTATTACTGTGACACCATCAATTGAACATACGAATTACACCTAAGTACATACATTACAGACCAAACATTTGGTACTGTGGGGGATAGACCTAGATGGCCGACACTGAAAGCTAGTGATGTGACACAGTCCATATATGATAAGCGGTACATGCAGGTGCACATTCATCAGGTAATACATACATTAATATGTTGCAGTTGCATGTGCTGACAGCCCCCTGGAAGAAGGTTCGAAACACATGTCGGGGACTGGGCCCTAGACACTTTTGTGCTGTACCTGTCTATTGTTGTCATGGGGGAGTGGGTTTGGACCTAGTCTGTTCTGCACTTCAGGTGCATGAGGGCTGTTTGTTATCTGCACATGTAACTGCAACATAATTAATGTATGTATTACCTGATGAATGTACACCTGCATGTACCGCTTATCATATATGGACTGTGTCACATGCATGTTACTGATTAACCCATGCCAATAGATTTCAGTGTCGGCCATCTATGTCTATTCCCCATTATTCCAAATGTTTGGTCTGTAATGTACGTACTTTGGTTTAGTTCGTATGTTCAATTGATGGTGTCACAGTAATAAATACAGCACTTGCATATATATCTGTAGACTGTTATTGTAACTAGCCTCTATATAGGATATGTTGGACTCTTTGTCTCCTGTTTGAAAATGTAGTTTTGAGTCGTATCCTTGACTTAATGATGTGCCAATTGATTCCTTGGTTTTTTTTTTCTTGTAGTAACTTTTCTTTTGTAATAAAGTCTAGTACTTTTGCTGAATTTAACGGGTGAGCGTAACCCATCTCAACTCTTCCCAGCTCCATTTTGACAGAGCTGCTTCAAAGTGGCATACAAAATGTCACAAAACTTTTTCTGCAACTCCACGTTGTGCAACAATTTAGCAATTAAGCACAACACTGACCAGGGCGGGGAAATGAGACGACATCATAGCGCCTCCCACTATGACATCATCTCATTTCCCCGCCCTGCTCCGTAGCACAACATGGAGCAGGGCAGAGAAATGAGAGGATGTCATAGTGGGAGGTGCTATGACGTCCTCTCATTTCCCCGCCCTGCTCAGTGTTGTGCTATGGAGCAGGGCGGGGAAATGAGTGGACGTCATAGAGTGAGGCACTATGACGTCCTCTCATTGCCCCACCCTGCTCAGTGTTGTGCTATGGAGCAGGGGCGGAAATAAGAGGACGTCATAGCAGGAGGCAGGGCATGCACCTTCAACCTCGCTCTGCGCTTGCATCAACACCACAAGGACCGCGAGAGTGAGGATTTCATGAATGGCATGAGCGGAGTTGGCTAGGATATGGGCGGCACAGAGGCGCAGGGGGCGTGAAATTCCCCCGTGGATGAGCTGCCTCAAGCACAAGGGCTGCCTTCATGGACATCCGGATGCAACAGGGACGTGGGACGGATCAGTGATAATACCAGTGCAGGTGCACCTAGTTGCCTCATGTTTTACAATTGCAGAGGAATCAGTGGGGATGCAGGTTTCTTTACACTCTACTGCAATTGCCCTCACTAAAGTCTTGGATTTATTTATATTTAACTCAAATATTCACTACTCCATGTTCTGCTCTATAGGCCTGAAAGAAATTGCTCCCTTTGTTCTTCTCCTACCTCTGACCACTCCTTCACTGTATCAGTTGCCGCTCATTTTCCTCTCTCCCTCTTAGGCTACGTTCACACACAGCGTATTTCTGAGTTTTGTGAGGATCTGTTTTTGGTGCAAAAACTGCACCAAGATCAGATCCTCACAAAGTGCAACCTTCTGTGTGTGAATGTCGCTGCGCTTTTCGCCTGTGCTTACCTCGCTGCACTTCCCCAGTGACCGCTGGTGATCTCTCTCCTCATCCCCAGAGGCCGCAACGAGCGCAGCCTCTAGGACCCTGCAGCCTGGATTGTAACTGGGTGACGTTGCTCGATCCCATGGTGCTGTCCAAGGTCCTCCACAGGTTCTACTGCCTTGGTATGGGGGGAGATCAGCGAGTGAGCACTGTGAGGTGAGTAAAAGCGCAGCATAAAAGACGCCATAAAATAGACATGTGACTTCTTTTACGGACCCACTTTTGACCCCAAAAGTGGTTCCGTAAAAGGCGAAGTGTCTGAATGCGAAAAATATTGAAATGCATTTACTTAGCTGAGAGAAGCGATGTCAATGTGTTTCACTGCAATAGCGGATCCATACAAAGAGGACCCGGATGGTGCAATAGCGCATCGTGTGAACGTAGCCTTACTGTCAAGCTTCCTCAAAGCTCAGTTCCTTGACCCCCTCCTCTTCTCCCTATAACTAGCTACTGAAAACATCTGAGCATTTAAAGTACTTTTTTGGGATAAATACAATGATTTAAAAAATAAACAGGTTATTAATGCACAGTACATAATCTAAATAATATTGGGAGCGGTTTAATAACAAAAAAGGACATGACAGGTTCCTATTAAGGAATTTAATGTGAAGGCAGGGTTTATCTGAGTGATGCCATTCTGAATTTAGAAGCTGTCGCTGACCTTCATCTATATTACATGGCGTGTGTAGTCCACCACTCAGCAGTTCTGCTGCTTCTCATAAAGGGGAATCCTGAGTGGAGAACTCATCCTAAAAAGCATATAGATAGGTGATGTCTTGGTTAAACAACCTTTTTAGCTTATTATTTGTGTGACCTTAGGGCTCACGCCTCCAGCTATATTGCAGTTTTGTGCTTCAATTTGAGCCAAGTGTAAGCTTTTCTGATTCCACAAGCTAGGATCCACAAAATGTAATGTGCCTGTGTGCACAGACCCTGGAGTGCTTGGTTGTCCTGACAGCTGACACACGGCACAGTGGTTAAGTGTAGAATAGGGCAATCGAGATACAGTAAATGTTGAATAGATGCTGTCAACAAAAGAAATCACAGGGTTCACCTGACACCTTGCTACTCTGCAGCAGTGAATTAATTATACAAGCCACTGGCATACATTCTTCATAACCTACCTTTTAGGAAACCCAATTACACTATCCATTTTATCTTCTATTTTTAGACGTGATATAAAGTATGGGTCACTGGATGTCGGTCCGTGCTTTGAACAAGCTGTATTGCTCTCTAGCAATAAAAGAATTAATGCTAAGCCCATAATTCTGTTTGATTCACATGGGTGGCTGATGCTGCAACATCTGGCTCCTTTTCACTTACTATATGTGACTACCAGTCAGTATATGCACCTTTAGTCCATTACCCATTGAAATACACATCACTTTGACTGTAAATCAGCTGCTGTTGATCCCTTGGAAACCTGACAATAATGGTGCTTAATCCTGGAATTTGTGGCTAAATATAGCCATATCATATTAAGGAAGAATTAATATAAATTCCACCTCTTTTACTATTATGACAAACTCTTTTTCCTATATATACAGTACACATTTATTACATTCTTTTCCTAAAGACAGAGTATTCTAAACAGGGCCAGGGGCAAGCATTATGTAGAGTAGAGCCAACCTTTGGATTTCAGTACATGCACTGCAGCTATAACGGGAGTTTCCATATGGAACTAGTGAGCTGATGTAACAACTTATTTGAGTGCTGTTTTGTCACAAAACAGCAAGCAAATCCTTATGCCAGCAAAGTGGCTGCAGAAATAATCTGCAGCATGTCAATTCTTTCAGCGTTTTTGCAGCATTTTTCCACCACAAAGGCATGAAAAACGCATGCATAAAATGCACTGAAAACATGTAAAACAAAAATTGTCAAAAACGCTCGTTTGACGTTATCAAATCCAATTTTGCCATAACCAACCGTGATTTTTTTCAATACATGCAGATTAAACATTTAGCCTCATCCATCTTTAGCCCAATGGGGGTGTCCCAGCCAACTGAATTTGAAAAGATTTGTACAAGAGGCTCATCCACAAAAGGATTAATATCTGAAGTGTATAGACTAATTAATTCCCCCCAAAATGATAAATGAATAAAACACTCCTATATGTACAAGTGGAACTCCTTATTGGAGAAATAGATACCCTTTCAAACATGGCAACTAATATAAAAAAAGGTGGCAGAAACATCCACTATACCTTAAGGTGCAGTCACACATAATGATCGCTCCAACGATCCCGACAGCGATAACGACCTGCCGGGATCGCTGGAGCGTCGTTACCTGATCGCTGGGGAGCTGTCAAACAGGCAGATCTCCCCAGCGATCAGGCCCTGGGAGCCACCTCCCACATCACTCCCTGCTTAGCGCTGTCTTGGCAGAGCAGGGAGAACGCTGGTAACTATGATAAACAGCGCGGTATCCGGGCAGCGCACGCTGCTTGGATACCCGCTGTTTATCATAGTTACCTGTGTTCTCCCTGCTTACAGGCAGTGCTAAGCAGGGAGAACGCTGGTAACCATGGTAAATGCCGGGTATCTAGGCAGCGCGCGCTGCCTAGATACCCGGTGTTTACCATAGTAACCAGCCCTGTGAAGTCACAGATCGCTGGTTTCTCGCTGTCACACGCAGCGATGCGTGCTGACCAGCGGGAAACCAACGATCAAAAAATGACCCAGAGCACTTTGCAGCGATCAGCGACCTCACAGCAGGGGCCTGATCGCTGCAAAGTGTCACACATAACAACATCGCTGGAGAGATCGTTGTAACGTCACAGTTACAACGATCTCTCTAACGATATCGTTATGTGTGACTGGGGCTTTATACAGTGCGTTGGGAAAGTTTTTGGCCCCCTTAAACTTTTCAACCTTTTGCCACATTTCAGGCTTCAAACATGAAGATATAAATTCTAATTTTTGGTGAAGAATCAACAAGTGGGACACAATCGTGAAGCAGAACAACATTTTTGGGATATTTTAAACTTTTTTAACAAATAAAAAACTTGAAAAGTGGGGCGTGCAATATTATTCGCCCCTTTAACTTTCAGTGCAGCAAACTCCAGAAGTTCAGTGAGGATCTCTGAATGATCCAATGTTGTGCTAAATGACTGGTAATGATAAATAGAATACACCTGTGTGTAATCAAGTCTCCGTATAAATGCACCTGCTCTATGATAGTCTCAGGGTTCTGTTTCAAGTGCAGAGAACATCATGAAGACCAAGGAACACACTACGCAGGTCCGAGATACTGTTGTGGCGAAGTTTAAAGCTGGATTTGGATACAAAAAGACTTCCCAAGTTGTAAACATCTCAAGGAGCACTGTGCAAGTGATCATATTGAAATGTAGGGAATATCAGACCACTACAAATCTACCAAGACCCGGCCATCCCTCTAAACTTTCATCTCGAACAAGGAGAAGACTGATCAGAGATGCAGCCAAAAGGCCCATGATCAGTCTGGATGAACTGCACAGATCTGCAGCTGAGGTGGAAGAGTCTGTCTATAGGACAACAATCAGTCTACACTGCATAAATCTGGCTTTTATGGAAGAGTGGCAAGAAGAAAGCCATTTCTCAAAGATATCCATAAAAAGTCTCGTTTGATGTTTGCCATGAATGATCCCAAACATAAAGCAAAATCTACAATGGAATGGATCAAAAATAAACGTATCCAGGTGTTAGAATGGCCAAGTCACAGTCCAGACGAGAATCTGTGGAAAGAGCTGAAAACTGCTGTTCACAAACACTCTCCATCCAACCTCACTGAGCTCCAGCTGTTTTGCAAGGAAGAATGGGCAAGTATTTCAGTCTCTTGATGTGCAAAACTGATAGAGACATACCCCAAGCAACTTGCAGCTGTAATCATAGCAAAAGGTGGTGCTACAAAGTATTAACTCAAGGGGCCGAATAATATTGTACGCCCCACTTTTCAGTTTTTTATTTGTTAAAAAAGTTCAAAATATCCAATAAATTTCCTTCCACTTCACGATTGTGTCCCACTCGTTGATTCTTCACTAAAAAATTAGAATTTATATCTTTATGTTTGAAGCCTGAAATGTGGCAAAAGATTGAAAAGTTGAAGGGGGCCAAATGCTTTCACAAGGCACTGTATAAGAAGAATCAATACAATATCATGATGTTTTGTCACCACACCCCAGAATTCCTTAGCAGAATAAACCCCCAGCTCCCAAGCTCGTGTTGGTGCTGTAGTACTTCCATCGGATCACTCTTCCACATATTTGGTTGTTCCCTAGACTCACAATTCTAGGCATCAGAAAAAAAGACTGATACAAGAGACTCTCTTTTTAAGATATGGGTTTTGAACCGATGGTGTACCTTCTTAATGTCACCCTAAGAGGTATTGGAAAAAACACAGCTAAGATGCTACTTGATCTACCGTATTAACAGCTGCCAAATGCCCGATTGCTCTCCACTGGAAATTGCCCAACTTCCTTCCCCCCCATCCTTCTGGGCTCAAAATCATACTTAAGTTGCACATGCAAATACACCTTTCCCCGTTTTATTTTTTTCTTCTTCCCTCTTCCCACCTTACTGTATCTCTCTTTTGGCTCTGTTACTTACTTTTAGTTTAGACGATCTAAGGCACCTTTCACATTAGTGTTATTTGAAATTTGCGGCAGATCTGGCAGCTTTGCCGCATCTGCCTCATAACGGAACACTTGCAGCAAGGCCATTCATTCTCTATGGGACTTGCGGTCAGGTGCAGCAAGTGTGGTTTTGCAGAATCTGGCAGATCCCGCACTTGCGGCAGCACAAAAAAAAACGCTGCTAGCCACGTTTTTGTGACTTTCCACAAGAGCCGAATTGGGCAAAACTGCACTTGCCCACGTGACCGCAAGACTCATAGGGAATGAATGGGGTTTTCCTCAAGTAAGCCATTAAGTGGCAGATGTGGCAAAGCTGCCATATCTTACGCGATCGGCAGAAAACGATGATGTGAAAGCTGCCCAAGTATTGGTGGTTTGCCTGATTACATAGTGATCATTGGACTTCCGGTCCCTCTTTCAAATATCTTCATATAAATCTTATGCTTCCCATTTCAGCTCTGAGTGATGCCGGTGAGGTCGAAATCTCTTAGGCCAGGTTCAAATTGTGTTTGTGCTGTCCATTACAACAGAACCGTTAACTGTTTCCATTGTAAGTAACAGCAAAAGTGACATTTTGAGTCATTTTAGCGTGCATAAGTTTTTGGTACTTCACGTATGCACTACATGAGATGGATAGTTGATAGGATAGGTGATAGGATAGACAGAAAGATAGATGCAAGAAAAGCATTACCAGCCTGCCTGCTCTGTCTCCCTGCTCACTCTCTGCTGCTTTCGGGTCGGTGGGTGAATATTATGAGCTTTATGAGCGGCAGAGAGAGAACGAGCGGGGAGACAGAGCAGGGAGGCTGGTAATGCTTTTTTTGCATCTATCTTTTTTGACTATCATATCTATGTCTCTATCCTATCATCTATTGCAAACACAATATAATGCAGTGCTGCAGATTTCCACAAATCTGTAGCATTGCGATATATTGTGCTTGTTTTCTAACAGACTGAAAAAACGCAGTCTGCGTTTGCCAGTGCGTTTCAATACATACTTGCACACATGCCTATTTTGGCATCACTTAGTATGCATTTGTTGATTGGAAGCCTATTGATAAGTTTCCATGTACTTTACATTGCATTTGTGCTGCTGTCAAACGTGTTAAATGAACAGCACAAACGCAGTGTGAACCTACCCTTATTATTATTTATTTATATAGCGCCATAATATTCCATGGCACTTTACATGTTAATAGGGCAGACTAGGACAAGTAACATAGGAACACTACAAGTAACAATGGCTGTGGACAATTCTAACGTACAGATACAATAGGGGAGAAGATCCTGTCTGTGAGGGCTCACAGTCTGTGAGGGGCGGGGTGGGGATATAGTAGGAGGGGGAGTTGTTGGTCATGAGGCGGTGCGGTGGACCGGGTCTCATTGCTGGTTGTAGGCTTGGCGGAAGAGGTGGGTTTCCAGGCCTCTTTTGAAGGTTCCCAAGGTAGGGAAATGCCTGATGTGGGGCAGCGAATTCCAGAGTATGGGTGATGCACAGAAGAAGTCCTGTATGCAGTTGTGCGAAGAGGAGATGAAGGAGGAGTAGAGGAGGAGTTCTTGGGAGGATCGCAGGTTGCGTGCGGGTAGGTATCGGGAGACCACGTCGGAGATGTATGGAGGGGACAGGTTGTGGATGGCTTTGTATGTCATGGTTAGTGTTTTAAACCGGGATCTCTGGGAATCGGAGCCAATGAAGGGCTTGGCAGAGGGGGAAACAGGGGAGTAGCGGAGAGACAGATGGATTAGACGGGCAGCGGAGTTCAGGATAGATTGGAGAGGTGAAAGGGAGGTAGCGGGGAGGCCGGTGAGCAGGAGGTTGCAGTAGTCGAGGCGATAGATGATGAGAGCATGAGTAAGGGTTTTAGCTGTGTCATGGTCAAGGAAAGTGCGGATCCGAGAGATGTTTTTGAGCTGGAATCGGCAGGACGTGGCGAGGGCTTGGATGTGGGGCTTGAAGGAGAGGCAAGAATCAAGGATAACCCCGAGGCACTTGGCGTGGGGTACTGGGGAGAGAGAGCAGTCGTTGATGATGATGGATTGGTCAGGTAGTGAGGGGGAGCGGCTTGGGGAGAAAACGATGAACTCGATTTTGTCCATGTTCAGCTTAAGGAAGCGAGCAGAGAAGAAGGATATGATGGCGGACAGACATTGTGCAATATTCGATAGTAGGATAGTAGGGAGGTGATGTCAGGTCCAGACAGGTAGATTTGGGTGTCGTCAGCGTAGAGGTGCTACTGGAGGCCATGGGACTCAATGAGTTGCCCTAGGCCGAGAGTATAGATTGAGAAGAGTAACGGTCCTAGCACCGAGCCCTGGGGGACCCCGACAGATAGGGGGTAGGCCGAGGAGGATGTGTGGGAGTGGGTGACGCTGAAGGTCCGGTCCGTTAAGTATGAGGAGATCCAAGAGAGGGCAAGGTCCGTGATGCCAAGAGATTCCAGGATCTGAAGTACAAGGGAGTGGTCAACAGTGTCGAAGGCGGTGGACAAGTCAAGGAGGACAGAGTAGTGGCGCTTGCTTTTGGCAGTCAGTAGGTTATTGGTGACTTTGGTCTTTGGTCAGTGCTGTTTCAGTGGAGTGGAGGGGTCGGAAGCCGGATTGCAGGCAGTCGAAGAGGGAGTAGGAGGAGAGGTGAGAGGACAGCTCAGAGTGGATGTGCTGTTCAAGTAGTTTAGAGGCGAAGGGGAGGAGAGATATAGGGCGGTAGTTGGAGACAGCCGTGGGGTCAAGGGAGGGTTTTTTGAGGATGGGCGTGATCAAGGCGTGTTTGAAGGCTGAGGGGAAGGTGCCGGTGGTGAGTGATAGGTTGAAAAGATGAGTCAGGGGTGGGATGATAACAGAGGAGCGGTTGGGAATGAGGTGGGATGGGAGCGGGTCGTGGGCGCTGGTGGTGATGTGTGATTTTGACAAGAGGGAGGAGAGGTGGTCTTCAGTTATGGTGGGGAAGCAGTTGATGGAAGGAGAGGGCAGTATAGGCGAGATGGGAGGCTGTGGGGACAGTGGATCAAAGCTGCCTCTGATTCTGTCAATCTTTTCTTTGAAGAAGGAGGCATAGTCTTCAGCAGAAATAAGGGGAGATGGAGGGGGAGCGGATGGGTGGAGTAGGGAATTAAAGGTTTTAAAAAGTTGTTTGGGATTGTGGGCCAGGGAGGTTATTAGGGATGAGAGAAAGGTTTGTTTGGCGGTAGCAAGAGTGTTCTTGAAGGCGATGAGGGAATGTTTGAACTGTGCAAAGTGCTCAGTGGAATGTGATTTTTTTCCATCGCCTCTCGGCTACCCTGGATGCTCGTCTCAGGTCTTTAGTGAGGGCGTTGTGCCAGGGTTGCCTGTTAGTCCGTGGAGCGTGGTGTGTGAGGGGTGCGGCTAGGTCGAGGGCGTTGGTTAGCGTGGTGTTGTAGAGGGTGGTGGCAGTGTCTGTCGCGTATGGATGTTATGTCGGTGAGAGAGAGGAGGGATTCAGAGAGTGAGTGTAGATCAATGTGTTTTAGGTTTCTGCGGGGGTGATCGAGTTTTCGGAGAGGGGATGGCATAGTAGGGGAGGAGGGGAGGTGAAGGTCTGTAGATTGGGGTCAGAACTGGGGAGGGATGAGTTTGAGAGGCTAGTGAGGGAGCAAAGACGGATAAAGATGAGGTCCAGCGTGTGGCCGCCTTTGTGGATGGTGGAGGAGGACCATTGGGAGAGTCCGAAGGAGGAGGTCAGGGAAAGAAGATGTAAAGTAGCCAGGTGGTGAAGTGGCCGAGGAAGGTGGAGATGGATCCAGGGGGGCGGTAGATGACGGCCAGCTGGAGGTTACAGGGGAAGAAGATGGGGACAGATTGGGCTTCGAAAGAGGGAAGAGTAGCAGAGGGTGTAGTGGAATAGGGGCGAAGAAGCAGATGTTGGACAGGAGTATGCCGACACCTCCGCCATCTTTGTTAGAGGGGCGGGGTGTGTGGGAAAGACTGAAGCCGCCGTAGGATAGGGCAGCAGGGGAGGCCGTGTCGGAGGGGGTGAGCCAGGTATCTGTGATGCCAAGGAATGAGAGTTTATTAGAAATAAAGAGTTCATGGATGTATGGGAGTTTATTACAGACTGAGTGGGCGTTCCAGAGTGCGCCTCGCAGGAAGATTGGGGGAGCGGGGGCTGGGAGGATGGGTCTAAGGTTGGTGAGATTGCGAGGGAGGGTGATGGGGAGGTTACGAGGGTTGGTGGTGGGTTGTGGGGGTGGGGTGTAGGTGACTGTGGGAATATGGCGGGGGGGGGGCCGGGATTAGGGGAAATGTCGCCAGCGAGTAGGAGGAACAGGGAGAGAGTTACCAGGTGAGTGCAGGAGAGTTTACGTGGTGGGCGTGCCTGTTTGGAGATGGAGGATTGAACGTGAAGGAATAGTTCACAGAAATGGGTGAGGTGGTTAGGTAGGATGGAGGGTGAGAGAAGTACTTTGTTGCTGGGTGGTGGGATGAGCGGAGGTAGTAGGAAGTGGAGAAGGATGGGAGTGAGAGTGCAAAGGAGGGGAAACATGGTGGGTGGGGGCAGGGGTTACAGGGGTCGGATGCAGCAGGGGTCGGGTGCAGTGGGAAAGAGCTATAGTGGTGGACGAGTGGTCAGTGGTGAAGAGCAGTCCGGGGTGGGATGCCACCAAGGGATGAGCTACAGTCCAGGGGAGATGTGGCTGAAGATGAGATCGAGCAGTCTGGGACAAGATGGTGGAGCCGAGGACGAGGTGAAGGAGCCGGGAATGAGAAGGTGCAGCGGTGATGCAGGGTTGAGATGCAGACCAGGGGGGATGTAGCTGGAGATCAGATGGGGCATTCAGGCACTAGATCAGAGGTCCCCAAATCCAGGCCTCAAGGGCCGCCAACAGTGCTGGTGAGATCGAGCAGTCTGGGACAAGATGGTGGAGCCGAGAACGAGGTGAAGGAGCCGGGAATGAGAAGGTGCAGCGGTGATGCAGGGTTGAGATGCAGACCAGGGGGGATGTAGCTGGGGATCAGATGGGGCATTCAGGCACTAGATGATGCACCCCGAGCGAGGTGGATTGGCCGGGGACGAGATGATGGGATGCTGCAGCCATGGGATGAAATGATGCAACCGGAGGACGAGGGGGTGGGGTGTAGGTGACTGTGGGAATGTGGTGGGAGAAGCTGGGATTAGGGGAAATGTCGCCAGCGAGTAGGAGGAGCAGGGAGAGAGTTAGCAGGTGAGTGCAGGAGAGTGTACGTGGTGGGCGTGCCTGTTTGGAGATGGAGGATTGAACGTGAAGGAATAGTTCGGAGAAATGGGTGAGGTGGTTAGGTAGGATGGAGGGTGAGAGAAGTACTTCGTTGCTGAGTGGTGGGATGAGCGGAGGTAGTAGGAAGTCGAGATGGATGGGAGTGAGAGTGCAAAGGAGGGGAAACATGGTGGGTGTAGGTAGGGGTTACAGGGGTCGGATGCAGCAGGGGTCGGGTGCAGCGGGAAAGAGCTATAGTGGTGGACGAGTGGTCAGTGGTGAAGAGCAGTCCGGGGTGGGATGCCACCAAGGGATGAGCTACAGTCCAGGGAGATGTGGCTGAAGATGAGATCGAGCAGTCTGGGACAAGATGGTGGAGCCGAGGACGAGGTGAAGGAGCCGGGAATGAGAAGGTGCAGCGGTGATGCAGGGTTGAGATGCAGACCAGGGGGGATGTAGCTGGAGATCAGATGGGGCATTCAGGCACTAGATCAGAGGTCCCCAAATCCAGGCCTCAAGGGCCGCCAACAGTGCTGGTTTTCAGGATTTCCTTAGTATTGCACAGGGCTTGGAATTACCTGTGCAGATGATCGCATTAGCACCTGTGCAATGCTAAGGAAATCCTGAAAACCTGCACTATTGGCGGCCCTCGAGGCCTGCAGTTGGGGACCTCTGCACTAGATGATGCACCCCGGGCGAGGTGGATTGGCCGGGGACGAGATGATGGGATGCTGCAGCCAGGGGATGAAATGATGCAACCGGAGGACGAGGTAATGAAGCCAGTATGTGGAGGAACAGTAGTCAGGAGGAGGTAAGATGGCTGGGGAGGATGGGTGGAGAGATGACTAGCTCCTTGTTGGAGGGATTTAAAGCGAACCTGTCATCCCCCCTGGACATCAAAAGCTATAATAGCCACCTTCTGCATCACTAAGGCTGCATTCAGGGAAGGTGGCTATAGGCTTTTGATGCCCTATATACAGTTAAATATTCACTTATATAACTGCTTACAGTTTAGAAGACATAAGACTGGGAGGCGGGGTTTCGCGCTCCTCCGACCCGCCCCTCTTGTCAATCAGCCTGGTTGCCTGCTGCTGCCTCCCCTCACAGTTTAGCATGAACGCGCGCCTCCGTTCTCCTCTATGGCACCGCGCATGCACTGTGCGCCGGGTGTCCAGGAAGTCGTCGGGCTGCGCGCACAGCGCATGCGCGGTGCCATAGAGGAGAACGGAGGCGCGCGTTCATGCTAGACTGTGAGGGGAGGCAGCAGCAGGTGACCAGGCTGATTGACAAGAGGGGGCGGGTTGGAGGAGCGCGAAACCCCGCCTCCCGGTCTTAGGTCTTCTAAACTGTAAGCAGTTATATAAGTGAATATTTAACTGTATATAGGGCATCAAAAGCCTATAGCCACCTTCCCTGAATGCAGCCTTAGTGCTGCAGAAGGTGGCTATTATAGCTTTTGATGTCCAGGGGGGGTGACAGGTTCGCTTTAAGGAGTTAATAAGAAATGAAGTAGTAAGGGGTGGTAGTGAATAGAAAAGAAACATTGTGGCGGCTTTCTATTCCTTGACCTTCCAGTCATGTCCAGTCCATTTCTAATCTATTTCTAAGTATTTTACTTAGAAAGTGTACTTTGAAAGATTTAGTTTGAAAGATACATGGATCAGACAAGTCTGGATCAGACTTGTGGTTCTGAATATATCCTTAGACAAGAACATGGCTCTCTTGCTGTTTTAGTGATAATGCCCTATCAAACGTGCGATTATATCACCTCATTTTGTACATGTTAATTGTCATAACTTGGTAACTCTTAAAAATTGCAATAAAAATTACAGTTTTAAAAAAACTGACTAAGGGCCCTTTCACATCAGCGTTTTTTTCAAATCGCGGCAGACGCGGTGAAAAAACCGCATCTGCCGCGATTACCGCATACCGGCTGCACTTGCGGCACGGTTGCGGTAAACGCCATACAAGGTATAGGCGGACTTGCGGCAGGTGCGGCAAGTGCGGTTTTGGCACTTGCGGCAGGTGCGGCCGCGAAAAAAAATGCTGTCAGCGGCGTTTTTTTTCGCGGCCGCACCAGCCGCAAGTGCCAAAACCGCACTTGCCGCACCTGCCGCAAGTCCGCCTATACCTTGTATGGCGTTTACCGCAACCGTGCCGCAAGTGCAGCCGGTATGCGGTAATCGCGGCAGATGCATTTTTTTCACTGCATCTGCCGCGATTTGAAAAAAACGCTGATGTGAAAGGGCCCTACAACTGCTTTCACATCAGCGTTTTTTTTTAAATCGCGGCAAATGCGGTGAAAAAAACGCATCTGCTGCGATTACCGCATACTGGCTGCACTTGCGGCACGGTTGTGGCACAGTTGCAGCAAGCCCCATACAATGTATATGCGGGCTTGCGGCAGGTGCGGCAAGTGCGGTTTTGGCACTTGCGGCAGGTACGGCCACGAAAAAACCGCGGCTGACCGCGTTTTTTTTTTCGTGGCCGCACCTGCCGCAAGTGCCAAAACTGCACTTGCCGCGCCTGCCGCAAGCCCGCATATACATTGTATGGGGCTTGCCCCAACCGTGCTGTAAGTGCAGCCGGTATGCGGTAATCGCGGCAGATGCGGTTTTTTCACCGCATCTGCCGCGATTTCAAAAAAACGCTAGTGTGAAAGTACCCTAATCTGTTAACTGAACTGTTTAGACCAGGAAACTAAACTCTCATTATCACGCAATAATTGTTAATACCTCTTGTTTGGAGCACATTTCCTGGGATTGCTTGTTTGATGGATGAGTACTTAATTTATGGACATATTTGTATTGATTTTTTTTGCCTGTGTGGATTGGATGGGTTGTTACTGACATCTGGTGAGTAATTCATGCCACCTTTAGAAATATATTAACTTTGAAAATTGGTGACGTGTTCAATACTTATTTCACCAGCTGTATATGCCCAAATGGCTGTAAATTCGGGAAGGGAGACCTAAGGTCAGTTTGTGTACTGCGGTCCGTTTAAGGACCATGAAATACAGTCATCTGAACCTTGTTTAAGGGAGAAATAAAAATAAAGCCAGCTGTCAGGCTGCAGCCAGTAACACAATTTCTTCCAATGTAATTGCTCATTAGTTGCATCTCGCTTTATTCTGTTTATATGTAGAAACTCTTTCTTGTCTTAATTCCCATTTTCTCTTTTATCCTCTAAGTAGTTTTTACTGTACCAGTGTCATATACATTGCTTCAGATTAGCATAATTTTTCTTCTCACAGACACAAACGATGTGACCCATTTTTCCACAACTTGCGTCATATCTCATGTTTAAAATTTTGTAGGTCGCCCCCCTGCCCCCTTCTTAGTACTTGAAGCGTGATTTGTTACGCTGCATGCTTTTACTTTGTACCAGAAGATGGTGCTGCAGTTGGTTCAAAGCAGAATATTCTGTAGAGTTGGGGATGGCTCATATTTTATGTACTGCTAATTCTTTCTGTAAAAAGACTGTGACATGTTACATTCATTCACCGACATGAAATACCAGTTATACAATGGTAATACTGTTATAATACATCAGTTGTATTGAAAATTGTTACACGCATAATATTTCTTCTCCATTTACTATGCGACATCCAGGGCACGGGTTTTCACCTGAGAGTTTTGTCTTGTCACAAAATAAAGGCTAAAGCTCCTATGCCTATCCTGTGCCAGGCTGTATACCTTGGTTACACTGGGCACAATGCTATAGGCTGCCAATGCACTTCAGTGTGTTATAAGCAATCTCACCAATGCACCTGCACACAAAATCAGCTACTTACTAGCTCTATTGGAAAGAACTTGTAGGCACTGAGCATGTTCAGTCACCACTTCTAGACTTCAGTTTTGGCTGGTATAACCTATGTAATGTGACATAAACCATAAGATAAAAAATCCCTCTGTTCTTGAGTAAGGAGAATTATTTTTATAAGTAATGTCAAGTCCCTACCAGAGCCTCCTGTGACTTCAATCACTAGGCACCACCGTATTCACTCGATAGGGCCTACTGGTGATAGAGGTGACACATTTTCTGCAGAGCCTGCTCCTGCAGCTTCTTCGGTTACTTGACATCGCCATATTCCCCCTTTAGGTGGTGCTGATGATAGAGGAGCCATCTTTGCAGGCAATTCTGGAAAGCTTAGGCTACACTCAGCCACAAGGGTTAGAATGGCTTGGACCTTTAGTACTTCACAGTCTGACAGCATTAATATGTGGGCGGTCCAGGTGAAGTAATTATCTCCTAAGCTCCAGCCTAGCGGAAAGTACCAAACTTTACATGTACCTTCAACTTCCTGCAAGCCACTAGTAATAGCTTTGGTTTTTCTGACTAGTCCTGTATTGCATCAAGTGTTTACTGGCTTTACCTTAGCCTGCTTTTGTACTATTCTGCTTTCTCACGATTTTGCACTTTACTGCTATCTCGGTTTTGACCCAGCTTCCTGACTGTGCTTTTGAATCCTGATTTTGTCCTTGTCCTGACGTTCCAGCTTTGACCCTGCTTGTCAGCCATTTCTGTATCTTGCCTGCAGCCCTTCCATAGATAGCAATCTCCTGGACCCTGTTGTTAATCCAGATCCCTATATAGGGGTTAAAGGATGTAAGGTCACTCAGGGTTCTGCCTAACAGAGTGGCTTGTGCCGGTAACCTCGGACAAACATCACAGGTAAGTTGCTTGCTTTCACAAGTACGTTGCTGTTTTACACATAAAAGAAAATGAAAATATCCCTTAATAATAATAATCATCTTTAATTATATATCGCCAGCATATTCCACAGTGCTTTACAATTCAGAGGTTCGTATACAAACAGTCATAAGTAATGTTATCAAAGAATGCAATAATTAAAGCAAAATAATGACGACCCTGCTTTTAAGATCTTACAATCTAACAATGAGGTGAGGGTGACACAAAGTACAGGTGCTTATTTACAATAGTGGTCCAGCCAGCCCAAGGAAACGGGAAACAGACAAGAGCTACATGAGTGATCACCAGCCACTCTTTGTAATGCTTTTGAGTTTGGTGGAGCAAATAGGCCAAACCCAAATTATTTCTACCAGGCAGCATGACATGCCGCCCCAAAAAGATGTGTCCCTAGGGAGTGCCCGAAACCATGCAAGCTGTGGAAATACCCAATCTCCCAGAGCAGAGCACTCCAGAGAACCGGTGCAGCTCGGGAGAAGTCAGGAGTGGGAGGCCCAGACCAATGCAGAAGCCAGCCTAAAGTCGGCTCCAGAGCGAAGAGAACGGGTGGTGCGACAGACAGAGATAGAGTCTTGTGTTTTGTTAATGGTGGGACAGAAAGTGGCTCTGCTATTATCATCGAGTCAAGAATGTGGGTGGTAGTTTTAAGGTCAGAGTCTGGTTGAGGATTCAGTGCAAATACCCTTGGAAGGAAATGTTTAGAGGGGTCTCTAGTGTAGGTTAGCCAAAATAGATTACATATTCAGGATTCACTCTTGGAAGGGGCTCAGTTTTCTATGTAATCATCAGTTGTAATGATTACCCAGCATCCTGCAAAATAAGTTGAAATGCCAAATTGAAAGGTGGCTGCTGATAGCCATGTATGTCAGTCCTTGAGTGAGCTGGGATAACCACTAATAGATGTTGCTGCACGTCCTGTTGAAGCTAGTGGTAATTGAAAAGTCATTACATATAAGATTTCTGGTGTCAGATACAGCAAACAGGAAAATAGTTTACAGAACATAACCACAGACACCACAGAGCAATGAAGCACACAATAAGGCACGATGAAAGGACTAAATTTAGAAAGCTTACAGTCCTTCTGGAAGACAGCGCTGTCTGGAACAGGCGTACATAGGCTGCTGGAGTTCTGATAGTGACAGTCTTTGAATATAAGGCAGATCCCAGGGGTAATATAGAATATAACTAATCCTTATTAAATGTTTCACACTGCCAGCTACATTATTCAGCTTCAATCTTTGGAAAAAATGACATTTCTCTCCAAATAAGAAGCATTCCCTCACAGATTAATATGTGACTACACAATCACAGGATATAGCTACTGTAGTACATAGCTAGGAGGAAAATATTTTTATTCTCACAATTGTCTGTTTAGATAATCTATCCATCTATTTTTCTCATAAATCTATAATCATCTTTATAATTCTCCATTTCTATATCTATCAGGCTCAGAAATTGTCTATCATCCTCCTCAGTATGCCATCTGTCCATCCCTATCTGTCTACAGTTGAAACCAGATGTTTACATACACTATATAAAAAGACACATATACATGTTTTCTCACTATTTGACATGAAATCAGAATGAACCTTTCCTGTTTTAGGACATAATTATTTACATTTGCTAAATGTCAGAATAATAAGAGAGAATATTTAAGGCATTTTTATTACTTTCTGCAAAGTCAAACGTTTACATACATTTTATTAGTGTTTAGTACCATTGCCCTTATAACTGTATAACTTGGTTAAAATGTTTTGGATATCCTTCCACAAGTTTCCCACAATAGTTGATAGGACTTTTGGGCCCATTCCTCCTGACAGAACTGGTGTAACTAAGCCATGTTTTCAGGTCACCTTGCTCGCACCTGCCTTTTCAGCTTTGCCCATAAATTTTCAATAGTATTGAGATCAGGACTTTGTGATGGCCACTCCAAGGCATTGACTGTTATCCTTAACCCACTTTGTAACCAGTTTGTCTGTATAGTTTGAGTCATTGTCCATTTGGAAGACCCATTTCCACTCAAGCTTTAACTTCCTTGCTGATGCCTTGAGATATTGCCCCAGTATTGCCACATAATCCTCTTTCCTCATGAGGCCATCTATTTTGTGAGGTTTATCAGTCCTTCCTGCAGCAAAACAACTCCACAAAATGGTGCTTCCACCTCCGTGTTTCAAAGTTGAGATGGTGTTCTTAGGCATCCAAGCTTCTCCCTTTTTCCTCCAAACGTAACGAAGGTCATTATGGCCAAACAGTTCAGTTTTAGTTTTGTTAGACCACAGGACATAGCTCCAAAAATGTAGGTCTTTGTTCCTGTGTATTGGCAAACATTAATCTGGCTTTTTTATGTTCCTTTTGGAGTAATGGCTTCTTTTTGGCATAGTGGCCTGTCAGCCCATGTTGATACAGTATTTGTTTCACTGTGGATTATGACACAATCTCACCAGCTTCCGCCATAATCTTGACAAGGTCTTTTGATTTTGTTCTTGGGTTGACATGCACATGCTGGACCAACACTGAAAAAGAAAAATCAGAAAATATCTGACAGAATACTGGTGTTTAGTAATGCTGGTTATGCTCACCTTAGGAGGTTGTGAACAGTTACAACCACCATAAGGGTATAGATATGGTTACTGCACGTCTCCACTTTAATATAAAGATCTTCCAATAATTAGGAAATGGATTCCACCATGCGCTGCCGATCAAGAAGGCAATATACGTGGTCTTTAAGGAGATTTGCTGGCCACTTGTTTCGTAGCTAGCTTGTTACTTCCTTAGGGCACGCATCTTTACACTGTCTGAATAAGACACCCATATTTAAATAGGATACAATGGCGGGAAATTCAAGCAAAAACAACCCACTACTCGTAGCAGGTCTAACAACGGTTTTGCCAATACAGGAAAGTAAAACATATACACAGTACATAAAAAACATATGACACAGCAATTAACAACCAATAACATGAAACAAAATTAAAATTAATTTCTTTAAAAAACCTTTTTGCATTTAAACATATAAAAGAAGGGAGACATCAGGATTGAACCACAATCTCAATCACAAGCATAAAAACATGAATCAGGTACACCAACTGAACCACTAGCCCATTAGACAATCAGGATCATTTAGAAAACTAAAATTGTAAATTGCTCTCTTAAAATCATAGTGTATTGAATCACATTTAAAATGTTTTCCTGCTAAAAGGTCATATTTGTCTCCATCTTGTAAAGATTGCTAAAAATCACCTGAAAAGCTCAATTGGAATTAAATTCCTACACTTATTGTACCCATCCTGATGTTTTAAATTTATTGAATACATCCAATAAATCTCCTTAAAGACCACATATATTGTCTTATTGATCGACAGCGCATGGAAGAATCCATTTCTTAATTATTGGAAGATCATGTCGGATGAAAGCACGTTCATCTCTGGACACAGAACCCATCTCCTTCCTAAGCGGTATGATGGCTAGACATTCCCACCTTGTTTGTACTTTCGTATATTGTTTATACAGATGAATAAGGCACCATCAGGTATCTGGAAATTGCACCCAAGGATGAACCATACTTGTGCATTTCTGGTGTGCATTAAAATACATGCACAAGTGTGTCTCTAATTAACTCAGATGTTGCCAATATACCTACCAGAAGCTTCCAAACATATTACATCATCATCCCAAATTGTTTTAAGACATAGTAATCTTAGTGTATGTAAACTTGTGACTTTGCAGAAAGTAATATAAATGCCTTAAAATATGATCTCTCATTATTCTGGCATTTGGCAAATATAAACAATTACAGTAATCCTAATTGAACTAAAATTATAAAAGTTTATTCTGATTTCATATTAGGTAGAAAAATATGCATATGTGTCTTTATATAGTGTATGTAAACTTTTGGTTTCAACTTTATTGGTTCACAGCAAGCAGGGCTGCCACTAGGAATTTTGGGGTCCCTTACTGGCAAAATTTCGGGGCCCCCCTGAGACTCCACCCCATCTCAGCCTCCACCCAGGCTCCACCTCCACCCCTCGAACCTTCCAAAGTTTCACCGCCCACTATTTTGTAAAACTCCACTTCTGCACCACATCCTCACCAATCAAGCATTCATTTTTTTCTATACATTGTTCTTTATTAGAGCTGAGGAGGGATGTGAATAATAAGGCTATGTTCACACATGCACATTTTTGAGCGCTTTTTTTGCCTGCACTTTTCAAAAAAGCGCAATGTGCCTCTCTGTCTGCTGGCAAAGTGACTGTGAAATTCACTTTGCCTTTCAGACACGGCGTAAAAATATGCAGCGCTTTTATAGGAGAAATCGCGGGCGTAAAAAGAATTGACATGTCAATTCTTTGCGCAGCTGCGCCTGCCCTTTCTCCCATAGTGGCCTGCACTGCAGGATCTGATATCACAGAGGGGGGAGGAAGAATCCTGGTTCCTCCTCCCCTCTGTGACATGTATGTCAGCCCCATTTGATTTCGCAGTGTATTAATATACACTGCGAAATCTTACTAAAAGGAATCCTAATGTGTTTGAAACAATAATGAATGAATACTTACCATCCGGTGGGTGGTCGGGGAGCTAGGAGCCAGCACAACCAAACCTGCAAGGACCTTGCATGATGTCATTGGGCGCTGATTGGCCGCTCACGGTCATGTGATATGTGACATCATATGACGCACACATCACATGACTACGAGCGGCCAATCAGCGCCCAATGGAATTCTTCAAATTACAAGTTGGATCCCAGGGTTTAAAATCAATCAAATTCATCAAAGCATAGAGAGAAAGACATTTCTTCCTTGACCATTATCTGTTAAAATGGAAACATGTTATGCTGTGTATCATTAATTAATGCTCTCTTAAGCCAGTATTTTGAAATGTGTCTTCAGAATAAACCTCCGGTCCCTAATAAGGAAATACTGTGGTATGAAAAAGTATTTGCCCCTTTCTGATTTCTTTTTTTTTGTTTGTTTGTCACACTTAAATGTTTCAGATTACCGAACAAATTAAAATATTAGACTAAAGGCCCCGTTACACAGTACGAGATCATGAACGATATCGCTCAAACGTCATGGGATTGGAGTCGTTCAAACAACATCGTTAAGACATTGTTGCGTGTAAGACCGAGATATGACTACAGTAAACCGTTGGATCGTTGATCGCAGATTTGAGAACATGTTCTTAAATCAAATGATCCTCGATCAGCCAACGTGCTGCATCGTTGTGTGTGACACCGTGATAATGATGTCGTTAACGACTTCTATTCACATCAGTGAACAAGTATCGTTCACTGGGTTGTGCGAACGATAGCTGCTCGCCACATCGTTGGTGCTTCGTCCACGATATCTAGATGTGTGACATCTCACCAACGATGTGAAAAAGATGTCCTAACGAACGACATCATTGGTGATATCTTAACGACACTGAAGTGTGTAACGGTACCTTAAGCTAACACAAGTAAACACCAAATGTAGTTTGTAAATGAAGGTCTTTATTATTAAGGGAATAAGAAATCCAAATCTACAGAACCCTATGTGAAAAAGTGATTGCCCTCTAAACCTAATAACTGGTTGGCCAACCCTTATCACAAATACTTGATTGCAGTTGTTGCTGCTAACTGGCAAGCAGTCTTTTACAACACTTTGGAATAATTATGGCCACTCATCTTTGCAAAATTGTTGTAATTCTGCCATATTGGAGGGTTAACGGGCAAGAACTTCCTTTTTAAGGTCATGCCACAGCATCTTAATCAGATTGAGGTCAGGATCTTGGCTAGAGCACTCCAAAGTCTTAATTTTATTTTTCTTAAGCCATAAGAGGTGGACTTGTGTGTTTTGGATCATTGTCCTGCTGCATAAAGAAAGTGCCTTTCAGCTTGAGGTCACAAAGAGATAGCTGGACATTGTCCTTCAAGATTTCTTGGTAGACAGCAAAATTCATGGTTACATTTACAAAAGCAAAGCAGTAAAACAACCCCAGACTATTGTGGCGCCCCTGCGTACAGGTGGCCACAGAAGGGTACTGCAGCCAGGCAGTTAGGACATAGTAAACACTACACCCTCACAGCCCACATCCCCACGCATAGGAGGGGTCGCATCCAGCCCTGAGGTTAGAGACTATATGAGACCAGAGGGGTGGTGGATGAGGAGTGGGTTGGGCACACCAGAAGGTCAGGTGACTGACAGTATATAGAGAGGGGGAGGAGTGAAGGAGTTCAGTAGGCTGAAGTAGCTGAGATGCAAAGATCAAGAGGGGCAGAGTGAGCTGAGATAGAAAGGCCACAGAACAGCAGGAGGTTGAGCTGAAGCTGAGCAGGAGAGAGCCGCACGTCCTGGAAGAGCCTAAGCTGAGGAGCGCAGACCCGTACTGAGCCAATGCGAGCCAGATGGGGGGGAAAGCCCGTCCGAGATGCTGAAACCACCAGGAGTGTGAGAGAGCCGAGAGGGACGGTGTAACCCGGGGCCCTAGTATTACAGCTCAAGCAACCAACTGCAGGCGGAGTAGCCCTCATATACTGGAAGGAACACAGAGGAAGGAGCCTGGCAGAGCCTCGTGCTAGAGGACTGTTGCAGGCTGGGCTAGAGCAGAGTGTCGGCTCTGAAGGGGACCAACGATTCACCCGGTAACCCCAGATTCACCGACGGGGAGCTTCAGTTTCAGGCTGGAGTTCCTAACCCAAAGGACAGGCAGCTAAGTGACGCACTAGGACTCACAGAAGCCGGAGTCACCGCCATACTGTCCAGCGTTCACACACACCCGTGTAAGGGAGAGAGTAAAAGCCCGGAAAGGTACACTAAGAGACTGTGTGAGGGGTCACAAGGAGAGAGGAGCCTGGCTGCAGGAGAGCAGGGAACCCGGAAAGGGAGTAGAGAGCAACTGTGTGCTAAAGACTGTGAATAACCTGTAACTTGCTTGAAAGACCTTAAGTAAAGCCTTGGAAACCCTGAACAGCCTCTTGCCTACTTCCATCTGCAGACCCTTTCTCCCATACAGGCTTGCACCAAGAAGACCTCAACCTGCAGAGCCACAGCCTGTCAGCACCAACGCTGAGGAGAGATCCCTGCAGTGTCTGCAAGTAAGTGTGCTCCAACAACACACACACACCATAGACTTTAACTCCTTACTGCCCCGGGGGATACAGTTCCCCCCACTGGAACTATACCACCACCGCTGCCCTCACATCACCCCCGGAGGTTCTGCAGCAGCGGCGGCCCCATCGCTGGCCGCACCAAGTGGGTGGCGTCACCCGTGACAATCCCTTGTAAATATTCCCCTTTTATTGTGCTGAGCCAGGGACACGGTCCGGACCAGGCCACCAGTGACATCCCCAGCAGCAGATCGGTCCGGTACCGAGTACCCCACGTCCCTTGGGGCTCCACACTATCATATTACCACCACCAAATTTTATCTTTGGTATGATTTTCCGTTTCTAAAATACTGTGTTACTTCTACACCAGATGTAATAGGACATACACCTTCGGTTTAATTTCTGTATTGTCAGTCCAAAAAATGTTTCTCCCAAAAGTCTTCGGGATCATCAGCATGTTTTCTGGCAAAACTGAGACGAGCCTTTGTTCTTTTTGCTCAGTAGTGGCTTTCTTTCATCTTGGAACTCTATCATGCATGCTATTTTTGCTCAGTCTCTTTCTCATGGTGGAGTCATGAACACTGACCTTAACTGAGGCAATTGAGACATCCAGATCTTATATGTTGTTGTGGTGTCTTTTGTGACCTATTGGATGAGTCGTCACTGCACTCTTGGGGTACTTTTGGTTAGCTGGGCACTCATGGGAAGGTTTTTGCCATTTGTGATTAATGGCTTCACTTTGGTTCGCTGGAGTACTACAGCTTTTGAAATGGCTTTAATTATAACCTTTTCCAGACTGGTAGATCAGTTACTTTTTCATTTTTCTGAATTGCTTTGGATTGTGTCCTGATGTCTAGTTTTTGAGGATCTTTTGGTTGTAATTCACTTTTTTTCAGGCAGGTCACATTAAAGTGATTACTTGATTGAGAACAGATGTGGCAGTAATCAGACCTGGATGTGGTTAGGGATATTGAACTCTGCTTCCCAAATCTACTTATATAATCGGCAGTTTTGGGATTTGGGCGTTGTAGCCCAATCCCAAGATGCTTTGCGGTACTGCGAGCGTCATCGCGAGCCGCAGCCGCACTATTGTAAAAAAAAAAAGATTTCCTCACCTCTCCCCGAGCCCCCGCCGTCTCCCGCCGTCTTCCTCCAGCCTACAGGACCTGCGGTGATGTCAGAGTCACGTGACACCAGCTTACTCCATGGTAACCGCGGGTCACGTGACTCTGACATCACCGCAAGTCCTGAACTGCTGTAGAAGAGCTCTGCAGGCACCGGGAGCCTGCGGGAGCCACCGGGAGCCTGGAGGAAGACGGCGGGGGCTCGGGGTCAGGTGAGCATAATATTTTTTTATTTTTTTAACCCCTGCCTTGCTGGAGCGCCGCCACACACGCCTGTATACTCTGCCACCACCACACACGCCTGTATACACTGCCCCCACCACAGACACCTGTTTACTCTGCCACCACCACACACGCCTGTATACTCTGCCGCCACCACCACAGATGCCTATATACTCTGCCGCCACGACCGACGCCTGTATACTCTGCCGCCACCACCGACGCCTGTATACTCTGCCACCACCACCGACGCCTGTATACTCTGCCACCACCACCGACGCCTGTATACTTTGCCACCACCATACACGCCTGTATACTCTGCCACCACCACACACGCCTGTACACTCTGCCACCACCACACACGCCTGTATACTCTGCAACCACCACACACACCTGTATACTCTGCCACCACCACACACGCCTGTATACTCTGCCACCACCACACACGCCTGTACACTCTGCCACCACCACACACGCCTGTACACTCTGCCACCACCACACACGCCTGTACACTCTGCCACCACCACACACGCCTGTACACTCTGCCACCACCACAGCCGCCTGTACACTCTGCCACCACCACAGACGCCTGTATACTCTGCCACCACCACAGACGCCTGTATACTCTGATACCCACAGAGCCCTTTATATACTCTGCTACCCACAGAGCCCCCTGTATACTCTGCTACCCACAGAGCCGCCTGTATACTCTGCTACCCACAGAGCCGCCTGTATACTCTGCTACCCACAGAGCCGCCTGTATACTCTGCTACCCACAGAGCCGCCTGTATACTCTGCTACCCACAGAGCCGCCTCTATACTCTGCTACCCACAGAGCCGCCTCTATACTCTGCTACCCACAGAGCCTTCTCTATACTCTGCTACCCACACAGCGGCCTGTATAATCTGCTACCCACAAACCCGCCTGTATACTCCGCTACCCACAGACCCGCCTGTATACTCTGCTACCCACAGAGCCGCCTGTATACTCTGCTACCCACTGACCTGCCTGTATATAAACAATTCATTTCACCCTGCTCCCGATGCAATTGCATCGGGCCTTTTTACTAGTATGTGATAAACCACAGTTAATTTATGTTTTAAGTGGTGGGAAGGGGGCAATAACTTTTTCACACAGGGCCCTGTAGATTTGGATTTATTTCCCTTAATAATAAAGACCTTCATTTACATAGTTACATAGGTTGGAAAAACACCATGGTCCATTAAGTTCAGTCTTCCTCCAATTATATATTTTTGTCACTCAATCATTTATAACCAACCGTATTATATGAGGAAATCATCCAGCCCTATTTTAACCCTTCACGACCTATGACGTTGTACAACGTCATGGGCCGCGTCCCGATGTTTGATGTGAGATCCAGCGTGGAGCTCAGATCAAACACCCAACCAGGGGCGGAACTACCGTGGTGCAGCCTGTGCAGCTGCACCAGGGCCCCGACCTGCTAGGGTGCCCCTTGAGCCTGCAGGGGGGCCCCCAGCCGCCCCCATGACCCTGTTCCAGTGTGCCAGAGGAGAAGGGGTTAACCGAGGGAAGCTTCCTGCTTCCCCTGGCTGAGCCCGCCCCTCCTCTCCTCTGCTGCTGCTCCGGATCCTAGGGGCTCACACGATGCAGGATGCAGGTAGGAGCCGGCGGTCGCATCACAACCCCCCCATCCTTGCTGGCGGCCGCATCATAACCCCCCCATCCTCACCGGCGGCCGCAGTAGCGGAAACCACCCCCCCCGATCCTCGCCCGCGGCCGCGATCGTTAGATAGCATCCCCCCCCCCGGTCCCCAGTGTCCACACCGTCTGCACCAGGGCCCCCCGGTGGCACGGTCCGCCACTGCACCCAACATCTCAGCTGATCTCATCAGCTGAGATGTCGGGATAACAGCACCAATCAGATCCATGAACCGATCGGTGCTCTTAACCCTTTGGATCCTGCTGTCAATCACTGACAGCGGGATCCAAAGGTGCCGCTGCGGGGAACGCTCCGTTCCCCGCCTGCACCGGAGATCTGGCACTCACGTGACACCCCAGAAACTGTCACGTAGCACTTCTGGTGAGTGGTTGGTAGGCGCTGCCAACCACTCAATGTCCCCAATTCTGACAGATACCGATGAGCTACAGCTCATCGGTATCTGTCAGAAGCAATCGGACGGTGGAGCAGGGAGCCTCTCTATGGGGTGGTGTAAAAATAAGAATTAATGAAGAAATAAAGGTTTTATAAAAATGAAAAAAAACAAAATATGAAAGTTCAAATCACCCCCCTTTTCACCCAGTCACAATAAAAGTATTAAAGAAATAAACAAAAATACACGTTTGGTATCGCCGCATTCAGAATCGCCTGATCTATCAATATATAAAATCAATTAATGAGAGCCGTAAAAAAAGGTCCAATTGCCAAAATTACGTTTTTTTGGTCGCCGCAACATAGCTATAAAATGCAATAACGGGCAATCAAAACAGCGCAACCAACAAAAAATAGTATCATTAGCAATGTCAGCTCAAGACGCAAAAAATAAGCTGTCACAGCCCCAGATCCTGAAAAATAAGGACGCTACGGGCCGCAGAATATGGCGCAAAAAGTGTGATTTTTTTTCTTCAAACTTTTGAATTTTCTTCACCACTTAGATACCAGTAAAGGTATACATGTTCGGTATCTATGAACTTGTACTGACCCAAGACATCACCCAGTCACATCGGTTTTACCATATAGTGAACATGGCGACTAAAAAACCCAAAAAACCAATGTGTAATTGCACTTTTTTTGCAATTTCACTGCACTTGCAATTTTTTTGTAATTTCCCTGTACACTATATGGTAACATAAATTATTGCATCTGAAAGTACAACTCGTCCTGCAAAAAACAAGCCGTCATATTAGGGATGAGCGAGTCTACTCGCTAGGACTCGTTACTCGGCGATTCTTAAGGGACTCGCTGGACTCGGTAATCGGCGAGTCTTTTAGCGAATACTCGCTCAGTAACGAGTCCAATGCAAGTAAATGGCAATCTTAGTTTTGTCAGAGTTTACTTTCTCTCACTCGCTAGACTCGCTAGACTCGCTCTATCACATCGCTATATAGCTTGAATCTCCCCAAACAGCAGCGAGTCTGAGCGAGTCTACGAGTCCGAATCCTAGCGAGTCTGCGATTCCGAGTCCTGTATTCTCTATTCGGGACTCGCGAATCCAGAATCTTTTATGTTACTAGTCAGCATTGCGTGTTAGGTCAGAAAACTTGTGAAGAAGGACAAGCATGTTAGCCAATCATAGTCAGTAATGCCATAGCAGCTTTGGTTGTGTCAGGACTATGATTGGCTGCTGTCCATCGTGATGCCTATGTCATCTATAACAGGCAAGGCAGTATATAAGGCTTGCCCCCGCCATTTTGGGCACATTCCTGAGAAGAGCTGACCTAGTGCAAGGAGACTTGGAGCAGATCTAGGGACAGTTAGGCAGTGTAGGAGTCACATATAACCCAAAAGTTCTTTTCAGAACTAACAGGACGGAGTGTAGGAGTCAAGATTCCTCACACATAACCCAAAAGTTCTTTTCAGAACTACCAGGACGGAGGATTGCTGTACAGGACTGTAAGGAAGGGAGATAGGAGCAGCCTTACAGTGAATACAGCACCATCCTCAGAGCTTAGTTCACCCAGCTTTCCGCAGAGCTGTAATCCTAAGCTTTTTCTTATTTTTGGCACTAGTCTACCAAATAATTTTGGTGCCATTTTTCCACAAAAAATTTCCTGTGCCAGTGCGTTGCTGTACGGTGTCCTGCCTGCAGCTCGCACGGTACTTGTAACATTTTACGCAGCCAGCACCGCAGCCTAATAGTGCCTGGTTCAGCAGGCAAGGGAACCCATAGGGTGGACAGGCCCCCATGACAGGAGGGGAGGTAGGGAGTGAATGGGGGTTCAGTGGATTGGTCGTGAGACATGGCATAAGAGGATTGGTGGTCAGGGCAGGAAGGGGGGGAGTCGTGGGGGAACATGGGACAGTAAGAAGGAAGCACATGTCACTTGGCTTCCGGTGCTGACAGAAGGAGTTTCTCTGTCAGCCTGTTCCTGTGACAATGGCGGACCTGGCGGCTTTGAGGGAGCTATTGTCGGCGGCTACTGCGGTGCATGGGGCGCAGGCAGTGCAGGCCTTCGTTCAGGCTGCCTGCACGGCCCCATCAGCACCGGCCCCCTCCACACCCGAAGCGCGCGGCCGGCGTTCGCGGCCGCCTGAGCGCTACTCACCGGAGGCGGGTGGCGCGAGGCGGGTCCGTTCTGGGAGCCCCGGTGGGGACCCTCAACGGCGGAGGACGGGTCATCCAGGCTTGGAACCGTCTCCGGCCGTTAGGAGGAATCCGCGGCGAGGGAGCGCCGGACCGGAAGTGGGCGGTTCCTGCCTACCGCGTACTTCCGGCCGGCAATCTAGGACCGAGGGACCAGCTATTGCGGCGGCTCCCGGCTTGAATAGGTCGGAGAGCGGCGCCGGGCGGCCGTCGGCGACATCGGGAGCCTCCGGCAGTCGGCGGGGGGTAGAGCGGCCTTCCGGGAGGAAGGGGCCAGCAGTGACGAGGCATACCATGGGAGATCTGACCCAGGACGGGGGCCTGGCGACAGTAGACGGGAGGAGACGGGGTACGGGATCCACAGAAGGGGAGATAAGAAGGCTACGGCGCAAGACGGTGGCCCCTGGTGGAGAGGTGGGTGGCACCAGGGATGGAGCGACGAGTGATGTGCGGCCCAGGAGGGCTAGTGCGGATCCCTCCGGTACTACGGGAGGGGGATCCCGGCGTGGTCAGGACATACCCCCCTCTGGCAGTCGGCCACAGGGGTCTGGAGCGGCAGGATCCTCTAGCCGGAAGAGGCAGCGGGGAAACTCGGTGGCCGGGTACGGTCAGGGTTCCCAGGACAGGGCATCTGATAAGAGGCAACGGCCTGTCAGGGTGGCTGTGTCTCCAAGGGGTGCGGGGGGCGGCGTTGCGCGGCGTCGGGACGATGACACGGCCTTCCTGACCGGTGCAGACGAGGTGTGCTGTCGGGAGGATGGCGAACAGTCCGAGGGATCTTCGGTGGACGGAGGAACGGAGGAGGACGTCGTTGCGGCTGCTCCTCAGCAGTCTGGTGAGACATTGGGGAATGTGTTTTTACCTGTGGCGGGGGAGGTTTCGGGGGGGGGCTCACAGCTATTGGGGGAGGGTATGCAAGGGAGTCCTGGGGAATTACAAGGGTTTGGCCAGTTGGTGGGTTTTTTGCGCAATTTGATGTCGGCTTTGAGTCCGGGTGTGTTGACGGGGTCGCCGGCCGGGGCATGGGTGGGGCATGCTGGGGCGGGTTGGTCGGGACAACAGTGGCGCCGACTAATGGAGGTAATGCTCCGGCTGCGCTGGAGGGTGTGAGTGGGGCGGCCGGGTTGGTGGCGGAAAAACAGACTGAGAAGGAGACCGAGAAGGAACAGGAGGCGGGGAAGGAGAAGGAGAAAGAGGACGAGGTAGTCAGAATTAGCGATAAGGCAAAAAGCGAGGTTTATGTGTGTTTTGAGGGTCTTTTGGGGGCGCACCTTAAGAAGGAAGTTCGTGAAAAAATTTGGAACAAGGAGTACGTGGAGATTTTTTCGTTGCTTCCTCTTGCTAAATTTAATTTGGATAAGGTGCGGCCGAGTACTTCAAAGAATGAGAAGGATGATGAGGAGAAGCGGCGTTATAGGCTAATCCCACGGACGTTTACGAATTGGCTGCAGGCGTTCGAGATTTTGGCTAGCGTAGTGGGGGAAAAGGAGCCGGAACATTGCTCCGCCTTATTTGGATACATGGATTCTATCGGGGAGGCCTACAGGGAACATGGGGGCTCGGCGTGGCTGCGTTACGACGAGGAGTTTAGGCAGAGGATGGCTGTGCGGCCGGATATTCAGTGGGGCCATAAGGATATTTCGTTGTGGCTGCGGTATATGACAACACCAGCTCAGCCCTTTCGCGGGACGGCCGGGGGTTCGGGTTTCGGTTCGGGCTCCCCGGCAAATGCACGGGGGGGGGGGGCGATGCTGGCAGCTCAATGAGGGCCAGTGTAGATTTGGGTCGTCTTGCCGGTTTAAACATGAGTGTTCAGGCTGTGGGGGCACCCATAGCCGGTCCCGTTGCTGTAAAAAAGGGGGAGGAAAAGGGGGTGACAGTGTTGGTCAAAGGGAGGACTCCGGTGAAGGTAGACGCGATGGAACAGTTCCTAAATAGATATCCTGATGCGGAAGCAGCTGAGTTATTGCGTTCAGGGTTTCGTTTTGGTTTTCACATCCCGTCCGATGCAACGGCTAGTGGGGTGTTTCCAGGCAATCTGCGCTCAGCTAAGGAGCAGCCGAGGGTAATTGGGGATAAGCTGCGGAAGGAAGTGGGGTTAGGGCGTATGGCGGGTCCTTTTTTGGAGCCGCCACGTAAAAGACTGATTGTTTCTCCGCTGGGGGTGGTGCCGAAGAAGGAGCCTGGTAGGTTTAGATTGATTCACCATTTGTCCTTCCCGGATGGGAACTCGGTTAATGATGGAATTCCTCCGCAGTTGTCTTCGGTTTGTTACGTTTCCTTCGATAAGGCGGTGGATTTGGTGCGGAAAGCTGGTCCGGGGGCGCTGATGGCGAAGTCGGATGTGGAGGCGGCATTTCGCTTGTTGCCGGTGCACCCGGAGAGTCAGCGTTTGTTGGGTTGTATGTGGGACGGGTGTTTTTATGTGGATCGCTGTTTACCCATGGGGTGCTCAATTTCCTGTTCTTATTTTGAGGTTTTTAGTTCGTTTGTGGAATGGGTTGTGAGGGATGTGTCGGGTATGGATTCCATAATCCATTATCTCGATGATTTTTTCTGTGTGGGACCGGCTGGTTCCCCGATTTGTGCAGGTTTATTGTTCACGTTGCAAGGAGTGGCCGATCGTTTTGGCATTCCGTTGGCTCCGGACAAAACGGAGGGCCCGGCGACAGTGATGCGTTTTTTAGGAATAGAAGTGGATTCTGTAATAGGTGAATGTCGGTTGCCAAGTGAAAAGGTTTTGGACTTGCGGCGGTCCGTGGCAGAGTTGGGCCGTGCGAGGAAGGTTCGGCTAAAAGTTGTTCAGTCACTACTTGGCAAACTGAATTTTGCTTGTAGGATTTTGCCGATGGGTCGTGTGTTTGCCCGACGGTTGGCAGCGGCCACGTCTGGTACGGCATGCCCGTCGCATTTTGTCAGGATTACGAGGGAGATCAAGGCAGATCTGAAGGTCTGGGATACGTTCTTGCAGGCGTATAACGGGCGTAATTTTTGGTTGAAAGAGATGGTGCCCAATAGCGAGTTGCAACTCTTTACGGATGCGTCGGGCTCAGTGGGTTTCGGTGCTTTCTTTCAGGGTAGTTGGTGTGCAGGCGCGTGGCCTCAGCAGTGGCATGTTGAGGGCCTGGTACGGAATTTGGCGCTATTGGAACTGTTTCCCATTGTGATGGCAGTCGAATTGTGGGGGACGGAATTGGCAGGACGAAAGGTGTGTTTTTTATTGTGACAATATGGCGGTAGTGTACGCGATCAATTCCTTGTCCGCAAAATCTCCACCGGTGGTAGCGTACCTGCGGCGTCTGGTGTTATTATGTTTGCAGCGGAACATTCAGATTGTGGCAAAACATGTGCCTGGAGTTTCTAATTCTGTGGCTGATGCGCTTTCTCGCTTTCAGCTCCGCAGGTTTTGGGAGCTGGTACCATGGGCAGAAGAGGAGGGTCTGCAGTGTCCAGATGGCTTATGGACCCTGGTAATGTGATTGTGGGTGGTTTGATCTGCAGGTCGGTAGCTGAATCGACGTGGGCACGGTATACCGCGGTGTGGCGTGATTGGGAGGCTTTCGTGGGAGCGTTTGGAGCTGATATTGATAGGGCATGGCTGCAGTCGGTTTTGGCATTCATTAGCAATGATTTTGTGTTGGGGAAATCGGCATCTGCGGTGTCAATGCGGCTGGCAGCTATAGCATTTTGGTTTAAGTTACTGGGAAAACCAGATGTGACAAAAGATTTCAGGGTTCGGCAGGCGTTGAAAGGTTTTAAGCAGGGGGCGCGGTTGAGAGACAGACGGCGCCCAGTTTCGGTGGAATTGTTAGATAGACTGGTAAGGGCTTTGGAAGGTGTTTGTGTATCGGAATATGAGAGGGTTATGTTCTCAGCTGCGTTTGTGTTGGCGTTTTTTGGGGCATTTCGATTAGGGGAATTGGTTAGCCCTTCTAAGGTCTGGGCAGGAGGTTTGATGTTTGGGGATGTTGTCGTGTGGCCTGACAAGGCGGAATGTTGGCTGCGGCGTTCCAAGACTGATCAGGCGGGAAGAGGAAGGCTGGTTGTGGTTTATGCCCTGGGGAGTAGTCGTTTGTGTCCGGTGCGTACCGTGAGGGAATTTTTGTCGGTGAGAGGGGGACGCATGGGTCCTTTCTTGTTACATGCGGACGGTTCATTTTGTCAAGATTCCAGTTTCGGGCAGTTTTGAGAAATTGTTTAGTCACAGTGGGTGAACAACCTAATGATTACGGTACTCATTCATTTCGAATTGGGGCGGCTACGGAAGCGTCTCGGTGGGGTTTGGGAGATGAGATGGTTCGGCGCATTGGTCGGTGGGAATCGTCTCGCTTTCGGCTGTATGTTCGGCCCCATTTGCTCACTCGGTAACGGCTGTATGGATTGAACACAGGTTGCCGACAGGGGGGACATAAACAGGGGTTTGGCAGATGGCCGGGATAGGTTTCACGGAGGGTGAGCCTTTACGTTATGTCGGTGGTTTGCATTTAATTGTTTTGTGTTTGTTTACGCAGGTCCCTGTCTGATCTGGATCATGGGTCACTCTTACGTCTATTGGGGGGCTCGGAGAGCAGACGTTCGTCCGGATGGCCGTCAGCTGGGGCTGGATCGATCGGCCGCGGAAGTTAAATGGTTGGGGCTCAAGGGCATGACGTGGGGACGAGTGTTACCGGAGTTTGAGTATTTTTGTGGTGTGAATCGACCTCCGGATGTGTTGGTGCTGCATGTCGGGGGGAATGATCTGGGTGTGCGTGCGTCCCGAGAGTTAATTAGAGACATTAGGTGTGATCTGTTGAGGTTATGGTGCGCGCATCCTGGCTTGATTGTGGTGTGGTCGGATATAGTCCCGCGTGGTAGTTGGCGTTTTGCGAGATCAGTGGATAAGATCAATAAGGCGCGTGTGAAGGTGAATAAAGTAGTGGGGGCATTTGTAGCAAGGAATGGTGGTGTGGTTGTACAGCACAAGGATTTGCAGTCACCATCGCGGCAATATTTGAAGTCAGATTTGGTTCATCTGACCGATATAGGGATGGACATGTGGATGTTGGGTTTGCGTGATGGAGTGGAACGAGCAGTGGGTGTGTGGCGGGTCCAGGCCAAGTAAGGGGTCACTTGTCCTGTCCTGTGGCGGGGGTAGGTCTGGTCCAGAGGCAAGGAAAGTACATTTGGAAAGGGGAGAAGTCACTTGGAGGTTACAGTGGCTACGGAAAATGGTACTTGGCAAGTACGGGGTCCAAAAAGCTGGGGTATTTGGTTATGGGTAACCAGTACCTTGTCCCTGGGGCCGGTGGGTGTAGCGGCCAGGGATAGTAATAAGAATAAGAATGAATAGCCAGTGCCAGGGGGAAAGAACCAGTACCTCGTCCCTGGGGCCGGTGGGGGTAGCGGCCAGGGATAATCATTGGAGGCTTCTGGACCGGGCCTATCCAGGAATGATTGAGGAGTGCCTATTGTTTAAAGTTGGTACGCCCGTTGGAAGGCGAACCAGTTGAGTTTATTTAGTATGTAAACAATAGGCAATAAAAAGGCTGCTGTGGCCAATTATTAACCAAGTCATGGCAGTAGTTGTGTCATTATTGGGGCCCGTAAGGGAAAAAGAGGGTTGGGGGTGGTTAAAAGGTTGGTAAGGAACGACCGAATAATCCTCCCTCACCTGTCATGCGTACTAAACAATTTTTTCCTGTGCCAGTGCGTTGCTGTACGGTGTCCTGCCTGCAGCTCGCACGGTACTTGTAACATTTTACGCAGCCAGCACCGCAGCCTAATAGTGCCTGGTTCTGCGTACTAAACAATTTTTTCCTGTGCCAGTGCGTTGCTGTACGGTGTCCTGCCTGCAGCTTGCACGGTACTTGTAACATTTTACGCAGCCAGCACCGCAGCCTAATAGTGCCTGGTTCTGCGTACTAAACAATTTTTTTCCTGTGCCAGTGCGTTGCTGTACGGTGTCCTGCCTGCAGCTCGCACGGTACATGTAACATTTTACGCAGCCAGCACCGCAGCCTAATAGTGCCTGGTTCTGCGTACTAAACAATTTTTTCCTGTGCCAGTGCGTTGCTGTACGGTGTCCTGCCTGCAGCTCGCACGGTACTTGTAACATTTTACGCAGCCAGCACCGCAGCCTAATAGTGCCTGGTTCTGCGTACTAAACAATTTTTTCCTGTGCCAGTGCATTGCTGTACGGTGTCCTGCCTGCAGCTCGCACGGTACTTGTAACATTTTACGCAGCCAGCATTGCAGTCTAACAGTGCCTGGTTCTGCGTACTAAACAATTTTTTCCTGTGCCAGTGCGTTGCTGTACGGTGTCCTGCCTGCAGCTCGCACGGTACCTTCCATCTGTCTTAAAATATCTTAGCCTCTAGTGTGTACCTTTCACGAAATAGTACCTGCTACTTGTTTTACAAGCCCCCAGAAAGCCACCAGAAATTATAAAATGTCACCCAAAAAACCAAATCCCAAAAAAAGTGTTGCTAAGGGACAGGGACGAGGTACAGGCATTGGTAGTCGTGGCCAACTATCCACCAGTTCGAGCAGACAGACGAGGATTGATCGATCGTTCCTCCTGTCTAACTTTCCCCGTCAGGAAAGTAAACGAGTATTGAGGCCGGAAGACGAACACCATCTAACGTCTTGGCTGGCAGACAAGACCTCAACAACAGGTTCTTGCAGCACTCAAGGTTCCTTGAGCACTGTGTCTACTGTTGGTACATACCATGCTGGGTCATCTAATCCACAACCTCTTCACAGTTCCTCAGACCAACAGCAGCCCCATGAAAATGTTGACACAGACATGGGTCACTCAGATGACTTATTTGGTACATATAATCCTTTACATGAATCCGGTTTGCCAGACTCCGTAGTAGATGAGATACTTGATGAAGAATTGTCCAATCATGGACAAGTTTTAGAGACACCCCGGCCACATGAACGTGTCTTTCAGCAAAGTCTTAGACCGTCTCAGGAGTTGGAGGATGATGATGATGAGACACCACATGAACGTGTCTTTCAGCAAAGTCTTAGACCGTCTCAGGAGTTGGAGGATGATGATGATGAGACAGTGACACACTTGTCATCTGGGGAGCAAAATCAATCTTGTTATCGGGAAGATTTAGAAGAGGAAGGGGTTGATGATGAGACAACTGATCCCACGTGGAATGTTGCGATGCAGAGCCAGCAGAGCAGCACGGAGGAAGAAAGTGTGTATGTCCCACCAACAAAGGCACCAAGGCCTACTCCTCCCACCAGAACTGAAAGAGTCACCACTATTGCCCAAAATGTGTCCACTGTGGCTCAAAATTTGTCAACTGTTGGACAAAATGTCTCAAATGTGGGCCTGAGTAATCCCTCAGGGAGTACAGTCAAGCCTAGAGGTCGGTCAGCCACTGTGTGGAAATTTTTTAAAGATGGGCCTTCTCAAGAAAATGTGGTCATCTGTACCATCTGCCATGCAAGGCTAAGCAGAGGCCACGGGAAAGTAAACCAGAGCACCAGCAGTATGTGGAAGCACATGGCTGGTCAGCACCCTATTCAGTGGTCAAAAGTGCAGCCTTCCACAACAGTGTCATCTGACCCAAAGACTGCCACGGTAACTCAGATCCGTCCGTCACAATCAAGTGTTGCTGAAGCTGGTCCAGCTCATATGTACTCATCACAAGCAGCGGTTGCAGAGAGACTGAACACGAGTGCAGACAGTTCTCGGTCAGCAACATCCTTACAGTTATCAGTGACACAGCTGTACGAAAGGAAGCAGAAATACCACTCTTCCCACCCATTAGCCAAAAAAATAAATGCCCAGATAGCTAAGTTGTTAGCAGTCGAGATGTTGCCGTTTAGGCTTGTGGGTACAGACTCTTTCCGTGAGCTTTTGGCTGTGGCAGTACCACGCTACTCGGTTCCAAGCCGCCACTACTTTTCACGTTGTGCCGTCCCCGCGTTACATGAGCATGTCATTAACAACCTCAAGCGTGCCCTCACCAACGCTGTAACCGGGAAAGTACACCTTACTACGGACACGTGGACAAGCAGTTCAGGACAGGGCCGGTACATCTCGCTCACCGCGCATTGGATCAACGTTGTGGAGAGTGTGCCAAACGATGTTAGTGTTACATCAAACATCCTACCCACGCCACGGATAGCTGGCACAACCTCATTCAGGGTCTCTGCATCATCCTATATGTCCACTACACCATCTTCCGCTTCCTCGACCAATCCTCAATTGCCCTCAACATCACGGCCAAGTTGGGAGGTTTGCTGCAGTGCTTCAGCAAGACGCCAACAGGCTCTGCTGAAGCTGATCTGTTTAGGTCACACACCGCACACTGCAGTAGAGCTGTTGAAAGGTCTGAAGCAACAGACAGATGAGTGGCTATCCCCACTCCAACTCCAGACCGGTCTCGTGGTGAGCGACAATGGTCGTAACCTAGTGGCTGCACTAAAGCTCGGAAACCTTGTGCACGTGCCTTGCATGGCTCACGTGCTGAATCTAGTAGTGCAGAAATTCCTGCGTACATACCCAGAGCTATCTGACCTACTGGAGAAGGTGCGTCGAGTTTGTGCACATTTTCGTCATTCGTCAACAGCGGTTGGAAAACTTTCATTGCTTCAAAAGCAATTGAATTTGCCCAACCACAGACTCATTTGTGACATGCCGACACGATGGAACTCTACATTCCATATGTTATCGAGGATCAATGAGCAGCAGAGGGCAATATCCGAGTATCAGTTGCAACATGCCCGTCAGACCGGCAGTCAGCCACGACATATTAGTACAATGGAGTGGGTGTGGATCGCTGACACATCTGAGGTTCTTGATAATTTTGACTACTGCACAAAACTGGTGAGCGGTGATCAGTCCATCATCAGTGTCACTATACCCATGCTGTGTCTGCTGAAAGAATCCCTCATTAATCAGAAAAATGAAGCATTGAGAGCCCAGCAGATGGCTATGGAGCCAGATTTAAACAGCGCAGTACCTAGCCAGCAAAGCCAGTATGACCAGGCAACATTGGCTCCTGAAGAGGAACAGGAGCAAGACGATGAAGAGGATTTATTTTTTGTTGGTGCCGATGTCAACCCAGATGGTACTCACAACCCCAGCTTTGTGTCTGTCCACCATGGGTGGCCTGGAGAGGAGGAGGCGGAGACAGACTTTGCGGATACAATGGGTATTGAACATCGTTCTGAGGACACTGAAGACATGACTCTATGCAGCTTAGGACACATGGCTGACTTCATGTTGACTTGTCTGCTAGAAGACCCACGAGTGATTAACATATTGCACAACGACCTCTACTGGTTGGCCACCTTTCTGGACCCACGTTATAAAGATAAATTCACCTCGCTGCTGTTTCAGTCACCACGTGGCTTGACAATTGACTATTTCAAGAGGGTTCTTGTGGATGATATGCTTCTAATATCACCGTCAGACAACACTCTGCCCATAGTTAGCAACTCTGTGCAACAGCAGCCTTTGGTCGGGGCACAATCATCCACGCTGTCCAGAAGAGATGCTGGAAAGATGTCCGCAAAGTGGGCTATGTTCAATAAGCCATCGAACCTGCAGCGCCATGTTGCTCCAGTAACCATCTCTCGGAGACAGAAACTTACCAACATGATACAATAATACTTAAGTGACAGTACCTGCTTCCTGACTGATGCCGCAGTCCCGTTTAATTACTGGGTCTCCAAGCTCCACACTTGGACAGAGCTCTCGTTGTATGCCTTGGAGGTGCTGGCATGCCCTGCAGCTAGTGTGACATCAGAGCGGGTTTTCAGTGCCGCTGGGGGTATCATAACTGATACCAGGACACGTCTTACTCCAGAGAATGCAGACAGGCTTACTCTAATTAAGTTTAATAGGAACTGGATTTCACAAGACTTCTTGAGCCCTGAAGACGACAGTACTCAGAGCTGAAGTGCCACGTTCAACATCAATATGATATAATTAATCATTGTATTATATTGTGTCTTTTTGGTACAAGCAGTATGTACAAGACCAGTAACGATTTGCGTAACCATGTTCCTGCAACCTGGTAATGAGGCTGCTTCATCTTAAACCAACACTATACCTTAACTTCGGTTTCATTAACCATCACAACACCTTTTGACAAGGAATCAACCTTTATTTTCTGTTAGCAAACATTTAAAAGCCCCTTGGGCTAATTTTTGGAGCCACCCAGGCTAACAAGCTTATCATGGCCCTTAGGCCTGCATTTATACCCAAAATGCAAAACAGCCCCTTGGGCAAATTTTTGGAGACACCCAGCCTAAGAGGCTTATCATGGCCCTTAGGCCTGCATTTACACTCAAAATGCCAAACAGCCCCTTGGGCTAATTTTTGGAGCCACCCAGGCTAACAAGCTTATCATGGCCCTTAGGCCTGCATTTATACCCAAAATGCAAAACAGCCCCTTGGGCTAATTTTTTGAGCCACCATGGCTAACAAGCTGATCATGGCCCTTAGGCCTGCATTTATACCCAAAATGCCAAACAGCCCCTTGGGCAAATTTTTGGAGCCACCCTGGCTAACAAGCTGATCATGGCCCTTAGGCCTGCATTTATACCCAAAATGCAAAACAGCCCCTTGGGCTAATTTTTGGAGACACCCAGCCTAAGAGGCTTATCATGGCCCTTAGGCCTGCACTTATACCCAAATTGCCAAACAGCCCCTTGGGCAAATTTTTTGAGCCACCATGGCTAACAAGCTGATCATGGCCCTTAGGCCTGCATTTATACCCAAAATGCCAAACAGCCCCTTGGGCAAATTTTTTGAGCCACCCTGGCTAACAAGCTGATCATGGCCCTTAGGCCTGCATTTATACCCAAAATGCAAAACAGCCCCTTGGGCTAATTTTTGGAGACACCCAGCCTAAGAGGCTTATCATGGCCCTTAGGCCTGCACTTATACCCAAATTGCCAAACAGCCCCTTGGGCAAATGTTTTGAGCCACCATGGCTAACAAGCTGATCATGGCCCTTAGGCCTGCATTTATACCCAAAATGCCAAACAGCCCCTTGGGCAAATTTTTTGAGCCACCCTGGCTAACAAGCTGATCATGGCCCTTAGGCCTGCATTTATACCCAAAATGGCAAACAGCCCCTTGGGCTAATTTTTCCAGGCACCAAGCCTATGCCTCCATCGTGGGCATTGCATGTACTATGCTCCTAGTACAAGCAATTCTATTGTATGGGCCAAGCACCCTGCTTTCTGAAAAAAATGTATATGAAGCCCCTTGAGCTAATTTTTTTAGGCAACAAGCCTATGCTTGCATCGTGGGCATTGCTTGGACTATCATCCTGCTGGAGCCTGGAGAAAGGTCCCACTGTACGCTCTGTAGAAAACGCGTAGACGCGATGTGTAGCAGGTAGATGTCCCAGCCTCTCACATGTGTGTTCCTAATCTTGTTGCCATAGCGAGGCATTAAGTAACCCCCCAAACACAGGCACTGTTTATTTGTCAGCAACATTTGTATGTGGAGTCATGATTTTACACTTAGTAGTTCCTAACCAAGTCCCTGTCACTCCAACTCAAAAATATTTCAAGAATTTGCTCGTTACTCAACCCTGACACAGCTAAAACACTCATTAATGCCCTCATCATCTCCCGCCTTGACTACTGGAACCTCCTTCGCACAGGCCTCCCTGCCAACTCTCTTGCACCTCTCCAATCTATACTAAACTCTGCTGCCCGACTAATCCATCTGTCCTCACGCTACTCACCTGTCTACACCCTCTGCCAAGCCCTTCACTGGGTCCCCGCCCCACAGAGAGCTCACTTTAAAACACTGATCATGACATTCAAAGCCTTACACAACCTATCCCCACCATACATCTCCGACATGATCTCCCGATACCATCCCTCACGCTACCTGCGTTCATCCCAAGAACTTCTCCGACACTCCCCCCTCATCTCCTCTTCCCACAACCGCATACAGGATTTCTCCCGGGCATCAACCATGCTCTGTAACTCGCTGCCCCACCTCATCACTCACTCGCCTACCCTGGGAACCTTCAAGAAACACCTAAAGACTCACCTCTTCCGACAGGCCTACAACCTGCAATGACACCCCGCTACACGCCCCACGACCGACACCTTCCCCACCCTATTGTATCCCCACCCACCCCTCTTAGAATGTGAGCCCACGCGTACAGGGTCCTCTCCTGTTGTACCTGTATGACCTTATTGTCTATGTTTATTGTACTTCTCCTTGTGTACCTTATCCTCATGTAAAGCGCCATGGAACCTATCGGTGCTATATAAATAAATAATAATTATAATGATGATGACTTTAAGCCCACCCACAAAACAACCTACACATCCATTCCCTGAAAAAAGACAGACACAAAGCAGTTTTTGTAAACTGGGTATTATTCCGCCATAATGGTAAAGATGTCAGAATTTTTTTTTTTTTTTTTTTTGGTAGAAATTTGTAAACAGTAGGAGAATATAAGAAATAATAACATAAAGAAATTGTGCAATGCACATGAACAAAAAATAAAAACAAAAAAATAAGGGGTCTACAGCTGGTGGTAGGTTGCCGCATCCTCCGGCCTTGCCAGTAAAGTGACACCATCACCCTGGTCCTGCAAGAGGTCAAGGGCCCCATGAATGGCCTCCGGCAACCCTTGAGGGTGGATCCTCTGGGCAGGTGTGGGGAAAAATGGTAGGTCCCTGTTAGGTGGCCAGTGTTGAACAGGAGGTACAGGCCTCTGGGGTGGCACATGGCTGTCCCGGGGTGTGGGCCTGTCTTGGAGGTTGGAGTGTCTGAGTTGCCACCCCTCCAAATACTTGAAAACCTCACCTGGGTGGTTTGGTGGGCGACTGGCGTCAAGCACAATCTGTAATGCTGACCTTGCCCGCAGTAGCCTGTCAAATGGAATTACATCCAGGAATGGTATCAGACTGTGGGCAAAGTCAGCATTACTTTGTGCACGCCGTCGATTAGGTGACCCCGGGATCAGACCATGGCTGCTGTGAGGTGGGCATCCAGGTTCCTCCTCTTGCGGCCGGACATGCCCCAAAGCTGGGGTTGGTGCTGGTGGCGGCGGTGGTGGTGGTGTTGGTGCTGGTGGCGGCGGTGGTGGTGGTGCTGGTGCTGGTGGCGGCGGTGGTGGTGGTGTTGGTGCTGGTGGCGGCGGCGGTGGTGGTGGTGGTATTCCACCAGCTTGGCCTTGCTCCTCCACTAAAGGGGCTTCAGGGGCCTCCCTCGCCTGTTCAGGCAGCTGTGGTGGTGGACGGTTACCACGGCGCCTGCGGTAGTGAACCTCTCTGTGGGTAAAGGCCAAAAAAGTTTGGTGAATGCATTGCATTTGGAAACAAAAACATAGGTCAAACATTAAGTTGCACACTTTTTTGACTCTGTGTATCAGTGTATTCTGAATCAGAAATTTTTTATTATTATTAAAGAATAACCAACTGTACATAACATAAATGAATACGTCACTTTGTTTGCTAATTCCCTAATAATGCATAATATTTCCCCCCTTATTAACCCCCACCCCCCCATCCCATCTAATCTAGACGATCAATAACACCAATGGTTCACATGAAAAAAAGTCCCCCTGACTTCACTGTTAACTTGACATACTTAATTTACCAAACTTTTAGGTTTATTCATCTATGTAAACCAGGGAAGGGGTTCAAACGTATACAATATATATATATAATATAATATGTAATATAATACAATATATATAATAATGACTATTCAGCCACTATCTCCATCAACATCTTTCTCAACCCTCGTCCATGGCTCCCATATCTGTGTATTCTGTGTTTTCATTGTTGACCTTAAGATTTAATTGCAGCCAATAAATTAGGACATTTTGGCTCATGGCTCAACCAATATTCTATGTGTGGGTAGTGTTGGTACTCGATTTTTTGACATTACATTTGAAATTTAAGCATTTGTCTGCCCAATTACACTGTGCCCTGCCTTAGGCAGGACAGCTATTTAGGCACTTGAAGACACATTAGTGGCCACAAGTATAGCATTTACTTTTTGTTGTAACTTTATGTGGACAAAGCTATAGCCTCACACTTTGAGGCAAACACATTCTTCAGGGTTGTTTGCCATCAGATGGACACAAAAAGACGCAGTGTGGGCGGCCTTGGTTTCAAAGCACATAACCCAGATCTATAGGGCAGGTGAGCAAGACAGGAAATGTAGTCATGCAGCATAGGTGACACATGAGCATTCGGCGTTAGTGCCCTACACTCCTTGTTGCTGCCATGTATGCTAATCAGGAATGTCTTGGTAAATAAAACCCACAAAACATATGGCTTGGATTTTGAAATGACTGTAATGGACATAGAGTATGGGGTTTTTGATCAGCAGGTCACACATCGTTGGTGCCAAACAAGGTGGTATTCCCAGATGAACAGTTTTACAATTATTCCAACGGGGCCAAACACAAAGCCGGGAACAGCAAGGGCAAACTTCTTGTTCCCTAAAGTACCTTGGACATAAAAGCCTGTTGCACTGAAAATATGGCCCCTTTAAGTTTGATTTTATACAGCATTAATACACTATGTTTTTCGGAGGATTCTTAATGTGGCCATCAGTTAACAACAAAACAATTAAATTCACATGTGGGCCCTAATATCTACACCATCACCTTGCAGGCCCAAATATACCCATGGGAAAACTGAACCACACATATTTGTAGTGATACAGAGTATGTCCTCTAATGTGTATGACTGTGTCAACAATTTGTGATGGTGTACAAACATTTTAGTGCAAAAGGGGTATATCCTTACAACGTTATTTACCCTAAAAACACCCACAATTAAACGTGTAGGGATGTATGTGGCCCTTATGCAAGTGGAGGGAGGCCATTAGGAACACATACAAATGATGCTTACGACAGGCAAACCAGACAAGGCCACACACCTTAGAGGCCATTGCAGGGAAGAACATGGCTTTGTTCCACAAACATGCCAACAATAATAACTAATTGTGAGGTCACGGAACATTGTGTCTGCCCACCCTGCTTATTTGTCCCAACGTCACAATGTGACTATAAATGTGTATGTCCTGGATCATTGCCAAAGGTAATAGAAATCTGTTGCACCATGGCAGAAACAAACCCCAGTGTGGGTATGTAAACCAGCACACTCATTATAGAGCTTCATACGTACACTGTGTGCCCTCGTGGACAGGGTCCTCTCCTCTTGTACCTGTACGACCTGATTGTCTTCCTTTACTGTTTTTTGTAGTTAACCATTATCCTCATGTAAAGTGCCATGGAACCTAATGGCGCTATATAAATAAATAATAATAATAGTAGACAACAGTGCTGCAGACACATACCTTTGCACACGGGCCACCGGTCCAAGGAAGGACAGCCGGTCGTAATGTTTGTAGATCAGCTCTGGAGCTGCTCCCGGGTCCCCCTCTGCGATCTGTCGATGTTGTTTGCGATGTTGATCGCGGCAGCTCCTCGAACGTTTTTGAAGATGGTCAACTGTGAAATGATTTCAAACCGGGTTTAGACATGTGTAATATTTGAAACACCAAAAGTATGTGTACAAATCAACAATAACATTTTATTCATGTTGTGTGTGTAATGTGTATACAAGTCACAGTGACACGACAGTGTGGAACATCATCAACAGCATTACGGACATTGAGCTCACGTGGACACTATCACAAATGAGGCAGGACACATGTCGACGCATCGAGAAGGTAATAGTGCGGGCACCAGACTCTGCTCATTAGTGGTATTAATATACACCCAACCCCCTGGCCGTAAGAGCCAGGAGCACCAGCCCTTAAACTAAGTGTACTGTTGTGACCCCATCCAAATATAGGCAACTATGCGACGGCGCATGATAACACATTGAGGGTCCTGTATACCCTGCTATGGGGGGCCTGTATACCCACGAGGGCCCTGTATACCCACTGCTGGGGGCCCTGTATACCCACTGGAGCCCTGTATACCCACTGCTGGGGGCCCTGTATACTCACTGCTGGGGGCCCTCTATACCCACTGCTGGGGGGGCTGTAGACCCACTGAGGGCCCTGTATACAGGGACTGACTGGCACCCTACAGTTTGGGTGCCAGCCCTCCCTCACCGGTCCGACACAGGTGAGGACGGGGGTGGGGGGGGGGTGATGACTGGCGGCCGCCTCACAGTCACCGCAGCTCCCGCAGTCTCCTAGGGCTCGCTCCCAGCCGCAGCCTCGCGCTCCTCACAGCCGCTCACTCCTGGCCGCAGCCGCGCGCTGATGATGTCATCGCGCGGCCAGGAGCTTGCGGTTCCGGCTGCTGCTTCGGGGTCATGCGCTGCTTCATGCTCCTGCAGCCGCATGAGCCGTGCGGGCGGCAGCCCTTTTCATGGTCCAGGCGGCCCAAAATAGGGGAAAATACACCGGCCTGGGGGGCAATTGCCCCCCAGGCACCTGGGCCAGTCCGCCCCTGCCTGTATACCATAATATGGGGGCATGTATACCCATCTGGGGGCCTGTATACTCTGCAGGGGGAGCTGTATACTCTGCTGGGGGGCTGTCTACCAGTGATAGCCGCTGTATACCAGGATGGCGGTCAATATGTTTTCACAGTTTTTGGGGGCAAAAATAGGGGGGTCGGCTTATACACGGGTATATATACAGTAAATCCAATATATAACGGGTGAACTCATTTAACTTACTCATATTGCTCTGTTCATCATGGCCACTCAGATGGAACGCAGGGAACATCACTTGGGCGATCTCTCTCCAGGCAGTAGTCCTCATGATGTTATCCCCATAGTCAGGGTCTGTTGGGAGCCATAGCAGTGGCCGAGCCTCCACCAGAGGAATCAATCGCAGCGTGTTCACAGCGACACGGCCGGCCATGATTGCTCTGGGGAATGGATTGCTCTGTGTGTGCGTCTGTCAGAGCGAGTCGTTTCCTGTTTGCTTTTACAGCATGGTGTGTGCCGGAGAATCGCTTCCCCCTCCCATCATCGGCTCCAAATAAGAGAAAAACCTGCGAGTTTGGACTCGCACACTTTCAGAGACACATCAGCGATTTGTAAATAGCATTATTCGCTATTACTCGGTTCCCTATTCATTAACATTGGACTCGCTAGACTCGCAACGAGTAGCGAGTCCTGGGCTCGGACTCGTGCGGGTCTAGCGATTCCGAGTAATTTAGGACTCGCTCATCCCTACGTCATATGTCTATATTGACAGAAAAATAAAAAAGTTATGGCTCTTGGAAGCAGGGGAGCAAAAAATGAAAATGAAAATGAAAAATGAAAAATTCCAGGGTCATGAAGGGTTTAAAAGCTGTTATACTATTTCTCATTAATTACCTCTTGAGGTAGGGTATTCCACAGCCTGATTGCTTCTACAAAGCCTCATTATTTAGCTACCGCTACCGGTATTGCCTTTCTCCCACCCGCAGCAAGTGCCCCATGGTCCTTAATATTGTCTTTGGAAGGAATAAGTCATGTTCCAGGCCTTTGTATTAAACACACATGTATTTGAACATATAAATGTGATCTTTTCTGAGACATCTTTTTTCTAAGCAAAACAAGCCCCACCTTTCCTTCCATATGGGAGGCTTTCAATTCCTTTGTAGTAAACTAGTTGTCTGCCTTTGAACTGACTCTAATTCCTGAATATCCTTCTTAAAATGTGGAGCCCAAAACTGTATCCCATATTCTAGATGTGACCTTACAACTGATTTATAGAGGGGTAACAATACAGTGGGATCCTGGGATTTTATCTGCTTTTATACAACCTAAAATCTTTGCTTTTGCAGCTGATGCTTGACATTAAGTACTGCTGCTCAGTTTACTTGCAAGCAGGATACTCAACTCATTCTCCTGTTCTATAGTTCTGAGTTTACTTCCATTTAATGTATATGCAACAATAGAATTACCGTATATACTCGTGTATAAGCCGACCCGTGTATAAGCCGACCCCCCTACTTTTGCCCCCAAAACCTGGGAAAACCTATTGACTCGTGTATAAGCCGAGGGTGGACCCCAGCACAGGTGTACAGCCCCCAGCAGTGTGGTATACAGGCCCCCCAATGGTAGTATACAGCAGCCTCCCCAGTGGCATATACAGGCCCCAGTAGTATATACAGCAACCCCAGTGGTATACAGCAGCCTCCCCAGTGGTATATACAGACCCCACCAGTATATACAGCAGCCCCAGTGGTATATACAGCAGCCCCAGTGGTATATACAGCAGCCCCAGTGGTATATACAGCCCCAGTGGTAGTATACAGCAGCCCCCAGGGGTTATACAGCATCCCCAGTGGTATATACAGCACCCCCCAGGGGTTATACAGCAGCCCCAGTGGTATATACAGCACCCCCCAGGGGTTATACAGCAGCCCCAGTGGTATATACAGCAGCCCCAGTGGTATACAGGCCTCAGCAGTATATACAGCAGCCCCCAGGGGTTATACAGCGCCCCCCTGGGGGTACCCAGCAGCCCCCAGGGAGTACCCAGCAGCCCCCTGGGGGTACCAGCAGCCCCCAGGGGGTACCCAGCAGCCCCAAGGGGGTACCCAGCAGCCCCCTGGGGGTACCAACAGCCCCAAAAGCTGGCACTGTCCCCCCTTGTAAGGGCCCCCCCCGCTGCTTATACATTACCATCCCGGTGTTCTGATCAGCGCGGCTCCTCGGTGCTTCTTCTTCATCCTCCCGTCCTCGCTGGCTGCATCCGGGATCTCCGGCCGTCGCGCGATGACGTCATATCGCTGCGACAGCCGGAGATCCCGGATGCAGCCAGCGAGGACGGGAGGATGAAGAAGAAGCACCGAGGAGCCGCGCTGATCAGAACACCGGGATGGTAATGTATAAGCAGCGGGGGGGGGGCCCTTACAAGGGGGGACAGTGCCAGCTTTTGGGGGGCATATGTGAACTGCTTCCCCCTGCCGCTGATTGACAGGGGGAAGCAGTGCATATATAATGAGCGGCCCCACGTGACGGGGCCGCTCATACAGCAGCCTCCCCCCGCCTCCTCTAGCCTCCACAGCCCAGAGGTACCGTATTGACCCGTGTATAAGCCGAGGGGGGGACTTTTCAGCCCAAATTTTGGGCTGAAAAACTCGGCTTATACACGAGTATATACGGTACTCTGCCCTAAGTGCATTACTCTACATTTATCAACATTAAACCTCATTTACCAAGTGTTTGCCCATTCAGACATCTTATCCAGATTGTATTGTAACATTGTACTGTCAAGGTCAGTTTTTAATATCTTACATAGGGTACAGTCACACTTGGCGACGCTCCAGCAATCCCGACAACGATACAACCTGAAAAGGATCGCTGGAGCGTCGCTACGTTTGTCGCTGGTGAGATGTCAAACATTCAGATCTCACCAGCGATGCAGCAATGATTCGGAGGTCGTTGGGACCCTTTCACTCTAGGGTGTTGTGTTGAGATCATTGGTCGTTGTCCCTGTCAAACACAGCGATGCACGCGGCCCAGCGGGAGCTCGACGACCAAAAAATGGTCCAGAACGGTTTGTAACGATCAGCGATCTCACAGTAGGGGCCTGGTCGCTGCTACGTGTCACACATAACAAGATCGCTGGCAAGGTCGCTGTTGCGTCACAAAAACTGTGACGTATCAGATATCTCGCTAGCGATCTCGCTTAGTGTGACGGGGGCTTTAGTTTAGTGTCTTCAGCAAAGACTTATACTTTACTCGCAATCCCATCCACAAGGTCATTAATAAAGAGATTAAAAGGAATTGGTCCTAGCACAGATCTATGTGGTACTCCACTGCTGACTGTAGCCCATTTAGAGAATGTACCATTTACAACAAATCTTTGTTTCCTATCTCTTAGCCATTCCTTACCCACTTGCATATAGTTTCCCAAGTTCCTGCTTCTGGTGCTTCTGTATAAGGGTGTTATGTGATACTGTATGACATGCTTTTGCAAACTCCAGATAAAGCACATCAGCTGCATTACCAACATCCAGATTTGGACTTACCTCCTCATAGAAATCCAACATGTTGGTTAAACACGACTTATCTTTCATGCTGGTTGTCAGTTGTTATTTTATTCTTTGTAATATATTTTTGTATGTCATCTCTTAAAATACCCTCTTAAACTTTGCACACCACTGATGTCAGACTTGCCAAATACTAGTTGCCTGGATCTAACTTCTTACCTTTCTTAAAGGGAACCTGTCAGCTAGTTTATGCCTCCTCAGCTATCACTGTCTGTAGCTGTATAATACCAGTCTAATCATCCCTGTCTGAGCTCATAGTGTAATGTTATAGGGGGAAAAAAAGCATTTATACACTTACACTTACATGTCCTTATATGAATATAGCAGTCAGTCTACAGCTTGGAGGAGGTAGACTGTTCAGCAGGTTAATAATTAACTCACAATTAACTTACATGTTTAAATGTGTGATGTCCCGATCATGTGACCATAGTGGGCGGAGCTAAGTGAGCAAACTCATGTGCTATGGGGACTTAGCTGCACCTATTGTAGTCACATGAACGTGACATCACATCAGGTCTGCCAGCATGTTCTGACATTCGGCTGAAATGTTAAGTATTATCCTGCCAAACCTCCTCAAAGATGTAGACTGTGCCTCATTTCCATAAGAAAATGTAAGTATACCAATGCTTTTTTTCACCTTTCACATTACACTATTAGCTCAGATAGGGATGATTAGAATAGGAATATGAAGCTCCAGGTGCAGTGATAGCTAGAGGGGCATAAACCACCTGACAGATTCCCTTTAAATATCGGTATCACATCAACTATCCTCTAACCCTGAGGCACCAACCCTGTTACAAGAGAGTCTAAGGCCGGTTTCACATTGCGGGTTTGATCCGATCCGAGGCTGCCTGTGTAAACCGGACAGCCCCGGACCAGATTTTGGCCCCATAGTATCCGATGGGGCCAGATAGAAGCCGGATGGCAGCTCTCGGCCATCCGGTTTCTATCTGTCCGGGACGATCCGGGAGAATTCAGAATTCTCTCACGGACACAAAAATGTTGCTTGCAGCGTTTTTTTGTCCGAGAGGAGAATATCTCCTCTAATTGCCTTCTCCTGGATCCGGGGCAATCCGGCGCTCCCTAGTATGGGAGCCTGTGGGGCCGGAACTGGGAGGATCTGGGAGCCGGACACCTGCAGCTGCATGCCGCAGTTGTTTGAGGACAGCGGCTAGCTCCCTGCGAGCCACGGCCCTGATCCATCAGTGGCGGCAGCTGTGTGCGGCAGCACACCGGACCAGAGGGCATATGAGCCCTCTAGTTCTGTGTGCTGATCCGATCCGGGGCTGTCAGGTCGAATCTGACCCGCAATGTGAAACCGGCCTTAGCACATGGGATACAGTGGTTTGTCAGTTACTGAGCTCAATTCCCTCAATAGCCATGGATGAATGCCATATGGCCCAGGGATTTATCATTTTTTAATTTGCTCAGATGCAGGCGCACTTCTTCTTGTGTTAAATTAGTTGCATCAAGGGGTGAGCATTGATTATTGCCTTGTTGAATGATCCCTTGAACAGTCAGTATCTTGGTGAACATGGAGGAAAAGTTCCTATTTAATTTCTCAACCTTTTTCTTTGTCCTCTATAATTATCCTATTATTTTTTAAGGGGCCAATACCATCCTTTGTTTTCTTTTTGGCCTTTATGTATGAATAAAAAAATTGTGGAATTTATTTTAATGTCGTTAGCAATTTGTCTTTCAATAGCTAATTTTGGTAGCTTGATTTTCTTTTTTACATTTCCTATTGAGATCTTTACACTCCTGCAATGGTATTTCTGCATTCTCAGCCTTCAAGATTTTAAATACCCTATGTTTTTGTCTTAATATATGTTGTTCTGTCTTATTTATCCATAGTCATTTCTTTTTATTCCTGAATATTTTATGTTTAATCTTTGTTTATTAGTAAGACAAACGCAAACATGGTATGAGATGCCAACAATTCAATACATATACACCACCTATACATAGACACCACCTTCTCATAAATTACAGGTATTGACAAAACTAGACCAGGGTTATCGAAAATGGACACGGGTCAATCCTGGCCAAACATCAACGGAGATCAAGTGATGTTTATCTTCCTGTGGAGGTCCATTCCTGTTGTCTGTATAAACTCCGCAATCAAGAGTCCGTGCAATGTCCATGTCTGACCAGATTGTATTGACTGGTGTTAATCTCTGGTCCAGTATACTGTTATATTCTAGCATACTTTATATTCTACATAACTAGCTTTAGCCATATATTTCTGCATATTGTTATGTGAATTATTTTATACACAACAAGGTAACAACACTGTCCAATTGTCATACCGGAAAACATATAACTCATCAGTCCTAAAACATTCAGATATATCTGTACACTCTGTTTGTTTGTATCTATTTTACCTATTATATGGGGGTAGGGGAAATAGGGGGAGGAGAAAGAGAAAAGGGAAAAAGAAAGGAGAAAGAAGTGAAAGGTAGGGGAGCTAGAAATACGAATCACTCCAGACTTAGCATCCCAGGCGCCACACACCCCTACTAGGTCCCACCCCGCATGGCTCCTCGTACTTACTCCTCCTGTTCGGTAAACGCATGTCCAAAATCTGTGGAACCGAGAAAAAGCAACCAAGGGCTCCATATGCGCAAATATCTATCCCTGGCATTAGTGACCTCTGCCGTAAGCTCCTCCATCCGGCGAATCCTGGTCATCTCTCCCAGCCATTCTGCCAAACTAAGAGTATGAGCCGTTTTCCAATGCCTGGGAATAACCAACCTCGCTGCTGAAACGTAGTAAGTCATATTTTTGGGATTTTATAGATCCAGGTAGTAGTGACAGGAGAGCCACCAAGGGCATTCCCTTGGGTTCCTGTCCACTGATTGTCCTATGCACCCCAAAGACCGAGTGCCAGAATGGTTGTATGTGTCCACACTCCCATCATATGTGTATCATAGAACCACCATCTGCCTCACATCTCCAAGAGCTATCCGGGACGGAGGGGAAGGCCGCGTGTATGTTGGCAGGGCATTGATACCACCGTGATAAAATCTTGTAATTCCTCTCCTGAGCCAAGCATAACATTGAGAGCTTGTGTGTAAATAGACACGCTTTCTTCCAATCTTCCCCAGACAGTCTAGTTCCAATCTCTTTCCCATCAATCAAAAAATTTGGCTCTATCTTCCGCTTTATTATTGTTTAGGATGGAATAAATGGTCGATATCAAATGTGTGAGCGGTGACCCTAGCAGAAAAAACTCCTCAAATTGCGTCTGGTTAACCGAAAAATTATTATCTGGGCTATTTCGTGTCACAAAGGATTTCTGTTGGCCATACTCTATGACACTCCAATTTCTGCATCCGCCAAGGAATGAATAGGAGCAAGAGCCCCATCCTTAAGGGCATGTATTACACGTGGCTCATCACTTCTGCACCATTTCAAGAATGAGATTGCTTGCAATGCCAGGGGGAATGCGGGATTATGGAAGATTGGGGTCAGGGGTCCACACCTATCAGATATCACCCCCTTTCTGACCTCCCTATCCCATATCTTCAAAGCAATGGACAAAAATCCCGCCTCCATGCCCAATTTGGGTCTATCGATAGGGGAAATCCAAGGCAAACACCAAAGTGGAGTGTCAATACCTCCCTGCTCCACCACAAACCACTGCTTAGAAACACGGTGGTATTGCCAGTCAATTAACCTCATCAAGACAGCAGCTTTATAGTAGTTTCTGAAGTTGGTCAGGGCAGCACCACCTCTGAGCTTGTAAAGTAAAGAGTGTGTATGCCGAATCTCTGTCTCCGCCCACCCCAGATAAACCTAGATATAGTCATTTGTAATTGTACAAAAAAAGAGGAGGAACGTCAATTGGGACCATCTGAAAAAGAAATAAAAATTCTACGTAGGACGTCTATTTATATCGCATTTATGTGACCAAACAAAGAAATCCGTCTTTTATCAAACTTCTGTAGGTCTTTAACCGTCCTCTGAAGCAGGGGGAGATAATTCATGCTGAACCACCTGGCCGGATCCCTAGGTACCACAATCCCTAAGTATTTTAGTGCCTCCCGCTGCCACCTAAATGGGAAGTGTTGAGCGAGGTGGATCCTCTCACTCGCCAAGTGGGAGATGTTGAGGGCTTCTGTTTTAGTAATGTTAACTTTAAAGTTACTAAATTTGCCAAATTCCTCAAATGATTTGAGTAAGGAGGAGAAAGAAGTGCGAGGTTGTGTAACAAATAGGAGTAAATCATCAGCAAACAGTGCCTCCTTGTACTGCTTTCGACTCCATTCCAGTCCTCTTATGTCTGGGTTTTGTCTAATTGATATGGCAAGGTGTTCCATTATAATTATACAAATCAACGGGGATAAAGGACACCCCTGCCGAGTCCCATTTCTGATCAAAAAAGATGGGGATAAGCCACCATTTGCTCTGACCTTTGCTGTGGGACAAGTATATAGGGACATCACCCTATTCAAGAATCTGTCCCCCTGGCCTATCTGCTCCAGGGAGGCCTTCATAAACTGCCAACTGACGCAGTCAAAGGCTTTTTTGGCGTCTACCGAAAGTAGACACATTGGAATAGCACAGGCCCTCGACCGCGCCATGAACACCATTAATTTGTTAATGTTATCCCTAGCCTCCCTCTTGATCATTATGAATAATGGATGGGAGGAGAGGGGCTAAACGGTTGTCCAACAATTTGAGAACAATTTGATATCTATGTTTATCAATGAGATAGGTCTATAATTTGCTGTCTCGGTGTAGTCTTTGCCAGGCTTAGGAATAAAACTAATGTGGGCCTCAAGTGATTGAGGTGCCCGAGAACTCTCGGGGGAAATCGTATTATAAACCCTTGTCAAGAACGGAGCCACCTGGGAGCCAAACTGCTTAAAAAATGTAGGGGTAAAACCATCAGGACCCGGGCTCTTCCCTCCCGGAGATTGTTGAATAGCCTCAATCACCTCTGCCTTAGAGAAATCAGTCTCCAACAGGTCTACGTCACAGGATTCTAAAGTCGGGGGTGCTGTTCTATCAACGTACAGTGTTGGCCAAAAGCATTGACACCCCTGCAATTCTGTCAGATAATACTCAGTTTCTTCCTGAAAATGATTGCAATCATAAACTCTTTGGTATTATTATCTTCATTTAATTTGTCTTCAATGAAAAAACACAAAAGAGAATGAAGCAAAAAGCAAAACATTGATCATTTCACACAAAACATCAAAAATGGGCCAGACAAAAGTATTGGCACCCTCAGCCTAATACTTGGTTGCACAACCTTTAGCCAAAATAACTGCGATCAACCGCTTCCGGTAACCATCTGTGAGTTTCTTACAATGCTCTGCTGGAATTTTAGACCATTATTCTTTGGCATAACTGCTCCAGGTCCCTAATATTTGAAGTGTGCTTTTTCCAAACTGCCATTTTTAGATCTCTCCACAGGTGTTCTATGGGATTCAGGTCTGGACTCATTGCTGGCCACCTTAGAAGTCTCCAGTGCTTTCTCTCAAACCATTTTCTAGTGCTTTTTGAAGTGTGTTTTGGGTCATTGTCCTGCTGGAAGACCCATGAACCTCTGAGGGTGACCCAGCTTTCTCACACTGGGCCCTACATTATGCTGCAAAATTTGTTGGTAGTCTTCAGACTTCATAATGCTATGCACACGGTCAAGCAGTCCAGTGCCAGAGGAAGCAAAGCAACCTCAAAACATCAGGGTACCTCCACCATGTTTGACTGTAGGGACCGTGTTCTTTTCTTTGAATGCCTCTTTTTTTCTCCTGTAAACTCTATGTTGATGCCTTTCCCCAAAAAGAGATAACATTCTTCCAAAACATTTTAGGCTTTCACAGGTAAGTTTTGGCAAACTACAGCCTGGCTTTTTTATGTCTCGGGGTAAGAAGTGGGGTCTTCCTGGGTCTCCTACCATACTGTCCCTTTTCATTCAGACGCTGATGGATAGTACGGGTTGACACTGTTGTACCCTCGGACTGCAGGGCAGCTTGAACTTGTTTGGATGTTAGTCAAGGATCTTTATCCACCATCCGCACAATCTTGCGTTGAAATCTCTTGTCAATTTTTCTTTTCCGTCCACATTTAGGGAGATTAGCCACAGTGCCATGGGCTTAAACGTCTTGATGACACTTTGCACGGTAGACACAGGAACATTCAGGTCTTTGGAGATGGACTTGTAGCCTTGAGATTGCTCATGCTTCCTCACAATTTGGTTTCTCAAGTCCTCAGACAGTTCTTTGGTCTTCTTTCTTTTCTCCATGCGCAATGTGGTACACACAAGGACACAGGACAGAGGTTGAGTCAACTTTAATCCATGTCAACTGGCTGCAAGTGTGATTTAGTTATTGCCAACACCTCTTAGGTGCCACAGGTAAGTTACAGGTGCTGTTAATTACACGAATTAGAGAAGCATCACATGATTTTTCTAACAGTGCCAATACTTTTGTCCACCCCCTTTTTTATGTTTGGTGTGGAGCTATATCCAATTTGTCTTTGGGACAATTCTTTTTGTGTTTTTTTCATTGAAGACAAATTAAATGAAGATAATAATACCAAAGAATTTGTAATTGCAATCATTTTCAGGAAGAAACTGAGTATTATATGACAGAATTGCAGGGGTGTCAATACTTTTGGCCAACACTGTAAGTCATAGTTTTTCCCTTTGCCTGTATCGGGTTCTTGTCATCATAGTGTCCCTTTATATTGTATAGACGACTGTCAAAGTCACAGAATGTTTTTAAAATGTCGTCTGGGTTTTGGGTGATTTCTCCTCCTGGTCATCTGATTTGGGGTACATGTCCAGGGGTCCCCCTCAGGTGTAACACCCTTGTTAGCGGCCTTCCACATTTGTCCCCAAATTCATATAAAAACCTATGGAGTCTTCTTTACCACGTGGATACTTTTGATCAATGAGGCTTCTCAGCTCATCTCTAGTTTTTGTGAGGTCGGCTAAAGTCTGCTGTGCGAGGGTCTGCTTATGTGAGCACTCTAAGTCTGCAATCCTTTGTATCAGGGATTCTATTTTTTCAATTTTATCTCGCTTGATTTGGGATCCATGCTTCAACAGAACCCCCCTCACCACACATTTCAACGCCTCCCACTGAAGCGGGAGGCTGTCGAGTCCGCAACATGGACCTCCAAGTCCATTGTCTATGATGTCCCCCCGGCATATGCAACTGACAGTTTACTGGTGCGTGATCTGACCAACATATCTTGGCTAGTTAAAAAGGGCAATTCTGGTATATGATTCGTGCGCATAAGAAAGAAAGGTGTAATCTCTATCCTTCGGGTGCAAGGCTCTCCAAAGATCAACCAAGCAAAGGTTCTGCATCGCTCTCCTAACCGCGTTCAATTTTTATTTAGAGAGACCCCGCCCTCCTGGGGAATTATCCACTGCAGGATTGAAGGTAAAATTGAAATCTCCTCCTACTAAGATGATTCCCTCTGCGAAGTTAGCCAGTGCAGATAGGAGTGTTATGCACCTCCCCGTCAGGTCCCTATTAGATAAGTACCAGTTGGCGATAGTAAAAATAGTAGAATTTACTCTCAGCTTTAAGAAAATGTACATACCCTCCCTATCTATTTCAGTAGCTAAAATAGTGTGTGTGAACGATTTGTGTATCGCAATGGAGACTCCTCCAGATCTCGCCTCCGGGTTGGAGCTCTGTAGCCAGACATTGTAGCGTCGGTCACCGATGGCCAGGGACATGTCCGCTCTTAAAATGGGTCTCCTGTAATAATAACAACCTAACACCTTGTTTATGCATATCGCCCAATATGTGTGATTGTTTATGTGGGGTATTAAATCCCTCTGACATTAAAGGAGCAGAGTTTAATTTGGGACATTTTGACTCGCAGAACCAGGCAGGGTAGTCGGATCTACTACAGTATTGAATTCAGTCAATAGAGCTATATGGCCACCTGAGAAGCGAACGGAACCTGAAGAAATAACGGGGAAGGAAAGAGAAAGAAAGTAAAAGAATCAAGAACCAGAGTTGTATCAAGGGATAATAGGGAAATGGGAGGACTAATCTAATAAGGCCACTAACGATATATCGGTTAATATAACAGACTAATACAATAAAACCGGTAATTGATGGGAAGCTAATATCCCAGCGCTCCTGCACGTCAGGGATTCCCAAGTAAGGTGAGGGCCTTTTACAAAAGAGCCCCCTGCTTCTGGGCCATGCCCGCTATATCTTACTCTATTCAGCAACAAGTAAACTTTTACATACAAACACTAGGCACTATTAGGCTATTACAGAACCTTTAGAGGCGTCATTGTAAACAGTGGTTGCCAATCCACTGGAAAATAAACAGCACTCCTTTTATTGTACATTGAGTCCATCCACTCAAATGTGAGTCCACTCTATACGGGTGGCCTATTTTAGCCACCATCGTCCTCGTATTCTTATATCAAGAGGGGGAGAAGAAGAAAAAAAAAAGGGGGGAGGTGCGTTAAGACGGTAGGGGGTTGGAATATGGGGAGGGAGGAGGGAAAAGAGAGAGGAGGGGAGGAGCAAGGGAGTGGGGGGTGGGCGGGGGATGAGGGCAGTGGAAATGAGAAGGGACAAGGGGCATAAAGAAAGAATGTAAAGAGAGCATCATAACATATATATGTTATTTAAAGGGAACCTGTCAGGTGGTTTATGCCCCCCCATCTATCACTGTCTGTAGCTGTAGCTTTATAATACCAGTCTAATCATCCCTGTCTGAGCTCATAGTATAATGTGAAAGGTGAAAAAAAAGCATTTATACACTTACATTTCAGTCCCCACCTTGGAGGAGGGGGACTGTCTGGCAGGATAAAGTTAACTCACTTTTAACTTTGATAGCTAAAGGACCTGTGTGATGTAAGGATCATGTGACCATAGTGGGCGGAGCTAAGACAGCAAACGTATTATGTTCTATGAGAACTTAGCTCTGCCTATTGTAATCACATGGTTGTGACATCACATCAGGTCTCCCAACATGTTCTAGCACAAGGCTGAAATGTTAACTATTAACCTGCCAAACAGTCCTCGTCCTCCAAGCTGGGGACTGGCTGCCTCATTACATAAGGAAATGTAAGTGTATAAATGCTTTTCTTTCACCTTTACATTACACTATGAGCTCAGACAGGGATGATTAGAATAGTATTATGAAGCTGCAGCTACAGACAGTGATAGCTGGGGAGCATAAACTAGCTGACAGGTTCCCTTTAAGGTCAGTAAGCAAGATGTGGGGATAAACCATGTCTTTCTCCTTATACGATTCATTTATCTTGGGGATCTACGATCTTAATTTATCACTTGTCTGCGGCGGAATGCTCCCCTGGGTCTCTGGAAGCCCTCCATAGCTCTCGACGGGAATTCCGGCCACCCATTAATGGACACTGGTGGCACATCCAAAACTGTCGTGAAGGAAGGGATGTCAGCAGGGGTGCGGAGTATATGCAAACGTCCTCCTTTTTTCACTTGGAGTTTAAAGGGGAAACCCCAGCTATATGCCAGGTCATAGTATTTCAGCACATCCAGCAAGTGACGCAATGCTCTCCTCTTTTGCAGGGTTAATCTTGACAAGTCAGGCAGGATAGCCAGGTTTTTGTCGCCAAATTTGCAAGGCTTCCCGTTTCTAATTGTGGCCATGATGGCTTCTTTGATCACTTAATGGTGAACCCTGCAGATCATGTCTCGAGTCCACTCAGGGTCAGATGGTTTGGGGTCTAATGCCTTATGAGCTCGGTCAAGCTCGAAAATATTCGAGGGCGGGTCTCCCAGCATCTCATTAAATAATGACTGGAGCACTTCCAGGAGATCTCTGGATTCAACCGTTTCAGGAAGTCCTCTTATTCTTATGTTATTGCAACGCCCTCTATTTTCCCCGACATCTTGGGCATCCACCAGGTGTGTGATTTGGATGGACTGGGTTTGCAGCATAGCCTGTTGGGATCTACACATCTCCTTCAGTGCTGTTATTCTGTGAGCGTGATCTTGTTCCTGAGTGTCCACTCTAGTCACCTCTCCCCTCAGACAGGACAGCTTGCTAAGATAGTCTTGTTCAAGTCGTGCTATATACGACTCCATATCCTCTCTGGTGGGGATGGAGGCCATGCACGCCCTCAGATCTCCCACCTCTGTCAGCACACTGATACTTTGAAGTTGGCCTTCTTGGAGAAAGGATACTGTAGGGGTCTGGTCAATAGGGAGGTGATAGGGACCCTGGGGGTTATTGGCAGATCTTGTATAGCCCTCTGGGGCCAAAGTATCATAGGGTCCCCCATATGGGGCGTACACAATCCCCTCCTCTGATTCTCCTTGCATTTGTGGGGCATATTGCTCTGTAGTATCCCCTATGTGGGATCCATGGGGACTCATCCCTCCTGTTCCTCTGCCCTCTGCAGCTGCATTGTTGGGATCTTGCATCAGGGGATCCCCCTCCTCTGCCCGGTACCTGCGTTGTGTGCCTACCACCTCCACCGCCGCAACTTGCCTGCTGCTGAAGCCTCTAGTCTGGACTCCCTCTGTGCAGCTGTGCCCTCCACCGGGATGTCAATCCACTCTGCTGGTTACGTGCGGACCCGGCGCAGCCGCTGCCGTGCTGACAGGCTCCTCCACTCCACTGCTCTTCCCTGCCGCTGCCATCTTAGATGGAGCAGTTCTGGCGGGAGTCCGGCCAGTTTTATGGAAGGAGAACCCTCCAATATAATACCTGTCCAGCACACAGGGGCACTCACCATACCCCAGCAGGCTAACCAGCTCCAATTGGAGCACACTGCAATATGTGTATAGCCACTTTGGACACCATGGTCACACAGCACTAAGACCTAAGTGCAACTCAACAGCGACTTTTGATAAAGGCTATTGGATTATAGCCGAAACGTCACCCCAGGTCGCAAGCCTAATGTGTACAGCACCAAAATAAAAAGAACACAACTTTTTCACCAGCGAAAATTGCTTTCTGAGAGTGCATTTGTTCTCTACATTGACCCTAGTTTTATGGAAGAAGCGGTGTATGGACGCCCCAGGGGTCGATGGGCTCTGCAGGTCAGACCTTTTTGCTCTCCCCAGTTTGCCAGCACTCATGTTATTCTCCGTGTCACCGAAATCAGGATACAATCAGCAGTTATAGAAGCTCAGGAGCAGGAGCCAGAACAACCAGCGTCCTCACTCCTCCATAGCTAGGCCATGTCCCTCCTGAATATTTTATTACCATAGGGTATAAGTTTTCTACAGGATTGTAGTAGTATATCCTTAAATTACCCAATTTTTATTCAGTATTCTCAATTACCATGAAATGGTCCCAGTCTACACTATTAAAGTGAACCTGTCAGGTGGTTTATGCATATGCTCCCCACTATCTGTACCTGCAGCTTCATAGTACTATTCTAATCATCCCTGTCTGAGCTCATTGTGTAATGTAAAAGGTGAAAAAAAAGCATTTATACACTTACATTTCAGTCTACGCCGTGGAGGAGGGAGACTGTCTGGCAGAATAATCGTTAACTCACTATTAACTTGCATGGGTAAAGGACATGTGTGATGTAATGATCATGTGACTATAGTGGGCGGAGCTAAACGAGAAAACTCATATTATGTTATAGGGACTTAGTTCCGCCTATTGTAGTCACATGGTTATGACATCACATTAGGTCTCCCAACATGTTCTAACATAAGGCCGAAATGTTAACTATTAACCTACCAAACAGTCTCCGTCCTCCAAGCTGTGGACTGACTGCCTCATTACATAAGGAAATTTAAGCGTATAAATGCTTTTCTTTCACCTTTCACGATGAGCTCAGACAGGGACGATTAGACTGGTATTATAAAGCTACAGCTACAGACAGTGATAGCTGAGGAGGCATAAACTAGCTGACAGGTTCCCTTTAAGCTCTTCCCTTGTTGAAATCGGCTTTCCTAAAGATTCAGGTTTGTGCCTTTCTATTGAATATTACATTGAAACTTATTCATATTATGGTCGCTGCTTCCCATGTGCTCACGAACCTGTAAATCTGAAATATCTGAACTATTTGTCTGTATGACAGGAACAGATCCAGCAAATCATCTCCCTTGGTTGGTTCATCTACCAACAGATTGAGGTAATTGTCTTGAATTGTAGATAAGAACCTACAGCTTTTAGCACAACTCGAAGATTCTATATCCCATGGAATGTCTGGAAAGTTAAAATCCCCCATGATAAAGACACAATTATTATTATTTCCTGAATTTTTAATTTGTTGCAGCATATCACCCTCTCCCTGTTCAGCTATTTTAGGAGGCTTATGACAAACTCCAATTAGATCTTTTCCATTATTGCCCTCCCTGTGTACATTTACCCATACTGACTCTACAGTGTCACAGCCCCCCCCCCCCAATGTTGTCATTCAGAAGGTCATAAGTTAGATTTAAACAAATATACACTTCACCTTTTTTTGTCTTTACTGATTTTTCTTAATGTAGTGTAAGTTCCATGTTTGTCATCCACTCATGGCTGTCGCCCATCCAGGTTTCTGTAATGCCCACCACATCGTAATCCACGGCTAGCATAAAGGGCTCGTTACACGCTACAATATTGTTAACGATATCATTGGTACGTCACGGCTTTTGGGGCGGTACGTGTGACACGTAGATACGACCAACGATAAGTCGTTAGATCGTTGATCGTAGGTTTATGAACATGTCCATAAATCTGTAGTTCGTCGTTCGTTCAACCTGCAACATCGTTGTGTGTAACACCTTTCCAACGATCTCGTTTACAACTTCGCCTATTCAGAACTGAAGCACGTAATGCGACCGAACGACCACAAGTATCTTTCACTTGTCGTGTAATCGTTGCTGCGTCGTTCAATATATCTGTACGTGTGACACCTCACCAGCGATCACTAAATGATGTCCCAGCGATCTTAGCCAGGTCGGATCGTTGGTGGGATTGCTGGGACATTGAAGCGTGTAACGGGCCCTTTAGTCTCCAATTCATTTCATTTTGTTTGCAAGACTTCTTGCATTTGCCAGCAGACATTTAATTCTATTAACACATTTATTACTCCTTGCCTCCCTACCTTTCTTGCACTTCCCAGCCTCCTCTAAATCCACATTGCCCACTACAGTCTCACTCTATCTACTATTATTTTTTTGCACAACTACCGTCCCCCCAGATTCTAGTTTAAAAGCGCCTCCATCTGTGTGACCATTTTTTCCCCCAGCACATCTGCAACCTCCCATTGAGGGGCAGCCTGTGCCTACCTGTTCCTGTAGCCAACAGAGAAGTCAGCCTAGTTCTCCATGAGCCCAAACCCTTCCTTCCTGCACCAATTTCTAAGCCACTTAATTATCTTCCTAAGCTCTCGCTGTCTTTCTAGTGACACTTGTGACTCTGGTAGTATTTCTGAAAATACCACCTTGGAGGTCCTGGACATCAGCTTCTCTCCTAGTTGCCTGCAATCATTATTAAGGATCTTCCACCTCTGTCTAACTTTGTCATTGGTACCAATGTAGACCATGACTGCCAGGTTTTCCCCAGCCCCACCCAGCAATCTATCCGATCCACATACAAAACAAAGTTCAGGATTCATGGTCTCGGTGGCAGATGACCCTGTCTTTCTTCCTAATTAATGAGTCTCCTAACAACCATCATCTGTCTGGTCATTGCTACACTCCTATTTCCCTCCTTCCTACCACAGTCTTTTTCCTAGTTGCTGGATGCAACATCCTGGCCTGGGCCTGCATCTGTAATATCAGCCAAACAGGCATATTTACTAGGTTGTGCCAGATCAGGACTACACTCCCCTGGAAATGGCACATTCGTCCCATTTCCAGGTGCTTTACACTGCTCTTCTGCAACTGTGGTGGGGGGCAGCACACTGGTTAATAATTGGCTGAATACCTGCTTTGTATTGTCAGCTGGTAATTAGCTCAAAATTCATGATGTCAGGCCAAATTAGACCCAGCCACCATAATTTTCTAGTAAACAATAAAGAAGACACAACACAGAGAAAATTTTTTTAACTAGAAATAAAACATAATACACATTTAGAAACTCCATCTTTATTAGAAAGAAAAATCCTCCCTCCAATGTAATTCAGGTCTTCTTATCTTCACCTCTGCTACATCTTTGCCAGCAGGCAAACACGTATGCTAGCGAAGAGAGCAGGCACAGAATGACACTGGAATGTTGTGTGTGGAGTAAAATGAAACCAGCCCATACATTCATTCTAGAATGGATAGGCCAATTGCAGAAAACTAAAAGAGCTAGTCATAAATGCTGATTCTGTGTGACAGTGTCTTTGATTGGCTGTTGGTGCCAGTGAAGTGAATATCCCTGAAAGTTAATGAACGTCCCTGGAAATAGATGCAGTGGGAAGGCAGGACATGGGCTGCAGAACCCGGTAAGTATAATGAGTATGTTTATTAATTCTATGCTTTCTTTTACAGCCCCCCCCCCCCATCCCAAAACTGTAAAATACAAGATTGGGGTTCAGACTCAAGTTTGAGTCACATCCAAGCCTTGAACTCAGGCTTTTCAAAAAGTCTGGGCAAGTCCGCCGATCCCGAACATCAGAGGGTTCGCCCATCACTTGCAAACATCACATAATTTGCACTGCTGCTGAAATGTTTCAGGTATCTCTATGCTCTAAACTCCCCCAAAGGGGTTTTTTCCCATGAACAAAGTTCATTTTTTTTATTAGATCTTAGAATAAGGGTTCGGTGACATCAGCATATAAACTCGGTGAGAGCAATCCGATAAAAAATTGGTTGCACTCACACAATGTTAAACTTTAGAACAATTCCTACCTGCGAGTTTTTCCTCAGCAATAAAAAGGCTGAGAGGACAATTGCAACATGCTGCATATGGCAGCATATTCGCCAGAGAAACCCAAATGGAAGTGCATGGGTGCGATAAAAAAAATCTAACAGCACATGGATGGCATTTTTAACATTGTCTTTTCCATGTTTTAAAAAGAATAGATAGATGAAAAGATAGGATAGATATGAGACACAGATGATAGATAGATAGATAGATAGATAATGTGGTGCCCCAGGGTCCAATTGCCCCAGTTTCACTATCGCCCCCGGGTGGTAGTGTCACACTTGAGAGCAACAGAAGGGTACCCACACCAGACTGTAACCGTACACAACACATGTCTGCCTCCAGGCCTGAAGGGGGAGACCAAGACCTGGCTTCAGGGTGAGCTCCGCTATAAATTCTGGTCTGGGGCGGAGCTAGTCAGTTCAGTTCCTAAGAGGACTGAGGAAGACATCCTGGTGGCCTGATAGCTACACTAAGCTCGTCTCAGGATAGCTAACTCAGCGTGAGGAGTCGAGACAGGAGTCTGAGGAAGTGTAGGAACACATGGGGAGCGGAGCAGTACCGTGCTCACCCCAGAGGAACAACGCAAAGAACGAACACCGGAGTCCGAGGCTGTGCAGGGCATAACATCCCAGCAGCCAATACCAGAAGGTGGGGATTCCAATGTATAGAGCCCAGGGACAGCCGCCCGAACCGAGGGACTAATAAAGGACTCGAGTTGCCTGCCATACCAGCACCTAGCAGGACAGAGAGGGCCAGCAGCTTAGCTAAAGTAGCAGCAAGAGCCTACACACAAAGCGCAGCAAGGAGGCCTCAGAAGCGGTCAGATGAGGAGAACCCTGAGTTGCTGTCAGGTGCAAGGACTCAGCTTAATAACACCAGCCGGAATTACAGTTTCACCAGTAAAAGGACTGAGGAACCAACAAAACGTGAGTCTGTCTGTTGCTTGCGCCCGCCATCCTGCACCCTACTTCCACTGCCCCGGGGATCAGCTCCACCCGTGGGGAGCCGCTCCAACCCAGCTGCCCGTCCATCATCCCCGAAAGTTCTGCAGCAGCGGTGGCCACTTACCACGGGTGGCGTCACAAATAACTCCCTTTTCTATCACCCCTTTCCCTACCGAGCCAGAAGATCCCCCTTTACAGTTGCCCCCAGGGCTAAGGAACGGTCTTGACCCCTGTGACTCACCGGAACTGTATGATAGCCGATTCAGAGTATCCCATACCCTGGGGTGGGTCAGCTTTTTCTGGCGTCATGAACAGGATCGCGTAGCCTGGTATCACCGGGTGCTGTGTGCCATGAACTGTGTAAATACGTGTTTCATTATTAATGCACGAGGCGACGGGAAGTTGAGGGGGCGTGTCGTCATGGGCGGTACCCTCCCAAGAGCGCAAAGCGAGGCCTAACCTGCGCTCTGACGACATCCGACGGGGATGAGAATTCCATCCCACCGGCGGAACTAAATTGTACTTCCCTACGGAAGTGAAAGACCGGAAGGGTTGAGATTCGCTAAGGGGGAGGAAAATGGCAGAGTCGGGAAGAGAGGAGCCCGCACGAGGGTATTTGCAGTACTAAATGCAGCCCCAGTAGTGGATGGAGCACCCGCAGCGGCGCCAGTGCAAGCGATGTCACGGTAATGCCGTTCCTAATGCCATACACGCCAAGGGCGACGTGGTTGCCACAATACTCAGGGGAATCAAACACCTGACAAACTTCAGGGAGAGGTTGGACAGTTACTATAGATTGTACCCCCTGACAGAGGGCCAGCGAGTCAGTATATTAATGTGACAATTGTTTGGTACAGCTCAGTGGGAGGTAAAGTCCTGGCCGGACACTGATAAAGAACGTGTTGAACGTGTAATTGCCAGCTGAAGGTTACTTTTGATACTACTACCGCTGTGCAGGTGAAGATGAGGTTAGTTGGGTACAGGCAAAAGCCACAGGAGAGCGCACAGGACTTTGCATTAAATCTACAGGGCATTGAAACAGACACCCTTCTCTGGTGCAGGAAGAGAACAAATTGCTGATTGACCACTTTATTGATGGACTCTAACTCCCTGCTCATAGAGCGCAACTGCAAATGACGGCTATACAAATCCCCTATCTAGGACTTTGTGCAGTTCAAGGACAGATCCATCCATATATTGTAGGAGAAAGCACCTCACGGTACGGAATCTGCACAATGTCTGGCTATAACTTACCAACAGCCGGGGATGCAAAATTTGCAAGCTACAGCAGGGGCAAATGCACAGACTTCGGGGTCTATCACTAATGAGGCACTAAACTCAAAGATCGAAGGCCTGACTAAAAGTATAGCTGAAATGGCCAAGGCGATGCAAAAGCTGCAAGGATCCAAGCCGGTGGAGAAGATCGAGTTCGCTTCCAGCAGAGGTGACGTCCCGTGGATGCGACAGAGGAGATACCCAGCGACCAGCAATCGCTATAACCCTGATGGACAGCCCATCTATCACCACTTTGAAAAGCAGGTCACTTTGCCAGGGAATGTATTTTAAATGAGAATGCCCTGGGCAGCAGGCCACCCCTCAAGAATAAGATCCCCTGGCCCACCAAACTGGCGTGACAGGTACGTGGGAGGACTCCCGGTCCTGCCTGTCGTGCTGGATGGTATCCCCATGAATGCTGTGCTAGACACTGGTTCACAGGTGACATCAATACTGTATATCCTTTACAAAAGATACTGGGCAGATTCAGACATTTTATGCGGCCCAGATGATGACTTTAATATAGTGGCTAGTAACGGTAAGCCTGTGACCATTAAGGTGGGGCGGTGGAATTAAAGGATCAAGGGTTGGTTATTGTTGATGCTGACCAGCATTTAACATAATCCAAAGATCATTTTGGGCACTAATGTAATAGAAAATTGTCTTGCCGAAATTATTGTTGTGTTATAGGAGATTGCCGAAATTGCCAACAGTGGACAGCAATGAGTCCTGCGGCAGAAAATATAAGGCCTGATGCTGAGACAGCAGGTAGAGTTGTCCAGGAGGTGAAATTAGCAGCGCAAGATAAGTGACCCGGTACCAATTGTAATACCCACAAAAAGTGAAATGTTGGTTTGGTGTAGGGCAGCAATAGGCCTTAGAGGGCGAGATTACCAAGCCCTGGTAGAGCCCGTGTATTCAAGGACAGTAGGCACGCAGGGGAAGGGTACAGTACGCATTTTATATTGTGGGGAGGAAGAAGTCACCCTGCCAAAGAATGCTACCATTGCTAAATTGTATACTGTTGATAACTCTATTCAGGCAGTGGAGCCTTGAACCCGTCTGAACCGGCGGAGGGCAATGGCTCTGAGGGAAAGCTGGAGGATTGGTGCCGGAAGTTACATATAGGTACCGATTCTAAACCCTCCCATCAAAAGCATGGAGTATACCGGGTAGTGAAAGAATATGAACAAGTCTTTAGCAAACATCCGCTAGACTTTGGGTAGATAAAAGGGGTTGCACATTACATACTCACAGGAGATCATCCGTGCATAAAAGAAAGATATACACCTGTACCGCTAGCTCATTATCAATGGGCCAAAGACATGTAGAAGGAGATGAAGGAAGCAGGGGTGATAAGAGATAGTTGTAGCCCCTTGGCAGCTCCTTTAGTCTTAGTTAAGAAGAAAGATGGTACTATGAAAATGTGTGTCGATTATAGACAGATCAATCGCATTACACACAAGGATGCATACCCACTACCTAGAATTGAGCAATCATTAGCTGCCTTAAGATCTGTCAAATATGCTTTCACCTTAGATCTTAGTAGTGGGTATTGGCAAGTTCCTGTAGCAGAGACGTATCGGGAGAAGACAGCATTTACCACACCGATGGGCCTCTGCTAGTTCAATTGTATGCCATTTAGACTCTGCAACACATCAGGAACGTTCTGGAGGTTGATGGAGTGCTGCCTGGGGCACAAGAATTTTGAAACCATCTTATTGTACCTGGATGACATCATAGTATACTCCAAGACGTATGAAGAGCATCTGGAGCACTTGGCAGAAGTGTTTGAAGCCTTGTCCGGCTATGGCATGAAAGTGAAGCCATCCAAATGTCATATGCTGAAATCAAAGGTACAGTACCTCGGTCATGTTGTGAGTTCCGAAGGTGTAGCACCTGATCCCGAGAAAGTAACAGTCATTAGGGACTGGCCAAGACGCACCAGTGTCAAAGAGGTGAGGAAGTTACTGAGGCTGGTAGGATACTACAAACGATTCATCAAGGGGTTCACGAAGATGGCAGCTCCCTTACAAGAACCCCTGGTAGGGCAATCCAAGAAAGCGAAGTGTCAGAGTCCTCCATTTGAATGGGGCAGTCAGACAGAAGAATCCTTCACGAAATTGAAGTGGGCTTTGATGGGGAAGATATCTTAGCATACCCTGATTACAGCCAGCCATTCATCTTGTATACTGATGCCAGTAACGTAGAACTGGGAACTGTGTTGTCTGAAATGCAAGAAGGTAAAGAAAGAGTAATAGCCTTTGTGAGCAGGAAGCTTCATCCTACAGAGAGAAACCCGGAGAACTATAGCTTAGGCTGGCTTCACATTAGCGTTTGTGTCTGCATGCTGATGGCATGCAGACACAAACGCTGTCAGAAGCAGTGTCCAAATGATGTGTCCGCAGCGGATAATGTCCGCCTGCGGACACATCACTATGGAGCCCGGCAGCCAATCGGCGCTGTCCGGGGGCGGGCCGGGGGCGGAGATCAGCGCCGGAGATCTCCGCCCCCCCGGCCGCCGGTAAGCTCCGGGACTGTCGGCGGGGAGAACAGCTGATGTGAGAGCTGTTTGAATCTTCCCGCGCCGACACTGAGAGGAGATGTCGGCGCGGAAGATTCAAACAGCTCTCACATCAGCTGTTCTCCCCGCCGACATCGCTAGGAGATTACAGGCGGCGGGGAGAAGGAGGACAGCAGAGGCTGAGCTGATCTCCCGGTGGCCGTCGGTGAGCTCCTGTGACATCACCGGCGGCCACTGGGAGATTTTTCAATGGGTCCGCAGCGTTCTCCTGCGGTGTCATGCAGAGGACACTGCGGACCCATTGAAGCCAATGCATTTTTTGTACGCTTGGGGACGCTTGCTGATTGTCCAAGCTCCCCAAACGCACAAAAAAACCCAACATGCTGCGTCCCGGGTGCGGATGCTGGACACCGGAAGCAGCAGATATCGTCCGCATCCGCACCCGAACGCAGCAAACGCAGGCACCATGCGTTCCTATGTTAAACATAGGAACGCAGTGCGCATGCGTTTGACTGCGTATGGGAACGCAGCAATACGCTGCCTTCCCATACGCAAATGTGAAGGCAGCCTTATTCACGTTAGAATCCTGGCAGTAGTCTGGGCTGTCACAGAACGCTTCAAACACTACCTGGCTGCTGCAAAGTTTATCATCTTTACGGATAACAACCCGCTTACTAATTTGGACTCCGCGAAACTAGGTGCACTGGTGCAGCGCTGGATTCCCCCGCTGTCCAACTACAACTTTACCATCAAGTACAGGGCAGGCCGCAAGAATGCCAATGCTGACGCCTTGTCCAGGATGCCTTGCTTGCAGGACGTGGAAGAGGAACCGGAGAAGCTGGAAGAAATGGAGCTACCATCCTTTCACCACCCTTATGTGACAAAATACAAGTGCTGTATGTACAATAAACGTCAAGAAGCAACGTTAAACCTATTACCTTACCATGGATGGGCTGAAACGCAAAACAGTGATACTGCTGTTCATCTAATCAAGGAGCTACTGACACAGGAGGGTTTGTACCCTAGTCCAGATGCCCCACCTGAAGCTCAACAGCTGTGAAAAGAGCAGAGTAAGTTATTCCTATACAAAGGTAAATTGTGCAGAAGGCATACTAACCCTAAAACCCTAATGGTACCTTTACACGCAGCTACAGGTAACAGGTTTTCCACAGGTAACTTACTGGCTGCAGTGAAATCATGGAAACATGGTTCCATTTGTACACAGCAACAAGATAGAACCATGTCTCCATGATTTCACTGCAACCAGTAAGTTACCTGTGGAAAATCTGTTACCTGTAGCTGCGTGTAAAGGTACCATAAGAGATGTTAAGATGGTCCTAGAAGCCCACCATGATGGTGCAGGGCATTTCGGTTGGAAGAAATTAGAGGTTCTGCTGAGAGAGAGATTCGACTGGGTTGGCATGAGAAAATCCATCGAGAATTGATGCAGAAACTGTGGCCCATGCAACCTATGGAGAAAAAACAAAGATAGAGAGCCCCACTCCAGCCTATTGTGACAAAACAACCACTTGAACTTGTAGCCTTGGATCACGTCAAGTTAACCCAGAGTAGATCAGGCTATGTTCTTGCCCTTACCATAGTGGACCACTATTCTTGTTTCTTAGTGGTAGTGCCCGTGAAAGATCTGAGAGCCAGAACAGTGTCTAAAGCATTTCAAGCCTACTTCTGCAGACCTCATGGCTATCCCGAGCAGGTCCTCACAGATCAAGGTCCAGCATTTGAAGCTGAAGTGTTTCAAGAATTCTGTAATCTCTACAGGTGTAAGAAAATCAGGACAACCCCGTATCATCCGCAAACAAATGGCTTATGTGAGAAAATGAATCATATAGTGATGGATCTGTTGAAAACCTTTCTAGCAGAAGAAAGGGACATGTGGCCAGAGAAGCTACCAGACTTAGTGGACTTATATAACCATTTCCCGGTGAGTTCTGCCAACTGCACCCCAGCCTACCTAATGAGTCAGAGACCTGGTAAGCTGCCTAATGACCTGGATATGGGTATTGTAAAGCTAGATGTTGAGGCACCGGAAACTAATTGAGATACTGCTCGTCAACAGAAGTATCGCCAAGTACAAGAATGCGTTGAGAGAAGTTTATCACAAGCAAGAGAAAGGCAAGAGAGAGTGTATAACCAACATGCTCCTGCAACCCCTTTACAACCAGGTGAGCAAGTTCTCAAGAGAAAGCGACACACCAACAAACTGGATGACCTGTGGGAAGCAGTGTCATACACCGTGTTACCATCCAACTTTGCTAATACCAAAGTTTGCTTAGGTAGTAAAGACGAAGGAAGAACATCGGCAGCAGTGTCCAGAGACCACCTCAAAACATGCCCTGAAACACTGAAGTCCCAAGAGAGGATTTCAGAAGTACCAGCAGTTTCAGTACCAGTGAAACCCCAAGAAGAAGAATTGTTCCATACGGTTCTAGGAAACTTTCCCTAGACCTGGACCCAGTATCATGGAGCAGTCATAATTCCTATGTTAGCCTTCCATTAACCAGTGGTACCTGAACCAGTCAGATGTGAAGTACCGCTAGCTGAAGCATCAGAAGAAGCACAACAAGTAGAACCATCAGAAGAAATACCTGTAGGAGAACAGGAAGAGCGGCAACCTGCTACCAGAGAGCTTCTAAGTCCCATGGTAAGACTAAGAAGACACTCTAGTATAGACCTACATAGACCTACACGTAGCATAGTGGATAGTGCACGCACAATACCAGTAGCAGATACTAGAAACTAGCATAACCACTAGACCATCAGAAATACCTTTACTGCGTAGATCAAACCGTAGTAACAAAAGTCAGATTCCAGCCCGTTACAGGGAGTAGTATGGAGTAAAATGTAAATATGTTTCTTGTTTTATATAGAATGTGAATATGTAACCTTGCAACCACCAAGCATATGAACCTCCAAAGACTTTACTGCATGAACTTTCAAATATTCTTGAACTTTTACCTTTAACCATAGACCATTAGCCACTGGACTGGTTGTGGCAATGACTTCTTGTAAATATTGTTTATCAGCCAAAGGTGGAAGGACTAATCACCAGAGTGACTGTTTTTCATTTTTGAATTCTCTTGTTTTTGTAATTTTTCTATTTTGAGACCCTGTTCAACATTTATTGTCATTTAATCTTGCATTGTTTAGGTATCCTTTACCAAAAGGTTATCACAGTCTCAGAGTACTGTATTTCACTATGGTGGAATGTGGCACCCCAGGGTCCAATTGCCACAGTGTCATTATCGCCCCCGGGTGATAGTGTCACACTTGAGAGCAACAAAAGGGTATCCACACCAGACTGTAACCGCAAATAACTCCTTTCTGCCTCCAGGCCTGAAGGGGGAGACAAGACCCAGCTTCAGGGTAAGCTAGTCAGTTCAGTTACTAGGAGAACTGAGGAAGACATCCTGGTGGACTGGTAGCTACACTAAGCTTGTCCCTGGATAGCTAACTCAGCATGAGGAATCGAGACAGGAGTCTAAGGAAGCGTAGGAACACCTGGGGAGAGGATCGGTACCATGCTTACCCCAGAGGAACAGCACAAAGAATGGACACCGGAGTACGAGGCTGTGCCAATAGCAGAAGGTGGGGAATTCCAAGTTCCCCAGCCACACTGTGCCCGGAGGCAAAGCAGCGTGTAGAGCCCAGGGAGAGCCGCCCGAACTGAGGGGCTAATAAAGGACTCGAGTTGCCTGTCATACCAACACCTAGCAAGAGAGAGAGCACCAGCAGCTTAGCGAATGCAGCAGCAAGAGCCTACACACAAAGGGCAGCAAGGAGGCCTCAGAACCGCCAGAATTACAGTTGCACCAGTAAAAGGACTAAGGAACCAACAAAACGTGAGTCTGTCTGTTGTTTTGTGCCCACCATCCTGCACCCTACACCTTTACTACTTCCACTGCCCCAGGGATCTGCTCCATCCGTGGGGAGCCGCTCCATCCCAGCTGCCTGTCTATCATCCGCGGAGGTTCTGCAGCAGCGATGGCCACCTATAGCCATATACCACAGGTGGCATCACAAATAACTCCCTTTTCTATCACCCCTTTCCCTACCGAGCCAGAAGATCCCCCTTTACAGCTGCCCCCAGGGCCACGGAAGCGGGTCTCAACCCCTGTGACTCCCCAGAAGTGTAGGATAGCCCGGTTCTGAGTATCCCATACCCTGGGGCGGGTCAGATAGATAGATGAAAAAAGAAGGCATCACTCCAAATCAAAGTAAGAAAGAGTAGACCTTTAATCCCCCATGCTGCAGCAACAATTTGGTTGTTGTTTCAGGCTTTGTCAAGCAGCATAAGTGAGTGATTGCATGATTAATCAATATACCATATTTTTCAAACTATAACACACATTTCCCCCACCACCCCAACATTTGTGGTAAAGTGGGGTGTGTGTCTTATAGTCTGAATGTATGTGCTGCAGAGGGGTGTGGCTTTGGAGAGATGACTGGAGGCTGGGGCATTCTGCAGCTATGACCCATGATTAGCCTACTCATTAGGCTAATGTAATATTCACTGCATTGCACTGAATATTACATTAGCTTAAAAAGCCGGACAAGGGATCACATGCCGCAGCTGCAGCAGCGGCGATTGTGTTTCTGTATTTTCACTGTTCCCCAAGCATCATGGCATAAAGAATAGTGAATATACTGGATGGTCACTCTCTCCATCGATCCCAGCCGCTGTCCTCTTGTGTTACACTGAACATGGTGATCAGTGTGTAGAGTTCTATACATTGATCACCGTGTTCAGCATAACACAGGAGGACATCGCCGGTTATGCTGCAGTCGGTATCGATGAAAAGGGTGACCAAGATCATCCAGTATATTCACTATTCTTCATACCATGATGCTTTTGGAACAGTAAATATGCAGAAATACAATCGCCGCTGCTGGAGGGAGCGGTGCAGAGTGTGAGTATGAACGTTTATTTTTTTATTTAAGTGATGGGGCCTATGTACCAGGATGGGGGATCATATATATAAATCAGGATGGGGGGATCATATATATAAACCAGAATGAGGGGGATCATACTGTATATATAAACCAGGATTGGGGGATCATATATACAATAGGATGGGGGAGATCATATACATTAACCAGAATGGGGGGATCATGTATATACACCAGGATGGAGGGAATCATATATATACACCAGGATGGAGGAGATCATATATATATATACACAACAGAATTAGGGAGTATCATATATGACCAGGATGGAGGACATCGGTACATATTTGGGGACATTATCCCTTAACAGTGTCAGCACCAGATCCCTGTGCGTTATGACCTCAATTTTTGCATAATTTTTTCCCCCTATTTTCCTCCTCTAAAACCTGAGAGCGTCTTAAGGTCCGGTGCGTGTTATAGTCTGCAAAATACAAAATTACAGTGCAATATTACAATATTCATGGAATAAATACATATTTTTCATAAAGTGCATAGTATCATTTCATATATTTATAACACTCACAATATATGGGATAATATACAGGGTGGTCCATTTACATGGATGCACCTAAATTAAATGGGAATGGTTGCTGATATCAAATTCCTGTTTGTGGTACATTAGTATGACATGGCACTCTGTCCCTTAATGCCCACTATGCACTTTGGATAAAAAGCAGGGGGAACTTTGTGTTTGACAACGATTAGCTCTGCACATATATTATACAACCTATTTGACACATATATCTTTTTAGGCTACATTGAAACTAAGGAGATATAATCAAACTCTATAACCACATAACACTAATGATTTGTCAGCTTGGAGGGACTAACACTACATGGTACTTTATTTAGCTCTGGTTGATCTTCTTGCCAGAATAGTGACAGCTATGGTATTGCTTTCCATAGGACCGTGCTGAAAAACGCCTATCCCATCTGGGAATTATTGAAATATAGCAACCACCTTAATCAAGTGTTCGCCACCAAGGAAAGACGCCTCTTTCCAATCTTATCCTAGAACGTTCCATGACCTACACTGGTAACTCGGAAACTCTTTCATACTACGACCCTATCTCTCTAACTAAATATGTCTAATTAAGTATATCTATATACACCTATTTATATTTAACTAGTAAAAAGGCCCGATGCAATTGCATCGGGAGCGCGGTGAAATGAATTGTGTGTATACAGGCGGGTCAGTGGGTAGCAGAGTATAGAGGCGGCTGTGTGGGCAGCCGAGTATAGAGGCGGCTGTGTGGGCAGCCGAGTATAGAGGCGGCTGTGTGGGCAGCCGAGTATAGAGGCGGCTGTGTGGGCAGCCGAGTATAGAGGCGGCTGTGTGGGCAGCCGAGTATAGAGGCGGCTGTGTGGGCAGCCGAGTATAGAGGCGGCTGTGTGGGCAGCCGAGTATAGAGGCGGCTGTGTGGGCAGCCGAGTATAGAGGCGGCTGTGTGGGCAGCCGAGTATAGAGGCGGCTGTGTGGGCAGCCGAGTATAGAGGCGGCTGTGTGGGCAGCCGAGTATAGAGGCGGCTGTGTGGGCAGCCGAGTATAGAGGCGGCTGTGTGGGCAGCCGAGTATAGAGGCGGCTCTATGGGTAGCAGGGCAGTGTGGGTGAGTAGGGGGAGTGAGGGCATAGGGGGGGTAAGAGGAGTGTGCGGGGGCAGTGTGGGGAGTGAGGGCATAGGGGGGGATAAGAGGAGTGAGCAGGGGCAGTGTGGGGAGTGAGGGCATAGGGGGGGATAAGAGGAGTGAGCAGGGGCAGTGTGGGGAGTGAGGGCATAGGGCGGGATAAGAGGAGTGAGCAGGGGCAGTGTGGGGAGTGAGGGCATGGGGGGGTAAGAGGAGAGAGCAGGGGCAGTGTGGGGAGTGAGGGCATAGGGGGGGGTAAGAGGAGAGAGCAGGGGCAGTGTGGGGAGTGAGGGCATAGGGGGGGGGTAAGAGGAGTGAGCAGGGCAGTGTGGGGAGTGAGGGCATAGGGGGGGTAAGAGGAGTGAGCAGGGGCAGTGTGGGTGAGTAGAGGGTAAGCAGGGGCAGTGTATGAGTAGATCTGAGGGGCGGTGGGCCTGTAAGGTTAGTTGAGGAGGGGAGGGGGGGGGGTATAGGCTGGAATGAGAGTGTGGCGCCAATGTTGCCCCAGCGCCCCTGTAAGGTTAGTTGAGGAGCGTGGGATGATAGCAGACTGCAGCCCCGCCGGGTGTTACCTGTGAGAAGCTGGGGCGGGCACTGTGTGTGATGAAGGCGGCGGTGCAGGTGGCGGCGGGCCGTTGTGTAAAGCCGCTCCCCCTGTCTGCTGCCTGAGGGCTCGCACTGTGGAATGGTCTGTGCGGCCGGGGGAGCGGGAGGTGCCGGCTGGTGCGTGCAGCGGGGGAGCGGGGGGTGCCGTCCGGAGCGTGTAGCGGGGGAGCATGGGGTGGCGGCCGGTGCGTGTAGCGGGCGTTTGCGGGGGGCGGGCGGTGCGTCTAGCAGCCGTTTGCGGGCCGAATCTGCGGCTCGCGATGGCGCATGGGCGCCATCGCTCGCTCGCAGTGCCAGTGGCGCAAAGCATTCTGGGATTCGGCTACAACGCCCGAATCCCAAACTGCGGATTATATAAATAGAAGATGGAGACCTATCGTATCGGGAGGCCCGCACCATCAGCCTCCCTGCTCCGCACCCTCAGCCTCTCCTCACAACTTCAGACTCCCTGCAGCATCAGCCTCCCCATGCACCATCAGCCTCTCCTCGCACCCTCAGTCTCCCCCTGCAGCATCAGCCTCTCCCCGCACCCTCAGCCTCTCCCTGCAGCATCAGCCTCTCCCCGCACCCTCAGCCTCTCCCTGCACCCTCAGCCTCTCCCAGCACCCTCAGCCTCTCCCCGCACCCTCAGCCTCTCCATGCACCATCATCCTCTCCCCGAACCCAACCCTCAGCCTCCCCACACACCATCAGCCTCTCCTCGCACCCTCAGCCTCCCCCTGCAGCATCAGCCTCTCCCCACACACCCTCAGCCACCCCCCGCAGCATCAGCTTCTCCCCGCACTGTCAGCCTCCCCCCCACACCATCAGTCTCTCCTCGCACCTGCAGCATCAGCCTCTCCCCGCATCTTCTGCTTCACCCTGTCCCCCCCCCCGCACAGTTTTACCACTGGTTGCTCTCAGGATTCCAAGGACCTGTGTGTCATCATGGGGTCAGGGGACGCGCAGGGTCACATGATCCCGCTGGCATCCCGAGAGCCGCCAGCGGTAACACTGTGTTGGGGGGACGAACTGATGCTGCGGGGTAAGGCTGATGCTGCGGGGGGAGTCTGAGGGTGCGGGGAGAGGCTGATGGTGTGTGGGGAGTGTCTGCCTGGAGTGCGGTGATTGCCATAAGAGACCTATAACTTGAGTCATCCAATTTGGTGTCTGGCACACTGCTGCCTGAGGGCTCGCACTGTGGAATGGACTGTGCGGCCCTGGCAGCGGGGGAGCGGGGGGTGCCGGCTGGTGCGTGCAGCGGGGGAGCGGGGGGTGCCGGCCGTAGCGTGTAGCGGGGGAGCAGGGGGTAGCGGGCGTTTGCGGGGGGCAGGCGGTGCGTCTAGCAGCCGTTTGCGGGCCGAATCTCCGACTGTCTGCAGAGCTCGTCTACTGCAGTCAGTCAAGGACCTGCGGTGATGTCACAGTCACGTGACACCAGGTTACCATGGAGTAACCTGGTGTCACGTGACTGTGACATCACCACAGGTCCTGGACTGCAGTAGAAGAGCTCTGCAGACACTCGGAGCCTGCGGCAGCCACCGGAAGCCTGGAGGAAGCCTGGATGAGACGGCGGGGGCTCGGGGAGAGGTGAGCATTAACTTTTTTTTTTTTTTTTTTTTACAGTAGTGCGGGTCTGCGGCTCGTGATGACGCTGCGCGTCATCACTCGCAGTCCCGCAAAGCATGTTGGGATTCGGCGACAACGCCCGAATTCCCAACTGCGGATTATATAAATAGATTCCTCTCTAACCTATCTATACCTTCCTCCAATCGCTACTGACCAACTCTTTGGCACTCCCTAAACTAACTGCTCAGCTCCCCTATTACCTTCTATGTACTAATAACATCCTCTGGGACAGTAATACATTCTTGCTGTCCTCAACAGTATCGTTGACCTATGTAAATATGTAAATTGTCTTTTTCCTGTGCTCTCTACAGCACAGGTGACACCATATGTTTGTAAATATTTATATAATTTTATTTGTTTTGTTTCATAGCCAATTGTCGTGATCAAGGCTTTGGTTAAAGCCGAAACGCGTTGACATCTGTAGTCATTAACTGTTCATAATAAACCTTGCATCAAAAACATCAAAAGGAGTGTGCAACTTTGTACCTATATTTGTGGTACATTAGTATACGGGAGGGGTAACACTTTTCCAGATGGGTGGTGACCATGGTGTCCATTTTGAAGTCAGCTATTTTGGATCCAACTTTATTTTTTTCAATGGGAAGAGGGTCATGTGACACATCAAACATATTTCATAAGAAAAATAATGCGCTTGGGTTTAACATAACTTTATTCTTTCATGAGTTATTTCCAAGTTTATGACCACTTATAAAATGTGTTAAAAGTGCTGCCCATTGTGTTGGATTGTCAATGCAACCCTCTTCTCCCACTCTTGACACACTGATAGCAACACCGCAGAAGAAATGCTAGCACAGGCTTCTAGTATCCATTGTTTCAGATGCTGCACATCTTCATAGTATAGACAATTGCCTTCAGATGAGTGATGAGGCAAACTTTTTTGTGAATGGTGAAATTCACAAACAAAACCACCGCTATGGGTTTGACACTAACCCACAGTGGATAGATCCCTACAATACTGTTGGAACACAAAAATTGATGGTATGGTGTGGTATATGGGGTACAAAGATAGTGGGGTCATTCTTCATCAATACCATGCACCCTATTCATGTCCCTACTATAGGGACATGATTAGGGTGCATGGTTAGGAAGAAGCTGTGGACTGCCATTGCAAGGGCAGGAGTCAAATACATGAGAGCCAGTGTATTTGTTATTTTGATGCAGGGCTTGATGTAGGGCAGGGGTCTCAAACTCGGCTGGGTTGGTGGGCCGCACATAGAAAATTTTTTTTATCGGGGGCCGCATTGCTTGTAGGACTAAGGGCCACGTCACACACACAGATATCTGTGCAGATATTGTTCGCAGATCTCTGGTTGCAGTGAAATCATGGACATATTGTTCCATTTTGTGGCCGTATATAAATGGAGCAATGTGTCCATGATTTCACTGTAACCAGAGATCTGCGAACAATCTCTGCACAGATATCTGTGTGTGTGACGTGGCCCTAAGTAACATTTTCAGTAATACCAGAATTTTTTGCTCAATGTAATACTGTCCAAATCCTTATCCCCTTCTTGTAGTAATGTCCGCATCTTGGTCCCTTTCTTGTACTAATATCGCCATCCTGATCCCCTTTTGTACTGATGTCCCCAACCTAGTCTACATTCTTTTTACACACACACATTCACTCGCTCACAGGCACAGGCTCAGACGCACTCACAGGCACAGGCTCAGACTCGCTCACAGGCAACAGGCTCAGACTCGCTCACAGGCTCAGACTCGCTCACAGGCACAGGCTCAGACTCGCTCACAGGCACAGGCTCAGACGCACTCAGGCTCAGACGCACTCACAGGCACAGGCTCAGACGCACTCACAGGCACAGGCTCAGACGCACTCAGGCTCAGACGCACTCACAGGCACAGGCTCAGACGCACTCACAGGCTCAGACGCACTCACAGGCTCAGACGCACTCACAGGCTCAGGCGCACTCACAGGCTCAGGCACACTCACAGGCTCAGGCGCACTCACAAGCTCAGACTCACTCACAGGCACAGGCTCAGACGCACTCACAGGCACAGGCTCAGACGCACTCACAGGCACAGGCTCAGACGCACTCACAGGCACAGGCTCAGACGCACTCACAGGCTCAGGTGCACTCACAGGCTCAGGCGCACTCACAGGCTCAGACGCTGACACACTCACAGGCTCAGGCACAGACGCACTCACAGGCTCAGGCGCACTCACAGGCTCAGACGCACTCACAGGCTCAGACGCACTCACAGGCTCAGACGCACTCACAGGCTCAGGCGCACTCACAGGCACAGATGCACTCACAGGCACAGACGCACTCACAGGCTCAGGTACACTCACAGGCTCAGGCGCACTCACAGGCTCAGGCGCTGACGCACTCACAGGCTCAGGCTCAGACGCACTCACAGGCTCAGGCGCACTCACAGGCACAGACGCACTCACAGGCACAGACGCACTCACAGGCACAGACGCAGACGCACTCACAGGCGCACTCACAGGCTCAGGCGCACTCACAGGCTCAGGCGCACTCACAGGCTGAGACGCAGACGCGCTCACAGGCTCAGACGCAGACGCGCTCACAGGCTCAGACGCAGACGCGCTCACAGGCTCAGACGCAGAAGTGCTCACAGGCTCAGACGTGCTCACAGGCTCAGACGCGCTCACAGGCTCACACACACACTCAGGCTCACACACACACTCAGGCTCACACACACACTCAGGCTCACACACACACTCAGGCTCACACACACACTCAGGCTCACACACACACATACAACACTCACATTGCGTCACAGACACAGACTCTTTTGTAAAGCTAACCTAGCCGGCGATCCTATGCAGGGGGCCACCGCAAAACTGCTGTATTATTACTTCCGGCCCCTGCACTGACACTTCACTGCCCGCTCGCTCTGCGCCGGCTATGCAAGTAACCTAGCCGGCGGTCCTGTGCGGGGCCGCCGCGATACTGCTTTATTAACACTTCCGGCCCCTTCATTGACACTTTACTGCCGCTCGCTCTGCAGCTTGCTCTGTGCCCTGCAAGTTCAATACAAGCCGCCAACCAATGAGAGGCCTGCAAGTGACGTCATACGCCTTTCATTGGCTGGCGGCTTGTATTGAACTTGCAGGGCACAGAGCAAGCTGCAGAGCGAGCAGCAGTAAAGTGTCAATGAAGGGGCCGGAAGTGTTAATAAAGCAGTATCGCGGCGGCCCCCGCACAGGACCGCCGACATGATTCACTCTCCACTGTGTCGGGGGCCACACTGAGGGGCCCCAGGGGCCGCATGCGGCCCGCGGGCCGTGAGTTTGAGGCCCCTGATGTAGGGTCTGTGTCCTGAGACAATCACCTGTGCACTGCATTACTACAAAGCCTGACTGACTCCTGGACCCCTGGGTGAGATCAATCCTTTTTTAATGATTGGTTTCTTTATCCGGACATAGTGCAATATTTACCGTGGAATGTTTGACTATGGGTTTACAGATAATTGTACTTTAGGCCATTCTTTGCTCTGTACATTAATACCAGTGACCTGTACTGGTGATCAGAAATTTGAATTGCCTTATCTGTTGGTTTTGTCTATTGTTGGTCTATCTGACGAGTCCTTTACTCGTTTTTAGTGAATTACTAATAAAACATTTTTAAAGTTTGCTTAATTATAAACGATTAATCCTCTTGCTCAAATTACAGAACCCAGTGATATCGACAAATTATTGTCAGGGTAGATAAGGATTGTGTATGTCTAATTTTGGACTGCAAATCATTTTGTTCTCTAGCTGTTAAGCTGCTGACACGCCCACTCCATGACTGGGGAAGACTCAGGAACCGGGCGGTTACTTGTTGTTCTGCTTCACCTCTTCTTATTGTGTTCTTTTCACGGGAACAGACGGGGCCGAGACCTGGTCCCATGACCCTGGCGGTGTCATTTAAATAAACGGGGTGATGTTAGGGAAAGTTTGAGGGGATAAAAGGGGTATTTGTGAAGCCACCTGCGGTATGTGGCCAGGGTGGCTGCTGCTGCTTCAGAACCTCTGGGGACAATGACCAGCAGCTTAGATTGTCCCGCTCCCCGAGGTGGAGCGCATTCCCCAGGGCAGTGGAGTGGTATTCCCCGGGTTGTACCTTGGCAGTAGGTCACTGAGTTCACAGTACTCTCGGTGTTGCCTCTGCGGCAAATAAAAGTCTCTCACACCACAGCTGCAGTTCCGTTACTTTTTGTCAGGTGTTTAACATGGCTATCGGGGGGCGTGTCCTAGCTGCACATGGCGCCGGACGCATAGAGAAGGAGCTCCTCACATACCACTGGCTATAGCGACTTCCCAAGCGACAGCACAGCGGCGACTTCACCCCCAATCTGCGGGAGAACCCCTCTGGAGGCAGGCGTGATGCCGAGAGCGCGGTCCCGAGACCCCCTGGAGACAGTAAGCTAACTGACTACTTTGAGGCAGAGAGCCGGCGTTCCTCCCCTGCTAAGATGGCGGCCGCGTCCTCTCCCCGGCAGGCTGCTTCCCGCTCTCCCCGCACTGAGGAGCTGTGGGAGGGAGGAGGGGATGAACGGACCTCTGTAACCCTGGGGCCACTGAGGACTCTTCTTGGAGAACTATGTTCCTCCATTATGGAGGACATGAGGGCGCTCATGGGATCCCTCAGGGAGGATGTGGGAGCTCTTACAGAGAGGACATCTCATTTGGAGAATAAATTTAGTGACTTTGCTGCTGCTCATAACGGCTTATCAGACAGCCATGCTGCTTTAGACAGTGAAGTGGGGTCCATCTCAGCTAAAATCTGTCACCTAGAAGACCAGTTAAGAAAGAATAATATTAAAATCAGAGGTCTGCCAGAATTAGGAGCAGAGGAAGATCCTCACAAAACAGCGATGGACTTTCTTGTGGCAATACTACTGGACTCCCCAGAATCAGACCTGGAGGTAGATAAAGCCTTCCGTATTCCCAAACATCCAAAATTACCAGCAGAGGTACCCCGTGACTTGCTGGTGGGCTTGCTGAGGGGGAGTGCGTGACCGGGTGCTGCGCAGGCTGAGAGCTGGTTCTGCCCTACCAGAGAAATACAGGGGAGTTACTGTGTATCAGGACCTTTGTCCGGGCACCCTCTCCAGACGACGCGACTTCGCATCAAGCTGCAAGAATCTGAGGGACAAGGATATCTACTACAGCTGGGGATCCCCTGTAGCCCTTAACTTCAAGTATCAGGGGAAGCGGTATTCCTTCCCCTCCCCCACCCGGCTTCGCAAAACCCTAAAAGGATGGCGACTTCTCCCTTCAGGATCAAGCTCCCCCCAGATGGCTGACCGTGACAAGGGGAGTGGAGGTTCCCCGGGAAATCGTGGAGCTACATGAACAGCTAATATTCATCGGCAAGTCGGTGGTATAGGACTTGTATCCTTGTTATTGTTGCTTCCCTTGGTTGAAGCCCTGGTCTACTTCGTTGGACCGGCACGGAGTTCCTTGAAATCAGGATTTGGACCGGGCGTTTGCGTGGTGGTCTGAGCCTGGTTTCACGAAGGTTCCCTGTTCCCCTCAGTCTACCCAAATTTACTTGGGCTTTATTGTTTACATTTTTGTTTGTTATTGTACCTATAGTAAAAATCAGTTTCTTCTCTTTTCCCCTTTTCCCCCCCCATACCTGAAACCTAATCCCCCCTTCTCTATCCTTCTCTTTCTCTACCCCCCTGCTTCTCCCCTTTTTGGTTAACTCTTTTCCTCACTCCCTCCTAACTCCCTTCCCACTCTCCTTATCCCTGAGCTGCTTGACATAGGGGAACTTCTCGCCATGGTTCCTCCGTCCCTTAGTATTCTTTCTCTGAATGTCAAGGGGCTAAATTCCCCTGCAAAGCGTTCTTTTCTTTGGAGGGAGGTGAGATCAGCCTCCCCTGAACTCTTATGTATTCAGGAAACTCATCTCCTAAAGGAGGACAACCACAGACTTTGTGGAAGTGCCTTTCCCCATATTTTTCATGCTAATCACCCAGAAAAAAAAAAGGCAGGTGTGGCTATTTTATTGAAACAAACCCTTCAATTCCAGATGCAGGAGGTGATCACGGATCCAGCGGGTCGATATCTCATATTGGTTTGTGAAATAGCTGGCTCCTCATATACAATTGTAAATATTTACGCCCCGAATTCGGGACAAATTCAATTTCTCAGGTCTTTATTCGGGAAACTCCGTGCAGTTACGAAGGGTAAATTAATCATCTGTGGCGATTTTAATATGGTTGTAGACGGGCGTTTGGACTCCTCCTCTACTGTTCCCAGAAGGGGTGGCTCCCTGGACTATCTAGGTCTCCTTTTGCAAGAAGCTGCAATTGAAAAAAAACGTAGAGACCGACTCAGAAGGGAATGGCTGGATGAGATTCGGAATCTTGAAAATATTAACAAAATTACCCCGAGCGCCTCACTTCTCTCCCGAATCTTGACCTTGAGAACAAATTTGAGAGCTTTGCTCCTCAGACAATATGAGACTGGCCTGCGGAAAATGAAGACTAGGTACTATGCAGCAGGGGATAGGGCAGGCAAGCTCTTGGCCAATAGACTCAAAAAAAGAGATATCAAAACGATGACGGTCTCCATGAGGGATGGAGGGGGAGAAACCGTTCGAGACCCAGCCAAAATTGTAGAAGTCTTTGCATCATATTACGAAAACCTGTATAACTTAAAAGAGGATATGACGACTTCACAGCCCACTCTAGACAGTATTAGGTTGTTCCTGGGAGGCCTCCATCATCCTGAGGTGTCTCCAGAGGTTCTGCAGAATCTAAACAGACCCTTTACACACTTGGAGATTAAAAATGTAATCTCATCGCTGAAAGATAATTCAGCGCCTGGCCCGGATGGGTTCATAAATGAGTATTACAAAACATTTGCGGGGTCTCTGGAGCCTTACCTCCTCCGCCTATTTAACATTTGGCAATCCAGGGGTACTATCCCCGGGGAAGCATTGGAGGCCACCATAACGACAATTCCCAAACCAGGCAAAACTCCAGACCGCCCTGAAAATTACCGCCCCATTTCACTCCTAAATACTGACATCAAAATCTTTTCAAAACTACTGGCGACCAGACTGGGAGAGGTGATCCCCTCCCTGGTTCACCCTGACCAGGTGGGATTTGTGCAGGGGAGGGAGGCCCGGGACGGGACGAGAAGGATGCTGGACTTGATAGAGGTAGTGGAGAGAAAGGGTGCCCCCGGTGTGTTCCTGTCTTTGGACGCGGAAAAAGCGTTTGATAGGATACATTGGGGGTACCTCCGGGAGGTCCTCTCCACCTTTGGTATTTCAGGCTCTATCCTATCCGCAGTCCTTAGTCTGTATACTCACCCTTGCGCTAGAGTGTTTTCTGCAGGCGTCCTTTCTCGGGCATTCTCAATCACGAATGGTACGCGGCAGGGCTGCCCCCTCTCCCCCTTGATCTTTGCCCTCATGATGGAGCCACTGGCGGTCTCCCTTTGTGGGAATGAATCAATCGAGGGGATATCAGTCGGGGGGAGAGACATGTGGTAGGCCTGTACGCGGATGACGTTATCATTTCCACCTTGGCTCCCACTTCCTCCCTCCCGGGGATAATGGGAGCTCTTACCAGGTTTGCTGAAGTATCTTATTATAAGTTAAACATGAACAAATCAATGGTCTTCCCTGTCCATGTCTCTGTGGGGGAGGGAGCCCATCTTCAGAGGATTTACCCCTTTAAGTGGTGCCCTTCGGGAATCCTGTACTTGGGGGTTTTCCTCTGCCCTTCGGGACAAATAGCTTCTCAGAACATCCGCAAGTTGATGGATGGTCTACATCGGGCTTTTGAGACGTTTCCTCTCGCCTCAATGACATGGATAGCGAGAATACAGGCAGTGAGAATGCTTTGGCTCCCGAAGATAATTTATATCTTTCGGTGCCTCCCGATCAGGTATCCATTGGGACTGATCTCAAAACTTCAATCTTTAATCAACAAATTTGTATGGGCAAGCAAGCCAGCTAGAGTGGGGAAGACGACTATGTACTTAAAGCTACATAAAGGAGGCATGGGAATTCCCGATGTACTATCTTATCTTAAAGCAATTATCCTGGACGGGGCGAGGTCCTGGTGGCTCGAGGAGACATGTGGTGGTTGGTGTCACATAGAAAAATGGAATCCATGGGAAACTCTCTGAAATTGCTTTTAGTAGCAGAATCCCTGGGTGAGCTGCCCCGACGCAACATGTTACTTACAGTTCGGGCCCTGCTGGGTCTCTGGGGAGTTTCGCGAGGAATTGGTCTAAGCTGCCTGCTTTGGAGGTGCCTCTGGAGGCTTTTCGCTTCTCATCCCCTCGCTGGGCCTCTCCCGTTGGGCGGAGGAGGGTATTGGTTTTTTGGGCGACCTATGTAAAGATAGTCGATTGTTGTCATTTAAAGACTTTATTATCAAACACCCTTCCTTAAACAATACTTTTTTTTCAATATTGTCAGATAACACACTTCCTTAGATCAAAGTCATGTCGGAGAGACCTTAAAACCCCTGAGATTTCCCCTCTGCGTCGTTTCGTGGGGTCAGACCCTAAAGCCGTAAAGGGTATCCCCCTATTATACGGAGAGCTTCTGGAAATATCGACCCCACCTAAGCTTAGTTATATGGGAAAGTGGGAAGAGGACCTAGACTTTAAAGCAGAGCCAGAGGATTGGGAGGGAGCAGTTAATTGTGTAATCAAGGCCTCTAACTGCATTAACCTCAAGAAAATACACCTAAGATGGCTCTTCTCCCCAGTAAATCTGGCAAAGTTTACCGACGGAGGCTCTTCTCTGTGTTGGAGAAACTGTGGTAAGAAGGGAGACCTGGCCCACATGTGGTGGGGTTGCCCCAGGCTGTCTCCTTTCTGGCTCATGGTCTCGAGGCTGCTGGAGTCCCTTACGGGGATCCAGTCGCTCCTGACTCCCCAACTGGCAGTTCTCAACTTGGGGTTGGAGAATCTCCCTCCGGTTCTTAGACATCTTATTACATACGTATTGACTGCTGCTAGAAGCTGTGTAGCTGCTAGATGGAAGGCTGACTCTCCTCCCTCCATGTCTCAAATGACGGATAAACTGAACTCTATATTCTGTCTTGAATACTATTTGGCTATGGATGGGCCCACGAGAAGATATGTGGCTGAAGCCTGGGATATCTGGGCTAGCCATCCTTTGGCGATTCAGGTGCCCTTCTGAGTCCGACAGAATAGGTCGGAGGCAAGCATGCTCTAAACTACACGGATCAGCAGCTCAGGGATCCCCCCTGTTCCCTATTTACCTCTCGGGATTCCCATTTTGTTCTCTCTCTCTGACATAATTTTCTCCCTTTCTCCCATGCTCCCTTCCCAGCCCCTCTGGTTTTCCCCTCCCTCTTGGTACTTCTAGTTTTGAGCTCTTCATTTCTCTCCCCCCTCAATTTTCCAATCTCATTCTCCCCTCCACTATGGTCCCTCTAAACCTCTCCGCGTGTATCTAATGCATATCGTCAAGTAAGCGGAATTACGGTATTTAGGGCACAGAATGGACATTAGATTTATAAGTTTTCGAGACTTTTCTTACTTTCCAACACCCCTATAGGGGTCCCTAACTGTGTATATTGTATCTGTTCAACGGCACACTTCCATGTCTCCTAACCATTCCTTCGGGCAACTTATCATACATTGTAGACGGACTAGACTAATGGATCCACCCAGATCTTCCCTCTTTCTTCCCTGCCCCTTCTCCCACCATCCTGCTCCTTCCTTTCCTGCCCCATTTTGATTGCTCAATGGGGCCCCTCCCCGTTATTAATGGTGTTTGTAATTTTTGTGATGAAAATTAATAAAAATTATTGATGACAAAAACATGGCTGCCGGGTACACTCCTGCCAGTCTCTGGTACTGTTCTTTCTCCAGGATTGGGTTAGTGCCTGTACTCTCCTTTTTCAGTGTCTCAGTCTCTGGTGAGTCTCATCTCTCAGCACTATAAGGGGTAGTTCTCCACTGAGGCAAGCATATTGTCACACGGCTCCCAGGCTCTCAACGCTCTCTGCAGTACAGAATTCAACTACCAGTGGCCACGGGTGCTTGTAGGTCCTGGGCGTCACTCTCCCGGGAGCTGCTTCCTAGTTCGGCCACTTTCCCCAAGATGTGTCGGGTGTTCGGTCACAGCTCCCTTTATAAGTCTGGGGCCTCCGGGTTTATGATGCGGGCATGCAGTTTTCGCACCGTCTGCAGGGCCAGGTTCCTATCTCGTCCACCGACCCTTCTGGTCAGATTCGGGCGTACGGTTTTTGCTGACTTCTCCGCACCCAAAGGGTTCTTCTCCGTTTCTACCGGTCAGTTCTCTCCCTCCAGGGCGAGCATAGTAGTGTAGCTTCAACCGGCGGGAGTCGGCACCACACTACCTCTACACTCCCGACTACCACTCCTTGTCAGTCGATGTTACTCCTCCGGTCTCCTACCACTGACTCCTCTGTCTAACACTGCCCTCTCCCTCTTTTGTGGCCTGCATCCACCCTCAGGGTACAACCATTGTCCCAGGGGCCTGTCACTGCGTGTGTGTTTTGGGCTTGACTGCACCATCCCAGCACCTGGAGAACAGGGGCACTACACTTCCTGACTGCAGAAGTGCAGTACCCACTGGTGGCGGTTTACTCAGTGGGGCGCCACACTGCCACCAGAGGTATCTGGCAGCTGTTCTCTTGTAGAAGACACATAAGCACTCGGCAGAGTGAGCACTCCTGTGAATCTGAGAGATGAGCAAGATAGCAGGTTGCTGGAGGAGTAAACAGATAACTATAGTGTATGGGGGCTTTAACCAGACACTTGTTCGGCTGACATACGAGACGTCACTGACCCAATAATTACCAATAGATAGATCAGCTGCACACCACATTATTTCTTTAAAGGGAATGCCAAAATGGCTGTGTGAATTTATTGCATTATATAATAAGAAACAAAGAAATATTTATACAGCTACTGAAAGCTGGCCCTGGTCTAAAAGATAAATGTGAAAGCATTAGTTGATGTCATAGCCATGAAATCATAAGCCCAGTAACTGTTTACAGAGTTCTTTCACTAATACTGGGTCCTATTCTCACCCTCAATGTCGGCAACCTGGAAATGTGAATGGGAAAATGCCCTGTGCAGTTAAAATCATGGTCTTAAAGGGAATGTGTCAAGACTATGTTAAAACCCTGCTTTTAAAGGGAGTGTGTAACACCTGTGTGAATGTTCTCACATTAGTCACTGGGTGGGGTGCAGCTCCAAATATAATAACTAAATATATGTCAGTATGGGCGCACACCTCTTTTAGTGGGTGCTAGCTTCAAAAAATATGTAAACACTTACCAATAGATAGATCAGCTGCACACCACATTATTTCTTCAAAGGGAATGCCAAAATGGCTGTGTGAATTTATTGCATTATATAATAAGAAACAAAGAAATATTTATACAGCTACTGAAAGCTGGCCCTGGTCTAAAAGATAAATGTGAAAGCATTAGTTGATGTCATAGCCATGAAATCATAAGCCCAGTAACTGTTTACAGAGTTCTTTCACTAATACTGGGTCCTATTCTCACCCTCAATGTCTGCAACCTGGAAATGTGAATGGGAAAATGCCCTGTGCAGTTAAAATCATGGTCTTAAAGGGAATGTGTCAAGACTATGTTAAAACCCTGCTTTTAAAGGGAGTGTGTAACACCTGTGTGAATGTTCTCACATTAGTCACTGGGCGGGGTGCAGCTCCAAATATAATAACTAAATATATGTCAGTATGGGCGCACACCTCTTTTAGTGGGTGCTAGCTTCAAAAAATATGTAAACACTTACCAATAGATAGATCAGCTGCACACCACATTATTTCTTTAAAGGGAATGCCAAAATGGCTGTGTGAATTTATTGCATTATATAATAAGAAACAAAGAAATATTTATACAGCTACTGAAAGCTGGCCCTGGTCTAAAAGATAAATGTGAAAGCATTAGTTGATGTCATAGCCATGAAATCATAAGCCCAGTAACTGTTTACAGAGTTCTTTCACTAATACTGGGTCCTATTCTCACCCTCAATGTCTGCAACCTGGAAATGTGAATGGGAAAATGCCCTGTGCAGTTAAAATCATGGTCTTAAAGGGAATGTGTCAAGACTATGTTAAAACCCTGCTTTTAAAGGGAGTGTGTAACACCTGTGTGAATGTTCTCACATTAGTCACTGGGCGGGGTGCAGCTCCAAATATAATAACTAAATATATGTCAGTATGGGCGCACACCTCTTTTAGTGGGTGCTAGCTTCAAAAAATATGTAAACACTTACCAATAGATAGATCAGCTGCACACCACATTATTTCTTCAAAGGGAATGCCAAAATGGCTGTGTGAATTTATTGCATTATATAATAAGAAACAAAGAAATATTTATACAGCTACTGAAAGCTGGCCCTGGTCTAAAAGATAAATGTGAAAGCATTAGTTGATGTCATAGCCATGAAATCATAAGCCCAGTAACTGTTTACAGAGTTCTTTCACTAATACTGGGTCCTATTCTCACCCTCAATGTCGGCAACCTGGAAATGTGAATGGGAAAATGCCCTGTGCAGTTAAAATCATGGTCTTAAAGGGAATGTGTCAAGACTATGTTAAAACCCTGCTTTTAAAGGGAGTGTGTAACACCTGTGTGAATGTTCTCACATTAGTCACTGGGCGGGGTGCAGCTCCAAATATAATAACTAAATATATGTCAGTATGGGCGCACACCTCTTTTAGTGGGTGCTAGCTTCAAAAAATATGTAAACACTTACCAATAGATAGATCAGCTGCACACCACATTATTTCTTTAAAGGGAATGCCAAAATGGCTGTGTGAATTTATTGCATTATATAATAAGAAACAAAGAAATATTTATACAGCTACTGAAAGCTGGCCCTGGTCTAAAAGATAAATGTGAAAGCATTAGTTGATGTCATAGCCATGAAATCATAAGCCCAGTAACTGTTTACAGAGTTCTTTCACTAATACTGGGTCCTATTCTCACCCTCAATGTCTGCAACCTGGAAATGTGAATGGGAAAATGCCCTGTGCAGTTAAAATCATGGTCTTAAAGGGAATGTGTCAAGACTATGTTAAAACCCTGCTTTTAAAGGGAGTGTGTAACACCTGTGTGAATGTTCTCACATTAGTCACTGGGCGGGGTGCAGCTCCAAATATAATAACTAACCCAATAATGACCGAATATCAAGTCTAACTAATTAAATATCACAATATCTATATGACTACAACACCAAAACCACCATCACTACACAACTACATCACCAAAACCACCATCACTACACAACTACATCACCAGAACCACCTTAGGTCAATTCAGGTGGCCATTGATTACAATGGAAAAGATGACTGTTTTACAACTTTGAATTTTGAAGTGGAGGTCATGGAACCCTCCGTCTTCATGTTAGTGAAGGTTCCAGTGATTGTATTTAAAATTTAAAAAAGTCTAAAATGGGTTATTTTTTTTTAAATGTTCCAATATTGTATATCGGGTAATAGGGTTTCAGGGCACTAGGTGGCAGTATCAACCGTCATGCTCCGGGCGGATTGCCCTATAGGCAGGTTCTTCCCCTGGTGGTGCTAATCCACAGCACAAGCAATAGTAGATATATGAAGAAAGAGACAGCACTCACCAGTATTGTGCAGCAGTGGTCTCTTTAATCCAGCAGTCCGGACTTGTAGAAGCAAATTTTCTTGCGAAACGGCGTTGTCGTCCGCCCTCCGTGGTCACCTCCCTGCACCCTGCCATGAATCCTTGAACATACTGGATTAAAGAGACCACTGCTGCACAATACTGGTGAGTGCTGCCTCTTTCTTCATATATCCAATATTGTATATGGTAATCTAAATGATCCAACTACTCCATGCTCTGGCATCACTAAATATTAGTGGCAGTCAGTATGGAAAGCCAAGAGCTGCAGACATCAGACATTACTTTTCCATAAAGGATTGTCCTGAAGTTATAATCTATAGTCTTCTCTTTATTTCCCTTTGTTAATCCTTCTTACGCTTATCGCTACTAAATTTGTCGCCTCATTTATTCTGATTTGGAGGTAACTCAGCCATGATATTATGAGATGCTGACACTATGCCTTTAAAAAGAATTGGTCACGCCAGTCAGACTTTTCTTAATAGAATGTTTGCCCGCTGGTAGCTTGTGATCTAATACAAGCACAGATGCCAAGATATGTTTTGGCTCTGTGCAGCAAAATGACGGGTATTGCTGTTACATACGCATAGAACAACTACTAGATATTAAATTCACATGAATTGAAAAAAAAAATACATAGTTTTCAATGCCTAAGTCTACCACTCTATTTTCCACAACTATTATACATACCGGAAGATATGATCAGTACAAAAAGAATATAAAATTTAACAAAATGGATCCTCAAAAAATACATATATTTTATAGTAAAGCCATAAAAAAAAATAACAGTCCAAAACCATATCAGTCATTCTTTTTGTACCAGTGGACTTGTCATACTACAGGGTGGGCCATTGATATAGATGAACCTAAATAAAATGGAATGGTTGGTGATATCAACTTCCTGTTTGTGGCACATTAGTATATGGGAGGGGGAAAACTTTCCAGATGGGTGGTGACAATGGCGGCCATTTTGAAGTCGGTCATTTTGGATCCAACTTTATTTTTTCAATGGGAAGAGGGCCATGTGACACATCAAACTTATTGAGAATTTTATAAGAAAAGCAATGGTGTGCTTGTTTTTTTTTTTTGTGTAACTATATTTTTGTTGAAGTTTCAAGACATACAAAAATCCAATGACAGTGAAACCAAGTAACATAGATGAAGATAAAGTAGATAAGTATAAAAAGTGCATAAGGACCCACCAGTCTTCAGGCCCACACAAGGGCAAAGCCAGTAGGTTTGCTTAGACTAGAGTAACAAACGGTATTATATAGGGAGAATTCATTATTATGGGGGACTTCAACTACCCTGAAATACATTGGGGATCAGAAACCTGCAGTTCCAGCAAAGGTAATAAGTTTTTGAAAACTATGAGAGACAATTACCTTTCACAACTGGTTCAGGACCCAACAAGAAGGGGGGCACTGCTGGACCTAATATTAACCAACAGGCCGGACTGCATATCAAATATACGGGTTGGAGGTCACTTGGGTAAGGCTAGGGTCACACAAGCCCTTGGTCCGTTTTTGGCTTCATTTTTAGCATTTTTTTTTTTACTAAGTCCAAAAACTGATAGAAAAACGGATTGGATGTAATAAACACCCTGTCCGTTTTTTTCTGGACCTCAAAACATTGCTCTGTCCGTTTTTGAGCCAAAAACTTTGCTAGCAACGTTTTTGGCATCAGTTAAAAAACGGATGCGTTTTTTTAACATGGGGCCCTATGGGAAACGCATGCGTTAACGCATGGCACATATAGGCACCTGCGTTAACGCATGCGTTAACGCATATGCGTTTTTAATGAAAAAAAATGAAAAAATGACTAAGTCCAAAAACGTTCAGAGGTGCAGGAGGCTCAAAAAGCACCCAAAAAAAACGGATTGGTCATAGAAATCACTTCCAAAAACGGATTTCTATGTGTGACCCCAGCCTAATAGTGATCATAACATAATAAGCTTTCAAGTATCCTTTACTAAGATGTGTAGTAAGGGGCTACAAGGACACTAAACTTCAGGAAGGCAAATTTCCAACAGTTGAGAGATGATCTTAGTGCAATAAACTGGGCGATATCCTGAGACACAAAAGTACACAAAGCAAATGGGAGATGTTTATTAGCATCCTGAATAGGACCTGTGCATAATATATACCCTATGGGAATAAGCATGCTAGAAATAGGAGGAAACCACTATGGCTAAATAAAGCGGTAAGAGGTGCAATAAGTGACAAAAAGAAAGCATTTAGGGAATTAAAGCAAGTAGGTAGTGATGAAGCATTAAATAAATACAGAAAATTAAATAACATCTGTAAAAAGCAAATCAAGGCAGCAAAGATTGAGACAGAGAGACTCATTGCCAGAGAAAGTAAAAATAATCCCAAAATATTTTTTAACTACATAAATAGTAAGAAACTAAAAAAATGATGGTGTTGGCCCCTTTAAAAATAGTCTGGGTGAAATGGTGGATGAGGATGAGGAAAAAGCCAATATGCAAAATGACTTTTTTTCAACAGTATTTACACAAGAAAATCCCATGACAGACAATATGATCAGTGATAACAAAAATTCTCAATTAAATGTCACCTGCTTAACCCAAGAGGAAGTACGGCATCGTCTAAAAATCACTAAAAAATTGACAAATCCCCGGGCCCGGATGGGATACACCCCAGTGTGCTGCAGGAATTAAGTACTGTCATAGATAGACCATTATTTTTAATATTTAAAGATTCCATAATAACAGGGTCTGTACCACAGGACTGGCGTATAGCAAATGTGAGAAAAAAGCAAAAAAGATCAGCTCACCTTCTCTTCAGTCCCAGCGCACGGATCCTGCAGTGCCGCAGGTGGTATAAAGGAAAAGCGAATGTCCAGCGTGGGAGATGTCCATAAAATATAACATTTATTCCATTTTTGTTAAAAGCACATAAGTCCAAAATCCATCGTTACATCCAGAGACACAAAAAACGGGTGTTTTTTACCAGTGACAATCACAGGCTTATAGTGCATTAAAATCATATGCGTTTCAGCGGTCGCGCCGCCTTAATCATTGTGATAAGAATAAAATGAAAGAGGGCTGCTATAAAGGCCTGGGCCCATCAGGTTACACCCTCTATTTCCTGCAGACAACAGGAGCAGGACAACACCTACTGATAATTAATGAGTGCAGCCTGAAATTTACATATGCTGATAGAATCTCAAGAAAAAAAAAAAAAAAAAAAAAAATGTACAAGGGTTATAATAATTTGTCATCATTCATAATAATTCATCAGGTCTTGCCGGATATTCATACCTAGGGGGGCTCTGGATTTTAGTTGATACATCCACCACGTTTCTCTGTTGGTCATTTTTCGTTTTATATCTCCACCCCGAAACGGAGCCTTAACCCTTTCAATACCGCGGACCTCAAATGAACTGATATCCCCATTATGTTTGTGGATGAAGTGTTTGGATGCAGCAGAGCTCTTATGGGTGATTTTATTCACTGCATCAGACAAGTGTCTCCTAATTCTGACTTTCAGAGGGCCCCCTGTGCACCCCACATACTGCTGCTCACAGATGGTGCAATTAATCACATACACAACATTGAGGGTGTTACAGTTGATGTAGTGGTTAATTTTGTACATCTTTTTAGTAACTGGTGAGTGGAATTCCTTGCTATTCACCATGTATTTACAGCAGGTGCAGATATTGTGCCCGCACTTGTAGGAACCTTTAGTACTCAACCAGTTTTCCTTCTCTTTTAACCTCTTATCCTCACTAAAAAAGAGGCTGGGGGATAGGATATGGTTCAGACTAGGAGCTTTTTTAGCGATATATCGCACTGGTTTGGATAGGATTTGGTTCAGTTTTTTATCCTGACTCAGCATAGGGATCCTTTTTCTGATGATATTAATGATTTCTTTATACTGGGGGCTGTATGTGGTAGTGAAGGTGATGTGCTCCTCACTAGACATGCGTTTAATACTTGTATTATTAAGCATGGTGTCTCGATCAATGTCATCAATAATGCTCTCAGCCCTCTGGAGCATCCAGGTGGGATAGCCCCTATGAGTCAGTCTATCCTTCACCTCCCTCTTGCTCCTGGCATAGACTTCCTTGGTGGTACAATTCCTCTTATATCTGTACAGTTCCCCCACAGGGATGTTTTTTATTACATGTCTTGGGTGACATGATCTGGCATGTAATATGAAGTTAGTGGCGGTACTTTTCCTAAAGGGGGAGATTGTGATGACTGAATCTGAATCTAGATCTAGGGTAACGTCTAGAAAATTTATATTTCTGCCACCCACTGTATAGGTAAATTTCAAATTCATTTCATTATCATTCATATATTTGAGGAATTCAGATATCAAATCTGCCGGTCCCTCCCATATCAGGAGCAGGTCATCCAGGTAGCGTCCCAGCCACCTGATATGGGGGGAGAAGGGGTTGGCATGAGAAAACATGAACAGACTCTCCCAGGCTGCCATATACAGATTAGCAATAGATGGAGAGAACCCTGCGCCCATCGGGGCTCCACAAACCTGCAAAAAAAATTCTTTGTTAAAGGAAAAGAAATTATGTTTAAGGAGAAAGTCCACAGAGGAAATCAGAAACTCCTGTATGGCCGGAGTGTAATCACTGTGATCCTGGAGAGGTCTACTCAGGATTGAGATTGTCAGATCATGCATCAGGGAAGGATACAGGGCCTCCACATCACAGGAGAGGAATATGCAATCTCTAGACCATGTAGTGTTATCCAGGGAGGAGATCAGGTGCTTTGTGTCTTTTATGTGACCTGGTAATTTGGAGACTAGCGGCTGCAGATACATGTCCACCCAGGTACTGAGGTTTTCCCCCATACTCCCAATGCCTGCCACTATGGGTCTGAATGTAGGGGGAAAGACTTCATTATGAATCTTAGGCAGGGAATGGAAGATGGGGATTATAGGGTGTTCCACAAATAAATCCTCAGACAATTTTTCGTCCAGAGCTCCCATAGCAAAACCCTCAGAAAGCAGATCCTTTAATTTTTTCTGGAATAATTCGGTGGGATCGTGCTGTAGTCTCTTATATGTGCTGTTATTATTCAGCATCAACATGTTCTGCTGTACATAGAGCCCTGCATTCAGTAGGACCACAGCTCCCCCCTTGTCAGCCCTTCTGACTAGGAGATCCTGATTCTCTCTAATCTCCTCCAGAGCTTTCCTTTCTGATTTACTCAGGTTGGGTCTGCTGTGGTTACATGAGGATTTCTTCAGTTCCATCAGGTCTTCCTCTATACATTCCTGGAATGAATCCAAGATGTTAGGTCTTGAGTTAACAGGGTAAAAATAGGGTTTTTTAGATTTATAATCAGAGTTCAGATTTTTTGTAGGCTCAGTTAATTCACCCTCCAGACTCCTCAGATCACTAATGGAGCAAAGTTCCTGGAAATTCCCTATTTTACCCAGTGTGGTCCGATCACTCTGTGTGGCCGGGCTCAATGTATCTTCATGATCAGGTTTTTCTTTGAGAAAATGGCATTTTAAGGTTAGATTCCGAACAAATTTATTTACATCTAGTAATGTTCTATACATATCAAATTCATTCGTAGGGGAAAAGGTGAGACCTTTAGATAGAACCTCCATTTGGGTCTCACTGATTAGATAACTGGACATGTTAATTACCACATTTCTCTCACTTTCTTTCGCCTCTGTGGATATCTTCTTGTTATGCTTCCTGCCCCCCCTTCTCCTGCGTCTCGTCCGTTTTTTGGAGGTGCTTGAGTTGGGGGGTCTTTTTCAAAGCGTAGATCCCGATGAGGTATAAATCGTTGTCTTTCATAGGAGGAATCAGATGTATTTCCTGAGGTGTATTCATCCGAATTTTCATGAGAGATGTCCGTGTCAGAGAAGTTAACCCTTCTTTGTTGGTAATTATTCTGTCGGTTTCTCTTACTCCGTTTCAAGATAGAAGTAGGTGGCTTGTATGATGCACGTCTTTTTTCATGCCAATCATATACTTCATTACGAATATAGTCCTGGTGGTCCCTCTCAAACTTGCTTTTCTTAGTTTGAGTGATATATTCCTCAAGCTTGGTGAGATTTGTTTTAATAGATTTCATCCATTCATCATATTGTTTCAAGGAGGAGTACACTTTTAAAGCATTTTTAGTCTCATCGATTTGTTCATGAATTGAGGCCAAAACTTTCTCCTCCTCTTGTACAATAAGTTTCATGAGCTGAATGGAGCAATTATCTAGGACCTCGTACCAGGATTTCTCAAAGCTATCCGAAAAAGCAGTCGTTGCTTTTTTCCTAAGTCTGAGTCCCCTTGGAATCATGTTTTTATTTATATATGCATTCAATGTGGTAAAATCCCACCATGTTTTAAGTTCCCTTGTTTGTAATTTTTCAAACAATTTCATAAGTGTGTCCAGTTCACAGGATTCCTTTGTGTGGTCAGGTTTATTTCTTGAGAATATTTCCTGTGCTTTATTCCCTCTGGCTGTGTACTCATCTTCTAATAATTGTATGGTGTGCGATCCTTGTGCTGTGTCCGCAGTGGAAGCCATGTGTGACATTTCAGTCAGAGGTAACCCGTGTGTCTTATTCAGTATATTATGATGGAAAACAATATCTGAGAGGGAGCAAGATCGCACTGAATATAAGAAAAAAGCAAAAAAGATCAGCTCACCTTCTCTTCAGTCCCAGCGCACGGATCCTGCAGTGCCGCAGGTGGTATAAAGGAAAAGCGAATGTCCAGCGTGGGAGATGTCCATAAAATATAACATTTATTCCATTTTTGTTAAAAGCACATAAGTCCAAAATCCATCGTTACATCCAGAGACACAAAAAACGGGTGTTTTTTACCAGTGACAATCACAGGCTTATAGTGCATTAAAATCATACGCGTTTCAGCGGTCGCGCCGCCTTAATCATTGTGATAAGAATAAAATGAAAGAGGGCTGCTATAAAGGCCTGGGCCCATCAGGTTACACCCTCTATTTCCTGCAGACAACAGGAGCAGGACAACACCTACTGATAATTAATGAGTGCAGCCTGAAATTTACATATGCTGATAGAATCTCAAGAAATAAAAAAAAAAAAAAAAAAAAAAAAAACGTGGTGGATGTATCAACTAAAATCCAGAGCCCCCTAGGTATGAATATCCGGCAAGACCTGATGAATTATTATGAATGATGACAAATTATTATAACCCTTGTACATTTTTTTTTTTTTTTTTTTCTTGAGATTCTATCAGCATATGTAAATTTCAGGCTGCACTCATTAATTATCAGTAGGTGTTGTCCTGCTCCTGTTGTCTGCAGGAAATAGAGGGTGTAACCTGATGGGCCCAGGCCTTTATAGCAGCCCTCTTTCATTTTATTCTTATCACAATGATTAAGGCGGCGCGACCGCTGAAACGCATATGATTTTAATGCACTATAAGCCTGTGATTGTCACTGGTAAAAAACACCCGTTTTTTGTGTCTCTGGATGTAACGATGGATTTTGGACTTATGTGCTTTTAACAAAAATGGAATAAATGTTATATTTTATGGACATCTCCCACGCTGGACATTCGCTTTTCCTATAGCAAATGTGGTGCCAATATTCAAAAAGGGGACAAAAACTGAACTTGGAAATTATAGGCCAGTAAGCTTAACCTCTACTGTGGGTAAAATCCTAGAGAGTTTTCTAAGAGATGCTATACTGGAGTATCTGAAGAAAAATAACCTCATGACCCATTATCAACATGGTTTTACGAGGGACCGTTCCTGTCAAACTAATCTGATAAGCTTCTATGAAGAAGTAAGTTCTGGACTGGACCAAAGAAATGCAGTGGATGTGGTGTATATGGACTTTTCAAAAGCTTTTGATACGGTGCCACACAAAAGGTTGATACATAAAATGAGGGCAATGGGGATAGGGGAAAATATGTGTAAGTGGGTTAAGAACTGGCTTAGTGATAGGAAACAAAGGGTGGTTATTAATGGAACAGAATGGGTCACAGTTAACAGTGGGGTACCACAGGGGTCAGTGTTGGGCCCGCTTCTATTTAATATATTTATTAATGACATTGTAGGGGGCATACAGAGTAGCATCTCAATATTTGCAGATGACACTAAACTCTGCAGGGTAATCAATACAGAGGAGGACAATTTTATATTACAGGAGGATTTATGTAAACTAGAAGCTTGGGCTGCTAAATGGCAAATGAGCTTTAATGGGGATAAATGTAAAGTCATGCACTTGGGCAGAGGAAACATAAGGTATAATTATGTGCTTAATTGTGAAACACTGGGCAAAACTGTCACGGAAAAAGACCTGGGTGTATGGGTAGATGACAAACTCACATTTAGTGGTCAGTGTCAGGCAGCTGCTGCAAAGGCAAATAAAATAATGGGATGCATTAAAAGAGGCATAGATGCTCATGAGGAGAACATAATTTTACCTCTATACAAGTCACTAGTGCGACCACACTTAGAATACTGTGTACAATTCTGGTCTCTGGTGTATAAGAAAGACATAGCTGAACTAGAGCGGGTCCAGAGAAGAGCGACAAAAGTTATTAGAGGACTAAGGGGTCTGCAATACCAAGACAGGTTATTAAAATTGGGGTTATTTAGCTTGGAAAAACGAAGGTTTAGGGGTGATCTTATAATAATGTATAAATATATGAGGGGACAGTACAGAGAACTTTCTAATGATCTCTTTACTCTTAGGCCTGAGACAGGGACAAGGGGGCATCCTCTACGTCTGGAGGAAAGAAGGTTTAATCATAATCACAGACGTGGATTCTTTACTGTAAGAGCAGTGAGACTATGGAACTCTCTGCCACATGATGTTGTAATGAGTGACTCACTACTAACATTTAAGAAGGGCCTGGATGCCTTTCTTGAAAACTATAATATTACCAGTTATATATACTAGATTCTTTGATAGGGCGTTGATCCAGGGAACTAGTCTGATTGCCATATCTGGAGTCAGGAAGGAATTTTTTCCCCCAATGTGGAGCTTAGTGTTGCCACATGGTTTTTTTTTGCCTTCCTCTGGATCAACAGGTTAGGCTATGGGTTGAACTAGATGGACTTAAAGTCTTCCTTCAACCTTAAAAACTATGTTACTATGTTACTATATATGCTTGTTTTGTCAAAAATGAGTAATCAAGACTAATATCTAGGACAAACACAGACGAGACAGGAGGGAAGGGTAGAATGGGGAAAGGAAGTATTAGCTAATGGGGAGGGGGTCGCAATCCCAGAGATCTCGCCCCTCACAAATTCTCCGTAGCCGCGAAATAGTCCCAAGGGGCCCAGACTGCATTAAATCTGTCTATCAATGCTTTGAGGCAGTAAGGTGCTCCATTCTCCTGATATCCGCTATTCTTCTCAGTAAGCTGTGAAGAGTTGGGGGGCCGTTTGCTTCCAACCTAGGGCAATCGGGCATCTGGATGCCGTGAAGATGTGGAGCATATGTTTGGACACTAGTTTCCCCATTCCCCTCACTCCAGAGCCCAGGAGATAGACCAAGGGGTCCAAGTCAATCTCTGATTGCAAGACATCACCTGTAAGATTTTTAACTTAGACTCAAAAAGCCTTCAACTTTGGGCAGGACTAAAATATGTGGAAAAGTGTCCCTGTATCCTACCCACAGCTCCAGCAAGAGTCAGGGAGAGAAAAATCTAACCGATTGAGGACGTTCGGTGTATGGTACCAAAATTTCAAGATTTTATAAATGTTTGCTTTATACAAAGAGCAAGCTGATAACTTGGTTGCCCTTTCCCAAATAGCAGACCACACCTGGGGAGAGATCCACCTGCCCAGAAAAGACACCCATTTACACATATAGGGGAAAACCCCACCAGACTCACCCTGAGGCTCATTAATTATTCTATATATGTCAGAGACCAATCCCTTAGTGTTAGTCCCCTCCTACAAAGCTTCTCAAACTCCGTAGGAATGGATACTCCCACACAGCCGTATAAAGTGCTGGCTAAGCCACGTACCTGCAGATATTGATAGAACTCCCGTTGGATTTAAGATATTCAAAGGTGTGAATTAGCATGGCATCCCCATCAATTATGTCCACAAATCTAAATAAGCCAGCCCTCAGCCACGGATGAACCATGACAGACTCTATGGTGTTAGGGATCAGCGGTTGGTATATGAAAGATACTAAAGGGGAGCAAGGGGATGTTAAAGCAAATCTACACATGTAGTACAGCCATAAGTCCTTGGTGAACTGCATGGAGCCCAAAAGAGGAGGATGTGTTTTACATTGTGCAGGATGCCACAGAAGGGAGTTAGGGTGGATCGTAGCGATCCAAAGTTTTTAAATTTCGGTCCATTTGTCGTAAGCCCAAAGCGATGTCCAGCAAGGGATTCTCCTAAGGTGTGTGGCCCAATAATATTTGAGAACATCTAAAACTGATAGCCCCCTTTTGAGCCTGTGAGCAGTGGAAACCTCTTTGGCCACTCTATGAAGTTTATGATTCCAAATGAATTTCAGAATTAGGGCCGGATTTTTGTGGGCCTCGGGCGAAAGAGTCTTAATGGGCCCCTTTTTACCAGCCGGTCCCACCCCTCCAAATTATATATGACACACATAGCTCTGCTACATGCCCATAGACATAAATGACTCTTCTACACGCACATAAAGACACACAGGTCTGCTACATGCACACTACACAAAGTACACACAAACAGTACTACATGAACATACAGATACACACACAGCCCTGCTACATGAACATATAGATATAACACACACAGCACTGGTACATGCCCAATTCATGCACATACAGATGCACGCAGCTCTGCTACATGCACACTACATATATACATAAATGTCCAAAGACATAGATGGCTCTGCTACACGCACATGTAGACACACAGCTCTACTACATGAACATACAGATACACACACACAGCACTGGTACATGCCCAATTCATGCACATACAGATACATGCAGCTCTGCTACATGTACATTAAACCTACAGATACACATATGGTTCTGCTACATGGTCACTACATACCCAGCTCTACCGCATGTACAATGCATGCACATACAAACACACACAGCTCTGCTCACACATACAATACATGTACATACATATACACACAGCTCTGCTTCATGCATAATACAAGATAGAATATGGCTCCACCATAGAGTGTTATCCTTTTCACAATCAGATATTAAAATACTATGGGTGCTCACCTCATGTGGCTGTGAGAGTCACAACCACTATATGCTCTTATATATCCCATCCATATGGTTGCAGGAGTCTTCCAAAAAGTTATAACCAGGGCCGCAGCATCCATGAGACGACGTGAAGTGTCTATCTCAAGCGGCAAGTAGACAGGGGGCAGCATCCGCAGGGGCACCTGGTGGTAGCGCAGCCCTCTACAGATGCCGCTTCCACAGTTCTGGCCGCTGCCACTGCGACCAGGTCAGTGACATCTCCAAGGAAAGGGGGAAGCGCAGGAGGCAGGGAAGCGCCGCTGGGCTCTCCCTGTCGGCTGTATGTTGCGCCAACCCCCCGCAGTGTCTCCCGCAGAGTCCCCAGCAGTGTGAGCTGAGCTGACAGAGCTGCACACTTCAGCTCTGTGGTGAGAGGACCTGTGATGATGTCAATGGAGGGGAGGTGTCAGGGGGTCACATGATCAGCTCCTCAGTCCTGGATGAGGTGAAGTTTGTGTGGGGTCAGGATTCACAGTGTGGATGCAGCAGAGCCGAGAATATACTAGGTGTATGGAGCGGAGCTGTGTGTGTACGGAGCGGAGCCGAGTGTGTACAAGGTGTACGGAGCAGAGCCGAGTGTGTACGAGGTGTACGGAGTGGAACCGCATGTGTATGAGGTGTACTGAGCGGAGCCACGTGTGTACGGGGTGTACAGAGTGGAGCCGAGTGTGTACAAGGTGTACGAAGCGGAGCCGAGAATGTACTAGGTGTATGGAGCGGAGCCATGTGTGTACGAGGTGTACGGAGCAGAGCCACGTGTGTACTAGATATATGGAGCGGAGCCTAGTATGTATGAGGTGTACAGAGCGGAGCCGCATGTTTAACAGGTGTATGGAGCGGAGCCGCGTGTGTACGAGGTGTACGGAGCAGAGCCGAGTGTGTACGAGGTGTACGGAGCGGATCCGGGTGTGTACAAGGTGTACGGAGCAGAGCCTAGTGTGTACGATGTGTACGGAGCGGAGTTGAGTGTGTACGGAGTGGAGCCGTGTGTACGGAGCAGAGCCGAGTGTGTATGAGGTGTACAGAGCAGAGCCTAGTGTGTACGAGGTGTACAGAGTGGAGCCAAGTGTGTACGAGGCGTACGGAACGGAGCTGAGTGTGTACTAGGTGTACGGACTGGAGCTGAGTGTGTACTAGGTGTATGGAACGGAGCCATGAATGTACGGGGCATGCGGAGCTGTGTGCGTACAAGGTGTGTGTACCAGTGGTGGCCTCCTGTGGATGCCGCTCCTGCTTCTATAGTCCCAGCCGCCTCTGCTGGCAACATTCTTCTCCCGAGTCCTGGTCGCCGCTGTTCGCCCTCTGCAGCTCTGCACGGCAGGGCACAATGATGTCATCACTGAGCCTCACTGTGCTGAGACGTGCAGAGCAGATCCTGAGGAGACCGGAGCAGCGAGAAGAGAGGTGAGTATTTACATTTTTTTTTTTTTATCAGTGAGTACACTGATGGGAAATATGTAATGTGCAATATAATATAGGAGGACAATTATACTATATGGAGGACTATGGGGGTGCATTATGCTATAAGGAAGGCTATAGAGGATGCATTATACTATATGGAGGAATATGGGGGTGCATTATACTATATGGATGACTATGGGGGTGCATTATACTACATAGAAGATTATGGGGGTGCATTATTCTATATGGGGACTGTGGGGGTGCATTATTCTATATGGAGGTCTGTGGGGGTGCATTATGCTATTTGGAGGACTATGGGGTGCAATATACTATATGGAGGACTGTAGGGGTGCATTATTCTATATGGAGGACTATGGGGGTGCATTATATTACATGGAGCCAATTATACTACATGGAAGCCATTATAATATATGGAGGGCTCTGTGGGAGGCATCATAATACTTGGAGGGCTACAAGGGAGCCTTTATACCTTATGAGGGGCTATGTTGGGGGCCATTATACTGTACATAGGTCCATTATACTACATGGAGGGCTGAGCGGGGGTCATAGTTGGGGATAATACTGTAAAGGGTTAGTTGAAGGAGGTACAGTAGGGTCATCATACTGTGTGTGTGGAGGAATGCACTGTGGGGGATCACACAGTGTTTGTGGGGCACTTTTGTTGGCATCACACTTTAAAGGAGCAAGGAAAGGGGAATCTAGGGGCTTCAGTAGGAGGAAAATTACTCTGTAAATGCTGAATTGTTGTGAGAGATGTATCTATGTGACCCAGCCAAATATTCTTTTTTTTTTTTTTTTGGGGGGTTGCCCAATTAGAACTTCTGCTCTGGGGTTCCATGATTTCTATGATGCAGGATGCATTGTCCCTCTGCTGCAGGACTGATTGGCTAAAACTTACACACCAGGTCCAGTGCCGCTCCTCGGTACATACAGGCATCCAGCCATGTTTCTCCTGAGCGGCAGTTGGTCGGTGGTGCTCTTCCCCCTTCTCGCTCCCATATCCTTTGCTCAACCCAATAGGAAGGATCCTGTTATTAATTCCAGACAGCCCCGTGTGTGGCGCTTGTGATTGGCTTAAGCAATTCGGGAGGAAGCGTGGTCTGTTGGAGAAGCGCCACTTCTCCAGCTTAGTGCAGTGGTGGCTTGTTGATGCTCAGACTGCAGGTCGTTACCTGTGGTGTGTGGACAGTGCTGCATGGTGACATATCTGACTAGTCAGTGCCAGGCAGTGGTCCATAGTTTTGTAGCCGTGTGCCAGAGGATGGCAATCAGTGCTGCCTCCTGTGCTATAAGGATTCAGGACTGTGTCTGCCTACAGGACCACCGCTCTGCCAGTCGTCATTATGTGTCTATATGCTTGTCTCAAGCCGCCATTGCCATTAATGATCCTTGTTCTGGGTTCTTCTGTGTGGTTCTTGTATGTGCATGTGATGGCGCTGACATTTTTTCTGTTTCTGTAAACTAAAATGTCCACTATTTTGCTTATTTTTACAGGATAAATATAAACCTGTATGAACCAGGTTAATTTTTACAGATTACAAAAAAAATACTAGCGGGTGGGGGAGGGCGCCGTTTTACAGTTCACCTCAGGCAGCAGAGAGGCTAGGTTCACCCTGGTTATAACATTAAAATAGGTCCAGCAGCTCATGGAGCAGGATGCTTGGTGAAGAGCTCCTCACACACAGCCCTGAAAACGGCAGGCTCCCTTGGCCACCTGACACCTTCTCATAACAGCCAGGATTGTGCAGACTCCCCCCTGAGATGCCGCGGGCTTCATCCAGACGCCGGGAGACAGTGAACTCGGTAAGAGAGTTCTTCTCTGCGGAGCAGCCGCCTGCACAAACATCTAACATGGCGTCGGGGGAGGGTGCTGCTTCTCCAGGCAGTTCTCTGCACAGCCTGGGAAGCTTTGATGATAGAATTGATGATAGGGCTCCGATTACAAGAGGATGCCTGCAAGGCTTCCTGGAATCGCTGCGCAGATCCATGCATGAAGATATGAGGGGTTTAATAAACGATTTGAGAGCTGATATGGCGGCCATGAATGAGAGAACATCCCATCTGGAAACTAAAATGGCGGAATTTGCTAGTGTTCATAACCAACTAGCAGACGATTATGCTGTGATAGACACTGATGTAAGACTCCTGCAAGCTAAAGTCTGCGACTTGGATGATAAACTACGCAGGGGAAATGTTAAGCTTAGAGGCCTGGCTGAAGCGACGGGAAATGAGGACTTAAAGGCTTCTGTGGCGTCATTTCTAAAGTCAGTCCTCCCTGATGCTTTGAAGGGGGACTTGGCTGTGGATAAAACCTTCAGGCTACCTAAACCTGCAAGGCTACGGAAGGACATTCCCAGAGATGTGTTGGTATGCTTCTCTTCGCCCAAAACTAAAGATATGCTGATGGAGGCCATGAGACAAAATCCCCATCCACCTGACCCTTTCAGCTCCATCTCGGTATTCCCTGACCTGTCCCCCGGAACCCTCGCCAGGAGACGAGACTTTGCACCTTACTATCTCGTATTGAGAGAAAAGGGAATCTCTTATGTCTGGGGATCCCCGGTTTCGGTGAACTTTAGGTACAGGGGTTCCAGGCAATCATTCTCCTCACCTACTAGGCTCGGAAGAGCTTTCAAAGAATGGAACTTCCCTAGGGTCTCTCCATCGTCTTCGCCTAAACAGAACCAGCGAGAGAAGGACGTGGGATCTAACTCTGGAGGTGGTGGTGGCCGAGGTTGATGCTCTGGTTGACACTGGACAGGGTCTGGTTGTGATTGAGCTCCGTGACCAGTGGAGGAGTCTTGCTGACTTGAGTCCTCTGGTTGAGGTCACCTGTTGCCACGGATTTACCTAGTGGCCATTCCTCCCTAGCACGGAGGTGCAGGAGGTTGTTTTCTTTACCCCCATAATTGGTCGGAGACCTTTCTTATTGTTTACATTTGTGTTTTGTTTGTCCTTGGGGTCGAAATAACCCCTAAGTTGTTCTATTTGACTTCTTCCCCTGGTTCGCTTCCCCCTATAACTTCCTTTTTACTTTAATTTCCCTCCCATCCTCTCTTTTTCCTTCCCACGCTTTCTTCATTCTCATTCCTTTCCTTCCTCACTTGTACTTTTCCTTCCTCCCCTTTTACCCTATCTATTTCCCCCCCCCCTTCTCTTGTTTCCTCAAATTGCTCTAACCTGCTGACAAGCTTTGGGTGCACCTCTCTGCTGGTGTGATGGCATTGAAGATAGTCTCACTTAACGTAAAAGGGTTAAATTCCCCGATAAAGCGTTCATACTTGTGCAGAGAGGCCCTTAAATTGAAAGCAGACATTTTTTGTGTGCAGGAATCTCATCTTTTAGAACCGGACAATGTTAGGCTACGCCATAAAGCATTTCCTTATATTACTTCTTCGCCCTCAACGACACGGGCAACGTATCAGATGGGACTCTGTGGGAATCACATAAAGCAGTCATGAGAGGCGTGCTTATTCAGAAGTCCTCTCAACTAAAGAAAAGCCGAGACTGGCTGAGGGCCAATCTGATTTCGGACCTTGAGGAGCTGAACAAGTCTGATTCCGCCCACAAACATGCCTCCCAAATCCTACTAATTCGAAACCAGTTGAGAGCTCTTATGCTTCAAAACTATGAAAAGAATCTTAGACGTGTCAAAACATCCTTCTATGCTGCAGGTGACAAAGCAGGGGCACTCCTGGCACGAAGAATAAACAAGAGAGCTGCATTGACCATGATAGAGTCCATGAAAGCGTCAGATGGGAAAATAGTACGAAACCCCACAGAGATAGTTGAGATTTTGGCACAATTTTACGAATCGCTATATAACTTGAAAGACTGCCAAAACACCATACAACCAAACATAGGGGAAATAGATAACTTCCTTGCCTCATTAAACCTCCCGTCACGATCGGAAGAACAACTCACGGTATTAAACGCCCGTCACGGAAGCTGAAATCATTAAAATTATTAATTCTACTAAGTCCTTATCAGCACCGGGTCCGGATGGGTTTCCAAACTCATATTACAAGACCTTCGCCTCTAATCTAGCCCCTTATCTCCTACGACCTTTTCGTCGCTGGCAAATAGAGGGAACGATTTCTCCCGCTTCCTTGGAAGCGACGATTACAACTATACCCAAACCAGGTAAATCTCTAGACTCCCGGGTAGTTATAGGCCAATCTAGCTCTTAAATTGCGACCTAAAAATTTTCTCAAAATTGTTGGCCACACGGGTTTCCCACGTCCTGCCATCATTGGTCGGCCTGGACCAGGTGGGATTTGTGGTCGGTAGGCAGGCTAAGGATGGGACCCGGAGGATGTTGGACCTGATTGGTGTTGCGGAGGCTAGGGGGTCCCCAGTGCACTGCTGTCTCTTGATGCTGAAAAAGCGTTTGATAGGGTGCACTGAGGATACCTTCAGGCAGTTCTTGAGAAGTTTGGCTTTAGGGGGCCGATTTTGTCGGCCATCCTCAGCCTATACTCCTCCCCCACACCAGGGTTTCTTGCCTCGGGATTCCAGTCTAGAAGGTTCCACATCACGAATGGCACGAGGCAGGGCTGTCCACTCTCGCCTGTGATCTTCGCCCTGGTGGTGGAGCCTCTGGCTGCCTTGGTCCGGGCTGACCCTCTGATTTCGGGTATTGAGGTTGGTGGAGTCTGTCATAAGATCAGATTATACGCGGATGACATTATAATCTCCTGCACAAAATTAGAAAATTAATTCCCAGCAATAATGGCTAATCTTACTCTCTTTTCCCGGGTGTCCCTTTACAAACTCAACGCCACAAAATCTGTCGTACTCACGGTGGGGGTTCCGCCTGGACAGCAGGCATGACTTGCGTCTTTGTTCCCCTTTCAGTGGTGCCCAGCGGGTGTCCCGTATCTGGGTATAACCCTGTGCTCCTCCTCGATTGTGGCAACTAATATGGAGTCTCTTAAGGTACCGTCACACGCGGCAATTTTGCAAGCAATTTCACTGGCAATTTGCTGGTTGCAGTGAAATCATGAATACATGGTTCCATTTCTACACGGCAACAAAACAGAACCATGTATCCATGATTTCACTGCAACCAGCAAATTGCCAGTGAAATTGCTTGCAAAATTGCCGTGTGTGACGGTACCTTTAGGAAGACCTTGCTGACCAGCTTCGATAATCACCCTCTGCAGTCCTTGTCCTGGATGGCCAGGGTACAAGCGTTTAAAATGCTACTTTTACCCAAAATAATCTACTGCTTCAGATGTATGCCTCTTGCCATCCCGGACAAACTTATTCAAAAACTTCAAAATTTAGTTAACAAATATATCTGGGCAAAAATGAAACCTAGGATCTCCAGAGCGGTGATGTCATTGCACATGAGGAGAGGAGGGATGGGGGTCCCGGACTTGGGGGCCTACCACCGGGCGGTGATTTTGGAGGAGACAAAGGCATATTGGAACTCACACGGTAACTTGGGTTGGACCCAGATATAAGGCTATTTTGTTGGGGGTGGAGAGTCTGGCTTGCGAAACTTTCTGGCAGTGGAATCGTTAAGACCTCTAAGGCGAGACTTTAAACTGGCCACGACCCGTTCCATGTTGCTGATTTGGCGTACACTCCCCCGGGACTGGACCTCTTTACCCTTATCTTTGATCCCCATTGAGGCGTTATGTTTTCACATCCCATCATTAGATGTGCCTAAATGGAATGCAGCAGGAATACATGCAGTCTCAGACTTGATGGTTGGAGATGACCTAATTGGTCATGAAGCCTTACTGGCTCAACATCCGGCTCTGGAGCAGATATTCCTGCAATGCTTACAGGTTAGATATTTCTTGTTATCAGACCCCCGTGGATGTGGGTGGGGAGGCTCTCCCCCTCTGCATTTCAAGGATTTCTGCTGTCGGACCCAGAAAAAACTAAAGGTCTTTCTATAATTTACTCAGCGATCCTGTCGTTGAGTGGTCCTCAGAAATTAGCATATATGAACAGGTGGGAGGAGGATTTACAATTTTCCTCATGTCCGGAGGATTGGGAAAGAGCAATTCGTCATATGTCTCGCTCAACTAGATGCATTAATCACCTTGAAATAATTAAGAAGATACACCTACGGTGGTACTACACTCCAGCGAGACTGGCTTATTTTGGTGGTCGAGTCTCTCCACTGTGATACTTTGTGGCAAAAGAGGGGACCTTCAACATATGTGGTGGTCGTGTCCTAAGATAGCTCCTTTTTGGCTTTTGATAGCCTGTTTGATAAAATCGGTCACAGGCTTGTCTATCCCCTCACTCCACAATTAGCGATCCTCAACATAGGCCTGGATGACTTTCCTCCCATGTTTCACAAAACTTTGGTTTACATTTTGACAGCGGCTAGATTGTCCTTGGCTGCTCGCTGGAGGGAGGAGACCCCCCCTAATCTGGCAGAGGTCACATCCAGAATTAACTATATCTTTGCCCAGGAATATTATTTGACGTTGAGCCTCCCGGATAGAAAACAGGCCTCAGTGGCTTGGCAGATCTGGGCCTCCCACCCTATGGCCACACCTGTACCTTTATAATAATGATGCTGTAATGATATTGTTGTCTGAGAGGCTTTATAACAGTGCCGTTTGAGATGCTTTATAATAACTTTATCTGAGATACCTGTTACTGCTCCTCATAGTCAGAAAACGTCTCCATGTCTTGACGAGAATGTGGGATTTCTTGTATTATGCATTTTAATGTAATCCCCCTTAGGGACATGCTATATATTACACTCATTGAACCTAATGAGAGCAATACTGCCCTCCCCTCCCTTCCCCCCCCCCTCTTGCTTCCTCCCCCACCTTTAGCTTTGGATGAGCTTTGATCTCTTATATTTTGACTAGCTGTGAGCCCGATTCTAAAGAATTGGGTAGTCTAGAATACATATATAGTTTATTTACTAATATTTAGGGGAGTGCGGTGAAATTAATTGTGTGTATACAGGTGGCTCAGTGGTTAGCAGTGTATATGGTGGCTCAGTGGTTAGCACTGTATATGGCGGCTCAGTGGGTAGCAGAGTATACAGTGGCTGAGTGGTTAGCACTGTATACGGTGGCTCAGTGGTTAGCTGTGTATATGGTGGCTCAGTGGTTAGCACTGTATACGGTGGCTCAGTGGTTAGCACTGTATACGGTGGCTCAGTGGTTAGCATTGTATATGGTGGCTCAGTGGTTAGCATTGTATATGGTGGCTCAGTGGTTAGCATTGTATACGGTGGCTCAGTGGTTAGCAGTGTATACGGTGGCTCAGTGGTTAGCACTGTATACGGTGGCTCAGTGGTTAGCACTGTATACGGTGGCTCAGTGGTTAGCACTGTGTATGGTGGCTCAGTGGTTAGCACTGTGTATGGTGGCTCAGTGGTTAGCACTGCGCGGTGGCTCAGTGGTTAGCACTGCGCGGTGGCTCAGTGGATAGCACTGCGCGGTGGCTCAGTGGTTAGCACTGCGCGGTGGCTCAGTGGTTAGCACTGCGCGGTGGCTCAGTGGTTAGCACTGCGCGGTGGCTCAGTGGTTAGCACTGCGCGGTGGCTCAGTGGTTAGCACTGGGCGGTGGCTCAGTGGTTAGCACTGGGCGGTGGCTCAGTGGTTAACACTGCGCGGTGGCTCAGTGGTTAGCACTGCGCGGTGGCTCAGTGGTTAGCACTTTAGCACTGCGCGGTGGCTCAGTGGTTAGCACTTTAGCACTGCGCGGTGGCTCAGTGGTTAGTAGTGCGCGGTGGCTCAGTGGTTAGCAGGAGTATGGTGGCTCAGTGGTTAGCAGTGAGTGGGGTGGGCAGAGTGGTCAGCGCAGTGCAGCGGGCAGAGTGGTCAGCGCAGTGCGGCGGCAGAGTGGTCAGCAAAGGACAGAGGCACTCTGCCTGTCATACTTACCAGCGGGTCATCGTCTTCCCCGCCACGGCATTTTCACTCCGCCGTCGCCAGCATGTTGGCTCCACTCATGCAGAGCATTGCTCCTGTGCAGCCTCCTCTCTGCAGAGCATTGCTCCTGTGCAGCCTCCTCCTCTCTGCAGAGCATTGCTCCTGTGCAGCCTCCTCTCTGCAGAGCAATGGTCCTGTGTAGCCTCCTCTCTGCAGAGCAATGGTCCTGTGCAGCCTCCTCCTCTCTGCAGAGCATTGCTCCTGTGCAGCCTCCTCTGTGCATTGCTCTAATGCAGAGGCACTCTGACTGTCATACTTACCAGCGGGTCATCGTGTTCCCCGCCACGGCATTTTCACTCCGCCGTCGCCAGCATGTTGGCTCCACTCATGCAGAGCATTGCTCTTGTGCAGCCTCGTCTCTGCAGAGCATTGCTCCTGTGCAGCCTCCTCCTCTCTGCAGAGCATCGCTCCTGTGCAGCCTCCTCTCTGCAGAGCATCGCTCCTGTGCAGCCTCCTCTCTGCAGAGCAATGGTCCTGTGCAGCCTCCTCTCTGCAGAGCATTGCTCCTGTGCAGCCTCCTCTCTGCAGAGCATTGCTCCTGTGCAGCCTCCTCTCTGCAGAGCAATGCTCCTGTGCAGCCTCCTCTCTGCAGAGCATTGCTCCTGTGCAGCCTCCTCTCTGCAGAGCAATGCTCCTGTGCAGCCTCCTCTCTGCAGAGCATTGCTCCTGTGCAGCCTCCTCTCTGCAGAGCATTGCTCCTGTGCAGCCTCCTCTCTGCAGAGCATTGCTCCTGTGCAGCCTCCTTTCTGCAGAGCATTGGTCCTGTGTAGCCTCCTGTCTGCAGAGCAATGCTCCTGTGCAGCCTCCTCTCTGCAGAACATTGCTCCTGTGCAGCCTCCTCTCTGCAGAGCATTGCTCCTGTGCAGCCTCCTCTCTGCAGAACATTGCTCCTGTGCAGCCTCCTCTCTGCATAACATTGCTCCTGTGTAGCCTCCTCTCTGCAGAGCAATGCTCCTGTGCAGCCTCCTCTCTGCAGAACATTGCTCCTGTGCAGCCTCCTCTCTGCAGAACATTGCTCCTGAGCAGCCTCATCTCTGCAGAGCATTGCTCCTGTGCAGCCTCCCCTCTGCAGAGCAATGCTCCTGTGCAGCCTGTGCAGCCTGCTCTCTGCAGAGCATTGCTCCTGTGCAGGCTGCTCACTGCAGAGCGTTGCTCCTGTGCAGCCTCCTCTCACCTGTATCCTGGAGATCAGCTCTTGGGGGCTCAGTCCGGGGTCCTCTGTCAGCTGTATGTTCCCTTGTGATCGCAGGATGTCAGAGGCAGAGAATCACTGATGAGGACACGTCTGATGTGAGACAGCGGCATGATGTCTCCTGTGCTGACACTGCAGCAATGAAAGTGCCTGTGATGATGTCACAGTCATGTGATATAGCCCCGCCCATACCAGTGACATCATCTCAGGTCCTGAGAGTGAGAGACTGTGCATGGACTCGCAAAGGCATTGCAAGTGAGGAGAGACTCTGGAAGGACTCGCAAAGGCATTGCGAGTGTGGCAGGAGAGAGAGAGAGACTCAGCAAGGACTCGCAAAGGCATTGCGAGTGTGGCAGAGAGAGAGAGACTCAGCAAGGACTCGCAAAGGCATTGCGAGTGTGGCAGGAGAGAGAGAGAGACTCAGCAAGGACTCGCAAAGGCATTGCGAGTGAGGAGAGACTCTGGAAGGACTCGCAAAGACATTGCGAGTGTGGCAGCCACGCATACGACGACGGAAACACTGCCGAATATGACGGAAGTGGCCTTAGGGTAATTATATATTAGATGTTGACTGCTTAGGTTGTAACCTTTATGTAATTCTTTGTTTGTCATTTTCGAAACTTGCTTAATAAAAATGTATTGACTCAAAAAACATTAAAATAAAAAGAAAAATTTTAATATTTGACCGTGCTACCATATAAAAAAAATCAGAGGATTATTTGCAGTTGATAGTGATTTTTATTTCTCAACACGTTACAAGGTACTTTGGCCCCTTCATCAGGAAAAAAACACCCATGTCGGTGGTTTTTCTCCTGATGAAGGAGCTAGAGTGCCTTGAAATGTGTTGAGAAATAAGAATCACTATCAACTGCAAAGAATCTTTTGATTTTTTTATATGGTAGTGCGGCCAAATATTCCAATTTTTGTTTTTATTTTAATGCATGCACAATACATGCACATACAGATACACACCCAGCTCTGCCACATGAACACTACATGCACACTACACACTTAGATCTGCTACATGTACAATATATGTAAATACAGATACACACATAGCTCTGCTACATGCACATACAGACACACAAATACTGATAAACTTTCTCTCCTGCTGTGTACCGATCACCTAGAACAATACAGAGAAGGAGAATGGGAGAGAGGGCTGTGTGTGAGCAGTCTCCTCTGCTTATGCTCACAGACAGCAGTGGGCCCTCTCACTGCTTCAAGGCCTGGGGCATCTGTTCACCAGTGCTGGCGCTGGGCCTGTTCAAAATAGCCGCCTGGAGAGATTTCAATTCCATTATGGGTATCTTAACCAGGATGGTCTCAAAATAATATATTAATTTGGGCAAGAGGCTCATTTTACCCGCCGTCATCCGACCCATCCAGGAAAGGGAGTAGGGTGAACATTTACTCAAGAGAGCCTTCAATTCTCTGAAGAGGGGCAGGAAGTTCAATTTATACAAAAGTGTCATAAGAGAAGGTCAAGTTGACTCTCATCTCATCCGTCTTCCACCTAAACTTGAAATTCAAGCGTACATGGTCCAGCACCCCAGGGGCTAGGTTCAGCAGCATAGCCTCCATTTTACTTGAGTTAATTTTGTATCCTGATAACCACCCATACTCCTTCAAGGTAAGCATGAGGTTAGGGAGAGATACATGTAGATTAGTGAGTGTTAGGAGGGCATCATCCGCAAATGAATTCTTTACCCCCAACCTTTACCCCCAAGTTGTCTGGGTTTTGTCAGATAGCCGCCGCTAAAGGTTCAATGCACATAGCAAAAAGTAGGGGCGACAGGGGACATCCCTGACTAGTGCCATTCAAAATGGCAAAAGACTAGGAGGTGTGCAGAGGAAGTTTGATTGCGGCTGTGGGCTGACTGTACAGACAGTTCAAGGTTGTCAAAAAAAACTACCCGAGAAGCCAAAGGCCTTCAGCGTCCTGAAGAGGAAATGCCAAGAGAGGTGGTCAAAGGCCTTCTCCGCACTGAGACTCAGCAACAGCATCGGTAACTTTCTCCGATTCAAGACCTCCACCAAGTCCCTCCTGGTGTTATCCCCTCCTTGACGGCAGGGGACAAACCCCATCTGGTCTTTGTGAATAAGTTGCGGCAACCAGCAATTCAGTCTGGAAGCCAATAGCTTGGTGAAGATCTACAGGTCGGAGTTTAAAAGTGCAATCAGTCTATAGTTGGCACAGTCAAGGGGATCTCTAGGTGGTTTGGGGAGAAGTATCAAGTGTGAATGAACCATGGTATGAGGTAAAGGGGTGCCCTGCAAGAAAGAGTTAAACAGAGAGGACATGTGAGGCAACAAATCCCCAGCAAAAGTTTTCTAGTATAGATAAGTCAATCTGTCAGGACCGGGTGATTTCCCCTGGGGCATAGATTTCAGAATACCTTTCAGCTCCTTAATAGAAGATGCCATGTTAAGGGCAGTAACCACCTTCTCCTAGAAGCCCAAGGGTGAAGAGGTACTCCACAATCTTCACATCCCTCCGAGGTGACGTGCCAAAAGAGTCCTGCAGATTGTAGAGCTTTTTATAGTATTTATAAAAAATGTTCACTATAGAGGCAGGGTTATAATGGAGTATCCCTTTGTCATCTCGTAGAGCCTGAGGACAGGAGGCCGCAATGCGCTCCCTAAGTTGACGGGCAAGCAAGGTGTGGGCTTTGTTGCCTCTTTCATAGAATTTCCGTTTAGAGAAGATCTCCACTCCACATACCGCCAGATCCCTCAGCTTATCTCTGAGTCTGATAACATTTCTTAAAGTATACAAAGAAGGGGAAGTGGTAAGCTCTGCTTCACATCTTTTGAGCTGAAGGGTTAAGGCAGTACACTGAGCCTCTACATTTCTCTTAGCAATGTTCCTCTCCCTAATGCAGTGACCCCGCATCACTGCCTTGTGAGATTCCCAGATGACCACCGGTGACATGACTGAACCTACATTGAGCTGAAAATACTCTGCAAGGTTTTCTTGCAGGGAGGCCCTGATTACATGGTCCTTGAGAAGCGTGCTGTTTTCCGCGCCCCGTCTGCAGCGATTGGTGGCTTATCCTGCTTTCCCATTGGCTGCCCGTCGCAAAGGTGCCATATTTGATGATCTGTGCGTTCTTCACCAGACTCATCTTCTTCTTCTGCTTCACAAGTGTCAGGAAAGGCAGTCAAACTACGAGCGTCATGGACTAGCACATCAGAATGATACTGCGTGTATGATGTTGGCACGTCCTGACTAAATAATTAATCCTCTGATAATGATGATTGGTGTATAAATCCATACACACAAATATATGTTGAGTAAGGCTAGGGTGACACATAGTACCGTATATACTCGCGTATAAGCCGAGTTTTTCAGCCCAAAATTTGGGCTGAAAAGTCCCCCCTCGGCTTATACGCGAGTATCAAAAAAAAAAAAAAATACAGCCGCAGCCCCGGAGGTATACAGGCCCCCCATCAAGTTCCAGGGCCCCCCCCCCACTTGCGCGCCAGCCTGTAAGGTAAATTCATACTTACCGGTGTCCAGTCGCGCCGCCCGCAGCTGCCGACATGACGATTCCGGGCTCCATTCAGCGTGTCTTCCCGCGGCTTCCTGTAGTCGCGGGCAATGACGTCATTGCCCGCGACTACAGGAAGCCGCGGGAAGACACGCTGAATGGAGCCCGGAATCGTCATGTCGGCAGCTGCGGGCGGCGCGACTGGACACCGGTAAGTATGAATTTACCTTACAGGCTGGCGCGCAAGTGGGGGGGGGCCCTGGAACTTGATGGGGGGCCTGTATACCTCCGGGGCTGCGGCTGTATACAGCCCTGGGGCTGCGGCTGTATACAGCCCTGGGGCTGCTGCTGTATACAGCCCTGGGGCTGGGGCTGCTGCTGCTGTATACAGCCCTGGGGCTGGGGCTGCTGCTGCTGTATATACCTCTGGGGCTGCATATGGGGCTGCATATACCTCTGGGGCTGCATATACCTCTGGGGCTGCATATGGGGCTGCATATACCTCTGGGGCTGCATATGGGGCTGCATATACCTCTGGGGCTGCATATGGGGCTGCATATACCTCTGGGGCTGCATATGGGCTGCATATACCTCTGGGGCTGCATATGGGGCTGCATATACCTCTGGGGCTGCATATGGGGCTGCATATACCTCTGGGGCTGCATATGGGGCTGCATATACCTCTGGGGCTGCATATGGGGCTGTATATACCTCTGGGGCTGCATATGGGGCTGTATATACCTCTGGGGCTGCTGTATACTACCACTGGGGCTGCTGCTGTATACTACCACTGGGGAGGCTGCTGTATACCTCACTGCTGGGGGTTGTATACCTGTGCTGGAGTCCACCCTCGGCTTATACGCGAGTCAATACGTTTTCCCAGTTTTTGGGGGCAAAAGTAGGGGGGTCGGCTTATACACGGGTCGGCTTATACACGAGTATATACGGTAATCAATTTTTGGAAGTGTTTTCCATGCCAAATCTATTTTTCCTAGGCTGCTTTTTATGCCTCCTGTGCCCCTGAACGTTTTTGGGACTTTGCCATTTTTTACATAATCAATACTCTAAAAAACGGATCTGTTTCTTTTGTGGCATAAACAATGCTCTAAAAAACTGATCCGTTTTTCCATAGGGCCCCATGTTAAAAAAATGGATCAGTTTTTGTACTGCACCCAAAAACATTCATACTAACATTTTTGGGTTTAAAAAACCTCCTAGGAATGTTTTTGGGTGCTGTGAGGCACCACCGGCATGATCCCCATGGCCGGGGCGCATCACATGCAGGATCAGGGTATGATCCTGTTCACACTGGCCGGTTTTCCTGTGATGATACTGTGTGAACCTGTTCTGAACACAATGAGTTTAAAGTGACTAGTGAGTGGCTCATGAAATCGAGGAGGCCATGAGGAATGGGATGTAATGAGTGATTGCTGAAAGTCCAGGTGGGTGTGTCAGGTCTGTGTGTCCGGAGGAATAGCAGCCCAGCTGGATGACTCAGTGTGGGTGTGGCAGGCACAATAAGAGGCCGGCCAGCTGAGTGATTGAGAGATTCATTATCAGCCAGAGATCAGCCTGAGAGGATGGTGATCTATGAACAGCCAAAGTGCAGAGCCATCCAGTCCAGAGCTCTGTGTGTGATGGAATAATGGGAGCATGCTAGCTCCATGCCGGTGCCTAGGTCCGGGGTCGTGGCAGCACCTGGAAGGGGAAGCTATGGCTGAACCTGGTGGATACTGGACCGGGCGTGGGGGTGAAACACGTCCGGGAAAGGAGCCCGTGGGGATGCCTGGTGGAACCTGTGTCACAGGTAGCGAGACCCGGATCCGTGCCCGGTAAGAAAGCAGTTCTCAAATGCTTGTGTGAACTGTGCACCTGGTGTGTGAAATGTGCCAGGCGGGCATAGCCACCCGAGGTCTGACTAGAAAGTCAGTGAGGGACCTGTGTTAACTATATGTGTATGAGGGCTTAGGTAATTGCCCTGAATGAGAGACGATGGCCTATATGTAAGAGCCATGTATAATGATGTGGAGAGAGAGTGACCCAGCTAGTATGGATGATGCATTGGAGGATTTCCGTCCCTGTGGGACGAGAGGGAGACTTGCCCTGCTGCTTGCAGAGGATACCTGTCCCTCAACCACGGCCTCTAATGGTGTGGGTGTGCCTGTGGTGCCAGACACAGGGGTAATAGGGCTCCTAGAAGGGTAGCCATGGCTGATCCATTAGGGTGCTACTCAGACGCAGAGTACAGTTGTTGACCTGGAGACCTGCCATGAGATGAGATGGAGGTTTGGTGGTGACTGGTGGCCCATACCGTGGTGAGTAGGCCATGGTGACGCATGGTTAGCCCGGATTCTAAAGTTTGCCAATCCCTGTAATGGACCATGGAGGAGCCACAGTCCATAGATGTATTATGATGGGCTGTGAGCGGATGTGTGGATGCATGTGATCCATGGATAGTGTATGATGGATCACATGTGGTATGTAAGGTCCCGGTCAGGCAGGAATCCTGACTACGGGATATATATATGGAGTCATCAGGCTGGGTGACAAAAGCCAGGTGGCAGGTACCGCCATTGGGACCCACGTCCCTGTTATGAACCCGGAGGGGTCATCGTTGAAATGTAACTTATGTATTTATGTGTAAAGTGTATGGAGGCCGTAGCTACCATGGGAGCAAGTGTTAGAGCTCCAATGGGGAGAGAGGTGGTTACCGGTCCCGGGTTACAATAATGGTATATGTGCAATGTTATATGTAATATCAATGTATTATGTGACGTGTATGTGTTAATTGTTAAATATACTAACCCGGTTATTGATGCTGTTGAGAAATAAAGGGGTAGTAACGTGAAAAATTATACACGTGTTGGCGTCATTATGCAGCAAGCGAGTCCCCCGGCTCGCTACCTCACAGTGCAGAAAAAAACGGATAGGGTATTTATTACATATATAATTGCCGTAGCGACTTCCGTCGGAGCGGCGCTGCTTCCGGTGGCTTGGTTAGCGAGTCCGAGCTGCTTCTCCTGGACTCTCCCCCTTGGCCGCGTAGCGGCCAAGGCGACTCACGAAGCAATGCCCGCAAAGCGGGCATTGCGAGTCGTTGCAGCCTAGCGAAGCAATGCCCGCAAAGCGGGCATTGCGAGTCGCTACACCGCTAACCAAGCCGCCGAAGCCCATACTCCTGTAGTGTACACCGCTATAGTATACTACAGTCCCATGACCATAAACGCCATGGGACTGTAGTATACCATCGCGCTGTACACTACAGACCCCTGCCGCTCTAAGCCACTACGCGTACACTAACCAAGCCACACAACCCCAAGCCCTACCCCCTGCCGCCCTAACCCCTAAGCCACTACCCCGACGCCGAAGCCCCTACCCCCTGCCGCACTACCCCGCCGCACCCACTACCCTCTGCCGGAAGCCACTACCCCCTGCCGCCCTAACCCCTAAGCCACTACCCCGCCGCCGAAGCCCCTAGCCCCTACCCCCTGCCGCACTACCCCGCCGCACCCACTACCCTCTGCCGGAAGCCACTACCCCCTGCCGCCCTAACCCCTAAGCCACTACCCCGCCGCCGAAGCCCCTAGCCCCTACCCCCTGCCGCACTACCCCGCCGCACCCACTACCCTCTGCCGGAAGCCACTACCCCCTGCCGCCCTAACCCCTAAGCCACTACCCCGCCGCCGAAGCCCCTACCCCCTGCCGCACTACCCCGCCGCACCCACTACCCTCTGCCGCAAGCCCCTACCCCCTGCCGCCCTAACCCCTAAGCCACTAACCCCTAAGCCACTACCCCCGCCGCCGAAGCCCCTACCCCCTGCCGCCGTAAGCCACTAGCCCGCATCCGCACCTAAACCCCTGCCACCGCAAGCCCCTAACCCCTAAGCCGCACCTAATCCCCTACCCCTACCCCCTAAACCGCACCTAAACCCCTGCCGCCCTAAGCCCCTACCCCCTAAGCCGCACCTAACCCCCTACTCCCTGCCGCCGTAAGCCACTACCCCGCATCCGCAAATAAACCCCTGCCGCCGCAAGCCCCTAACCCCTAAGCCGCACCTAACCCCTAAGCTGCACATAATCCCCTACCCCTACCCCCTAAACCGCACCTAAACCCCTGCCGCCCTAAGCCCCTACCCCTAAGCCGCACCTAACCCCCTACCCCCTAACGCCCTAAGCCACTACGCCGCATCCGCACCTAAACTCCTGCCGCCGCAAGCCCCTACCCCTTAAGCCGCACCTAATCCCCTACCTCTACCCCCTAAGCCGCACCTAACCCCCTACCCCCCTAAGCCACTACCCCGCATCCGCACCTAAACCCCTGCCGCCGCAAGCCCCTAACCCCTAAGCTGCACCTAATCCCCTACCCTACCCCCTAAGCCGCACCTAAACCCCTGCCGCCCTAAGCCCCTACCCCCTAAGCCGCACCTAACCCCCTACCCCCCTAAGCCACTACCCCGCATCCGCACCTAAACCCCTGCCGCCGCAAGCCCCTAACCCCTAAGCTGCACCTAATCCCATACCCCTACCCCCTAAGCCGCACCTAAACCCCTGCCGCCCTAAGCCCCTACCCTCTAAGCCCCTACCCTCTAAGCCTCGCCGCTTTCCCTAACACCTAAGGCCCTACCCGTCCCCTAACCTAACGTCCCCGTCGATCACTTACATGCCTTCAAGTCATCTGATCGTCCGTCCGGCCAGGCGTCCTCTTCCTCCGGTCCCGGGGGTCTTCTCTCTTCTTTCCGCCATCTCCGCCTCTTCATCCGTCCCCGGGGATCTTCTGTCTTCTTTCCGCCAACTTCCAGCTCCGACGTCCTCTTCAACTAACATTAAGATACAATGGACGATCAATCCGCCATTGTATCTCAATGAAATGTGAAGGGCTCTTCTGATTGGTCGCTGACCTCAGCCAATCAGAAGAGCCCGTCATTCAGTTCTCATTCAGGTCCGTCTTTTTTCCCATTGACATACATTAGCGGTGTGTCGGCGATTTTATGGCCGGCCACCTGGTTCTATTTGTCGGCCCTAAAATCGCGGACACACCGCTAATGCATGTCTATGGGCAAGTCAGCTCGAATTCTGATTGGTCGGCGTTCAATCCGAAATCGGCCTGACTGCCCATAGAGATGCATTAGCGCTGTGTCCGCGATTTTAGGGCCGACAAATAGAACCAGGTGGTCGGCCATAAAATCGCCGACACACCGCTAATGCATTTCAATGGGAAAAAACAAAGGCGGACCTCAATGAGAACTGCGTCTCAGCCTAAATAATAAATTAAATAATAAAAAAAATAATTAAAAAAGAATTAAAAAATAATAAAAAAAAATAATTAAAAATAATAAACAATTCAATAAAAATAATAATAAAAAAATAAAATATATGCTAATAAGATCAGCCCTTTGCGGACCTGAATGAGAACTGCGTCTCAGCCTAAATAATAAATTAAATAATAAATAAAATAATTAAAAAAGAATTAAAAAATAATAAAAAAAAATAATTAAAAATAATAAAAAATTCAATAAAAATAATAATAAAAAAATAAAATATATGCTAATAAGATCAGCCCTTTGCGGACCTGAATGAGAACTGCGTCTCAGCCTAAATAATAAATTAAATAATAAAAAAAATAATTAAAAAAGAATTAAAAAATAATAAAAAAAAATAATTAAAAATAATAAAAAAATTCAATAAAAATAATAATAAAATAATAAAATATATGCTAATAAGATCAGCCCTTTGCGGACCTGAATGAGAACTGCGTCTCAGCCTAAATAATAAATTAAATAATAAAAAAATAATTAAAAAAGAATTAAAAAATAATAAAAAAAAATAATTAAAAATAATAAAAAATTCAATAAAAATAATAATAAAAAAATAAAATATATGCTAATAAGATCAGCCCTTTGCGGACCTGAATGAGAACTGCGTCTCAGCCTAAATAATAAATTAAATAATAAAAAAAATAATTAAAAAAGAATTAAAAAATAATAAAAAAAAATAATTAAAAATAATAAACAATTCAATAAAAATAATAATAAAAAAATAAAATATATGCTAATAAGATCAGCCCTTTGCGGACCTGAATGAGAACTGCGTCTCAGCCTAAATAATAAATTAAATAATAAATAAAATAATTAAAAAAGAATTAAAAAATAATTAAAAAAAATAATTAAAAATAATAAAAAATTCAATAAAAATAATAATAAAAAAATAAAATATATGCTAATAAGATCAGCCCTTTGCGGACCTGAATGAGAACTGCGTCTCAGCCTAAATAATAAATTAAATAATAAAAAAAATAATTAAAAAGAATTAAAAAATAATAAAAAAAAATAATTAAAAATAATAAAAAAATTCAATAAAAATAATAATAAAAAAATAAAATATATGCTAATAAGATCAGACCTTAGCGACCTGAATGAAACTGCCTCTCAGCCTAAATAATAAATTTAATAATACAAAAATAATTAATAAAAATAATTAAAAAAATTATAAAAAATAAATAAAAAATAATAAAAAATAATAACAAATAATAAATAATAATTAAAAAAATGTATACTAATAATATTACCTTGACTGAATAAGCTCTTAGCAAATATTAATTAATGCTAAATAATAATAATTATTAAATAAGAATTAAAAATAATAAAAATATTAATTAAAATAATTAAAAAATTCAATAAAAATATAATAAAAAAATAAAATATATCTAATAAATAGCCCTTTGCGACCTAATAGAATGCCTCTCAGCCTAAATAATAAATTTAAATAATAAAAAAATAATTAAAAGAATTAAAAATATAATAAATAATATAATTAAAAATAATAAAAAATTCAATAAATAATAATATAAAAAAATAAAATATATGCTAATAATCAGCCTTGCGACCTATGAAACTGCCTCTCACTCTAAATAATAAATTAAATAATAAAAAAAATAATTAAAAATAATATAATAAATAATCAAATAATAATTAATAAATAATTATAAAAATATTCAAATAAAATAATAATAAAAAAATAAATATATGCTAATAAGATCAGCCTTTGCGACCTGAATGAACTGCTCTCAGCCTATAATAAATTATAATCATAATAATAAAAAAATAATTAAAAAGAATTAAAAATAATAAAATTAATTAAAAATAATAAAAATTAATAATAATAATTAAAAAATAAATAATGCTATAATGATAGCTTATGCTGATCTATATAATGCTATCAGTAAATGTATAAATGTAATAATTAATTATTAATGCTAAAATAATATTATTAAACAATATATAATGCTAAAATATAATATATAATCTATTATTAATGTATATAATATTAATAATATATTAATAAATTATATAATTTAATAAAATAATTAATGCTATTATAATGATATTAAGCTTTATATGAATTCTAGATAATTAATAATGCTAAAATAATTATAATGCTATTAAAAATGTTATTAATGCTATAAATGCAATATTATTATTAATGTATTAATGCTAATTATAATTTTAATGCTATTAATAATGTATTAATGCTATTATAATGCTATAATGCTATTATTAATGCTATTAATGTATGCTAATTAATCTATTAATGCTATTATTAATGCTTTAATGCTATTAATAATGCTATTAATGCTAATAATAATGCTATTAATGCTATTAATAATGTTATATTAATGCTATTATTAATGCTATTAATGCTATATTAATTCTATTAATGCTATTAATGATTATTAATGCTAATTAATGTATTAATGCATTATTAATGCTATAATAATGCTATATTAATGCTATTTAATGCTATAATAATGTATTATGCTATTAATAATTTATTATGCTATTATTAATGCTATTAATGCTATTATTAATGCTATTAATGCAATTAATAATGCTATTAATGCTATTAATAATATATGTATTAATGCTATTAATAATGCTAATAATGCTATTAATTATTAATGCTATATTAATGCTATTATTTAATGCTATTAATGCTATTAATAATGCTTATTAATGCTATTAATATCTATTATGCTATTAATGCTATATAATGCTATATAATTAAATGCTATTAATGCTATTAATTAATTTTATTAATATTTTAAATTATAATGCTATAATGCTATTAATGCTATAATTATATTAATGTTATTAATGCTATTATTAAGTATAATGCTTTATTAATGCTATTAATCTAATTTATATAAATGCTATTATAATGCTAATTAATGCTATGCTAATATAATGCTATTAATCTTAATATAATGCTATTAATGCTATTAATAATGCTAATGTATTAATGCTTATTTTATGTATATATTTAATGCTATTAATAATGCTATTAATCTTATTTAATGCTATCATTAATGCTAATTAATATTATTAATGCTATTAATAATGTTTAATGCTATTAATGAATTAATGACTATATTGCTATTAATGCTAATAATAATGCTATTAATGCTATTAATAATGTCTATTAATGCTATTATTAATGCTAATAATGCTATTATTAATGCTATTAATGCATATATCTATAATGCATATGCTATTAATGCTATTTAATTAATGCTATATTAATGCTATTATGCAAATTAATGTTATTAAATGCTTATAATGCTTAATGCTATTATTATGCTATTAATGCTATTATTAATGCTATTAATGCTAATAATTAATGCTATTAATGCTATTATAATGTATTAATGCTATTATTAATGCTAATAATTAATTAATGCTATTTAATGCTAATTAATGCTAATTATTTATGCTATTAATAATTTATTATGCTATTATAATGCTAATTTATTATATGCTATTAATGCTAATAGATTATAATGCTATTAATAATGTTATTAATGCTATTAATTAAATGCTAATAATGCTATTAATTGCTATTAATGCTAATAATAATGCTATTAATGCTATTAATAATGCTATTCATGCTATTAATACTATTAATGCTATTAATGCTATATAATGCTATAATGCTATTAATAATGTTATTAATGCTATTTATTTATGCTAATAATGCTATTAATTCTATTAATTTTAATAATTGCTATTAATGCTATTAATAATGTTATAATGCTATTATTAATGCTAATATGCTATTTATGCTAATAATAATGCTATTAATGCTAATTAATAATGCTATAATGCTCTTATTATCTATATGCAATTTTATCTATTAATGGTATTATTAATGCTATTAATGCTAATAATATGCATTAATGCTATTAATGCTAATAATAATGCTATTAATGCTATTAATAATGTTATTAATGCTATTATTAATGCTAATATGCTAATTATTAATCCTATTAATGCTAATAATAATGCTATTAATGCTATTAATATGCTATAGCTATTAATAATGTTATTATGCTATTATATACTAATAATGTATTATTAATGCATTAATGCTAAAATAATGCTATTAATGCTATTAATAATGCATTAATGCTAATATTATTTATAATGCTATTATGCTAATACTTATCATAATGCTATTAATGCTAATAATAATTCTATTAATGCTAATAATAATGCTATAATGCTTTTAATGCATAATTAGCTATTAATGCATTAATGCTAATAATAATGCTATTAATTCTATTAATAATGCTATTAATGCTATTAATACTGTTATTAATGCTATTATTAATGCTAATAATGTTATTATTAATGCTATTAATGCTAATAATAATGCTATTAATGCTATTAATAATGTTATTAATGCTATTATTAATGCTAATAATGCTATTATTAATGCTATTAATGCTAATAATAATGCTATCAATGCTATTAATAATGTTATTAATGCTATTATTAATGCTAATAATGCTATTAATAATGCTATTAATGCTAATAATAATGCTATTAATGCTATTAATACTGTTATTAATGCTCATAATACTGCTAATAATGCTATTAATACTGCTATTACTGCTAATAATAATGCTATGGCTTATATTATTGCTATTGATGATGCGATTATTATTTAAAAAACTTTAAAAAAACAATAAACATATTTTAGATACCCGATGCATTTGCATCAGGCTAACAGCTATAACTACTATAATCAAATTAATGCACGCTCTAGAATCCCGATGCATTTGCATCGGGCTCACAGCTAGTTAAAATATAAGTGCCATATCAATGTGGAAGTATGTGCTTCCATTCAGAGCGTCAAATACCTCTTTAAATATGTGTACAAAGGTCATGATAAAGCCAATGTGGAAATTTGTGAAACCAACATCAGACACGATGAAACTCATAAATTCATGGATTCCAGATATGTCAGTGCACCAGAGGCAGCTTGGCGAATCTTTGCTTTCCCAATGCATAGACAATCTCACAGCATTATTCGTCTTGCAGTACATCTGCCTCATTCACAATCACTTTTTTTTCACGAGGGTGATTCTGCGGACAACATCAGTTATTCAATGGACAGACAATCAACACTCATGGCCTACTTTACCCTCAATGAGAATGATCCCAATGCTCGGGAGTACTTATATCGTCAAATTCCGGAGCATTATGTTTGGAAAGAAGGTGCATGGGAAGTTAGAAGGAGAGGAGGTGCTTCAGTCATTGGTAGACTCTACACTGTTAGTATTCAAGAACAAGAACGTTATTTTTTAAGGCTGTTGTTACTCCATGTTAAAGGAGCTACAAGTTTTGACAACCTTAAGACTGTTAAGGAAGTCACATACTCCACTTTTAAAGAGGCGGCATTAGCCCATGGATTGCTCTTTGATGACACTGTTTGGAGAAAAACTCTATTGGATGCCTGTGTTCTCAATATGCCTGCACAGCTCCGTGACATGTTTGCATATATATGTGTGTTTGGTCCTCCTAATCATCCCCTGGAGTTGTGGCAAGAATTTAAACAACACTTCGTTCAAGATTACTGTCATGCCTACCACCCCGACACTGATGATTGTGAGCATTGTGAAGGATACGCCATGACTGATGTTGAACATATTTTAAAATTTCATGCTAAACATTTTAATGAATTTAATCTGCCACACCAAAAAGAAAACCACACATTCGTCCTCAATACAACAAAGAAGAAGAGTTAGTAAGAGCACATGAAATGAAACTCACCTTAAATGATCAACAACGTTTGGCCTATACTGCAATCCATAAAGCTTTAGAGGATACAAGTGATAAGGCAAAGTGCTTTTTCCTTGATGGTCCCGTGGAAGTGGGAAAACCTATCTCTATCATCTATTGATTCATGAACTGAGAGGAGAAGGAGAAGTTGTCTCACCTGCAGCCAGTACAGGGATTGCTGCTAATCTATTGCAAGGAGGAAGAACTATCCATTCACTGTATGGCATACCAATACCAATTAATGAGACATCCGTTTCAAGAATCAAAAATGATACTGATGCGGCCCAACATTTGAAGACTACCAAACTCTTCATCATCGATGAGTCTACTATGTTGTCAAAATACGCTTTGCATGTAATTGATCAATTATTACGGGATGTCATGACAACTGATGTCTCCAAGAAAAATAAATTACCCTTTGGAGGGAAAGTCATTGTTCTGGGAGGAGACTTTCGGCAGTGTCTTCCTATCATCTCTCATGGAACAAGGACAGACATCGTAGAGAGCTGCATTAAATATTCACGACAATGGCAGCTTTTTAATCAATTGCCGCTCATTAACAACATGCGCTCCATTGATTCTGAATATAGCAATTGGTTAATTCAATTGGGAAATGGAGAATTGTCCAATGATTACAACCTTGGTGATGATGTCATTGAGATCCCGCAAGACATGATCTGCACTGGCTCTTTAATCTTGGACATATTTGGTGAAAACATTCTCATTGATGTGAATAATGACGAAAGTATTCAGAATGCTGCATCACATGCCATTCTTTGTCCCAAAAATGACGCTGTGGATTTGATCAATTCAAAAGTGATGGATTGTATTCCTGGAGAATACATGGAATATATGAGCCATGATTCCATTGATCCAGATGAGACGGAAAATCCCGAACAATATCCCGTGGAATTTCTAAATTCTCTAACACCAACAGGAATGCCTTCTCATCTCCTGAAATTAAAAGTTGGTACAATTATAATGCTTTTGCGTAATTTTAACAGCAGAAAAGGACTTTGCAACGGAACTCGGATGATTATTATTGCTTTGTTTGACAACTTGATACAAGCAAAAGTAATTTCTGGCTCGGATGAAGGAAATGTAGTCTTCATTCCAAGAATTGATCTCTGTCCATCAGAGACTGGATTGCCTTTCAAACTAAGACGTCGGCAATTTCCCGTGAAGCCTGCCTTTGCCATGACCATAAATAAATCCCAAGGACAGACTTTGGAGAAAGTGGGGATTTATTTGCCAGAACCTGTTTTTGGTCATGGACAATTATATGTGGCTTTCTCACGTGTGAAGAGACGATGCAATGTGAAGGTCAAAGTGGTGGATTCATGCATTCAAGGCAAATTGGTGCCTAACTGTGAGAAAGTCTTCACCAAAAATATTGTCTATCGGAATATTTTGGGATGAACTTTTGCATATTTTATATTTTTACCTTTTCTATTATAAAAAAAAAAAAAAAAAAAAAAACATTAGTTTAGTCTTTTCAATTTCAGTTTTTTATGTGCATAGTTTATACAATGTTTGTGGAAAAACACATTTCAGATTTCATTGGAGATGTGTATCATTCTGATTTTCTCACAGGGTGATAGAAACCACTATTTAAAGCTCCAGTGCTTTACGTGCTGAGAGATTTGATTCTTATTCTTTAAAGGGAGAGGTTTTTGTGAACAGCTAAGAGACGGGTGGGACGGCTGTTCACACACATCTCATTAGCAAGGTGTGTTCCACATGTTTAGATAGATAGGGACAAACATAAATTATTAATTAGATTCTACCACGAAATTTTTCTTAGATTTTTTCACTTTGTTGGGGAATATACTAAATGATAATAATTGTTCATGAAGGACTCACCAAGAACATACTTGCTGTAATTTTCATAATTGCATATATGTAATTTGTACTTAACTTGCGGTTTGTGCAGACAACATAGTTGCGGCAGTGTCATCCACATCAATTGCATTCACCTGTGGTTAGTTAGTGGATGCATCTTATGCACCTGCTGAAGCTATGTTAAGTCCATTTACCGTAGGTTAACTACAAGTTTTTTTGTTATTGCACGGATATTGCTGCAAGTCTGTAGTTGGTAACTCCTTCTGTATCAATTTACAAAATTTTATTATTTACATCACAATCCTCAAAAAATCTAAGAAAAATCCAGCTATTAAAAATATCTAAATTATATAAATTCGGATTTAGTTAGAGTAGGTCCCACCAGGCGTAAGGGCATCTTGACGCGATTGGTGGGCTGACACAAAGTGGCTGATACATATATTAGTACTGTTAATTCATCAATTCAAAAAATTGACATATTAAGAAGTATTGCTACTTTGTGTTCTAAGACCCTTACAACATAATAGTTCAATTTTCCTTAAATGATATCAACCATACTAATATATGTAGTTGGTGTAAAGATGTCATTGGAATAATTGGATTATTATTTGAAAATCTAAAAAAAAATGTAAAAATATTCTAGACACCCGATGCATTTGCATCGGGCTCACAGCTAGTTACATATAATTTGTTTTTGCATCAGTTTTTGGACTTAGAAAACAGAAATGCAAAAGCTGATGCCAAAAACGGACCAAGGGCTTATGTGTGACCCTAACCCAAGTCAATTCCTATTGCTGGTGGCTGAAATGTCAAAACCAACAGGTTGAGCATACACAAATCACAAACCATATGGGCCCCCAAATTACATACTAACGCATGTATGTCTTCCATTGCTACGCACGTCCGTCACCCTGCGGTTCATTATTGATTTAGTTTGGTGATGCCACGGCATCCCTGAAAGGCTCACCACTCTGTTGTGCCTTAAGTTGTCTGGGCCCTCAAGTCTCCTTGGTGTAACCAGAGTGCGTTATGACGTAATGTCGTTGTTGGACGTTGTACCCTGCCTTCCAGGTGCTTTCCCTTCCCCTGCAGAGGTAGCAATGGCGTCAGGACAGAGAGCTGCAGCATGGTGCGAGCCAGAGCTGCTCATTCTCATAGACATTTTGGATAGGCGAGATTATTGGTGCCACCATCGGCACCAGCACCCACGTCTCCACAAGCAGGCCATCCTGCGCAAAGTGAAGAGGGCCCAGCTGAGACTGGGTGTGGACCACACCACTCAGCAGATCCAGAAGAAGGTGGCGGACTTGAAATACAAGTGTCCAGGGCGCCTTGCCAACATGCGGGCACGGATTATGAGGCTGCGTGGTGAGTAATTGTGATACACACATACCTCATCCCAACACCAAGCAAACATGGAGCACCACAGGTACCCTGAGTAGATGATGTTGAGGCTTCAGCCCCCTGCAACTGCAGGGTGTACAAAATGCAACATGAAGGTGCAGACTACACTACTATGTGTTGGCATTGTTGACGTCAACATTGCCGTTTTAACAGTAGATCAACATACATAGCTGTCTAATAAGGCAGAAGTCAACATCTACATCTTGTAAGTTATGTAATGGCCACCATTACGCATACAGCCAATATCTGCGTGCTGTGTGACATATAGTCTGCCACACAATGGTGGTGGGAATGGCAATATATCCATTACACATAACATAAATGTATACTGCCACATGACCAGTCCACCACCTGTTCCCTGTGGGGTCATGTGCATCTGTACATTAGCCTTGATGTATATGGATGGGTCAGTACTGTTTGTTTCAAAATTAACACTGTGGTTTGTTGCCCAATATGCCATAATTACTCCCCTAGATCCACACCATAGGTCTGCACACACAACATTAATGTCCCACTTGTGTGTGTCTCAGCCACTGTCATGGCCACCACTATATGCGTGTGTGCACTGCACGGCCACAAAACTGTGTGTTTGGCCACGGCCATGTACACATGTGCAGTCAGCTGACATCACATCACTTTGGCGAAACCAACAAACATGTACATGTTGACTGAAGTCATTCCTCACACTCATAAAAATGACATTTGTGATGTTATATGTTTTGGTGATGGTGCAAATTAATTTACAAAAGCAATGTTCAACAGAGGCAGTATTTCTAAAATATAACCTTTATTTTGTTTTAATTAAAACAGGGACCACCTCGGGTCCAAACACAGTATAACCTTGAGAAAGGGGAAGGGGGGAATTTACCATATACCCTCCCTGGGCGTCCTGGAGCTCTAACAAAAGCTCCGTTGGATAGACTGTCCCTGATGAACCCACCAGAACATTGTAAGGTGGGAGAAACGCCGCGTCGGACCGGTCTTCATGATTAAGATAAGTACTTCCACAAATCTTGTCTTGTCAAAGGGTAACCATTCCCCTACCTAGTTCTATGGTCCAACTGATCCATTGTTGTGAGGGTGGTGCCTGTATCTAGTGGTTATCTGGTGTGCACCTGCTGGATTATTACGGGCTATTGATAAGGAACACTGTTATTTGTGTATGGTTGGGTACCTTGTGGAGGAGAGGAGGATGTTAGCTTGCCTATATTGGGTATATATGCTTAGGCTTGCCCTTTAAGCATTGTAATGAAAGATTACCCAGGAAGGCAACAATCATATATTGTTTCCTTTCTCCTCCTACGGTATTGTGTAGTATAGGTAACCTATCCATATTTTAGGAAAAAGTGATTCCTATAGTGGTAATTTTTCCACTTGTCTAAAGGGATAGACCCGGACACCAGAGGAATTCACAACCTTTTTTACCTTGGGTATAGTGCATATGTATATGGGGAATTATTCATAAAAAATCCCCCCCCCCCCTGTCACAGGAAAGGGATCAGGAGGGATAGCCGCCGAGGAGCGGGGACACCATAGGGGGTTTTTAGGGTGAAAACTCCGCTGCTAGGTAGGGGAGTATAGGGAAAGAACAGGGCGACCCACCCCCCTTCCACCCCCCTTCACAAGGTTATACTGTGTTTGGACCCGAGGTGGTCCCTGTTTTAATTAAAACAAAATAAAGGTTATATTTTAGAAATACTGCCTCTGTTTAAAATAAACTAATTAGGCGTATTGAACATCAAAATAAATTTGAAGTCTAAAAGCAATGTTCAACCTAACAGGGGAGGCGGAAAGCCCACAAGACCGCCCATCACCAGCGGCAACCCCACAAGCCCCCAGACGTACTCGACCGGCAGCAACCCCACCTGCCAGCCCACCGCCACCTTCTTCTGGAAGGGCAACCTCTTCAGCTGCTGGGAGTCCTGCCTCAGGAGCAGCTGGCAACCCAGCCTCTGCCCCGCAAAGGCCAACCTCCACCCCACCTGGAATTGCACCAAGAGCCCCATCAGCGGGCCCAGGAGCCACACACGAGTGACAGAAAACGCTGTCACCTCCTGCCACATTACATTGAGGGGCGTACCTTGGCTACATAAACCTCACAAATACCATCCATAGAACGCTACATGGACAACAGTTTTTAATAAAACATGACATATGGGGCAGTAGGTAGGGGTATCCAGAAAAACTCAGTAATATACAGATGAACAAGGCATGTACATCGCTATACCTACAGGCTGACCAGCAGAGTGTGCTTGAAGAGACGCTACCACGCTGTCGATAATGAGTTGTAGAAACACAAGTAAACTCCGCCATCTTTAAAAAGGCCGCCAACCAATCGTAATGCACCAGAGTCAGCAAATCACTGGAGTCGGGCGTGGCAACTTCGAGGCGGGTGCATGTATTGGATGACGCTGGTGCGCTGTGAATGGCTGCTTACAATATAAAAACCTGCAACTGGGCTTCCGGTTCCGGCGCCTCCATGTGCGGTCGTGTGTAGGGAAGCTCTGCAGCCCGCCGCAATCAGCAGTCACATTCCCTGAGCCTCGACCGGTCCTCCTGCACCGCAATGACCGGGACCAGATCTGGAGTGATGGCCACGATGGACCGGTATGTCACACGGGGCGGAGAGGGGGAGATAAGCGCCCCTGCAAAAGACACTGAGCAGAGTGGCGCGAAAATAGTAATGGCGGCGGCCGCCGCGGGTCCGGAAGGACAGGAGAGGAGAGAGATCCTTCCTGCAGGGAATCTAGGGGAAACACAGGCAGAGGCGATGGATCACACCAGGATGAGGGATAGGACGATGGCAGCCACCCAGAGTCAGCTAACTCCGTCACAACAACAGTCTGAGGAAGTAGGTGGTGAGGAGAGAGGAGAAATACTACATGCTAAGAGCCACACACAATTGCATATTGACTATAAGACTCTGGCTAAGGAGCTAGCCCTGTATTTAGCTGAGGAATTTAAACAGGCAATCTCAGATCTGGTGACCACTTCAACCCAGGAGTTAAATGCCAAGCTAGTTAACCAGGACCAGCAACTCCATGAGGCAGAAGCCAGGATTTCTGCAGCAGAGGACAGAGTGATGGATTTGGAGAATCAGCTACAGTCGCTTCAGAAACAGGCAGCGTTCACCCTCAATAAACTTGATGATATCGAGAATAGGGCACGCAGAAGCAATCTAAAAATAGTGGGCCTCCCTGAAACAATCCCTCTAAATCAGCTGGAAGAGATATTTGAGGTGGAATTGCCAAAAGCGTTGGGTCTCACCCACAGATGCAAAACAGAGCGTGCCCACAGAATCGGCCCACCCAGAGAACCGCACGGAGAGGGAGAGGGGAACAAATCTGGACAGGGGAGAGAAGCGAACAAAGCTCGTCATGCCATAGCTAAATACCTAAACCATAGGGACAAAGAGGAAATCCTACGGGCTTACAAAGCTAAAAGACACCCCCTAGTGGTTATGGGAAACAAAGTACTGGTATTTGCTGACTACTCTATTGAGGTGACAAGACGCAGGAGAGCCTTCAGTGAAGTCTGCACAATTTTGTACAAGAGAAATACTCGTTTTCAATTAAACTACCCTGCAACGCTTAAATTCCGTTCGCCTGAAGGAGTGTTATTGTCCTTTACGGCTCCCGAGGAGGCGATGGCGGAAATCAAGAGAAACAACTCATCACCGAGAGCTGGAGGATTCACTGGCCCAAGAAGATTAGATGATCCAACTGATCAAAATGCTGGTATTGAGAGTGACCATACGAGAGATCGGGACTCTGTTAGATCGTATAGACTACGCTCTGATGCCGCCCTGGATGAGGGAGCAGCGAGATCTTCAACACCTAGACAACAACGGCAGTCAGGAGCGAGATGGAACAGGAAAAAACTAGCGTGATCCTGTTCCAAATTTTGATCTTTAACAGATAGATTTTTGAACATCTCTTCTGATCTGTCCGAGACTTTCCCATGTTGACAATAGCAATAGATGGAGAGAAAGAGATGCGGGAAGAAGGGTTATACTTTTAAATCCCCCCTCATCCCCCCCCCCCTTTTTTTTTTTTTTTTTTTTTTTTTTCTTCCTCTCTTTTTCTCCTTTTCTCTCTCTCCTGCATTTCTTGTCCCCTACTCTTTCTTTCAGGAAGGACACCAGACCACGATTGATATTGACACGGCTGAAGAGACTAAAGAGAAGGGAAATTCTCGACATTTAGTAATACTATTAGTGTTATTTGCTTTTCTCTCTCTATAACCTGGTTTTTCTTTTCTGGGGGGGAAGGGAGAGGGAAAAAAGGGGAAAAGGAAAATTTTCTCTTTTTTTTTTTTTTTTTTTTTTTGGGGGGGACTTTAAAGGCCCTAATTAACTACTGGGAATATTCTGCTCTGTGATTCCCTGAAAACGGGCTATGTGGAGAGGCGGGATTTGCTACCAATGATATGATGATAAAGGGGGCTCGGGTTTTGTTTGATCGAAATGTTTTTTCCGTTAAGGCACACAACTTTAATTTATGCGGCGGGTTAGGAGCGGCACTGACTGGCATCAGAGAGGAAAAAAGAGAAGTCGCTAGGCTACGTCATGGGGAGGGAGGGGGGTGGGGGAGAAAAAGGGAGGAGAGATATACTGAATTTTTTGAGAGAAGCTAGAGATATTTTACTAACTACAGTGCAACCGTCACTTTTCCTGGATAATAAATCGAGTGTTACACATGAGGGCCTCCAGAGTGGAGAGCAAGTCTACCCGTTCCTAAATAATCATCTGATGAAAGTGCTTCTGTTGCGTGATCATGGTTAGATGGGTATCGTGGAATGTGAAGGGGCTGCGTTCCCCTGCAAAGCGTATGATGGTTCTCCGACACTTGAAACGTCTTCGCACTGATATAGCCATGCTCCAAGAGACCCACCTGACTACCGAAGACTTCTTTAGAATGAGGAGATTGTGGGTAGGCCAAATTTATGGATCTAGCGCGGTCAACAGGAAAGCGGGTGTACTGATACTAATCAACAAGGCCCTACCCCACACAGTACTAACTTCGGAAGTAGATCAGGAGGGCAGGATGATACAGTTGAGTATTCAAATACAAAAAGACACGTTCAGTGTATATAATATTTATGCCCCAACATAGCTCAAAAGCCCTTCTTACAAAAATTGCAAACGCAACTATTAACTGATCAGGAACATAATAGGGTAGTGGGAGGCGACTTTAACATGGTGGTTGATGAGAGTGAAGAGAGACAACAGGCTCCCATGTGCGGCCCTCTGCCCCTCGTAGTTTGCCCCTTGATGGAGGGAGTTTCTTAGAGGATCTTTTCTCCCATTGTAATATGAATGATGCTTGGCGTTCACTTCATCCACTGGATAGGGAGTTTTCTCATTACTCTCATGCTCACAAATCTTGGTCGAGATTGGATATGTTCTTCACCACACCCCTAACATTCCAAAGAGTGACGGAGGTAACGGTTGAGAATATGGTAATTTCTGACCATAGCCCAATTGTCATGGAAACAAGAGATTCATATCAAAAAGGCACTGACTATCTATGGAGATTCCCAGACACTCTTGTAAAAGACGATAATTTTGTCAGATGCCTCAGGGAGTGGTGGGCAGAATTTTCTATGTATAATGATGAGCACCGCTCAGATCCTTCCCTGTTTTGGGAAACAGCGAAAGTGGTATTACGTGGGCACATCATTGCTTTCAACATGAAACTAAAAAAAAAAGTTAAAGAACAATACTTAAAGGCCAGCGGCACTGTGCGTGGGGCTTATACTCTTTACAAACAATCCATGACTGATTTGGACAGGGAATCTTGGTTACTAGCCAAGAAAGAATTTGACTATGGGCGGAGAGACGGGAATCCCTATATAAGAATAGATTAGAGCTTGACCTACATAGGTTCGGGGACAAAGCTGGACGCTTGTTGGCACGATTGTCTAGGGGCAGGCAGATTTCCACACCAATCAGGATGATTAAAGACAAACATGGAAACACTTGGACCGACCCAAAAGATATAGCACAATCTTTGGGGAAATATTACGCTTCTCTTTACAAAGAGACTGACAAGTCCACATTGGAGGGGAGACCGTGGATGACAATGCTTGAATTACCTAAGCTATCAGCTGACGACGAGCACTTTTTAAATAACCCCATTTCAGTGGAAGAGATAGAACACACCATCAAGTCACTGATCCCTGGTAAGGCCCCCGGTCCAGATGGCTTCAATGGGGCCTTTTATAAAGCACTGAAGGACCAAATCTCTCCTGTTTTAAAAGATCTTTTTAATGCTATATTACACGGTACACCAATTCCTGATAGAATGAACATGGCTCACAATAAATTAATCCCAAAACCGGGCAGGTCCCCGACTGACCCTGCTAGCTATAGACCTATCTCCCTCATTAACCAAGACCTCAAATTACTGTCTAAAATTCTGGCTGATAGGTTAGCACAAATTATGCCAAAATTGATCTTACCTCACCAGGCAGGCTTCATAAGAGGGCGCTCGACGACCACTAATGTAAGGAAAGCGATGTTGCTTCTGGATGAGGTGAGGAGGCGGCCTGGAGGGATTGGGGAAAATCCAGCCATGATCACCCTTGATGCCGAAAAGGCATTTGACAATGTCAGGTGGTCGTGGCTGGATAAAATACTAGATGCTACTAGATTAGTAGGCCCCTTCCGCCAGTTTCTTAGGTCTCTATATTCCAAGCCGAAAGCCTGTGTCAGCATACCGGGTTTTCTTTCAGACACCTTTGGCTTGGAAAAGGGAACTCGCCAAGGATGTCCTTTATCCCCTCTTCTTTTTAATTTGGCAATTGAGCCCCTTGCAATTTTTCTTGAAACCCATAATTCGTATGAAGGTATAAAAGTAGGGAAAAAAGAAGTGAAATTATCACTATTTGCAGACGATATCATCTTATTTGTACAACACCCGGACAGAGACCTCCCATCTATTCTTTCTGATATTGAAAAACTAGGCAATTCTTCAGGCCTTCGCCTGAATAGGGACAAATGTGAGATTCTTTTCATCAAGCAGACGAAAGGCACTTTGATTGAGGATACATTTTGTGGGATGAAAGTGAAGAAGGATAGCATCAAATACTTAGGTATCCATTTAGCAAGAACGGCGGGACCAGGGGCGTAACTACAACAGGTGCAGGGGTTGCGATCGCACCCGGGCCCTGCAGCTTAGGGGGGCCCCAAAAGTCCTTTGGCCCATAGAAAAAGACTAATACTATTAAAGATTTGCAATAATTGGGGGCCCCGTTGGAGCTTTCGCATCGAGGCCCCTGGGCCTGAAGTTACGCCACTGGGCGGGACAGATTTATAGACTAAACTTTACTCCGGTCATAGCAAAAATTGAAAAAGAGCTGTTCGGGTGGAGGAATCTGCCTCTGTCTTTGCTGGGACGCGGTCATCTTATTAGGATGATAAGTTTTGCAAGATTGCTCTACCCGCTTCAGACGATCCCTCTGCTGTTGAAACATGTGGATACTAAAAGGATTAACACCGCTTTCTCAAAATTCTTATGGAGGGGCAGAAAACCTAGAATAGCCTTCAACACGTTATTACAGCCAAAACTAGAGGGAGGACTCCGACTGCCAGACGTTAGAGGTTATAATTTGGCTTGTTTATTACGAAATGTGTTAGATTGGGTTAAAAAAACGAGTAGGTTCTCCGACATTGAGCTAGAGGGAGAGATGTCAAAACCATGGGATCTGTCTTCACTTCTACACTCCCCTTTATCTAGTCTGCCAGTTAATATTAAGCATACAACTATTTGTAGGGACACGATAATGACGTGGAAGGGGGTAAGGAAAAAAATGAATCTATCCTGGAGAATCTCTAAAGGTTTGAACCCATGGGCCTGCTCTGCGTTTAAACTGGGGTATGACAACGTACTCTTTCGGGCCTGGAGGGCGAAGGGGATATTGACGGTGGGAGACCTTATGAATAGAGAAGAAAAGAGATGGTTGACGGGTGAAGAGATATTATCTAGATATGATCTACATAGCTCACATCTTTTACAATATCAACAAATGAAAGGTTTCCTCAGATCCAGTTTAGTCGATGTCTCTAAAGAAATTAGTCACTCCCTTTGGGATGATCTACTGATGATGAGAGAGGAAGACACATCCATATCCCACCTTTATGGTAAACTACAAAATACACTCAGGCCACTATGCTCATCCAATCTATTTTCAAGGTGGAAAAGACACTTAAAAGACCCTGATCTAACACAAAAGATATTAGAGGGCTGGAGGTTAGTGAGGAAAAACATAAATAATGAGAAATGGAGAGACACACAATTTCGTCTCATGCATGGGACAATTCAGGGTTTTAATTTGCCTCCAACACCTAATAATCCAGGGCGATGGGTCCATTGTCCCAAGTGCAAAATGTCTGGGACGGATTTGGAGCATGGGATTTGGTCCTGTGTAGAGACACAAATTTTTTGGGATAGAGTTAGAGGAATGACTTCAGACCTTTTTGCTACAAAAGATAGTTTCAACCCACTGCTGTGGTTGTTCCACTATTGGGAGGAACGAGAAGATAATCGGCAGCCACATATTCTGTTTCACACAATTGTTATGGTGGCAAAGAGACTCCTGCTACAATATTGGCTCAAAGATTATGTCCCAGGACTAGATTTGCTAAGGGACAACTTGAATAAAACTATGAATCTTGAATCCATGGAAACTGAGAAATGTGGATAGACTCCTGCTACAATATTGGCTCAAAGATTATGTCCCAGGACTAGATTTGCTAAGGGACAACTTGAATAAAACTATGAATCTTGAATCCATGGAAACTCTGAGAAATGTGGATAGATTGGCGGGTAAATTTTTTCTAAAATGGAGACCGTTCATAGAGAAATCTCTCTTGGCCACCGATATCAAACTGTTTATGTTGCCTTATAGGAACTCGTCATGGTACGCACTGGAGGACCTCAACGGTACACTAGGACGGTTAAAAATTTGAATAAATATAGTGAGAATATGTGACTAGATGACATAAATGGAGTATTATTATCTCTAATATCTAATTTAATTTTAAAGTAGTTAGGACACTCTCTCAGGGGGTTAATTAGATTAGGACCATCAAATATATGGGCGGACGGCCACACGTTTGGAGTTAGTTTGGTAATACACGTTTCCTTGTTCGTTATTTTCTTATACATTTATTTTGACACAGGGTAACATGGGTGCTTACCCATTTAAGCATATGACAACAAGATTGTATACATTTATCTGATGTAAGGATACCTTTTCTAAGTGCAAGTTTTACATGCCTTTTTCTTCTTTATATATTCTCGTTAATGTAGGAAAGATGTTTATCTTTTATGAGAAATGGTTGTATATCCTGTATGCTCTTAAGAAAAAAAAAAAAAAAAGCAATAAAAATGATGGTTCAAAAAAAAAAAAAACCTGCAACGGCAGAGCAAGGTCAAACAAGCTGCCCAGTCATTGGGTAAGTATTGCTGTTCAGACGTCCCTTGTACGATGGCTGAGTGTGTTTTGTGTTGGAACAATGTTTTTTTGTACAACGCTACTGTTTTGGGCAGCACTACAGCACCACCATGTGTGTGCAGTACATACTCAGAATGTGTGACATTGTTGTGGTGTGTTGGACCAAGTGTATGCATGGTTACACACTGGAGGATGCACCCTCATCATTGTCCCTCCATTTTGTAGTGTCCATTCTGGAATGTGTACTCAAGTTGCCTCATTGTTGTATTTTTGCCAAGATATACAGTGATCATGAATTTATCCAGACTTGCACACACAAAATGGATGTGTTGGGCTTATGCTGACACCTTCAGTGTGTCTAGAGGCTTGGTAATGTGTGACGGAGAGTTTCCTGCCTTTTCAACACAACATGGATGTATTGTGTTCATGCTGAATCGTGAAGCCTTCACACGGCTATGTACCTACCCCATGCATGTGGTACGTGTTGCTGATATGGTTTTGGGAGGAGGTGCGCCTACGAATGTAAATTTAGGGCCCATCTTGGTTGGGTTTTTGTAGTCCTTCTTGGACTACGTAGACATGATGGGCTACGATATGGGTTGGTTATTAGCAATAATGTATGGTGGGGATGTCCATGTAGTTAATGAGGAATGTAATGGATATAAAGATACTATTTGGGTCTGTATGTACGAAAAACGAGCTTCTTGTATCAAGTCATAACAGCGTTAATTTGAGAGGGGGATGGGCAGAGCATGGGAGCCATGTTTTAGCTGCATTTATGCCTAGCAGGTGTGTAGGGAAGTAGTTAGTCTTGCTTTTGGTGAGTGTTCACATGTTTGTTGGCTCATACAATGTTTTTTTTTTTCCAGGGGTTTGTTGGTCAGCTTATCATGGACACTGAACAGAGTCTTCTCGTGGCTCTTGCCTTGTTGGAGGAGGACTTGTGGCTGGAGGAGAGAGCAGAGAGATTGCGGCTCACAGACCACACCATGTGTGGTCACCGGAGTGGCTTTTGCAATGAGACAACCTGAGCCACATGCGCCTGGTCCATCAGCTGGAGGACAGGAATCCGCATGACTTCAGGAACTATCTCCGTATGTCTGGATAGCCCATCAGGACACTGAGATGCGTCGAGCTGTGCCATCTGAGGACCGGTTGGCTGTTACGACCTGTTGCAAGGAACCTCAAAGTTCGATGACGGACCTGCAATACTCAGCAGCAGTCTCGCGGCCACTGCTGAGCCACCTCATACCCGAGACGTGTGAGGCCATCTGGAGGTGCCTGGTGCCTTCCCACCTGCAGTTCCCAACAACCCCCGCAGAATGGATGTACATTGCCAGTGGTTTTGCTGATCGCTGGCACTTTCCAAACTGCGGTGGGGCATTGGATGGTAAGCACGTGAGGATCACTCAACCCCCAACACCGGGTCCTTTTATTGCAACTATAATGGTACCTTTACACGCCGCCACTGCAGGATGGATACCAACGGCTACTTCACGTGCACGAGCACGCCCAAACGGTTACCAACGGGAACCGCACCCTCTTTACACGCCGCCACAAGGTGCGCTACGCTACGCTACATTTACAGCTAGCTACATCGCCGGGTGTCTCAAGTAGCCATCTGTAGCTCAGCGTACCTCATTTACACAACGCTACAACAAGCTAATATGGGCGGACCTGGTGCAGCAGGGACAGCACACAGGCGTGCCACAATTGTGGATTACAAGACGTCCGTACGATGATAGGACAAAGCAATAATACCATGATTGGCCACGCATCGCAGGAGGCTGATTAATACTTGACGCTCGAACAATTGTGTAGTGTGACTGGTCAGCTCCTTAAATATGCCGCCCTGTGCAGCGACAACCAATCGTCATGCAGGAGCTTCCACCAATGATCGCAGATGGGGCGCGGTAACACGGAGCCTGGGTGACGCCTTAGCTACATTGCAGCTACATCGCCGGGTGTCCACAGTTCCCTTCTGTGGGTTCTTTACACGCCGAGACAACTCGCTACAATCGGCGATTTAGCCATCTGTTTATGGGCAGTGCACGGATACAGAGGTATCTGTAGCCGGCTGTGTCGTCCCGTCTTCACACGCCGCTACTACGGGCGATATTGGCGCGACAAGCTACAATCGTAGCCTGTAGCGGGTTGTATGCATCCTGTTGTGGCGGCGTGTAAAGGTACCATAAAGGATATTTTAGCGTGGTCCTCCTGTCCATCGACGATGCTCACTATGAGTTTCTCTACATGGATTTAGGCATAAACGTCCGTGTCTCAGATGGGGGTGTGTTTGGACACAGCTCCTTTGGGCAAGACCTGAGGAGAGGTGCTCTCAACTTGCCCTCAAATGATGTCACGACCGGTCATCTCAACTTCGCGTTTGTGCGGGATGAAGCATTTCCACTTCATGCTACTTCGGCCATATCCCCAGAGGACTGTTACTTCTTACAGGGACAACTACTGCTCCTGCTTCAATGGCCCTGGTGTAGGATGGCTGGGGTTGTCAGGCACCACCACAAGGAGGAGGGTGTAGTCACGAGTGTGGCTGTACCACGAGGAATCTGCTGTTTTTTTTATTTTTTTCCCTTTTTTTTTGGTTTTGTTTGGACTTTAAATTTAATTTATTTCCCTAAATTATTTTAATTATGGCCATTGTTTGAGCTCACATTTGTATTATTTGTGTGATGTAAACACTTGTGTTTTTATTGTGCATGTTCTTGTGTTTTATTTTGTGCACAAAATAAAAAAAAAAAAAATCAGATCATAACTACCTGTGTCTGGGTTTACTTTTAACTACAAGGCAGTTGCACATAGCATTATGCTGTGCATAGAGGTATGTGAGACCACAATGGTCTTTTATGGGTTCCTGTAGCATTGTGTGCAAATGTCCTATACACAGGTCCAGACCTTTAGGCCACACTGTATGCTGTGACTGTCTCCCTGTCCATATTATATGGATTTACACATGGGTATGTGTCCATACACATGGACAATTGTATTGTGTTTGTTGAGGATGGAGGTAGACATCAGTATCCGCACACAAACATGTCTGCACAGACATAGTTCAGCCTGGCCCAGACACAATCCATGCACATATATCCAGAGTGTTGTTTGTTGCTTACCGATGTCAACAACAGACGCACACATAGCCATTCATAGTGTAATCCACAGAGCAACAGATGAGCGTCCTGTGTGGCACTTTGGCAATGCCAAAGTGTCTTGCAGAAGCCGCAACACATGACAAGAGATAGCGAGATAGTAGAAAGGGCAAATGCGTCATGTAGTGGGCAGACTTCCACACAAGTCTGACCAATAGTTAATGCAATTGTGTAGGCCAATCAGAGTGGTAGAGGCGCAGTGAAACACACTCCGGCACGTGTCTCCTCTCCGTGGTCAAACTCTACGCCCTGTGAGGTGTAGCGGTGTTGGGGAGGCAGGGAACCAGGCACGGACAGTTCTCAACTCACGGTTTATTGATCTCCGTCCGGTTACAGTCACCAAAACACAGATCCGGAGCGCAGCCGGCACACTTCACACCGCTTGGTGTATCTCCCGACCGCTGACAGGCTCTATCAGCCCCACCAGAGATAATCCCTTCCCAGGACCACTTCAACTTTCCTTCAGAGCTTCTCAATCAGGCTCTGCACTGGAGAAAATCTCACTCCAGACTCAAGGAACCACACCCAGGGTTCCTATGTCCTCTTAACCCCTTCTGCTCTGAGAAGAGGAATTCCATCTAATACCTGGCATGGAGTACATCCTGCGGCACTGGAGCACGCTCCCAAAGAGGCACATACCGGTCGCAGCATACCGACCCGGCCGGTGCCTCACATATCCCCCCCCTATGTTCAAGCGTATGGGTTTGAACACCAGGCCATAACCCTGGGCCCTGTGAGGGGACCACGTCACGGCGCAGAGCACCGGCGGAGCCAAGCAGGGGCACCCGGGGGTACCAGCGGTGCCAGACCCCACGAGCAACCAACCCGTTCGGGCTCCCGGCACCCACCAACCCCGGACGGGTACCAACGACAGAGCCCTGGGGCCCTACGAGGGTAACGGGGTCGGCGCGCGGCACTGCTGCACCGTTCCGGACGGGGAGTCGGCGCGGCCGGCGCACGGGGCTCTGCACCCGGGGGTTAGTCACATCAAGTCCTCTGGGTATCCCGGGGGCGGGATCCTCGGGCTCCGGGCCCTGTCTATCCTTCATCCGAAGGGCCATATACCCGTTCCACAATACCCGGAACAAGGGCATATCCCTCCCCAGCACAACATCATAAGGGAGATCCTTTACCACCCCAACCACATGTTGAACCCGCCTAGCTGGGGTAGCAAACGTGACACGCTTCATTGGATACCTGCGATGATCCCCATGGACACTCATCACCCTGACCGTACGGCCGGTGGATTTGGTCCTGGAGACCAAGGAGGCACACACGAGGGTCACGTTGCTCCCTGAGTCCAGTAGGGCCGTCACCTCATGACCGTTAAGCCGTACGCGGCACAGTACATTCTCAGCATCCCGGGGGGCCGAGCCCCGTTTTCCGACGAGGTGGGCGAACATGGACCGCCTCCGGGAATAGTCACAGTCCATTGGTTCCCCGTTGAGGGGACACTGCGCCATCATATGTCCCACCTCCCGGCATCTTCTACATCGGGGTGGTTCCCCGCTATACCAGGGGCCAAACCGCGGCTGTCCGGATCGCTGCTTTGCTGCATGTGGAGGCCCGTTTTCAGCCTGAGCCGGGCGCTCGCCCGCCCGGGGGCCGGGTTGGGGGTCCCTACTGTCTGGTGTGGTGGGCGCGGCCTTGCGGGTAGCCCGCATTGTCCCAGTGTCCCGGATCAGTTCCTGTGTGGCCACATGGCGCTCCACCACGTTCACCAACTGGTCTAGGGAACCCGGGTCACTGTGTCCCACCCACTTTTGTATGGGGACGGGCAGCGTACGCACGAAGCGATCCACCACCACCCGCTCTACCATCTGAGCCGGACTCAGGGCTTCAGGCTGCAGCCATTTTTTAACCAGATGCAACAAATCATAGGCCTGTGAGCGCACGGGTTTGCCTTCCTCGTAGGCCCATTGGCTCACCCGTTGGGCCCTCACATATGTATTGACCCCGGTACGGGCCAATATCTCCCCCTTCAGGGCTCCATAGTCCAGGGCATCCTCAGTACACAGGTCTATGTATGCCTTTTGGGGATCACCAGTCAAATAGGGCGCCAGCACCTCGGCCCACTGGGCAACCGGCAGTCTCTCCCGTTCAGCCACCCGCTCAAACACGGCCAGGAATGCCTCCACATCATCCCCCGGGGTCATCTTTTGCAGCGCTTGTCTTACCGCTTTACGGACGCTGCAGTCGTCACCTGGTCCTCGGGGCTGATCCCCCGGTATGGTCCGCACAGCCTCGATCAACAGGGCCATCTGCTCCTGGTGCCTCCTCTCTTGCTGCTGCTGAGCTTCCTGTTGCTGCTGCTGGGCCAGCACCAGGTGTTTGAGCACCTCCTCCATGCTGGCTGCTGGTTTGTGTTGTAATGTAGCCGGCCGAATCCAGGACATGCGATGCCGGGCACCACGCAAGAGACTGGCTGCAATGATGACTGCTGCTCCTCTTACTTATCAGCCGCTCATTAGCCTCATGAAACGTCACTTCCCCACCGAAACAGAGGGCAACGGTAGTGCCGGCTACACCTCACCGGGCCGGCAATGCCCGCATTCTCCACCATATGTGAGGTGTAGCGGTGTTGGGGAGGCAGGGAACCAGGCACGGACAGTTCTCAACTCACGGTTTATTGATCTCCGTCCGGTTACAGTCACCAAAACACAGATCCGGAGCGCAGCCGGCACACTTCACACCGCTTGGTGTATCTCCCGACCGCTGACAGGCTCTATCAGCCCCACCAGAGATAATCCCTTCCCAGGACCACTTCAACTTTCCTTCAGAGCTTCTCAATCAGGCTCTGCACTGGAGAAAATCTCACTCCAGACTCAAGGAACCACACCCAGGGTTCCTATGTCCTCTTAACCCCTTCTGCTCTGAGAAGAGGAATCCCATCTAATACCTGGCATGGAGTACATCCTGCGGCACTGGAGCACGCTCCCAAAGAGGCACATACCGGTCGCAGCATACCGACCCGGCCGGTGCCTCACAGCCCACATCGCTGATGTGGTTGTGGCGTCTGACGTGGCGATGTTGGAAGGGAAGATCACTTCCGGTCTTCTGCAGGTGATTTCCGGAACGCAGGATCGCAGGACATCGTACGTGAGACCGCTACGTGTGACAGCTCCACAGCGGTCACAAAAAAGTGAATGAAACGTGCGTGCTCACATCAAATTGCCAGCGATATGGAAGCCATATGGCAGCGTGTGACGGTACCTTAAGAGCTACATGGTTTATAGTAGTCAAGGTCTTTGCCTCCTGTGTTGTGCTCCAGAACTGCATTCACTATTATATTTGTGTCGGTCGACAGGGTAAGGGGTACTCGGATACTGGGACAGGTGGTTACTTCAGTGGGGATGACGGCTGGTCAGTTCCCGTTTCCGTGCCCTGGACCCTCAATTGTGGGGTGGGGGGGATGATGATGATGGGGGAATGGTAACATGACGCCACCTGTGGTACCTGGTTTGCATTTGCCTGCTAAATGCTGATAAGAGCTGGGGGTCGGTGGGAGCTCCTCCTCCCTGCGACCGGTCAGCTCAGTATCCTGGACACGCCCCCGGTGTGCTTGGTTTTAACTGAACTTTATTCTTTCATTAGTTATTTACAAGTTTATGACCACTTATAAAATGTGTTCAAAGTGCTGCCCATTGTGTTGGATTGTCAATGCAACCCTGTTCTCCCATTCTTGACACACTGATAGCAACACCGCAGAAGAAATGCTAGCACAGGCTTCTAGTATCCATTGTTTCAGATGCTGCACATCTCGTATCTTCTCAGTATAGACATTTGCCTTCAGATGAGTGATGAGGCAAACCTTTTTGTGAATGGTGAAGTTAACAAACAAAACCACCACTATTGGTCTGACACTAACCCACAGTATGGTTTGTAATCACTGCACACGTACAATGTCCGGTATGCTTAAAGTGAAAGTTTATTATACAGTGCTGAGTGAAGCAACAGGCAATTTAGACGTTTCGGCCAAAACATTGGCCTTGTTCACATTGTCGCTATGGAAAAAGTGAAAAAAGTACAATAAGATATACAATAGTCTGATATCATCAGGTATTTACAAATATGTACACAGTATATACATCTATGCATCTGTATGGGGAAGCATATCAACATATTAGGTAATAGTGAATTAAGATGCCAAAGGACCAATTATCCCTCTCAGTTGATAGTCACAGAAGGCTCAGGAGAAAAGAAGACAGAAAGATTTGTACAGTGGAGTATACAGATGGAGTGATGTAAGATTGCTGGTCTGCTTGAATTAGTTATCCACCTACCCCTTAGGGTACCTTTACACGCCGCTACAACAGGGTGGAAACAACCGGGTTGATGAGACAAATGTATCTTGCACCGCCAAATCAACCCGAGGTAGCGGCGTGTAAAGTAGGTTGTTTCCACCCGTCACTTGCGGCACCTGTTTCAGAGCAGTGCTCTAAAACAGGTTGATTTCAACCAGTGGTAACGGCGTGTAAATACGGTAGGGTAAGGTTTATTCGTCACCTAGATAACTCCCCGGGGCGTGACACAGCCTCCGGGAAACCACCCCCCTTCAGCGATCATTGGTGGAAGCTCCTGCGTTGTGGTTGGTTGTCGCTGCGTAGGGCGGCATATTTAATGAGCTGACCAGTCACACTACAGAATTGCTCGAGCGTCATGTATTAGTCAGCCTATCAGCGTACGAAATTCTCGTAATCTACAATTCTGGCACGCCTATGTGTTGTCCCTGCTGCACCAGGTCCTCCCATATTACCTTCTGTTACAGCGTGTAAATTAGGTAAGGTGCTCTACAGAAGGTAACTTTAGGCACCCGGCGGTGCATCCAGAGATAGATTCAACCTTCTGTAGAGCACCTTGTAGCGGCGTGTAAAGGCGGTGCGGGTACCGTTTGTAACCGTTGGTGCGTGCTCGTGCACGTGAAGCACCCGGTTGTTTCCACCATGCTGTAGCAGCGTGTAAAGGTACCCTTATGGTTGCTTCGGAATAAACAGCTAGAACAGTGTGGATTTATATTCATGTGGTGAAGCCAGGTTTGGGTGATATATATACCCTATCGAGAAATATATCCAGGTGAAATGTTGCAGCGTAATCATCAGTGGTTATTATACACATATATATGTATGATTCATGTGTTACCGTTCTTATGATGTTCTGAGGGGAATGTCCGGCAGGATATATGCTTATAGGACGAGGATCTGCAAGATAGGCTGCGTCTTCGGTCTGGTCTAGTGGTTAGATGTAGGGATATATGAATATATGTAGGGATTTAGTATGTGTAGGATTGCTATTATTGTGAAAAGATAGCTGTAACATACCCCTTCAGATTTAAGACTTCCCCGGATCATTATAGATGAGACAGAGTACAGGGTCTCTGTGTGAAGAGCTCGCCTGTAATGTGAGTGCTGAGGGTTATACACATGAATGTGCAACCAGTTAAACATGAGCTAGATTCAGGAGTATATATAACATAGTTACCCTTTAGTGGAGCCACTGGCGTTCTAGGAGTTATGTCAGCTTGTGTTGTATGGTCAGTACCTAGTTGGTGATGCTATGGTGGTGGAGCTGTCGGTCTGTAGGGAACCCAAAGTGCATGATATACATTAGTCATTGTGCTATGCAAACAATAGATACTTATCTTATTGATGGTCAGTGGTCAGCTCACTTCAGTCAGTGGTATAGCAGTGCTAGCACATCAGTGCCTCAGCATTGAGTGGTAATGGCTGCTGTGCTGAGCTTCCTATATTGTGTCAGCTGGTCACATTACCAGAAATGACGTAGGACGCCGGAGCATGCTCAGTAGAAAGCATGGATCTGACGTCCTAGGTGCTAGGCAATAGAATGTATTGCTGTGTGTGGAGCAGTGGGAGGAGCCTAAGTGTTTGTTATGTTAACTCATCGTGAACTGAATCACTGTGGTGCTGCAGACATGGTGTTCTGCATGAATGTGTATCCATTGGCAGTGGTATATTTGCAGGGTTGGGGACAAGAACTGTGCTGAAAGGGGACAGAACATGGCAGATAGTAGAAACAATGAGATAGGTAAAGTTTGGAGCAAAGCATAGGTATTACTTTGAGTAGGTATACAGGGAATACAGCTATTGACCATTATATAGATAAGGAGAAACATAGAATAAACAATATTCATATAATTTTTTGTTGAGGAGGTCACCACTGATTAAATAAATGAATCAAACATAATGAATAAAACCTAAATAAAAGCAAAAAATTGAAGGAAGTGGATAAATAACCAAATAAACAAGGAGTCCAACCCAAGATATGAACTGGGATGAAATTTGTGAATGGTGAAGTTAACAAACAAAACCCCCGCTATTGGTCTGACACTAACCCACAGTGGACAGATCCCTCCAAGACTGTTGGAACACAAAAATTGATGGTATGGTATGGTATATGGGGTACAAAGATAGTGGGGATATTCTTCATCAATGAAACATCAATGCCACTGGATATCTGAATCATGTAGCAATTTCAGATATCCATGATATGTGGACCGCATAAAAGGTAATCGAAGGCTGCATGCGGTCCTGGGGCCTGAGGTTCCCCATCCCTGCTATATGTGATGCTCTGTCGAACTAAGGTCACTGTCACAAATCCAATTCCCCAGGCCACAAGGTATAACAACTGGGTTGCTGTATTCGGTTAGGTGTAGTCATTATTGAAGCGTGATATCTTTGTAGGAGACATAATGATGAAAACAAATAAGTTTATTAAGGCTCATGTGCACTGGGCATTGCAGGAATGCAAGGACAACTTTAGAGGGAACCTGTCACCAGGTTTTTGCAACCTAATCTGAGAGGATCATAATATAGATCCGAGATCCTGATTCCAGCAATGTTTCACTTACTGGGCTGCTCAGTGTAGTTTTGATAAAATCATTGTTAAATCATCTGGAGATTATCATTAGCAGTCTACTTGGCCTGCTGCCAGGTAGTCTGGCATATTCACAGTCTGCTAAATCTGCAGCTGAGAAAACACTAATTTTATCAAAATGACAGCAAGCAGATCAGTAAGTGACACATCGCTGGAATCAGGGTCTATATCTCTACATTATGCTGTTCACAGATGGGATGGATAAAACCTGGTGGCAGGTTGCCTTTAATATGAATTATACATATAATGTGAGCCTCAATGGAGACAGTGTTGCAAATGTTTGAAAAGTGCTATGGAATTAATAGCACTATATAAATGAAAAAATATTATTATGACATGAAACAGTGATTCCACATTTTCAAGATGTAATATTCATTCTATTGTGTTTGATCAGTGTAAACAGACCTATAAGATCATGGATGTGAAGCATATAATGGCCATATGCTATTTTTAAATTCATTACTATCACATAAGTGTAGAACAGATGGCCTTGTATGCTGCTGTCCCTCTGCAATAATAAATAATAAAAAATAATAATAAAAAAGAAAAATTAAAAATATTAAGCTCTCTTAAATGGATGTTTTAAGGACATTGTAAGCTTCCTGGACTTCCCAAATCCACACCCCGCAGGTGTTGAAAACTCCTGCAAGCTCTAGGAAGCTTAAAAAAAATAATTTAAAGATCCAAACATTTCTAGACCTTGAGTCAAGCGGGTAGACCTGGTGGCTGGGGACACTCCTGACTATTCAGTTAGGTGTTGTCCTCAACAGTGGGTCTTCCAATGAGCATTTTAGCACCAAATAAACAGGTAAAGTTTTAGAGTCATTATAAATTTCAAGCTTTTTTCCGAACAAAGCTGTGTGTATGGAAAGTTTTTGGGTTTCTGATCCCCTAGCCGAATCGACTATGTTCAGTCGAATTTGAAGTTGGCAAACATGGTGGAGCAAAGTTCACTCATCTCTAAACCTTACCACTAACTCTCCAAGAGTTGAGGTCTCACTTTCAGGCAGAAAACAACTTTACAAGTTGTGGCATATTTTAGCAATTCTCTATTCAAGCTAAGAAATGACTCAAAACAAAAGTGATCACTAATAGGGATTGGCGGACCCAGCCGTACATTTTTTAAAGTCTGAGACTAACATGACTCAAACTTGAGTCCGAAACCCGAACTCAGACTTTAAAGTTATGAGATGGGGCACAGGAGCTGAAAAAGGAAAGAAAATACTAATTAAACCGCATCATTATACTTACCGGTGTCCCGCGCTGCTTGTACTTCTGGTCTGCTCATTAACTTCCTGTATTTTCACTGCAGAGGGGCTCAACAGCCAATCACAGACACTGTAACAGAGAGTGGGAGTCTGTAATTGGCTGTTGGAATAATCTGGAAACAGCTCATTCTAGCATCTACCCTGCATGTATGTATGGGCTGTTTTCAGGTTACTCCAACAGCCAATCACCTACACCCACTCTCTGTGACAGTGTCTGTGATTGGCTATTCCGCTCCTCAGGAATACCCAGGAAGTTAATGAGTGGCCCCAGAAGTACAAGCGGGAGAACGTCAGGATGCCAGTAAGTATAATGCTGCTGTTTAATCACTATGTTTTTTTTAACAGGTCCCCTGCTCCCAAACCAAAACCTAACTAGAACACAGACTTCCAAGGGAAGTCCGCGTTTGGGATCTGTTCCTGAACACTAGGTATTTAGTATGGACCCCGAACTTTACAGTTTGGGTTCGCCCATCCATAATCACCAATTATCATCAGAATGGAACTGTCAATGATATAGAAGTAGTCTATATGGAAAACTTCAGCTGCTTTACACACTGTATGTTTTTAGGAGCATGTGAGCTGTATTTGCTAGTAAAATTAAAATTGCTAATATAATTTTTCCTAGGCTTGGAGTTATCGTCCAGGCCTCCCATTCTTATGATTATCCATTTCTTTCATAAGTCACACTTCATCTCCTTGTTTTTTTTTGCACTGGCTGATTAGAGGCTTTGGTGACAACAGACAACTGAAAAGAATCTCTAGTAAGTGAAAAGGACACAGTTTCAAAGCATGAAACTAGGACACAATGTGATGTGAGGTTTTCTAAGGTGCTACATATTGCTGCTTGCCTTCTAAAGTAAAATCTCACAGCTGAAACTAAACTCCAGGAAAGTTTCCTTGACTGGAAGAATGTTAAGAATATACATGACCTTAGAAGACTTTAATGTAAGGGTAAGGGAGAAGTGGCATTTTAAGCTGGGACACCTGACGTGTGGAAATGTTGTCGTTGCTGTGAGATACATTATTATAAAATTATATATAACTAGATGGAGGCCCAATGCATCAGGAGGGCAATGTTTCGATGGGTGGACTGTGCACTCTTTCCCCCTGTGCTGTCTCTCTCCCCCTGTGTTGTCTTCTTTTTTCGTGTGCGCTCTCCTTTGAGTGGTCTTTCCCCTGTGTGCTGTCTCTCTCCCTCCTGTTCTGTCTTCTCCCCTCTGTGCTGTCTCCTTTGAGCTGTCATCCCCCTGTGCACGCTTTGTCCCCTGTGCACCCTCTTTGCCACCGTGCTTGCGCTCTCTCCCTCTGTGTGCACTTTCCATCCGTGCACGCTCTCTCTCCTTCCGCGTTTGCTCTCTCCCTCCGCGTTTGCTCTCTCCCTCCGTGTGCGCTCTCTCCCTCAATGCCTGCTCTCTTCTTCTGTGTGCACTCTCTCTCCTTCAATGTGCGCTCTCTTTCCTTCCGTGCACGCTCTCTCCTTCCATGCGCAGTCTCTCCTTCCGTGTGCACGCTCTGGAGTGCAGCCAGTAGTTTAGTGACAATATGATACAGTCCATGCAGAACTCACTGTACTGCTCTGGGTTTCCTTTTAAGACTGGTTCCACTTGTCGGGACCGAGTCCACAGTGCTGGGCTATTTTGTTCAGCCCACAGCTAGCTCGTTTAGTACATGCTGCTTCAGTAATTTGGCTCTACGTTAGACACACCCTGCTTTGCTCTGCAGGATTAAATGCAACTTCCTGGACATGAACTAGTTACAAGACCTGAAGTGAAGGGAGTATCCGTCCCACTTCCATCCTACAGATTCTCCAGAATAAAGGCCCTGAGCTGGTTTTCCTAAAAACATAGGTCACATAGCCTAAACTAGTTCACACTCTTTTACATTTGTGTTGTACTCACAGCAATAACTGTAAGTACAGCATACTCAAGTGGGTCTTAGAGGGTTTCTACACACATTCTGGGGGACACATAGCGACCTTCATATAGCACACCTGTCACTGCCGCACTATATATATATTTATATATTATGTGTGGCGCCCCTGCAGTTTGGTCGCCACAGTGGTTCTGCACCTATCTAACAGGTGTAGGGCCATGCCTGCAGGTAAGAAGGGGAAACCCTACTGAGACACACCAAAACACACCCAACACCAATCTAAACTCCAGGCCAGGGAGATGCTGGGCGGAAAAGGCTTGCGAAGAGAGCAGATGCCATCTGCTGGCTGGAGGGAGGAGTAGGTTAGGGGGTGGAAGCGTTAGTGTGTAGTTGGAGACAGAGGAGGAAAAGAGATGGAGTTCTAGGGAAAGCTGGAGCTGGGGGCTAGCCGGACCTTCTGTGTTGGGTTAGCTGCGAAACCCCCAGATCTGAGGACCCCAAATCTACAGCCGGCCATCCAGGTTGTGTAGAGGAACGAGCTGCAAAGGGGTGCTGGCCCCAATTTGGTCTGGAATCTGCAGGATCAGCCAAGAAACCGGAGGTCACTGAGCTGCACATGCAGTGGCCACCACCGTGGACTATCCTAAGCAAAGGGACTACAGAGGGTGAAGAGGACTTGCCAGTCAGTCGCTCAGAAGGGCCTGCAGTCGCCTGCTTTGGGACTTGTAGCACAAGGACACAGGGGAAAAAAAGGAGTAGAGTGTCAGGAAAGGCCAGCACAGAAAGGCATATACCTGGTGTCTCAGTGGGATGAACCTGGATTACCTGTGGGCTGACCAAGCTGCAATCTTGAAGGACACAGTACCCTGGCAGGCCAATGTCTGCTAAAGAACATCAGTAAAAGAGCCTGTAAGAACAGCAACCCCTGTGTCCGTCTACTTCTTCTTGCACCCTTCTATACTTTCCACTACAAGCACCATCATCCACAAACTCTCGCACATTAAACCCCAGGGGCCTGCTCCATCTTTGGGGAGTGCTCCATCAAGCTGCCTATCTATCTATTCTCTGGGAGCTTTTACAACCAGCGCTGGTCATCCTTAACCAGAAACCACAGATGACATCACAATAAACTAAAAATTAAATTTTTTCTGTAAATATTCCACTTTTAATGACCAGTCGCGACCACGACTTCCATGGAGAGCTACCATGACATCCCCTGAACTGTTGAGCCTTGGAGAGTCGAGTACCCTGGCCCCATGGCCGCTGCATATTTATATATACGGGTACATGAAAGAAGGAGAAAAAAACTTTCCTTCCTCCCTATCAAGTCATGGGGGCCATCTAGTGTGCTGTGTGTCCTGCTGCTGCCCATGTAACAGCGTGTGTATAAGAGAGCTTTTTAGAGAAGTCAGAGACCCATGAGATTTAAGGTCACCATTTATTGGCCAATTCGTGCTCTAAGAATTTTATTATAAGATAAGTATCTTTCCCCAAAAAATGTTTTCCATCTGAGTTTTTTTGAAAAAACTTACCGGTATTACTTTTTAGTTTTTCTCAAAAAAAAAAATTATTAACATCACTTACAAACATCATTGTTTGCATGTTATTGGCACCAACAGTATGCTGCTATTCTTTTATTATATATACTGTATTTTTCGCAATATAAGACGCACTTTTGTTTCCCCCAAACTGGGGGGGGGGAGGGAACAGGGGTGCATCTTAAAATCTGAATCTTAACAGAAATCTTACCAAAGAGAAATGTGGGGTGGGAGAGTGGAGCGGAGGTGCCTGAAGCAGTTTTCACAGGGCCAGAGAGGTTGGGGGCCAAGGCAGGAGCTGGTGGGCACCGCCATTATTATTTCCCAGCATTCATTGTCGGTCTGGCAATACATGCTCTAGTGTCTAGAATTGGCCGCGGATCGCAGTCTGCACATGCGGCGCGGCCATTTCTTATATAGATACTCTAGTTTTCAGACTTCCAGACCGGCAGCGCATGCTGGGATATAATAATTGCAGCGCCCACCAGGGACCATTGCGACACCCCCCGCAGTTCCTGGCTTGGCCCCCAACCTCCGCATGCACCGCCACAGTCCTCTCTCAGTAAGACTTGGGGGGCTATGTACCAGGAAGTAAGATATGTATGTCTCCCATTCTGGGACATATATCATGAGGGGACACATAAACCAGGATGAGGGGCATGAATACAAGGGTGGGGGCATATATATCAGGAAGCGGCATATACCAGGATGGGGGCATGGATTCCAGGAGGGGGACCATATATCAGGATGAGGGCATGGATACCAGGAGGAGAACAATATATCAGGAGGGGGCACATGTAACAGGATGGGGCATGGATACCAGGATGGTGACCATATATCAGGATGAAGCCATGGATACCAGGAGGGGGCCCATATATCAGGAGGGGGCACATATCCTAGAGAAATATTCCAGGATGGGGGACATAAAAACTGACTGTAAGACAGACACTGGCATTATAAGATGGACCCCATTTAACATTAAACATTTTTTTTTCTCTTTTCCTTCACCAAATTTGGGGGTGCGTCTTATAATCAGGTGCATCTTATAAAGCGAAAAATACAGATATATATATATATACATACATATACATGTATATATATTGCAATGGAACAACACAAACAACATACAAGAAAAAAGAAAAGCTGAAATAATTACACTGTGCGAGATATACCATGACAAGTGCCAGAGAAGATTGTGCCTGTGGGAAAGGATCATGGTTCTTGTACAGTATTCAGATTGTACCCACTTTCAGAAATAGAAACTCAAATCTTAAAGAATAAAGACACTGAGATAAAACCTCAGCTTCATGTAACACTGTGATATGCCAAAACCAAGAAACTACATTCAATTGTTACTTCTAAGTTATTAATAAATGCTTTAAAATAGCTTATCTAGGACAGAACCCTGAGGTCCTCTGCTTAGCCAGATGGAGGATTCTCCATTAACAAGGATGCAGCAAGTGTCTTGTTAATGTACAAGTAGCCTCCTGCAAGCTTACTTTACATTATTTACTCTTTGTATACCACAGTAATTAAATATTGTATGTCTATGCTACTACTGGTGTTCTCTACAAGCAAATTTAGGGTTTGTTAGGTTTGGTTGTATTTAGACTAATGTTTCGTATGCGGTGGCGTAACTTCAGGCCCAGGGGCCCAATACGAAAGCTCCAATGGGGCCCCTGGGCCTGGTCCGTAACAAACTTACACTTATCCACGACCTCTTCATCTCCAGAAAACTCTCCTTCCTCGGCCTCACAGAGACCTGGCTTACCCCCTCTGATACAACCTCCCCGGCTGCCCTCTGCTACGGTGGATTCACGCTCTCCCATACTCCCCGCCCCACCAACACCCGCGGCGGAGGCGTTGGCCTACTTCTGGCCAATGACTGTTCCTTCTCCCCACTTACACCACCCCCCTCCCCTCCTTCGAGGCACACGCTGTTCGCATCTACTCCCCCTGCAACCTCCAACTGGCCGTTGTCTACTGCCCCCCTGGATCCCCCTCTACCTTCTTTGACCACTTCACAACCTGGCTCCTCCACCTCCTCTCCTCCGACATCCCCACCATCGTCATGGGTGACTTCAATATCCCCATCGACACCCCCAAAGCCACTTCCTCCAGACTCCTATCCCTCACCTCCTCCTTCGGCCTCTCCCAATGGATCTCCTCTGCCACACACACTGGCGGCCACACACTTGACCTAGTCTTCACCTGCCTCTGCTCCCTCACCGACCTCACACACTCAACCATCACCCACTCCGACCATAACCTACTGACATTCTCATCCCTCTCCCCCCCTACCACGCTACCCCCTCTCCGGACACTCCCCCACCCCCGCAGAAACCTTAGGCTCATAGACTTTCACTCTCAGAATCCCTCCTCCCCCTCTCTGACTTGGTCTCTTCCCAAGACGCTGACTCTGCCGCCACCCTTTACAACTCCACTCTCACCACAGCCCTCGACCAGGCTGCTCCCCTCACATTTAACACAACACGAGTACAACGTCAACCCTGGCTCACGACCCTCACCATAAAACTCAGACAGACGACTAGGTCAGCAGAGCGGAAATGGAAGAAATCCCACTCCGCAGAGCACTTTGCCCAATACAAGCATTCCCTCAATACCTTCAAGACTGCCCTTGACTCCGCAAAACAAGCCTACTTCTCCTCCCTAATTACTGCTCTGTCTCACAACCCCAAACAACTCTTCAAAACCTTCAACTCCTTACTTCGTCCCCCTGCACCCCCTCCCTCACCCCTCATCTATGTCGACGACTTCACCACCTTCTTCAAAGACAAAATTGACAAACTCAGACAAAGCTTCGACCCACACTCCCCTCGCCCCATCCCGCCTCCAGCCCACCCCCCCTCACCAAAACGCAGTTTCACCCCCGTGACAGAGGACCACCTCTCCTCCCTTCTAGCACGATCACACCTCACCACATGTGCCCTTGATCCACTCCCCTCCCACCTCATCCCTAACCTCACCTCAGTCCTCATCCCTGCTCTAACACACCTCTTCAACATTTCACTCAAATCCGGCACATTCCCCTCACCCTTCAAACATGCCCTAATCACGCCCATCCCAAAAAAAACATCCCTTGACCCCACAACAGTCTCCAACTATCGCCCCATATCTCTCCTCCCGTTTGCCTCCAAACTTCTTGAACAACACGTCTATTCCGAACTGTCCTCCCACCTCTCTTCCTGTACTCTCTTTGATTGCCTACAATCCGGCTTACGACCTCAACACTCCACCGAAACAGCCCTAACCAAAGTCACAAATGACCTTCTGATCGCCAAGAGCAAACGACACTATTCCGTCGTCATCCTCCTCGACCTCTCTGCTGCCTTCGACACTGTTGACCACTCCCTCTTACTCCAAATTCTTGAGTCTCTTGGCATTACTGACCTCGCCCTCTCCTGGATCTCCTCCTACCTAACGGACAGGACCTTCAGCGTCACCCACTCTCACACCTCCTGCTCGCCCCACCCCCTCTCTGTAGGTGTTCCCCAAGGCTCGGTCCTGGGACCTCTACTCTTCTCCATTTACACCCTCGGCCTAGGCAATCTCATCGAGTCACATGGACTCCAATACCACCTCTACACTGACGATACCCAACTCTGTCTGGCCCTGATATCTCCTCCCTTTTATTCAAAATCCCTCCATGCCTATCCGCCATTGCATCCTTATTTTCTACCCGCTTCTTAAAACTCAACATGGACAAGACCGAATTTATCGTCTTTCCCCCGAACAACCCCGCCCCGCTCCCTGATCTATCTATCACCGTCAATGACTGCACACTCTCACCCCTCCCCCACACCAAGTGCCTCGGGGTAATCCTCGACTCCTCCCTCTCCTTCAAGCCCCACATCCAAGCCCTCGCCACCTCCTGCCGACTCCAACTAAAAAACATTGCCTGCATCCGCTCCTTCCTTGACCACAACACGGCCAAGACACTTGTCCACGCCCTCGTCCTCACGCCTGGACTACTGCAACACCTGTTCACTGGTCTCCCTGCCACCTCCCTTGCACCTCTCCGCACCATCCTCAACTCTGCTGCCCGACTAATCCACCTATCTCCCCGTTACTCCCCCGCCGAGCCCTCCACCGGCTCCCCATCCCCCAGCGATCTCGCTTCAAAACCCTAACCCTGACCTACAAGGCCATACACAACCTGTCCCCTCCCTACATCTCCGACCTAGTCTCCCGCTACCTCCCCTCACGCAACTTGCGCTCCTCTCAGGAACTCCTTCTCTCAACCCCCCGCATTTCCACCTTCCACAACCGCACACAAGACTTCTTTCGTGCTTCCAGCAGACTCTGGAACTCCCTCCCCCACCACATCAGACACTCCCCTACCCTGGGAACCTTCAAGAAAAACCTGAAGACCCACCTCTTCCTACAAGCCTACAACACACACTGAGACTCAATCCACTGCACCGTCTCACCTCTCCCCCTCCTACTGTCTCCCTCCCCACCCCCTCTAGACTGTGAGCCCTCGCGGACAGGATCCCTGGCCCTATTGTACATGTACGATTGTTTTGTCGATTTGTCGTCGTTTTTTGACCACTTGTCTTTGTCTACCCTCTAACTTGTACAGCGCCATGTATCCCAATAGCGCTATATAAATACCTAATAATAATAATAATAATAATTATTGCAAACCTTTAATAGCATTAGTCTTTTTCTATAGGCCAAAGGGACTTTTGGAGCCCCTCTAGGCTGCAGGGCTCAGGTGCGATCGCAATCCCTATTGTATTGCCTCTGTTCGTATGCTCTTTCTTGACACCTCTGGTTTTTCCCCTAGGTAGGTTTATATTTAAATGATTTTTCTGGCTTAGAAAAACCCCTGTCTGACAGGAGCAGTTTGTTTAAAAAAAACAAGAAAAACAAGCTGTGCATTACTCACCCTTCCAGGGTCCTGCACTAAGGCTGGCTTCACACCACGGACCAGTTTTTGGCCCCATAGTAGGCTATGGGGCCGGATGGAGCCGGATGGCAGCTCTCTGCCATCCGGTTTCATCTCTTCGGTGGAATCCGGGAGAATTCGGATTATTCCCTCCGGACACAAAAATGATGCTTGCATCATTTTTTTTGTCCGGGGAGAAAAATCTCCCCAATTTGCCGGATCCCGGATTCTCCCGGAGCCGGGGCAATCCGGCGCTCCCTAACATGGTAGCCTATGGGGCTGGATTGCCCCGGACCGGGAGGATCCGGGAACCGGATACCGGCGACTGAACGCAGCTGTTGTTTCAGGACCGTGGCTAGCTCCATGCTAGCCGCGGTCTTGAAAAAAACCAGCAGCTGCGGCTGCAATTACGGCCATCCGGCTGCACACAGGACAGGAGGGCACATTTGGCCCTCCGGTTCTGTGTGCTAATCCGGTCCGGGGCTGTCAGGGTCATCCCGGACAGCCCCGGAACGGACCCACACCGTGGTGTGAAGCCAGCCTAAGTTTCCGACACTGCTCCTAGTATCTGTTATTGTCTGTAGTGTCAATATCACATGAACAGAACTACAGGCAATAACTGAACTCATATAATCAACCAAAGAAACAAAGGAGAGAAGGTGTGCGTTTTCTAATGAATTTATATTGTTTATTTTATTTTTTGGAACATGCATCACAGGAATGTTTGCATGGTTACATTCAATGCATACAAATACAAATGGTGAAATTGAATCAGTTTACAAAATTCGTACATGGGGTAACAGCTTCAGTAAAATACAGCATTGATTGTGCAGAGTCACAACAATTAGTGCAAGTGCAATATTAAATAACATAAACAATGCTGAGTGCTGTTAGAACCACTCCCCCCGAGAAAAGTTAGGCTGAAGTCACTCAACAAACACCATTAAACCCCCTAAGTTGGAGATTAACACATAGCATGAAGTAAATTTGCCCATTACATGGAAAACATGTTACCCCGGTGGTGGACCAGAGAGTCTCCCGCATATTGGGGAATTTTCGACTGCAGCCTGTAAAAAAGATGTCAGCACAGCAGACAATAACAGACACTGGGAGCAGGGGTGGAGACTCGGATCTAGATCTTGGGAGAGTAAGGTGCAGTTTGTTCTTCAAAACAAACTAGCTAGGTGACAGGGGTTTTCAGAAACTGGAAAGACCCTTTAAGACTCATGCTACCCTAGACATTAACCATGAATATGCCCCAATTAAACGTCCAGCAGATTTTTGTCATAATTTACAAATTTACAAATTTTTGGATGAACAACAAACTAAAGGGATAGAAACACCATCAATAAGTACTAATAAAATACATTACTTTATTAAACACAATAAAATATCCAAGCCTATATTACATGGGATACAAATGAGAAATGTGATGAGCTATACATCAGTAGCATAACAACTACGGTTGCAGGGGTCACAAGTGCATCCGGGCCAGTAGGTACAGGGGCCAGTCACCCGCCAACCCCTGCGACTCCTGCACCTGGATAACATGGATGTGCGTCCTTGAGGACGCACATCCCTGTCACTACGCCGCGGTCTGCCCGGACGGTCACCATACGGCTGATCACGGCCGCCGGAGGACAGGCAGGCACTGTACCTTTAAAATTCCCACGGCCACTGCATGCTGCAAGGGGATGAGGTCATGGCGTGCACAAAGCAACAGGCAGACTCACGGTTTGTTGGTCCTTTAGTCCTTTTTTACTGGTGCAACTGGAATACTGACAAGTGATGGTAAACGGAGTCCTTGCACCTGAGAGCAACTTGGGGTCTTCCTCACTCAACAGGTTCTGAGGCCTCCTTGCTGCGCCTTGTTGGTAGGTCCCTGCTGCTGCTTAAGCTGAGCTGCTGGCCCTCTCTCTCTCCTGCTTGGTGCCGGTATGGCAGGCAACTAAAGTCCTTCTCTAGCCCCATGTCTTAGGCGGCTGTTCCTGGGCTCTGTATGCTGCTTGCTCCGGGCACAATATAGCTGGGGAACTTGGAATTCCCCATCTTCCAGTGTTGGCTGCCGGGTCGTTAGTCCCTGCACAGCCTAGGACTCCAATGTCCATTCTGATGGCGCTTCTCCTCTGGGGTAAGCATGACATCGCTCTGCTCCCCAGGCTTTCCTCCACTTCCTCAGACCCCTGACTTGGGTCCCTCACGCCAGACTGCACTGTCCTGGGACAAGTTTAGCAATGCTCCAGTCTGCAGGATGTCTTCCTCAGTCCTAGGAACTGAACTGACTAACTCCGCCCCAGACCAGAATTTATAGGGGAGCTCACCCTGAACCTGGGTTTAGGTCTCCCCCGTATGGTCTGGAGGCAGAAAGGTGTGTGCGGTTTATGTCTGGTGTGGATACCCTCTGTAGCTCTCAAGTGTGATACTACCACCCGGGTGCGATAATGACACTGTGGCACTTGGACTCTGGGGTGCCACATTCCCTCTTAGTGAAATTCAGTACTCCGGGACTGTGACAGCCTTTTTCATAAAGGAGAAATATAAACAATAACAAGGTTAAATGGCAATAAAAGTTGTACAGAGTCTCAAAAGTCAAAAATGATAAAAACTACTAAAATTCAAAAGCAGTCTCTCTGATGATTAGTCCTTCCACAATTGGCTGAGTATACAAAGGTCTTTATCACAACCAGTGGCATGATGGTCCATGTTTATAAAAGTTCAAAAATATTCAAAAGTTCATACAGTAAAGTCTCTGTAGGTGCTTAAGCTTGGTGGTTGCATGGTTACGTATTTACATCTTACATGAATAAACAAGAAAACATATTTACATGTAAACCCATCTGAACTGCATTCTAATCCCTATAACGTGCTGGGATCTGAGCTCTGCTACTATGGGTTGATCTACGCAGTACAGGTATTTCTGATGGTCTGTGCTGATTACTAGTGCCTGCTACTGGTGTTGTGCATGCACTATCCACTATTCTACATGTGGGTCTATATAGCACTGGTATACCAGAATGTCTCCTTGGTCTTACCATGGGACTGACAAGCTCTCTGTTTGCAGGAGGTTGCTCTTCCTGTTCTTCTACAGGTACCGCTTCTGGTATCTCCACTTGTTGTGCTTCTTGTCTCACTGGTTCTGGTACCACTACTTGGGGAAAAGTCAACATGAGAACTACTACTGCTCCATTGTACTGGGTCCAGGTCTTGGGAAAGTCACCTAGAACCGTATGGATTAATTCTCCTCCTTCAGGTTTTACTGGTACTGGAACTTCTGGTATTTTCTCTTGGGATTTCAATGTTTCAGGACATATTTTAAGATGGTCTTTTGATACGGCTGTTGATGTCTTCCCTTCATCTTTACTCACTAAGCACACCTTGGTATTGTCAAAGTTTGATGGTAACACAGTGCTTCCCACTGATCAACCAGTTTGTTAATACGTCTCAAAGGGTTGCAGGAGCATGCTGGTTATATGCTCTTTCTTGCCTTTCTCTCGCTTGGAACAGACTTTTCTCTACCCACTCTTGGACTTGGCGATACTTCTGTCGACGTTCTGTATCCCAATCTGTTTCTGGTGCATCTGCATCTGGCTTCACAATTCCCATATCCAAGTCAATAGGCAGTTTACCAGGTCTTGCTCTCATTAGGTAGGCTGGAGTGCAGTTGGTAGAACTCGCGGGGACATGGTTATATAAATATACTAGATCTGGAAACTTCTCTGGCCACATGTTTCTTTCTTCCTCTGGCAATGTCTTCAGCAGGTCTATGACCACCTGGTTAATCTTTTTACACATGTCGTTGGTCTGTGGATGGTACGGTGTTGTTGTGATTTTCTTGCACCCATACAAATTATGAAACTCCTCGAAAACCTCAACTTCAAACGCTAGACCGTGATCTGTAAAGACCTGTTCTGGATACCCATGAGGTCTGCAAAAGTGGGCTTGAAATGCTCTAGCCGCTATCTTGGCTGTCAGGTCTTTCACAGACAATACTACCAAGAAACGAGAGTAGTGGTCTACTATGCTGAGGGCATAGGCATAGCCTGATCTGCTTGGGGTCAGTTTCACATGATCCAAGGCTACTATTTCAAGCAATTGTTTGGTAACAATGGGCTAGAGTGGGGCTCTCTGACTGTCCTTATCTTTCCTCCTCAGGCTGCATGGACCACAGTTTCTGCACTAATTCTCAATAGTTCTCCTCATGCCAACCCAGTAGCATCTCTCAGTTTACCCCCATATATGAACAGCTTACTTTGCTCTTTCCACAGCTGCTGCGCCTCTGGTGAGGAATCTGCACCAGGGTATGAACCTTCCTGCGCCAGTAGCTCCTTGACTAAACGTACAGCTGGATCACTGTGCTGCGTTTCTGCCCATCCATGGTGGGGTAACGGATTCAACGTGGCTTCTTGATGTTTCCTGTGCACGTGGTTCTTACATTGTGTCACATGAGGGCGGTGAAAAGCCGGTAGCTCTATCTCTTCAAACTCCTCCAGTTCTTCCTCCACGTCCTGCAACTGAGGCATCCTGGACAATGTATCAGCGTTGGCGTTCTTGTGACCTGCCCGGTATTTGATGGTAAAATTATAATTAGACAGTCGGGTCATCCATTGCTGTTCTAGTGCACCAAGCTTTGTTGTCTGCAGGTGAGTCAACAGGTTATTATTATCTTATTATTTCTTAAAATAAATAAATAAATGCAGCCAGGTAATGCCTAAAATGTTCTGTAAATGCCCAGACGATAGCCACGAAGTTTAACTTGAAATAACTAGTTTTCTGGGTTCCTTTCTGTAGGACGGAGCTTCATGCTTGCATAGGCTATCACTCTTTCTTTGCCTCTTTGCACCTGGAACAACACTGCTCCCAATCCCATGTTACTAACATCAGTATGCAAGACAAATGGCTGGCTGTAATCAGGGGTAGGCTAGGATCTCATCTCCCTTCAGGGCCCATTTCAACTGCTTGAAGGAATCTTCTTCTTTACTGCCCTATTCAAATGGAGGACTTGGTTTCTTAGTCTTCTTGGACTGTCCTACCAGGAGGTCTTGCAGTGGTGCTGCCATCTTCGTAAACCCCTTGATGAATCTCTTGTAGTATCCTACCAGCCCCAGGAAATGCCTCACCTCTTTGACACTGGAGGGTCTTGGCCAGTCCCTAATGACTGTTACTTTCTCAGGATCTGGTGCTACATCTTCAAAGCTCACTACATGACCGAGGCACTGTACCTTTGGTTTCAACAGGTGACACTTGGATGGCTTCACTTTCATTCCATAGCCGGACAAGGCTTCAAACACTTCTGCCAAGTGCTCCAGGTAGTCTTCATACGTCTTGGAGTAGACTATGAGGTCATCCAGGTACAGTTAAGGTACCTTTACACGCCGCAACCACAATGAAGAATCTGACCGACAATCTGTTGCCCCTGCACCATCGCCGTGAAATTGCCTCGCAATTGCAGCGTGTAATTGGGAAATTTGGCAGCGATAAAAAAGGTTGCGCCTGGTTCTAATTTCACAGCACTCCTCCAAAATCAGAGGCAATCATGAAGGCGACATTCCCAGCTTTTGGCGTGTGAACGGGCGATAGGATTGGAATCTGCGTCGCCTATTGATTTCCCGGAGGTGTGCCACAGCGTGCTGGAGTCCGCGCCCCGTCAGCGATGATTGGTGGTGGCTACTGTGTTTCCATTGGCTGTCACTTGACACCGCGCCATATTTGGACAGCTGTCCATTCACCACCACACAATGGCAATGGTGTCATGTATTAGCCAGCCTTCCAGTGCAGGCTGCTCAATCACATCGCTATTGCATTGTCTAATCAGCGTGTTTGGGGCGCGGAATACACCAGTCTGTCACGCCTATGTTCTCGCGGCACTAACCATGAACGCCCACATTCCTTTGGGGATTGCGGCGTGTGAAGCGGTGAGGGAACTCCACCGGATTGGTTCCGCTGTGGGGTAGGCGATTTCCAGGGCGGCACATCGCCTTAGGTTGAGGGCGAAATTGCGGCATGTAAAAGCGCCTTCAGCGATCTGAAGCAACCATGAAAAATGTGCACGCGCACGTTAGATTGCCTCCTATCGGCCGCCAAAAGTTGGCGGTACAGGCCTATATCTCTCTTTTATGGGCGGATGATCTCCTGTGGGTATGTGATGTTTAACCTTTGTTACCTGCCCAAAGTCTAAAGGATGTTTAGTAAAGACTTTTTCATACTCTTTCACTACCCGGTATACTCCATGCTTTGGATGGGAGGGTGTAGAATCGGTACCTACATGTAACTTCTGGCACTAATCCTCCATCTTTCCCTCAGAGCCATTGTCCTCTGCCTGATCAGATGGGTTCAAGGATTCCACTGCCCGGATAGAGTTGTTATCGGCAGTATAACATTTAGCAATGGTAGCATACTTTGGCAGTTTGACCTCATCTTCACCAAAATTTAAGATGCGTACTGGTATCCTCCCCTTGCATACATCAACTACCCCTCTGGCTGTCAGGACAGTGGGCCTACTGTCTGGGTACACAGGCTCTACCAGGGCTTGGTAATCTCGCCCTCTAAGGCCTATTGCTGCCCTACACCAGACTAACATTTCACTTTTCGGGGGTATTGCAATTGGTTCCGGGTCACTTACTTTTACACTGCCGATTTCTCCTCTGGATAACTCTACCTGCTGTCTCAGCATCAGTGCTTTTATTTCTTTTCGCAGGATTCATTGCTGCGCACTATTGGCAGTTTCGGCATTCTCCTGTAACAAGACAATTTACTATTACATTAGTGCCTAAAGTGATCATTGGGTTACGTTCGTGCCGATCAACATTAACAATTATCAATGCCTGGGACTTCAATTCCACCCGCCCCACCTTTGTTCTTACTTCTTTAAACCCAATCTGCGTCACAGGTTTACCGTTACTTGCCAATACAGTAAAGTCATCATCTGAGACACATAAAATGTCAGAGTCTGCTCAGTATCATTTGTAAAGGATATACGGTATTGATGTCACCTGTGAGCCGTTGTCCAGCAAAGGGTACATGGGGATGCCATCTAGCATGACAGGCAGGACCGGGCGTCCTCCCATGTACCTGTCACGTCTGCTTGGTAGGCCTGGTGGTCCATTCCTGAGTAGCGGTCCGCTGCCCAGGGTATTCTCGTTTAAAGTACACACTCTGGCAAAATGACCTGGCTTGTCGCAGTGGCGGCAGATGGCTGTCCTTCAGAGTCATAGAGATCACTGGGTCATCCTCTGGCTGTGGTATCTCCTCTGTCGCATACACAGGACTCATCTCTGCTGGAAGCCAACTCAATCTTCTCCACCAGCTTGGATCCTTGCATCGCTTGCATAGCCTTAGCCATCTCAGCTACTCTCTTAGGGCCACTTTACACACACCAACTTATATGTCCAACTTCTGACCAACTTGCTGGTTGCAGTGAAATCATGGACACATTGCTCCATTTTGTGGCTGTGTACAAATGGAACAATATGTTCATGATTTCACTGCAGCCAATAAGTTGGTCAGAAGTTGGACAGATAAGTTGGTGTGTGTAAAGTGGCCATTAGTCAGTGCCTCAGTCTTCAAGTTGAGGGCCTCATTAGTGATAGGACCCAAAGTCTGTGCACTAGCCCCTGCTGTGGCCTGTGGGTTCTGCGCCCCTTGTTGGTGATAGGTTATGGCCAAGCGCGGTGCAGGTTCAGGGTTATGGGCTGCTTCTTCCTGCAGTATCCTGATGGCTCTGTCCTTAAATTGCATAAAGTCCAGATCAGGGCTCTGTATGGCCAGCATTCACAGTTGTACTCTATGTGCAGGGAATATGAGTCCAACAATAAACAGATCAATAAGCAACTTGTTTTCTTCCTGCACCAGATTAGAGGCTGTCTGTCTCAGTGCCCTCAGTGCTTCCTGTACATTCAATGCAAAGTCTCTTGTGCTTTCCTGTGGCTTTTGTCTACACCCGAAGAATCTGATCTTTACTTTTACAGCGGTACGAGTCTACTGATTAAAAGTAACTTTCAGCCTGGCCATTACATGTTCCACAGTGTCTTTATCAGTGTCCAGCCAGGACTTTACCTTCCGCTGGGCTGCACCAATCAATTTTCCCATTAGTATACTGACTCTCTAATCTTCCGTCAGGGGGTACACTGTATAATAACTATCCAGTCTCTTCCTGAAGTCTGTCAGGACATTTGGCTCCACTGAGTATTGCAGCAACCAAGCTGCCCCTGGCATGTAGTGCATTAGGAACGGCATTACCGGAGCCATGGCTGGCACTGCGGCGGCGGCGGGTGCTCCGTCTACTACTGGGGCTGCATTCGGTACTGCAGGATGGGCTGCGACCACCCCCTTCGTAGGCTCCTCTCCTCCTGGCTCTGACATTTTCCTCACCCTTAGTGAATCTTAACCCTCCTGGTCCTTCATTTCCGTGGGGATGTTCAGCTTTAGTTCCAACAGTGGGACAGGGTTTCTCGTCCCCACTGGATGTCGTCAGAGCGTAGGCCGGGCTTCTCTCTGCGCTCTTAGTAGGGTGCCGCCCATGATGATACGCCCCCTTGGCTTCCTGCGCGTCTCGCTCTTTAGTAATGGCGACTGTCAAAAACACGCAGTTCAATAAAGTTCGTGGCACACAGTACCCGTATACGTCGGGCACAATATCCTGTTTGTGATGCCAAAAACTTAGGGTGTTACACTCCAGGGCCGTAGGGTACTCTGAACTGGGTCTGAGTCACGGGGGGTCGAGATCCGGCTTCCGTGACCCTGGGTTAACTTGTTGAGGGAGTTCTTGGCTTGATAGGGAGGGAGTGTTGTAAGAGAAGGTTCGATTATGCTCACCTTCCCTCCGCTCCCCTGAAGCCCCTGTCCTCCTCAGTTGCTGTCCCTCCATCATTGCAGCAGACTCCAGTCCATGCTCCTCCTCTCTGCCAGCACTACTGCAGCAGTGTGATGTCGCAGGGTGATGACTCATCACTCTCTGCAGTCGACTGAGGAGGGAGTGCGGATGGGAGCTGGCACATGGCTAATTTGAATCGCATTCAAATTAGCCATGTGCACTGGCAGCCTGCGGGAGCACTCAGCTGCCTGAGTGTCCCAGCTGCTGGGCCCCTCCTTATCAGGGATTTCTTCCCTTATGGGCTCTTGGTCATCAGGGCTGCTTGTCCCTGATGGCCAGTGGGCCCCCAGCCCACTTGCCCGGGTATGCCGGGTGCTGACGCCGGGTCTGTATTATATGATGAGTTATGAGGCTGCATTATTCTATGTGGAAGGATATGAGGCTGCATTTTACTATATGGAGGGCTATGAAGCTGCATTTTACTATATGGAGGGCCATGAGCCTGCATTATACTATATGGAGGGCTGTGAGACTGTGATGAGGCCAGGGCTGTCTGGGAGGGGTACTCGGTCACCGGGTCTGCTGAGCAGGGAGTCACAGGTGGACGGTATCCCGGTGCCGTGCCCTGGGGATCATTTGAAAGGGGGTGAGGGAATTATTTACAGGGGAACATGACGCCACCTGTAGGGTCCGGTAAGGTGGTACCAGCGCTGCCAGCGGCCGCTGAGGTGATGGAGGGGGCAGCAAAGTGTGGTACAGCTCCCCACAGGTGGAGCTTTACCTCAGGGCAGCAATAAAGGATGATGGTGAGGGAGAGCAGTGAAGGAGCAAGATGGTGGGTTATAGCCGATGAACAGTCACACATACACACAGGGATGGTTGTTCCGGTACCTTTTACTAGTAGTCACAAAACAGGTACAGTCTTGAGTAATAACCGGGTCCCTGGTGCAATTTAGGATCAGCTCCTTGGAAGGATATGAGGCCTCCTTTATCTCTATTCTTTGCCTTGAGGGATGAGTCTTTCCTGAGTTTGAACTCTCCAATTTCTCTATTGTCTAAAACTAACAATCAGGCCCTTCTGCGGGAACCCGGTTTATCCTGTGGCCCCTGGTCCTCTGTTTGGTTAGTTTTTAATATCTTTACTATCTTCCTTCAGGGCTAAACTTCACCTGAAACTGCTGGGCTTTTTACTGTGGCTCTGTAAGCCCACAGCATCGGACTCCAGTGTCCAGTTGTGCTCAAGGGGAATGTTTTTTTAATCCCTCTTCTTATTCCCTACCTCTTCTCCTTGCCTCCGGCCCCTTCCCTGGGGTGTGAACAGCTGACAAAATGGTCCCTTCTGGTCCTGGCATCTGTCTTTTCCAGAGACCAGCAGCTTTGCCTCCACCTTTCTCCTCTCCTCACACGAACTAACTGCCTAGCAACTGTCTCCTAGGACCAACTGTCTCCTCCTCTCAGCCTGGATCTCATTAAAGGGGAACTGACTTAATGCAGCCTGTAGAGCTCCCCCTTCAGGTCTGGAGTGGAAGGTGTTGTGTGCTGAACAAACCAAGGTGTCAATCCTTCCTTGCACCAGTGTAACCTGTGGCAATCCCCCGCAGGGGTGCCACATTCCCCCCTAGTTAAATACAGTCCTCCGGGACTGAAACATTTTTCATAAACACAACAGATTATAACTATTTACATTTGATTATTGAACGAAGTCTTAAAAATGAAAAATTTACAAAAACCAAGGAAAAATAAGAAAACAGGTTACCAGTCCATACAGCGCTAGTCCATTCGCTGCAGGCTTTTTAGGGGGTGTTGAAACAGGGGTTTGCCACTACCAGTCCTGTGGCTATGGTCCATTTAAAAAATAGGAAAAAGGGAAAGTTCAAAAGTCCAACAAATTTAGTTTCTTAGAATTAAAAGAAAAAGCATAACTATATACAATACGGGTGTATCTGCTTAGGAGGCCTGGCTTCACTTATACCACCCCCAGGCACTTTCTTTTCCTAACTTGATGTGCATGGGGGCCAGTCCAGTTCCTCCACCCTTCTACACACTACCATTAATAACATATTTACATTTTAAACATTTTTACATTTTCCCACATTTTATCGCCTACTCTCTGTATCTAAGTGGTGGCTGACCAAAGTTACTACGGGTTGACCTGCGTAGCACTGGTGTGTTACTAATGTCTGTACCTGATGCAGTGCATGCTCTATCTCTCAGTCTATCAGATCTACGTGTTGCTGTAATACCGTAGTATTGGCGTAGTCTCTCTAGTGGACTGGCAGGTTCACCGATTGCAGGGATCTCTGGTTCCGGTACAACGGGTGGTTCTTGTATTCTTGGTACTTCTACTGCTGATGGAAACATTAAAGTTGGGATTAGATATGTACCTTCTATTTGAGGCCAATCTGCTGGTAACTCTCCAATGATTGTCTGGACTGTCTTTGGCTTCTCTTGCTCTTCTGGCTTTGGACAAGGTACATCTTCTTCTGGTTGAAGCTGTTGAGGGCACTTTTTCAAATGATCTCTGGACACTATTGCTGTAGTTTCACCATGATCTTTGCTTATTAAACAGGTTTTCTGGTTATCAAAATTGGATGGTAATACAGTGTATGGTTCTGTTTCCCACTGATCATCTAGTTTGTGCATTCTTCTTTTTCTTCTCAAAACCAATTCACCTGGTGTTAAGGGCGTTCCTTGACACTTTTGTTGAAGTTAGTTTCTTGTCTTCCTCTAGATCTTTCCAGACTTCTCTCAACGCATTCTTGGATTTTCTGGTATTGTTCTTTCCTACGAGTATCCCAATCTGTATCTGTAGTATCTGCTTCAGGAACTACTATGCCTAACTCAAAGTCTGCTGGTAATTTTCCTGGTCTTGCTCTCATGAGGTATGCAGGGGTGCAATTTGTTGAACTTACTGGGATGTTGTTGTAAATGTCAACCAGATCTGGTAACTTTTCTGGCCACTGGTTGCGTTCTTCTAAGGGCAGAGTTTTTAGCATTTCAATTACCACGTGATTCATCTTTTCGCACATTCCATTTGTTTGAGGATGGTAAGACGTGGTGCGTATTTTCTTGCATCCGTAAAGGCGACAGAACTCTTGAAATATTTCAGCTTCAAAGGCAGGTCCTTGGTCTGTCAATACCTGGTCTGGATAGCCATGAGGTCTGCAGAAATAAGCTTGAAATGTTCTTGCTGCTGTCTCAGCTGTTAAATCTTTTACTGGAGCTACCACAAGGAATCTGGAATAGTGGTCTACCATGGTAAGAGCATAGCTGTAGCCTGATTTACTGGGTGTAAGTTTGACATGATCTATGGCTACCAGTTCTAATGGTTCTTTGGTGATGATAGGTTTGAGGGGTGCTTTCTGGCTGTTACGGTCTTTTCTTCTTAATGAGCATGGTCCACAATTTTTACACCATCTCTCTATGGAGGCTCTCATGCTGATCCAATAGAATCTTTCACGTAACAGTATTTCTAATTTTCTCCATCCAAAGTGTCCCGATTCATTGTGATACGCTTGCAATACCATTTGAACATCTCTCTTTGGAACCACAACTTGCCATACCATTTCATGCGTTCTTGGGTTAATATACCGCCTGCACAATTGACCTTGATAGATGAATAACCGGCTTCTTTCTTTCCACAAGTGTTGAGCTTCCAGTGGAGCGTTCTTTTCAAGTTTGGAATCTGGTTGAGTTATCAAGTTCTTTACAAGACTTACTGCTGGATCACTGTCTTGAGTCTCTTTCCATCCATAGTGAGGCAACGGGTTTAGTTCAACAGTCTGACGATTTTGGTAGACTCGATCTTCAGCGATTTGCCATTTTCTACTTTTATGGAAAGCTGGGAGTTCTATTTCCTCTAGGTCATCTTCCTCTTCACTTCCTTGTGGATGTACTTGAGGATTTCTAGAAAGGGCATCTGCATTTGCGTTATTGCGGCCTGCTCGATATTTGATAGTAAAGTCATAATTCGACAGTCGAGCCATCCAACGTTGCTCCAATGCTCCAAGTCTCGCGGTATCTAAATGTGTCAACGGGTTATTATCTGTGAAGACAGTGAACTTCGAAGCTGCGAGGTAATGCTTGAACCTTTCTGTTACGGCCCAGACCAAGGCCAGGAACTCCAACTTAAAGGAACTGTAATTTTCTGGGTTCCTCTCAGTTGGTCGAAGTTTTCTGCTAGCGTAGGCAATTACTCGTTCTCTACCATCTTGCATCTGAGAAAGGACTGCTCCCAGGCCTACATTGCTTGCATCAGTGTAAAGGACAAATGGTAGGTTATAATCAGGGTAAGCCAGAATTTCCTCACCAGTTAAAGCCTGCTTCATCTGTTGGAAGGAATTTTCTTGTTCCTCTCCCCATTCTAATGGTGACTCTGGAAATTTTCTCTTCTTAGATTGGCCTATCAGTAGATCTTGTAGGGGCGCCGCCATCTTTGTGTAGCCCTTAATGAATCTTCTATAGTATCCAACCAAACCTAAGAACTGACGTACCTCGGTGATGGTCGTTGGTCTTTGCCAATTCTGGATTGCTGTTACCTTTTCCGGGTCTGGTGCTACTCCATCTGCGCTGACCACGTGTCCCAGGTATTGGACTTTAGGTTTCAGCAGGTGACATTTAGATGGTTTGAGTTTCATTCCGTACTTTGCTAAAGCCTCAAATACCTCTGCCAGGTGTTTCAGGTGTTCTTCGTAGGTTCTAGAGAACACGATGACGTCGTCCAGGTATAAAAGTACGGTTTCGAAGTTTCGATGTCCCAGGCAACTTTCCATGATTCTCTGAAACGTTCCTGGTGCGTTGCATAACCCGAATGGCATACTATTGAATTCGCATAATCCCATTGGCGTTGTAAATGCAGTCTTCTCTCGGTCTTCTTCTGCAACGGAGACCTGCCAATACCCACTAGTGAGATCTAATGTGGAGAAATAATTAGCAGTCTTTAATGCGGCAAGAGACTCCTCTATTCGGAGTAACGGGTAAGCATCTTTGTGAGTGATTTTATTGACTTCCCGGTAATCCACACACATCCTCATTGTGCCATCCTTCTTCCTGACTAGGACTAAAGGGGCTGCCCAGGGACTACTACTATCTCTTATAACCCCGGCCTCCTTCATGTCCCTCAGCATTTCTTTGGCATGTTGGTAGTGACCTGGTGGAATGGGTCTGTGTCTCAACTTGATTGGTGGATGATTTCCTGTGGGTATGTGATGCTGTACCCCTTTAATCCTCCCAAAATCTAATGGATGTTTGCTGAATATCTGCTCAAACTCTTGCACTACCCGGTACACTCCATGCTTCAGGTGAGAAGGGGTGGCATCAGTTCCTACATGCAACTGCTGACACCACTCCTCCTGCTGTCCTTTAGAGTTACTATCCTCCGCCGGACTAGGCGAGGAAACAGGTTCTACTGCCTGTATGTTGTTGCAAACAGTATACAGCTTTGCAACGGTAGCATACCGGGGTAACTTTGCTTCTTCTGCCCCACAATTTAACACACGGATTGGTACTCGTCCCTTGCGTACATCCACCACCCCTCTGGCTGTCAGTAGTGTAGGTCTGTGCTCTGAAAATACCGGCTCTACACTGCCTGGTATTCCTGTCCTCTACAACCTATCGCTGCTCGACACCATATCATCATTTCACTATTTGGTGGTAGTACAATGGGAACCGAGTCTATTACCCGCACACTGCCAATTTCTCCCCCAGACAGATTTACCTGTTGCTTGTGGATGAGGGCTTGGATCTCTCGTTGGATGACTTGTCCGCCCATAACCAGCAGTTTGAGAAATCTGTCGGAGTAAAAACAACACTTCTCCAAAGCAGTTTTTAATAACATTTGTACCAATAACCATGTAAGGGCATTTTTCATTAGGATTATCTTCAACTACAAATAACCCTAGACCTTTCAACTCCTCCCTCCCCAACTTTATTGTAGCTGCTGTGTACCCCACCTGTTTCTGTGGTTGGCCATTAGCTGCAATAATATAAAAATTGGGGTTTGGGGGTTCAAGATCATCATCAGACCAATACTGCTTATAAAGGATATGCGGGATCGTAGTAACCTGCGACCCGGTGTCCAATAGGGCCGACATGGGAATTCCTTCTAGTGTAATGTTGAGGTACGGACGGCCTCCCACGTACCGCTTACACCAGTCTTTTGGGCCCAGTTGCTCTACTCCTGGTAGTTGGCCCTCGGACCCAGGAATCTCGTGTTTAAAGGGCATCCTCTTGCAAAGTGTCCTGGTTTGTTGCATCGCAGGCAGATGGGTTGTCCTGAAGAATCTGTGTAATCCCAGGGTCTGCGTTGGAATGGTGCGTTGGTCCCCTGCGCGGGCGACCCGGTTCTGCGTTGGAATGGTGCGTTGGTCCCCTGCGCGGGCGACCCGCTTCTGCGTTGGAATAGTGCGTTGGTCCCCTGCGCGGGCGACACGGGTCTACGTTGAAATGGTGTGTTGGTCCCCTGCCCGGGTGACTTGGCTTTTCTCTGCATCCATGGGACATCCTCAGGGCTATCAGCTAGTTGAATTTTACTTGGTGGTGGTGCCCCAGGCATGTTTTGCAAGAGCTTTAGTACGTAGTCCATGTTTTTAGTTAACTGCAGCACCTGGTTTTGCATGTTATCATTTGCTACAGCTTGACTCTCTGCTTTTGCAGGTTCTGCAGAAATAGGTTTAAAGTCTATGGAAGAAGCATTAGCCTGCCAGGATTGGTTGGCAGGTTCTGCAGGTGCTGGATCTCTTAGCACAGTTATAGCACGATCTTTTAAGTCACTAAAACTCACTGTTGGGTGATCCAATACCCACATATGCACTTGTTGGCGGTGATAGTCTGATCTTAATCCTTCTGTAAACTGCTCAGCAAGCATTTTATCCTCTTCCAGTACACTTGCCGGGTCTACCTGTTTTAAGGACCGGAGTGCCCCTTGTAAACGGAGGGCATAGTCTCTGATGGTATCCTGCGGTCTCTGCTTACACTGATAAAACAGCATCCTCAATTCAGACTGTGTGCGCTTTTCAAACACCAATTTTAGCTTATCAAACACTTTGGCAGCAGAGTCCCTGTCAGCATTTCTCCAGGACTCAGCCTCCAGCTCCGCTGCGCCTATTAATTGTCCCAGCACAACGGTAGCCTGTTGCTTCTGTGTCATAGCATACATGTCCAGCATTGCACACATCTTATGCTTAAATGTTGCTAACGTACCAGGTTTACCTTCATATGTTGGTAACCATTTGGCACCCGGTACATACGGCATGGTTATAGGCATTATTTGGGCTGCTGCTTCAGGTACTGCGTTCTCGCCATTTCCCCTGTCAGGGACCCGCACATCATCCGTGTCACTCATGGTGAGGCCCCCCTAGTTAATGACTGCCAACCTGTAAGATGAAAACTGGTTTCTTTAGCCGTTGGCGGCTCTGCAGCTGGAGCAGGCACCTCAGGTCTCTCTCTCACAGGGAGCTGCGCTTTCCTCAGTCTCTCCGGCAGAGTGGAAGGGGGCGGGGCTTATCTTCCCGCACTTTTTCCTGCTGTGACGCAGCTGTAATTTCTGAGGCGGTGTAATGGCGGCCGCACAAACAGTCAATTAATAAAGTCTTAAGGCACACTTCACCTGGTAGATACCAGGCTGGTTCGTCCTGTTCGTGACGCCAGAAAATGATGAGGCCAGGGCTGTCTGGGAGGGGTACTCGGTCACCGGGTCTGCTGAGTAGGGAGTCACAGGTGGACGGTATCCCGGTGCTGTGCCCTGGGGATCATTTGAAAGGGGGTGAGGGAATTATTTACAGGGGAACATGACGCCACCTGTAGGGTCCGGTAAGGTGGTACCAGTAGTGATGGGCGAATCTACTCGCTAGGACTCGTTACTCGGCGAGTAGTAAGGGACTCGCAGGACTCGCTACTCGGCGAGTTTCCCAGCGAGGACTCGCAAAGTAGTGAGTCCAATGCAAGTAAATGGGAATCCTAGTTTTACTAGCGAGACTCGCTATATCACATCGCTATGTAGCTTGAATCTCCCCCAAATCGTTTAGAGAATCGCACCGCTTCACGGATACCCGCTGTAAGTAGCGATTCCGAGCGAGTCTTAGCGATTCCTAGCGATTCCTAGCGAGTCTACGAATCCGAGTCCTGTATTCTGTATTCGGGACTCGCGAATACAGAATCTGTTATGTTCCGACAAATCTTCCGAGACAGCCTAGCGTGTTAGGTCAGACAAACTTGTGAAGATGGACAAGGATGTTAGCCAATCTTATTCAGTAATGCCACAGCCCTCTTCGTTGTGGCATTACTATGATTGGCTGCTGTCCATCGTGATGGATATGTCATCGATGACAGGCAAGGCTGTATATAAGCCTTGCCACCGCCATTTTGAGCACATTTCTCTGAAGATCTGAGCTAGAGCAGGTGAGGTAGATTCTGGAGCAGATCATAGGGATTGTCAGTGAGTGTAGGGAACTTCAAGATTCCTTATATTAACCCCAAACAGCTCTTGTGAGAGCTAGCAGGAGGACAGAGGAGTACAGTGTACTGTGACACTGTAGGCAGGCAGGGAAGCAGGGAGCTGCAGCCTTTACAGTGTTCACAGGAGCGACCTCATAGCTTCGCTTACTCACTCAGCTGTTCTAATAGCTGAAGTGAGAGGCTTAGCTGAGGTACTATTTACAATTTTTTGCCAGCTGATAGATTTTGGGTCCTAAAAACCCCTTCAGCGTTATTTTGTCTGTGGCAGAACAGTGCGTTGCTGCTCTCCTAGCTGCAAATAGCACGTACGCCACCTACTTGTGCGACTACTTGTGCGCACTTAATAATTTTTTTCAGGGAATAGTGTGCTGCTTCACTGCCAAGTGTTAGCACACACTTAACCCGCCAGTAAGTGACGCCTGCAGCAACACCAAACTCCATCTCGGTGGCTGTGCGCACTTTCTAATTTTTTAAGGGACTAGTGTGCTGCTTCACTGCCAAGTGTTAGCACACACTTAACCCGCCAGTAAGTGACGCCTACAGCAACACCAAACTCCATCTCGGTGGCTGTGCGCACTTTCTAATTTAAGGGACTAGTGTGGTGCTTCACTGCAAAGTGTTAGCACACACTTAACCCGCCAGTAAGTGACGCCTACAGCAACACCAAACTCCATCTCGGTGGCTGTGCGCACTTTCTAATTTTTTCAGGGAATAGTGTGGTGCTTCACTGTCAAGTGTTAGCACACACTTAACCCGCCAGTAAGTGACGCCTGCAGCAACACCAAACTCCATCTCGGTGGCTGTGCGCACTTTCTAATTTTTTAAGGGACTAGTGTGCTGCTTCACTGCCAAGTGTTAGCACACACTTAACCCGCCAGTAAGTGACGCCTACAACAACACCAAACTCCATCTCGGTGGCTGTGCGCACTTTCAAATTTTTTAAGGGACTAGTGTGCTGCTTCACTGCAAAGTGTTAGCACACACTTAACCCGCCAGTAAGTGACGCCTACAGCAACACCAAACTCCATCTCGGTGGCTGTGCGCACTTTCTAATTTTTTCAGGGACTAGTGTGGTGCTTCACTGTCAAGTGTTAGCACACACTTAACCCGCCAGTAAGTGACGCCTGCAGCAACACCAAACTCCATCTCGGTGGCTGTGCGCACTTTCTAATTTTTTCAGGGACTAGTGTGCTGCTTCACTGTCAAGTGTTAGCACACACTTAACCCGCCAGTAAGTGACGCCTACAGCAACACCAAACTCCATCTCGGTGGCTGTGCGCACTTTCTAATTTTTTAAGGGAATAGTGTGCTGCTTCACTGTCAAGTGTTAGCACACACTTAACCCGCCAGTAAGTGACGCCTACAGCAACACCAAACTCCATCTCGGTGGCTGTGCGCACTTTCTAATTTTTTAAGGGACTAGTGTGGTGCTTCACTGTCAAGTGTTAGCACACACTTAACCCGCCAGTAAGTGACGCCTACAGCAACACCAAACTCCATCTCGGTGGCTGTGCGCACTTTCTAATTTTTTCAGGGAATAGTGTGGTGCTTCACTGTCAAGTGTTAGCACACACTTAACCCGCCAGTAAGTGACGCCTGCATCAACACCTAACTCCATCTCGGTGGCTGTGCATTTGTCAACAATGTCCCAAAAACACCAAATTCCCAAAAACCAGTCTGCAAAGGGACAGGGACGAGGTCGGGGCCCTAGCAGTCGTGAACAACAAGGCACTGGTAGAAGTAGACAGACAAGGATTGATCGATCCACCTTCCTGCTGTCTAAATTTCCCAGTACTCAACCGAAACGTGTCTTGAGGCCGGAAGATCAAGACCAAATAACATCTTGGATGGCTGACAAGACCTCAACCACGGGTTCTGGCAGCACACAATCATCCTTGACACCATATTCAAGTGCCGCTACTGACAACGCGGGGTCATCTAATCCACAAAATCTTCCTATTTCCTCAAGCCATCGCCAGACGGAGGAAAATTTAGACCGCGAACTTGGACATTCGGAAGATTTATTTGGTTCTTATCAGCCATTCAGACAACCGGACCTTTCTTTGTCACTGCCTGAACAGATACTTGAACCAGACGTACATTCCATCTATGGACAAAGTTTGGATTCACCTCGTCCTGAAGAACGTCCCTTTCAACAAAGCCATAGACCGTCTCAGGAGGTGGAGGATGATGATGATGATGAGACACACATCTCATCTGGCCAGCCTGACCAGTCACGTTATCCAGATGACTTTGAGGAGGAGGGGGTGGATGATGAGACCACTGATCCAACCTGGACACTTGACATGCAGAGCCAACAGAGCAGCCAGGAGGAGGAAAGTGGTTATGTACCACCGCCTAAAGCACCCAGGCTTACTCCTTTATCCAGAATCCAAGCTGTGACAACAGTAGCCCAAATTGTGTCAACTGTTGCACAAACTGTACCAACTGTTGCCCCAACTTTAAGAACAGTTGGCCAAAATGTGTCTACAGTTTGTGTTGGCCAGACTCATCCTTCAGTTCCTACACCACAACCTAAAGGACGAACATCCATTGTCTGGAAATTTTTTAAAGATAGCCCATCAGTACCAAATGTGGTTATATGTAACATCTGCTATGCCAGGCTGAGCAGAGGCCAGGGCAAAGTAAACTTGAGCACCAGCAGTATGCGAAAACACATGACTCTTAAGCACCCAAGTCAGTGGTTGGCCCATCAGGGTTCGACATCAGGGCCTTCTGACCTCAACACCGTTATGCCACCTCCGAATCGTCCTTCACCATCTACTGTTCATGCAGCAGCTCCTACTCATACGATCTCCTCACAAGCTGCGTTAGACCAGAGATATGACAGTAGTCAAGTGACTTGTGAGTCTGCGCCAATTGTCCAGTTGTCTGTTCCACAGCTGTATGAGAGGCAGCGGAAGCACCCATCCACACACCCTTTTTCTCGACAAATGACAGCGCAAATTTCTAAGCTGTTAGCTGTAGAAATGCTGCCATTTAGGCTTGTTGATACTGAGGCTTTTAAGGAGTTGTTGGCTGTGGCAGCACCACGATACACTGTCCCCAGTCGCAATTTTTTTTCACGTACTGCCATACCCGCGCTACATCAGCACGTGGTTAACAACTTGAAGCGTGCACTGACAAATGCTGTGAGCGGAAAAGTTCACCTGACAACTGATACCTGGACAAGTAGTTGTGGACAGGGCAGATACATATCCCTAACAGCTCACTGGATCAACCTTGTCGAGAGTGTCCCAAAGTGTAATAGTGGAATATCTGCGATCCTACCAACTCCACGAATAGCGGGCACAGCATCATTCCGGGTGTCCGCGTCCTCATATACTTCTACAACACAATGTGCGTCTTCTACTTCCTTGACCACTGCTGATTTGTCCGCCACATCACGTCAAAGTTGGGAGCTTTGCAGTACTGCATCAGCCAGGCGACAACAGGCTCTTCTTAAGCTCATCTGTCTAGGTGACACACCTCACACTGCAAACGAGCTGTGGAAAGGTGTTAAACAACAGACAGATGAGTGGCTGGCCCCACTGCAACTACAAGCAGGTCTTGTTGTCAGTGATAACGGACGAAACCTTGTTGCAGCAATAAAGCTCGGTAAACTTCAACACGTGCCTTGCATGGCTCACGTACTGAATCTTGTAGTTCAGAAATTCTTGAAAAATTACCCAGAGTTATCTGATCTACTAGAGAAGGTGCGTAGAAATTGCGGACATTTCCGACATTCATCAACGGCACTTGCAAGTCTATCTGCCCTTCAACAGCAATTTAATTTGCCCAAACACAGATTAATTTGCGACATGCCCACACGATGGAATTCTACATTCCATATGTTGGCTAGGTTCAATGAGCAGCAGAGGGCTATAGCGGAATATCAGCTGCAACATGCCCGTCACCCAGGAAGTAATACAAGACACATTGGTACGATGGAGTGGGTCTGGATCGCTGACCTTTGCGAGGTTCTAGAGAACTTCGATTACTGCACAAAACTGGTCAGCGGTGATGAGTCCATTATTAGTCTCACCATCCCCATGCTCTGTTTGCTTAAAGATTCTCTCCTGAATCTTAAAACAGAATCATTGAGGGCACAGCAGAGGGCTATGGATCCACATTTTAACATCCAGGATCAGAGCCAGCAAAGCCAATTTCAGCCGGCAACATTGGCTGCAGAACAAAACAGTGATGAGGAAGATGAAGACGATTTATTTCTCCATGGTACTGAGGTGCACCCTGATGGAACTCCCAACCCCAGTTTTATGTCGGTACAGCATGGGTGGGCTGAAGAGCAGGAGGCGGAGACCGATTTTGAGACCATGATGCCTATTGTTCATCAGTCAGGTGACACAGAAGACATGAGTCTTTGTAGCCTAGCACACATGTCTGACTTCATGTCTCAATGTCTGTCCCAGGATCCACGCGTCATTAACATCTATGACAGCGACCTCTACTGGTTGTCAACATTCCTTGACCCACGCTACAAAGACAAGTTTCCATCGCTGCTGTTGCAGTCACCAAGGGGCTTAACGATGGATTATTTCAAAAGTGTGGTGGTTGACAATTTAAAGTCAATTTCACCATCTGACTCCGCTATACCACGAACAAGCAGCTCTTTGCCACAGCAGCCTTTGGTTCGAACACAAACTGCCACATTGTCAAGAAGAGGTGGTGGTAAGATGTCCACCAACTGGGCGATGTTCAACAGACCTTCCAATCTGCAACGGATTGTGCCTACGGTCCCCTTGTCTAGGAGACAAACATTGTCAAACATGTTGAACGAGTATGTGTGTGACACTACCAGTTTCTTAACTGACCCCTCTGTACCCTTTAATTACTGGGTTTCCAAGCTTCACGCTTGGACTGAGCTGTCTTTGTATGCCTTGGAGTTGCTGGCCTGCCCAGCTGCTAGTGTGACATCAGAGCGTGTTTTTAGTGCCGCTGGGGGAATTGTCACTGATAGAAGGTCACGGCTGACTACAGAAAATGCCGACAGACTCACTCTCATTAAGTTTAACAAGGACTGGATATCATCAAAGTTCTTAACCCCTTCAGACGACAGTACCCAAACCTAGAGGGACATTTTCAAATTTGTTACGTTTGGCTGAGTGCGGTTTAAACATTATGTCCTCTTCTGACACAAAGGATAAACAATGTCCCTCTGCTAAGAAGATTGGATAAATAATGTTCCTGCTACACTTGCTGCATGACAACAAAACTACACAATCAGTGTCAGTAATGTTACTTTAATAATGCATGCACTTGTGATGATTTTTGACCGTTGAATTATGTCAGACAATCCAATACAGTCTCTTGGCTGAATTTTTTAAGGCAACAAGCCTATGCCTGCATTGTGGGCATTTCTCAAACTGAAATAAAACATATAGTTTGGCTCAAGTGCCTTGCATAAATTTTAAAAATGTTGATCCCGCCCCTTGGGCTAATTTTTTGAGGCAACAAGCCTATACCTGCATCGAATACGTTGCTTGTACTATGCTCTCAGGACAAGCAAATAGTATGGGCCACGCGCCCTCCTCAACTTCAAAATAGAGTTGATCTCGCCCCTTGGGCTAATTTTTTGAGGCAACAAGCCTATACCTGCATCGAATACGTTGCTTGTACTATGCTCTCAAAACAAGCCAATAGTATGGGCCACGCGCCCTCCTCAACTTCAAAATAGAGTTGATCTCGCCCCTTGGGCTAATTTTTTGAGGCAACAAGCCTATACCTGCATCGAATACGTTGCTTGTACTATGCTCTCAGGACAAGCAAATAGTATGGGCCACGCGCCCTCCTCAACTTCAAAATAGAGTTGATCTCGCCCCTTGGGCTAATTTTTTGAGGCAACAAGCCTATACCTGCATCGAATACGTTGCTTGTACTATGCTCTCAGGACAAGCAAATAGTATGGGCCACGCGCCCTCCTCAACTTCAAAATAGAGTTGATCTCGCCCCTTGGGCTAATTTTTTGAGGCAACAAGCCTATACCTGCATCGAATACGTTGCTTGTACTATGCTCTCAGGACAAGCAAATAGTATGGGCCACGCGCCCTCCTCAACTTCAAAATAGAGTTGATCTCGCCCCTTGGGCTAATTTTTTGAGGCAACAAGCCTATACCTGCATCGAATACGTTGCTTGTACTATGCTCTCAGGACAAGCAAATAGTATGGGCCACGCGCCCTCCTCAACTTCAAAATAGAGTTGATCTCGCCCCTTGGGCTAATTTTTTGAGGCAACAAGCCTATACCTGCATCGAATACGTTGCTTGTACTATGCTCTCAGGACAAGCAAATAGTATGGGCCACGCGCCCTCCTCAACTTCAAAATAGAGTTGATCTCGCCCCTTGGGCTAATTTTTTGAGGCAACAAGCCTATACCTGCATCGAATACGTTGCTTGTACTATGCTCTCAGGACAAGCAAATAGTATGGGCCACGCGCCCTCCTCAACTTCAAAATAGAGTTGATCTCGCCCCTTGGGCTAATTTTTTGAGGCAACAAGCCTATACCTGCATCGAATACGTTGCTTGTACTATGCTCTCAGGACAAGCAAATAGTATGGGCCACGCGCCCTCCTCAACTTCAAAATAGAGTTGATCTCGCCCCTTGGGCTAATTTTTTGAGGCAACAAGCCTATACCTGCATCGAATACGTTGCTTGTACTATGCTCTCAGGACAAGCAAATAGTATGGGCCACGCGTCCTCCTCAACTTCAAAATAGAGTTGATCTCGCCCCTTGGGCTAATTTTTTGTGGCAACAGGCCTATGCCTGCATCGAAAACGTGGCTTGTACTAAGATCCTGCTGGAGCATGGCGAAGGGTCCCACTGTACGCTACGGAGATAACGCGTAGACGCGCTCTGTTGCAAGTAGACGTCCCAGCCTATCGCATCTGTGTTCCCAGTGTTGTTGCCATACCGAGTCATTAAGTAACCCCCCCACAAACACAGGCACTATTTATTTGTCAGCAACATTTGTATGTGCAGTCATGATTTTCCACATAATAACCAAGGTGCCTTCATGCGCCATGCGGGCCGTAAAGTACTTGCTAATGATGATGACTTTAAGCCCACCCACAAAAAAAACCTACACATCCATTCCCTGAAAAAAGACAGACACAAAGCAGTTTTTGTCAACTGGGTATTATTTCGCCATAATGGCAAAGATGTCAGAATTTTTTTTTTTTTTTTTTTTTTGGTTTAAACTTTGTAAAAACAAATAATAACATAACAAAGAAATTGTGCAATGCACAGGAACAAAAAATAAACAAAAAAAAAAAAGGGGTCTACAGCTGGTGGTAGGTTGCCGCATCCTCCGGGCTTGCCTGTAACGTGGCACCATCACCCTGGTCGTTGAGTAGGTCCAGGGCCCCATGCAGTACCTCACCCAGTGGTTGGAAGCCTGTAGGCTGGGGCATCTGGGCCGGTTGGCCTTGGCTTGGTAGGCCCCTGATTGTTGGACACCACCTCTGGGTCGCCACATACCTGTCCCGGGGTGTGGCCCTGTCCAGGATGTTTGATCTGCTGAGCCGCCACTCCTCCAAAAAATCAAACACCTGCCCAGGGTGGTTTGGGGGCCTACACGCATCGAGGACAATGTGTATTGCTGACCATGCCCGCAGTCGTCTCTCGAATGGAATGTCATCCAAGAACGGTATGAGACTGCGGGCAAAGTCAGCACTACGCTGTCCTCTGCGGTCTTGTGGTGCCCCCGGGATCAGAGCAGGGCTGCTGGGGTTCCAGTGACTCCCCACACTGCTGCTGGCAGTCGGCACTGGAGGGCGCTGGTGTGGCCCTTCATCCTCCTCTTCTTGTATCTGCGGCCCCAAAGGTGGTAGTGGTGGTGGCGGCGGTGGTGGTGGTGGTGGTGGTGGTGGCGGTGGTGGTGGTGGTGGTGCTACTCCCTCCTCCTCATCTGGTGGGGGTTGAGGGGCCTCCCTCCCCTCCTCAGGCAGCTGTGGTGGCGGGTTCCAACGCCGCCTCCGAAAGTGAGCAGCTCTGTGGGTAAATATAAAAAACATTTGGTGAATGGGTTGCGTTTGGAAACAAAACCATAGGCCAAACATAACATGTGCACGCTTTTTTGACTCAGTGTATCTGTGTATTCTGTGTCTTTTCATTGTTGCCCTTAAGATGGAATTGCAGCAAATAAATTAATGACATTTTTGGCTCATGCCTCAAACTATATTGTATGTGTGGGTAGTGTTGCTCCACGATTTTTTGCCATTACATTACAAATTTTAAAATTAGTCTGCACTATTACACTGTGCCCTGACTTAGGCAGGACAGCTATGTAGTCACTTGAAGACATATTAGTGGCCACAATTATTGTTTTGACTTTTTGTGGAAACTTTATGTGGACAAAGCTATAGCCTGACACTGTGAGGCAAACACACTATTCAGGGTTGTTTGCCATCAGATGGACACAAAAACACACAGTGTGGACGGCCTTGGTCTCAATGCACATAACCCAGATCTATAGGGCAGGTGAGCAAGACAGGAAATGGAGTCCTGCAGCATAGGTGACACATGAGCATTTGGCGTTAGTGGCCTACACTCCTTGTTGCTGCCACGTATGCTAATCAGGAATGTCTTGGTAAATAAAACACACCAAACAGATGGCTTGGGATTTGAAACGACTGTAATGGACATAGAGTATGGGGTTGTCTTTGAGCAGCAGGTCACACATCGTTGGTGCCAAACAAGGTGGTATGCACAGATGGACAGTTTTAGTTATTCCAACGGGGCCGAAACAAAAAACCGGGAGCAGCAAGGACAAACCTCGGGTTTCCTAAAGGACCTTGGACATAAAAGGCTGTTGCACTTAAAATATGGCCCTCTTTAGTTTGATTTAATACAGCATTAATACGCTATGTTTTCCGGAGGATTCGTAATGTGGCCATGAGTTAACGACAAAAAAACTAAAATTCACATTTGGGCCCTAATATCTACACCATCACCTTGCAGCCCCAAATAAACCCATGGGAAAACTGAACCACACATATTTGTAGTGATACAGGGTATGTTCTGAAATGTGTGTGAATGTGTCAGCAATCTGGGATGGTGTACAAACAGTTTAGTGCAAAAGGGGTATATCCTTGCAACGTTATTTAGCCGAAAAAAACACCCACAAGTAAATGTGTAGGGATGTATGTGGCCCTTATGCAAGTCGAGGCCATTAGGAACTGATACAAATGAGGCTTATGACAGGCAAACCAGACAGGGCCACACACCTTAGAGGCCATTGCAGGGAAGAACATGGCTTTGTTCCACAAACATGCCAACAATAATAGCTAATTGTGAGGTCACGGAACATTGTGTCTGACCACCCTGCAGAACATTGCTTATTTGTCCAAACGTCACAATGTGACTATAAATGTGTATGTCCTGGATCATTGCCAAAGGTAATAGAATTGTGTTGCACCATGGCAGAAACAAACCCCAGTGTGGGTATGTAAACCAGCACACTCATTATAGAGCTTCATACGTACATTGTGTGCCCTCGTGGACAGGGTCCTCTCCTCTTGTACCTGTATGACCTGATTGTCTTCATGTACTGTTTTTTGTCGTTAACCCTTATCCTCATGTAAAGTGCCATGGAACCTAATGGCGCTATATTAAAAAATAATAATAACAATAATAGTAAACAACAGTGCGGCAGACACATACCTTGGCATACGGGCCACCGGTTCCAGAAATGACAGCCGTTCATAGTGGCAATATATTATCCCGTGACCAGCTTCCGGGCCCCCCTCCATGATCCTCCGGTGTTGCCGCTTGAATTGGTCGCGGCAGCTCCTCCATCGCTTCATAATGTGGTCAACTGTGAAATGATTTCAAACCGGGTTTAGACCTCTTTAACATTTGAAACACTAAAAGTATGTGTACAAATCAACAATAACATTTTAATCATGTTGTGTGTGAAATGTGTATACAAGGCACATGGAAACGACAGTGTGGAACATCATCAACAGCATTACGGACATTGAGCTCACGTGGCCACAATCACAAATGGGGCAGGGCACATGTCAACGCATAGAGAATGTAATAGTGCGGGCACCAGACTCCGCTCATTAGTGGTATTTATATACACGCAACCCCCTGGCCTTCAGAGCCAGGAGGAACAGCCCTTAAACTAAGTGTACTATTGTGAACCCATCCAAATATAGGCAACCATGCGACGGCGCATTATAACACATTGAGGGCCCTGTATACCCTACTATGGGGCCCTGTATACCCACGGGGGCCCTGTATACCCACTGCTGGGGTCTTGTATACCCACGGGGGGGCTGTAGACCCTACTATGAGGGCCCTGTATAACCACTGGGGGCCATGTATACCCAGTGCTGGGGGACCTGTGTACCCACGGGGGGGCTGTATACCCTAATATCGGTGGCATATATACACACTGGGGGGGCCTGTATACTCTGCAGGTGGAGCTGTATACTCTGCTGGGGGGATGTCTAACAGTGATAGCCGCTGTATACAAGAATGGCGGTCAATATGGTTTCCCACTTTTTTGGGGCTAAAGTAGGGGGGTCGGCTTATACACGGGTCGGCTTATACACAACTATATACGGTAAATGCAATATAACGTGTGAACACATTTAACTCACCCATATTGCTCTGCACATCATGGCCACAACGATGAAACATTGGGAAAACGCCCTGTGCGATCTCCCTCCAGGCCGTAGTCCGCTGGACATTATCCCCATACGCAGGGCCAGTGGGCAGCCAAAGCAGGGGCCGAGCCTCCACCAGAGCAATTAATTGCAGGGTGTCGACAGGAGCCATGCTTCCTCGCTGTGACTTTCTGCGCGTCCAGCCAGGAAGCTCGAGTCGGCTTATTTCCTGTTTGCACAAAGCATGGGGTTTGCTGCAGAAAATCGCTTGCCTCGCCTCAAACACATGCGACTTTGGCCTCGGAGACAGCAGCAAAATACAGTTGCCAGTGGGGCTTCCGACACGGCAATGCGAGCGCTTTCCGACACACATCTGCGATTTTTAAATCACACATTACTCGCTATTACTCGCTTCCCCATTCATTAACATTGGACTCGCTAGACTCGCAACGAGTAGCGAGTCCCGGGCTCGGACTCGCTAGAGTCAAGCGAGTCCGAGTAATTTAGGATTCGCCCATCACTAGGTACCAGCACTGCCAGCTGGCCGCTGAGGTGATGGAGGGGGCAGCAAAGTGTGGTACAGCTCCCCACAGGTGGAGCTTTACCTCAGGGCAGCAATAAAGGATGATGGTGAGGGAGAGCAGTGAAGGAGCAAGATGGTGGGTTATAGCCGATGAACAGTCACACATACACACAGGGATGGTTGTTCCGGTACCTTTTACTAGTAGTCACAAAACAGGTACAGTCTTGAGTAATAACCGGGTCCCTGGTGCAATTTAGGATCAGCTCCTTGGAAGGATATGAGGCCTCCTTTATCTCTATTCTTTGCCTTGAGGGATGAGTCTTTCCTGAGTTTGAACTCTCCAATTTCTCTATTGTCTAAAACTAACAATCAGGCCCTTCTGCGGGAACCCGGTTTATCCTGTGGCCCCTGGTCCTCTGTTTGGTTAGTTTTTAATATCTTTACTATCTTCCTTCAGGGCTAAACTTCACCTGAAACTGCTGGGCTTTTTACTGTGGCTCTGTAAGCCCACAGCATCGGACTCCAGTGTCCGGTTGTGCTCAAGGGGAATGTTTTTTTAATCCCTCTTCTTATTCCCTACCTCTTCTCCTTGCCTCCGGCCCCTTCCCTGGGGTGTGAACAGCTGACAAAATGGTCCCTTCTGGTTCTGGCATCTGTCTTTTCCAGAGACCAGCAGCTTTGCCTCCACCTTTCTCCTCTCCTCACACGAACTAACTGCCTAGCAACTGTCTCCTAGGACCAACTGTCTCCTCCTCTCAGCCTGGATCTCATTAAAGGGGAACTGACTTAATGCAGCCAGTAGAGCTCCCCCTTCAGGTCTGGAGTGGAAGGTGTTGTGTGCTGAACAAACCAAGGTGTCAATCCTTCCTTGCACCAGTGTAACCTGTGGCAATCCCCCGCAGGGGTGCCACATTTGCATTATACTATATGGAGGGCTGTGAGACTGCATTATACTATATAGAGGGCTGTAAGGCTGCATTATACTATATGGAGAGTTGTGAGGCTGCATTATACTATATGGAGGGCTGACAAGCTGCATTATATTATATGGAGGGCAGTAAGGCTGCATTTTACTATAATGGAGGACCATATATACCAGGATAAGGGCATATTCCAGTAGGAGGATCATATATAGCAGGATGAGGGACATTCATACATACTGAAGGGGTCAATTCGTGAGTCTTTATAGGAATTAGAACGTTACATGGGGCCCATATATCTGACCAATGTGGGCGCACATGGGAAGGAGTGGGCCCAGGTCCAAATTTCGCACTGGGGCCCTTTGGACTCTAGTTACGCCACTGCTATACATGATAGAGTAAATGAAACATACCCGATGGTTTTAATAGTACAGAGTAAGTAATGGTGGTGTGAAATTTAATAACATGTACAGTGTTGGCCAAAAGTATTGACACCCCTGCAATTCAGTCATGAGGCTGCATTATACTATATGGAGGGCTGTGAGACTGCAGTATACTATATAGAGGGCTGTAAGGCTGCATTATACTATATAGAGAGTTGTGAGGCTGCATTATACTATATGGAGGGCTGAGAGGCTGCATTATACTATATTATAATTCTGTCAGATAATACTCAGTTTCTTCCTGAAAATTATTGCAATAACACATTCTTTGGTATTATTATTTTCATTTAATTTGTCTTAAATGAAAAAACACAAAAGAGAATGAAGCAAAAAGCAAAACATTGATCATTTCACACAAAACTCCAAAAATGGGCCAGACAAAAGTATTGGCACCCTCAGCCTAATACTTGGTTGCACAACCTTTAGCCAAAATAACTGCGATCAACAGCTTCCGGTAACCATCAGTGAGTTTCTTACAATGCTCTGCTGGAATTTTAGACCATTCTTCTTTGGCAAACTGCTCCAGGTCCCTGATATTTGAAGGGTGCCTTCTCCAAACTGCCATTTTTAGATCTCTCCACAGGTGTTCTATGGGATTCAGGTCTGGACTCATTGCTGGCCATCTTAGAAGTCTCCAGTGCTTTCTCTCAAACTATTTTCTAGTGCTTTTTGAAGTGTGTTTTGGGTCATTGTCCTGCTGGAAGACCCATGACCTCTGAGGGAGACCCAGCTTTCTCACACTGGGCCCTACATTATGCTGAAAAATTTGTTGGTAGCCTTCAGACTTCATAATGCCATGCACACGGTCAAGTAGTCCAGTGCTAGAGGCAGCAAAGCAACCCCGAAACATCAGGGAACCTCCGCCATGTTTGACTGTAGGAACCGTGTTCTTTTCTTTGAATGCCTCTTTTTTTCTCCTGTAAACTCTATGTTGATGTCTTTGCCCAAAAAGAGAGAACATTCTTCCAAAACGTTTTAAGCTTTCACAGGTAAGTTTTGGCAAACTCCAGCCTGTCTTTTTTATATCTTGGGGTAAGAAGTGGGGTCTTCCTGGGTATCCTACCATACAGTCCCTTTTCATTCAGACTCTGACGGGTAGTACGGGTTGACACTGTTGTACCCTCGGACTGCAGGGCAGCTTGAACTTGTTTGGATGTTAGTCGAGGTTCTTTATCCACCATCCGCACAATCTTGCGTTGACAATTTTTCTTTTCCGTCCACATCTAGGGAGGTTAGCCACAGTGCCATGGACTTTAAACTTCTTGATGACACTGTGCACGGTAGACACAGGAACATTCAGGTCTTTGGAGATGGACTTGTAACCTTGAGATCGCTCATGCTTCCTCACAATTTGGTTCCTCAAGTCCTCAGACAGTTGTTTGGTCTTCTTTCTTTTTTCCATGTTCAATGTGGTACACACAAGGACACAGGACAGATGTTGAGTCAACTTAATCCATGTCAACTGGCTGCAAGTGTGATTTAGTTTTTGCCAATACCTGTTAGGTGCCACAGGTGATTTACAGGTGCTGTTAATTACACAAAGTAGAGAAGCATCACATGATTTTTCTAACAGTGCCAATACTTTTGTCCACCCCCTTTTTTATGTTTGGTGTGGAATTATATCCAATTTGGCTTTAGGACAATTCTTTTTGTGTTTTTTTCATTGAAGACAAATTAAATAAAGAGAATAATACCAAAGAAATTGTGATTGCAATCATTTTCAGGAAGAAACTGAGTATTATCCGACAGAATTGCAGGGGTGTCAATACTTTTGGCCAACACTGTATGTTAAATCATATATATTGATAATCAAACTGATTTATAATATCAATATTATAAATATATCCGTGAAGGTAAGCAAAAATATATGCATATAATACCATAGCATAAAACAGTATAAAGACATACCGTAGAGTAGAGTAAAACACAGAGATCCTTGACCCCAGACTTCTCATCTAAGTTTCGCTTGATAGCTTTCTCAAACTTCACACCACGATTAATTTACTCTCATCATGTATAGTTCATCATATTCCACATTTGTATCCCATGTAATATAGATTTGAATATTTTGTTGTATTTAATATAGTAATTTATTTCAATAGCACTTTTTAGTGGTGTTTCTATCCCTTTCGTTTGTTGTTAATTTACTAAATGTGATCCCGATGCTATCGCATTGCAAGCGCAGTGACATTATGATGGGGGCGGGCTCTGTGGCACTGAGCACAGCGGCTGTTTCTTCTACTGTGCACTTTCTCCCTGTCCACTATCTCTCTCCCCCTGTGCTGTGTTCTCCCCTCTGTGCTCTCTTCTTTGACCAGTCTCACCTCTGTGCGCTCTCTCCTCTGTGCACTCTCCCCCCTGTGCTGTCTTCTCCATTCATACGCTCTCTCCTCTGTGCACTCTCCCCCCTGTGCTGTCTTCTCCATTCATGTGCTCTTTTCTTTGAGCTGTGCTCTCCCCCTGTGCTGTCTTTTCCCCTCTGTGCTCTCTCCTTTGAGCTGTCTTCCCCCTGTGTGCTCACCCCTGTATGCAGTCTCTGTGCCCCCTGTGCATTCTTCTCCCTGCTGAGCTGTCTCCCCTTGTGCGCTCTCTCTCTCTCACCCATGGGTGCTCTCCCCTCCGCCTGTGTGCTCTTTCTGCCCCCTGTGCGCTCACTCCTCCCCCTGTGCTCACTCTTTGTCCCCCTGTGCACTCACCGCTCCCCCTGTGTGCTCTTTCTGCCCCCTGTGTGCTCATTCTCCTGTGCTTTGTCTCTCCCCCCTTGTGGTGTTCAAAAATGGCAGCTGCTTGAGTAAGTGCGCATGCACGCTGGGAATATGCATGTGCACTTGCTCAGGCAGTGACATGTCAGCGGCAGTTTCGGGTGGTGGCGGCACCGCTGGTGGTACTGGACAATGTGCCAGTACCGCCAGTGGGCACTATATTTGCACTCCCATCACTCTCTGCCCCCCGTTTGGTCATTGCCACTCCGTGCACTCTATCTGCCCCCTGTGCATTCACTGTGCCCCCTGTGCATTCTCTTTGCCCTCTCTTTGTTTCCTGTGTGTGTTCTCTGTGCCCCCTTGTGCACTTACTGTGCCCCCTTGTGCGCTGTCCTCACTCTCTGCTGCCTCTCTTCCCCCTGTGGTGTACAAAGACTGTGGCAGCATGATGGGATCATGCCATTGGCATCTTTGCATACCTAGGTGTACAAAGAGGGCGGACGCGTGAGGAGCTGCGCCTGCGCAAACCCGGAATGCACAGGCGCAGTTACTAAGGCCGCTGCCATTAGTAATGAGCGAATATACTCGTTACTATTTGCTACCCGCACGGATAGTACAGCATTCATGATACTCATTACTCGGTGAGTATTGCTGGTGCCCGTGAGCGATGTGTTAATTGTTATAAATCTGACACAAATTGACAGCTCCCTTTAGTAAACAATGGGAGCTGGCACCATAGGGAGAGCAGATTGAATGTTAGGGCCTCTGTGGGGGGCACATTAAGGTGCTTTATGCATTAAAATCATAAAAAAGCCCACCCTCCTGCCCTGTCCTAGAAAGACTTGTTTTATGGCCGGATGTGTGTGGCCAAAACCTATCACTCATTGACTAACACTGGACTTGCTATTCGGATGAATATGCAAGTATTAAAAACTACTCGTCACTAGTATAGCGATTATGAATATTTCACTACTTGCTCATCACTACCTGCCTTCTCTGGACACCAATGTGTCCAAAGGCATGCATCTTTTTATTTAGTGTATGTAAACTTCTGGTTTCAACTGTATACGGTTCTGTTTGCAGGACTCCAATATTTTAGTAGCAATACTTATAGTGCCTTGAAAAAGTATTCACACTCCGTGAACTTTCTCACATTTTTTCACATTACACTTGCAAACTTAAACGTAATTCATTGGGGAATTGTTTTGATAAATAGGAATACTAATTAGCAAGTATTTGTGAAGTGTAAAGGAAAAGATACATGGTTTTCTAAATATTTTTGCTGCAATCACTGTATAAAAAAGTGTTGGCTACCCATCGTTGCTCAGGTGTTGGTGTTATAGCTGCAGTGGGGACAACATGTCGATGGCTGGCTTCATTGATGCATCCAGTCACTGAGCTCAGCAGTTCATGCAGTCTACCTCGACATCTGCTGAGCTCAGTGATTAACTGCAACGGTGATGTGTATTGTGAAAGTGAGGTCACTGCTGTAGCCAACACACAGAGACACAAGCAACAGTAGGAAATCTGTACTAGACCCAGGGAGGGTGAGTACATGTTCTATTTGCTATCTATTTTAGGTATATAAAAGAGTTTGGGATCCACTTTCCTTACATGGTTTGTCCAGTCTGAACTGATAATTCTGCAGTCACTTTATGTGACTGCGGAATTATCAATCCTCCCAGCACCCAAGTGATGGGTTTGCAAATATGATGCCCGCTGGCAGGTCTGGCCCATTGTGCAGTACCACCAGAGTTACTGCTGACATTGGAACCTGTGACACCCGAAACCGACACCAGGAGCTGAGTGCCTTAAAACATTCTCTCCCTCTCATTAGTCTGGCGTTTGGCAAATATTATTAATCATGGTAATCCTAAATGACCTCAAACGGGAAAGGTTTATTCTGATTTTATGTCAGATAGTAAGAAAAACATGCATATGTGTCTTTTTATATACAGTTATGGCCAGAAATATTTGGACAGTGACACAATTTTCGCGAGTTGGGCTCTGCATGCCACCACATTGGATTTGAAATAAAACCTCTACAACAGAATTCAAGTGCAGATTATAACGTTTAATTTGAAGGGTTGAACAAAAATATCTGATAGAAAATGTAGGAATTGTACACATTTCTTTACAAACACTCCATATTTTAGGAGGTCAAAAGTAATTGGACAAATAAACATAACCCAAACAAAATATTTTTATTTTCAATATTTTGTTGCGAATCCTTTGGAGGCAATCACTGCCTTAAAGGGAACCTGTCACCCCAAATCACCCTTCTAAGCTCTAAATACATGTCCCTGCAGCATTACAAAACATTCCTACACATCCCTTTGTGAGTTTTTTGTCAAATATGAAAGTACTATAAAGTCGTTTGTAAACTTACTAAATCCTTGGCAGTGGGGCATTCCCAAGCCTCTTTGTCTGCTGGGCGGGTTCCCTGTGCCACTGTAATACGCCCTAATGGGCGTCATTTCAAAGTTCCTAGCGCGGGCACAATTCAGAATCTCGCGCCCGCGACGTCACGGTCATGTGATGCCGGGACGCGTCATTTCCGGGCGGCCGGGGCGCCGTTGTATGACACGCACCGGCCGACTTTAGCATGCGATCTGCGCATGCGCTGAGGTTGGCCAGTGCGCGTCCACAGAGAGAGGCAGGTGCGCAGGCTCCAGTGAACTCCCCCTCCCTCCCCTGTGTCACCCTCGCTCTCGGTCTGTGACATGCTGTGACTTCATGCTGAAGTCGGCCGGTGCGCGTTATACAACAGCGCCCCGGCCGCCCGGAAATGACGCGTCCCGGCATCACATGACCGTGACGTCGCGGGCGCGAGATTCTGAATTGTGCCCGCGCTAGGAACTTTGAAATGACGCCCATTAGGGCGTATTACAGTGGCACAGGGAACCCGCCCAGCAGACAAGGAGGCTTGGGAACGCCCCACTGCCAAGGATTTAGTAAGTTTACAAACGACTTTATAGTACTTTCATATTTGACAAAAACCTCACAAAGGGATGTGTAGGAATGTTTTGTAATGCTGCAGGGACATGTATTTAGAGCTTAGAAGGGTGATTTGGGGTGACAGGTTCCCTTTAAGTCTGGAACCCATGGACATCACCAAACGCTGGCTTTCCTCCTTCTTAATGCTTTGCCAGGCCTTTACAGCCGCAGCCTTCAGGTCTTGCTTGTTTGTGGGTCTTTCCATCTTAAGTCTGGATTTGAGCAAGTGAAATGCATGCTCAATTGGGTTAAGATCTGGTGATTGACTTGGCCATTGCAGAATGTTCCACTTTTTTGCACTCATGAACTCCTGGGTAGCTTTGGCTGTATGCTTGGGGTCATTGTCCATCTGTACTATAAAGCGCCGTCCAATCAACTTTGCAGCATTTGGCTGAATCTGGGCTGAAAGTATATCCCGGTACACTTCAGAATTCATCCGGCTACTCTTGTCTGCTGTTATGTTATCAATAAACACAAGTGACCCAGTGCCATTGAAAGCCATGCATGCCCATGCCATCACGTTGCCTCCACCATGTTTTACAGAGGATGTGGTGTGCTGTTCCCTTTCTTCTCCAAACTTTTTTCTTCCCATCATTCTGGTACAGGTTGATCTTTGTCTCATCTGTCCATAGAATACTTTTCCAGAACTGAGCTGGCTTCTTGAGGTGTGTTTTCAGCAAATTTAACTCTGGCCTGTCTATTTTTGGAATTGATGAATGGTTTGCATCTAGATGTGAACCCTTTGTATTTACTGTCATGGAGTCTTCTCTTTACTGTTGACTTAGAGACAGATACACCTACTTCACTGAGAGTGTTCTGGACTTCAGTTGATGTTGTGAACGGGTTCTTCTTCACCAAATAAAGAATACGGCGATCATCCACCACTGTTGTCATCCGTGGACGCCCAGGCCTTTTAGAGTTCCCAAGCTCACCAGTCAATTCCTTTTTTCTCAGAATGTACCCAACTGTTGATTTTGCTACTCCAAGCATGTCTGCTATCTCTCTGATGGATTTTTTCTTTTTTTTCAGCCTCAGGATGTTCTGCTTCACCTCAATTGAGAGTTCCTTTGACCGCATGTTGTCTGGTCACAGCAACAGCTTCCAAATGCAAAACCACAGACCTGGAATCCATCCCTGACCTTTTAACTACTTCATTGATTACAGGTTAACGAGGGAGACGCCTTCAGAGTTAATTGCAGCCCTTAGAGTCCATTGTCCAATTACTTTTGGTCCCTTGAAAAAGAGGAGGCTATGCATTACAGAGCTATGATTCCTCTCCGATTTGGATGTGGAAACTCTCATATTGCAGCTGGGAGTGTGCACTTTTAGCCCATATTATATATATAATTGTATTTCTGAGCATGTTTTTTGTAAACAGCTAAGATAACAAAACTTGTGTCACTGTCCAAATATTTCTGGCCATAACTGTAGTGTATGTAAACTTTTGCTTTCAACTGTATCATTTACGTATGGTAACAAGCAGACCCTAGTTCTATTGCCAGTAGTGGAAAGTACCAATTTGTCAGTGCACCATAAATGAAGCCAATCAATAGTTTTACATCTAGATATAAATTTCTTCATAGTAAAAATATACATGAAGAAAACTGTTGGTACTTTTCTTTTAGGGCAAGAAAAACCCAATGAAACTGGCCTGGACAAAAGTGATCTTATGGCCACTTTACACGTCCCAACATCGTTTCGATGATGGATACAACGGCGCGGGAGCGCGCATTTTTTGGGAAGAAATCCAAGATCGCATAAGAGATGTTACACAGCGCGATATCGGCAGGCAACACAACTGCGATGTATAAGCCCCCTTTTATGGGCGTCCCAGGAACGACCATTTAACATGGGAGAGAATAGGGGAAGGTGTAGTCCAAATCGTTGTTGGGCTGTCACCAGGGCCGGCGTCAGCACCCGGCGTACCCGGGCAAGTGCCGGGGCCCGACTGCTTGGAGGGGGCCCACCGGGCCCCTGAGGGCTAGGGTCACACTTGTGTTGTGACCCTAGCCTGAAGCAAGTATTGTCTGCTGCAAAGCAGAGCGTTTAACGCTATGCGCTACCAGCAACTGAGCCCATAGAAACCCGACGTTTACGTTGACAACCAGTGGTTGTCAAGGTAAACGTCGGGTTTCTATGGGCTGCCTCCAGCGCATAGCATTAAAAGCTATGCGCTGCAACATACAATACTTGCATAAGGCTAGGGTCACAATGCAAGTGTGACCCTAGCCTTAGGGGCCCCTGAGCACTGCCCCCACACCCAGAGCCATATCCAGGGGGCAGCTGGGGGGTCATTTTCAGGCTCCTGCAGCACCGAGGTCTCCCTCCTCCCCCCTCCACGGGAGCCGACAGAGCTGCACACACTCTGTGCTTACAGGACCTGTGATGATGTCACATGGAGGGGAGGAGTCAGGGATCACATGATCAGCTCCTCAGTGTATCCAGGACTGTGCTGGCCACCATGAATGATGCTCAAATAAGGTGAGATTTGTGTGTGGTCAGGAGGCATTTACAGTGTGAATGTAGCAGAGGTGGTGTGTACTAGGTGACATGGAGCGAGCCTGTGTGTACGAGGTGTACGGAGCAGAGCCGTGTGTGTACGAGGTGTACGGAGCGGAGCCGTGTGTGTACGAGGTGTACGGAGCGGAGCCGTGTGTGTACGAGGTTTACGGAGCGGAGCCGCGTGTGTACGAGGTGTACGGAGCGGAGCCGCGTGTGTATGATGTGTACGGAGCAGAGCCGCGTGTGTACGAGGTGTCAACGGTAGATAGAGCAGAGCCGGTGTGTACGAGGTGTACGGAGCAGACCCCTGTGTGTACGATGGTGTACGGAGCAGAGCCCTGTGTGTACGATGTGTACGGAGCAGAGCCCGTGTGTACGAGTGTACGGAGCAGAGCCGCGTGTGTACGAGTGTACGGAGCAGAGCCGCGTGTGTACGAGGTGTACGGAGCAGAGCCGCGTGTGTACGAGGTGTACGGAGCAGAGCCGCGTGTGTACGAGGTGTACGGAGCAGAGCCGCGTGTGTACGAGTGTAGGAGCGAGCGCGTGTGTACGAGGTGTACGAGCAGAGCCGCGTGTGTACGAGGTGTACGGAGCAGAGCCGCGTGTGTACGAGGTGTACGGAGCAGAGCCGCGTGTGTACGAGGTGTACGGAGCAGAGCCTTGTGTGTACGAGGTGTACGGAGCAGAGCCTTGTGTGTACAAGGTGTACGGAGCAGAGCCGAATGTGTAAGAGGTGTACGGAGCAGAGCCGTGTGCGTACGAGGTGTACGGAGCAGAGCCGAATGTGTAAGAGGTGTATGGAGCAGAGCCGAATGTGTACGAGGTGTACGGAGCAGAGCCGCGTGTGTATGAGGTGTACGAAGCAAAGCCGCATGTGTACGAAGTATGTGTACCAGTGGTAGCCCCCCGCTGATTCCGCTCCTATAGTCCCAGCCGCCTTTGCCAGCAGCATTCTTCTCCAGAGTCTCTTCTGCCGCTGTCTGCATTCTGCAGCTCAGCATGGAGGGGCACGATGTCATCACTGTGCTGATATGTGCAGAGCGAGCGGAGGAGACCGGAGCGGCAAGAAGAAAGGTGAGGAGAAAGAGAGATCTGGACGGCCAGACACTCCACTTGGCTGCGGTGCCGCCATATGGCAGTGCGGCTCCATTGAGCTGCTTGCATTACTTGTGTGCTTGAGAATGCTTGTGTATATACCAAGCATCCTCAGACGCACAAAAATGCAACATTTTGCATTTGAAGGGTATTTTTAAAAAGCGCAAGGGAACGCAATCGCATTTTAGCCCGCTCCTAACAACGTGTAATATACTCACTGTCAGAAACAGCTCTTGCTGGTTTCAGCAGTCACTGTTCCTGTAAGGGCCCTTTCACATCAGCGGTATTTTCAAATCGCGGCAGATGCGGTGAAAAAAACGCATCTGCCGCGATTACCGCATAACCGCGACACTTGCGGCAAGCCCCATGCAATGTCTATGGGGCTTGCGGTAAGGGTGCGGCAAGTGCGGTTTCGGCACTTGCGGCAGGTGCGGCCGCGAAAAAAACCGCTGCTTGCAGCGTTTTTTTTTCGCGGCCGCACCTGCCGCAAGTGCCGAAACCGCACTTGCCGCACCCTTACCGCAAGCCCCATAGACATTGCATGGGGCTTGCCGCAAGTGTGCCGCAAGTGTCGCGGTTATGCGGTAATCGCGGCAGATGCGTTTTTTTCACCGCATCTGCTGCGATTTGAAAATACCGCTGATGTGAAAGGGCCCTAAGGCTGCCTTCACATAGGAGTTTTTTTAAAAATGTGGCAGTTGCGGTAAAAAAAAACCCGCATCTGCCACATTTTCCGTCTAGCGGCTGCACTTGCTGCATGTTTGCGGCAAGCCCCATGCATTGTCTATGGGGCTTGCGGTAAGTGTGCGGCAATATACATATATATACATATATATATATATTATATATATAATATAATATATATATATATATAATATATATAGTCCGCGATATGTACTTAAAGGGGGCCCACTGAGACCTTTTCGCCCGAGGCCCACAGAAACCTGGAGCCGGCCCTGGCTGTCACACAGCACGAATCCTGCCAAATCGTCCATCCAATATCGGGCAGTTGGTGAGCCTGCTCATTTCCCCCCCAATATTGTTTCGGCATCGTTCTTGCATCGAATTGTACATTTACACCACACAACGCACGAACGATATCGGCGCCAACGCACGAACCACGTGACTTTCGGAGTTGGACGACGATATCGGGACGTGTAAAACGGCCATTACCCTTAACTTAATATTTTGTTCCACAACTATTTGAGGCAATCGCTGCAAAAGATTTTTGTAATGGTACCGTCACACGTGGCGATCTTTCAGGCGATGTTTTCCGGCAACTCCAGGGCGCGGCCAAGTTGACGCAACCCGGCAACCGGGTTGCCGCGTGTAATAGGGCGATTTTTATGGCGATAAGTTGCCTGAACAGAGTTGCCAGGTTTCCCAACATGTTGGGAAACCTGTCGATGTTGCTCTGACGATCTGCTGCAATGCTCCGTGTGACACAGCAACCGCGATATTTGAAGCAACTTCCACTATTCAATGCAATGTTAAAGGGATCCTGTCACCCCCAAAATACCTCAAAAGCTATTAAAAGCTGTCCCTACAGCATAGTAACACTTACCCTACACTCCTTTTATCTCCTAAATGCAGCAAGTGAAAATGAAGATAAATGTTATTACAGTACCTCATTAGGGATGATAATTAGTGACTATGGTATTCATAGTCAACCTGGCAGGCTCTCCCTCTTCATGATATCACGCCTCAATAGGCGTGATCTTCAAATCAGATTAAAATGCGCGCCTCCCCGCTCTGTCCTGTGTCGGCCGGCCTGTAGTGGGGCTGGGTGACGCGAATCGCGTCATTTCCGGCGCCAGGTGACGGTATGTACACCCCCGCCGCTCTATTAGCTTCAAAACGCGCACTGCGCATGCGCAGTGCGGGTCTTGAAGCTAACAGCGGCGCGGGTGTAATACGTCACCCGGCGCTGGAAATGACGCGATTCACGTCATACAGCCACATAATGCAGCGGTCCGGCTGACATAGGAGAGAGGGGAGGAGCGCATTTTAATCTGATTTGAAGATCACGCCTATTGAGGCGTGATATCATGAAGAGGACAGCCTGCCAGGGTGACTATGAATACCATAGTCACTAACTATCATCCCTAATGAGGTAGTGTAATAACATTTTTCTTCAATGTCACTTGCTGCATTTAGGAGCTAAAAGGAGTGTAGGGTAAGTGTTACTATGCTCCAGGGACAGCTTTTAATAGCTTTTGAGGTGTTTTGGGGGTGACAGGATCCCTTTAAATGATCGCTGCTGTGTTGAGTTTAACCCTGCCAGCAAAAGTTCCTTTCAACACTGCAGCTGAGTTACCGGAGAGGTCTCTGCGTGTAAGGGCAGCGTTACACGTCACAACATTGCATGCAATTTCACTTGCAACTTACTGGTTGCAGTGAAATCAAGGACACATTGTTAAATTTTGTTGCCGTGTACAAATGTAACAATGTGTCTATGATTTCACTGCAACCAGTAAGTTGCAAGTGAAATTGCATGCAATGTTGCAACGTGTGACGGTACCCTTATGGCCACTTTACACACACCAACTTATCTGTCCAACTTCTGACCAACTTACTGGTTGCAGTGAAATCATGGACACATTGTTCCATTTGTACACAGCCAGAAAATGGAGCAATGTGTCCATGATTTCACTGCAACCAGTAAGTTGGCCAGAAGTTGGACAGATAAGTTGGTGTGTGTAAAGTAGCCCTTAGGCGGCCGTCACACGCAACGATTTCTTGCCCGATATCGTTTAAGCGATCTCCTTTTTGATCGCTTAAGCGATATCGGGCAAGAAATCGTTGCATGTAATCAAGCGATTTACGATGTGAAATCGCTTGATCGTGACATCGCTGATCTGAGCTCCGGAGCTCAGATCTAGCGATGAACGATGTCACGATCTGCTTCATCGTGGTGTATAACACCACGATGAACGATCTCCCAGCGCAGAGCCTATGCTGGGAGATGGTAACTATGGTACACGTCGGGTAACTAAGCGACGCGCGGCGCCTAGTTACCCGATGTGTACCATAGTTACCAGTGATCTCGCGGATCCACATCACTGGTGAGTCTGTCTGTGTGACAGCTCCCCAGCGATGTGAGCGATATTGTAAGCGATCGCGCGTGCACGTGATCGCTTACAATATCGCTAGAGATATCTCAGCGTGTGACGGCCGCCTTACATCTCCACAGCAATCTTGGCAAAGTTCCCAAAAATTGGCCACGCCCCAGAGTTGCCGGCAACATCGCCTGAGAGATCGCCACATGTGACGGTACCATAGCACTCAATGCGACTTTTGTGCTTGTCCAAAGGTATTTTGGCCTACTCCTACTGAGCAAACTGCTCTAGCTGTCTTAAGGCCCAGTTACACACACAGATAATTGTGCAGAGATTGTTCACAGATCTCTGGTCGCAGTGAAATCATGGACACATTGTTACATTTGTACACGGCCACAAAATGGAACAATGTGTCCATGATTTCACTGCAACCAGAGATCTGTGAACAATATCTGCACAATTATCTGTGTGTGTAACTGGGCCTTTAGGTGTCAGGAGTGCCTTCTCCAGACTGCATGTTTCAGTTCCTTCAAAAGGAATAGGCTCACAGAAGGCCTCTTCAAAATAGTCCAGTGCTTTGCTCTTAGCCATTCTTTGATGTTTTTAGATTGTGCTTTAGTTCATTATCCTCCTGGAGGAACCATGACCTTCAACTCAGATCAAGCTGCCCTACTTGTTTCACTGTAGGTACAATATACCTTTCTTTTTATGTTTTATTTTTATTTCTGTAAAGATAAAGCTGATATGACTTGCCAAAAAGCTCTAGTTTTAGCATATTTCTCTAAAGGACATTCTCAAAGCTCATGCCTTGTCATTATGCATTTTGGCAAATTCCAGTCTATTTCATGATTTAATTTCAATAATGGTTTCTTCTTAGTTGTCTTCTATGAAGTCCACTTTGGCCAAGACAAGAATGGAGAGTACGATTTGACAGTGATGTACCTTGCCCTTGGAATTCACCTCTAATCTCTTTGGAAGTTGTTCTGCACTCTTTGGTTACCCATTGAATTTTTTGTCTGTTCAATTTTTTTTTAATTCTTTATTTTATTGTTTTGTTATTTAACAAAAATAACAGTTCCAACATTGTCATGTGGAATAATAAGTATAGTAACTCAAAGTTGAAGCAAAAAAAAAAAAACACTAAATATAGTAAAAAGACATAGATGTACTCAGATAGTAGAAAGGAGGGGAGGAAAAAAGGAGAAAAGATGGGGAGGGAAAGAGGGAGGGGGGAGGGAATCCCCATCATAGCTGACGTGACGACATTTCCTGTAGGTTTCCGTCTGCTGTAATCCAAGCTAATTAAACCACGTATTCCAAAACTTCGTATACGAGTCGTGAATTGCTGAAGTCAAATCCTCCATAAACATGGGGTCATTCACCTTTAAATTCCACATCGAGATCTGTGGACATGTTGCCTTCTTCCACAGGAGTGGAATACATGCCCGGGCTGCCATTACCAAGAATATCAGTAGCGAGTATTTATATCTGTTAGCGGGGATCTCGCAGTGATGGAGAATGAACAGTGCTGGGCCCAGGTCACCTCCATATAATGTAACTTACTGAATGACTTAACTCACTTTCGACCGAAAAGGGAGAAGAATTTTGCAATCCCACAATATGTGAACGAATGTACCTTCGACCTCTCCACACCTCTAATGGTGGGTTTACACACACCAATCATTGTATCCAATCTCTGAACCAATCTCTGGTTGCAGTGAAATCATGGACACATAGTTCCATTTTGTGGCTGTGTACAACATGGAGCAATCTGTCCATGATTTCACTGCAACCAGAGATTGGTTCAGATATTGGATACAATGATTGGTGTGTGTAAACCCACCATAACACACCGGGTCAGTAGCAGGAAACATTTCATGTAGACGTGAAGGGACCCGACCCTATACCATCTTGTAAGCAGCTTATAATTGGCTTCCTGAAATCTCGAATTTATGGATGTTGAATGTGCAAGTGTGTCGATTCATGTTCTCTTTTCTAAATCAAGCTCCAGTGCTAAGTCTGCTTCCCATTGTAACATAAATGGAGGCATTGGAGATTCTGGGGGAAGAGACTAGTAAAGCATATATTTTAGAAAGGGCATGCCTACATGGACCCGTGTTTTGACCGAGAGCCTCAAATGCCGGTTTAGATTTACGCCATTCGTCCTAGGAGGGAAACTACGGAAATAGTGATTGAGTTGTAAACATCTCCAGAATCCTAAGGGACAAGGAGTTGAAATGTTACCCAACATTGTCAGGGATGACCACATTTCCCCCTCACACCAACTTTCAGCTTTGTCTATGCCTGCCGCAATCCACTGACCAAAAACTGGGTCTGCAATATTTGGCTTAAAGGGAACCAATCACCTAAAAATCCCTATCTAACCTATAAATATCTGTCCCTGAAGCCTAAAATTACTATTCTAACCATCCCTGACTGACTAAATCTACCTAACTAGATGCACAATAAATCACTTTTTATACTTACCAAATCCTTGTCTGATGGGCGTTCCTCCAGGGTCTTTGACGGATAGGCAGGGTCTTCAGGCCTTGCTCGCACCCGCCTCGCTGCTGTCCATCTTCTTTCCAGGGCGGCATCTTCTTCCAGGAGGATTCAAATTACGAGGACGCAATGGGCGGGTCACGTGCTGCAGGCCTTGCGTCACTTCCGCCCGCCGCGTCGCTGGGTCTATGATGCGCCCAAGCCGGCTTCAGCATGCCATCTGCGCATGCTCTGAAGCCGGCCTGGGTGTACCAGTGACATGGCGGGTGGAAGTGACGCAGGCCGGCAGCACGTGACCCGTCCATTGCGAGGACGCGATGGGCGGGTAATTTGAATCCTCCTGGAAGAAGATGCCTCCCTGGAAAGAAGATGGACAGCAGCGAGGTGGGTGCGAGCATGGCCTGAAGACCCTGCCTATCCGTCAAAGACCCTGGAGGAACGCCCATCAGACAAGGATTTGGTAAGTATAAAAAGTGATTTATTGTGCATCTAGTGAGGTAGATTTAGTCAGTCAGGGATGGTTAGAATAGTAATTTTAGGCTCCAGGGACAGATATTTATAGGTTAGATAGGTATTTTTAGGTGGTTGGTTCCCTTTAAATTTCGGATGACTAATAATCGTGGTCAGGATCGAGTCAGTAGGAATTAGTGAAGTGCGAACTAGCTTCTTTTTACATGTAAATAATATGGGACCAATAGTTGGATGATCATATAAGTCACTCCTTCCCTCCATGTCCACCCAGGGCATCGTATGTAGTTAAAATGGGGCAAAGCTTTGTTCAATCTGGACCCAGAGATTATTACTTTTATGTCTACACCAATCTGTTACTCTCGCCAGTTGGCTAGCCAAGTGATATTATTTAATGTCAGGTAATCCCACGCCGCCCTCTCTTTTTGGTCTGAATAATATTAACTTCGTCAGTCAGGCCTTTTTGTTATTCCATATGAAATTCATCTGAATTTGCGATATTGATTTAAAATAGGACATAGGGATCTTTATAGGTACAGCTTGTAGGTAGTATAAAATCTTGGGTAAGATAGTCATCTTAAAAAGTTGGTATCTGCCCAGCCATGTAAAAGTTAATTTTGTCCATCTATCACAATCAGCACGAATTGTGTTCAGGAGGGTAGGGAAGTTAGCTAGATAAAGATCTCGAACATCTGCTGTAATCTGTAGTCCTAAGTATTTCATAGCTCGCGTTGACCAGCGAAATCCAAATGCTTCTTTTAGGGTACCGTTACACGTTGCAACATTGCATGCAATTTCACTTGCAATTTGCTGGTTGCAGTGAAATCGTGGACACATTGTTCCATTTTGTACATGGCAACAAGATAGAACAATGTGTCCATGATTTCACTGCAACCAGCAAATTGCAAGTGAAATTGCATGCAATGTTGTGTCGTTTAATGGTACCCTTAAGGGCCTGTCACACGCGTCAATATCGCCTGCACGATATCGGCTGCACGTGACGTTGCAGCGATATTGACGCGTGTGACATACTGCATCAACCAGCGATAAATCGCTGGTTGATGATCGCCAGGTTTTAGAATCAGTCCTAAAACCTGGCGATTGTCGCCCGGTGGACACGCAGCATCGCTGCGTGTGACACCGGGAGCGAGCGATATTCCAGCTCCCAGCGCCTGTCACAAGCGCTGGGAGCTGGTATCCAAGGTACACTGCGGGTAACTAGGCAGCGCGCGCTGCCTAGATACCCGACGTGTACCTTAGTTACCAGCCTCCTCCGCTCACCCGGTGAGCGGAGGAGGCTGGTAACTAAGGTACACGTCGGGTATCTAGGCAGCGCGCGCTGCCTAGTTACCCGCAGTGTACCTTGGAGACCAGGCTGCTCCCGCTTCCAGCAGGCTGGCAGCGGGAGCAGGACATCGTGGAAACGATATTTAAATCGTTTCCATGATGTCACTGGTCAATTGATCGCTGGTGAGTCTGTCTGTGTGACAGCTCACCAGCGATCAGCCGTCAATGTCGTCAGCGATCAGATCGCTGACGACATTGACGCGTGTGACAGGACCTTTAGTCTATCAACAAGCCAGTGAGGGAGATTAACATTGAGGGCTTCCGATTTGGACCGATTAATTTTAAAATGAGAGAGACCGGAGTATAACTCCAGTAGAGATGAGCGGTGTTCGATTCAAAATGTTTGCCAATCTCAAATTTGACCTGTTTTGGGTGATGTTCGAGTCATACGGCGAATGCGAACAATCAGCTTCAAATTCGTTAGTTCGAGACTATGTTTAATAACGGTTCGTTCACCAAAAGCGTAACTGGCTTTTCACAGTAATACTGCTATTGAATGTTAATATCCAGTTTCTGTGTATAGTGTGCAGGTGATGGGGGGGAAGGGGGGGTTTAGATCAGTGCTGCTGAAATAATGCCGATCTCTATTTTTTTTTCTCCTCACCACATAAACAGTGGGGCGGTGCAAGCTGTCAGCCAATCACACACACAGCAAAGTGCATTTTTTGCACACAAGCCAGGGCATGTGTCATTGGCTGTGTATGTCACATGTCCTTGCCCTATAAGACCCGGCCATTTTCCCCATCGCTGCCATAACCTCAGTGCTGCAGTTGCGTGTCAGTCAGACACCGCTACTGCTGCTGTGGGCGCTATAAAGTGTGACTTAAACAGATGGTGAGCGAATATCAAGTTAGATAGAGAGATAGGTTTAGGGAGTAGGGACTAGTTGGAATGTCAGCCCTTTTGAGGGCTAGGTTAGAGCAGTTCCTAGCAGTACTTGGCAGGCAGTTGTGTGCCAATGCTGTGCCAGTTTTTCACAGCATCTGGCTAAATCTAGCTCAGGCAATCCTTTTGGGCAGGTCATGTAGCATTGCTGTGAAGCAAGCTACACCACCTGGCTTCAGTAGCCAATTTTTTTACTGCAGCTAGCCAAGGCAATCCTTTTGGGCTAGTAGCAGTGTCTGGTAGTCAGCGGTGTAGCCCAGCTGTAAAGTAGGCTACACTGCCTGTCTATCCAGTAGCCAATTATTTACTGCAGCTAGCCCAGACAATCCTTTTGGGCTAGTAACAGTGTCTGTTAGTCAGTGGTGAAGCCCACTTGTCAACCAAGCTACACCGCTTGTCTATTTCATACTAATTTTTAACTGCATCTAGCCCAGGTAATAGTTGGGGCCTAGTAGCAGTGTCTGGTAGTCAGTGGTGTAGCCCACTTGTAAACCAAGTTACACCGCCGGTCTAGTTCATACTAATTTTTAACTGCATCTAGCCCAGGTAATAGTTTGGGCCTAGTAGCAGTGTCTGTTAGTCAGTGGTGTAGCCCACTTGTCAATCAAGCTACACCGCCTGTCTATTTCATACTAATTTTTAACTGCATCTAGCACAGGTAATAGTTTGGGCCTATTAGCACTGTTTGGCCACTCAGCTCTGCTCCATCTCCATCCAAATTTTTTTTTGCCAACAACTGCAGAGTTGCCAATTTGTTCACATACAAAATGAGTGGCAAAAGGCCTGCTGCTGGAGGAAAGGAGAATAGGCGTGATGGAAAGGGAAAAAACATTTGTGTCCATGGGGAATGTAGTAAAGCAATAGTAACATCTGCTGAAGAAAGACCATCTTCCAGCCAAAGTAAGATGCCTACTACGGTACTTTCCGTGGACAATCTGATATGATACAAACACTACTCAAAATGACAGCATCAGAAAAACTTACCATCCATGCCACATCAAAAAACCAACACTGCACTTGCAGGATGCAGTCAGACCCCACTATGTGAAGCAAGCACCAGGTGCAGGCTGATAAAAATCACCTCTACCTACAACAAAGTGTGGGAGGTGACCTGCCACGCACACAATGGGCCTGCTTAGGACACCATTCACACTGATACAAAATGATGCAAAGTGCAAAAAAGTATTTTATATGATAAACAAAAAACCTTATAGATGAGGTATTGGTTCATGCGTTGGCCAAGCATCTATGGGGTCTGACTGCATCCTGCAAGTGCAGTGTTGGTTTTTGGATGTGGCATGGATGGTAAGACAATCTGATATAATCCCTTTCGTACGCACACGACCATCGCTACCAATTAGATAAGTAGATGAGGCACAAATAGAGCAGGTGCTTGAATGGTTCTCAAGTGCTTCAACAAGTGGCCTCTCCTCCACCTCAACTTCAATATCCCAAATACTCCAGTCCTCTGAGGTGTCACTGACTCACCGTGGCCGGGACTCCGGTTTAGACAGGCTGAAGCTCCTTCCTCCTTGTCACGGGTGGGCCGCGCCTGCCGGTAGTGGGGCCCGGTGGAGTGCAGATCAAAAGTTGAAGACGTCTTGTAGGGAACAGATTAAAGGGGTTTAATTTATTCGTGACGCCACCTATGAGTAGTTTCGGTAATCGTTACCGACGCTGCGGAACCTCCGGGGGATGGACAGCAGCAAGATGGAACGCTCCCCACAGGCTGAGCGGTGATCCCGGAGGCTGGAGCTGCTTAAGATGTTGTGCGGCAGCTGCGGTTACCTTGTAGTGCGGACGGACAGTTCATAAGGAAGCACGGACACATAAAGTCTCTGTAACGGGTCTTTACTGTAACCAGCAGGCAGTACATGGTATACAGTTTACGGGTAGTAGACCGGGTGGACTCAGCAGTGATAGTGTCCCTCAGAGATCCGCAAGTGTTCCTCCATTCTAGCTAAGTGCTTTGCCATTGTCGCCCAGGAATACCAGATCGGGTACGGGGAGGCTGCTTCAATGCCCTATCCAAGTTGTACGTTGTGGATGTTTTGGGGAGCCTTGGATCCCTCGGTGGGTACACCGCTGGTTAGATGACTGGAAGTTGGCTGGTGGTGGGGTGCTCCTGTGAAGCTGCTCCTCCACGCTTCTGGTTCGCGTAACAGAGGTGAACTGCTGCCAGCTTCGGTACCAGTGAACCGGCTGTGAGTTGGGCACGGGAGTCTTTTGGAACCCGTGGTAATGATGCCCGATCCCGGTTGTTGAGGCCTCAGGTGCTGACACCCGACCGGTGACGGCCCGGGGGCTGCACGGGGTGCGGAGCCCCCGCTCCTACTCCAAGTTCAAGTTCTAGACTCTTCTTGACTGCGTTCTAGACTACTCTCTAAACTAAGTGTCTGTTCTCCCTACACACTTCCCTAGCACTCCGCCCACCAGGACCCTGGATTGGCCCTCTGTTCTAGGTGATGCATGCAGGGTTGGATCTCAAAGTTAACTAGATCACTGCTGTGTCAGAGAATATTGCGGCTGCATTTATGGCTGCAATACCCTCTTGTGACGCACTCGTTGCGGGGCGCCACATCACCCCAATCGCACTTGCTTCCTCCCAGGTCCCAAGTCTCCAGCCGCCCTACTGAATATGGGGTAACACAGATGGTTGAGTCTGCAGAGCTGTTCAGTCACACTATAGGCTGGGAATCAAAGGTCTGCTCCAAAGCTGCAGTGAGTCCAGATGAGGAAATGATCTGCACTGATGCCCAGAAGCTTTGTGAGTCGGATTCAGGCCCAGATGAAGAAGGTTCTGAGCATAATGTTGCCCCTCCTTCCCAAACTGTAAAGGGGGTGTCACACGCGTCAATATCGCCTGCACGATATCGGCTGCACGTGACGTTGCAGCGATATTGACGCGTGTGACATACTGCATCAACCAGCGATAAATCGCTGGTTGATGATCGCCAGGTTTCAGAACCAGCTCAGAAACCTGGCGATTGTCGCCCGGTGGACACGCAGCATCGCTGCGTGTGACACCGGGACTAGCGATATTCCAGCTCCCAGCGCCTGTCACAAGCGCTGGGAGCTGGTATCCAAGGTACACTGCGGGTAACTAGGCAGCGCGCGCTGCCTAGATACCCGACTGTGTACCTTAGTTACCAGCCTCCTCCGCTCACCCGGTGAGCGGAGGAGGCTGGTAACTAAGGTACACAGTCGGGTATCTAGGCAGCGCGCGCTGCCTAGATACCCGACGTGTACCTTAGTTACCAGCCTCCTCCGCTCACCGGGTGAGCGGAGGAGGCTGGTAACTAAGGTACACGTCGGGTATCTAGGCAGCGCGCGCTGCCTAGAGACCCGCAGTGTACCTTGGAGACCAGGCTGCTCCCGCTTCCAGCAGGCTGGCAGCGGGAGCAGGACATCGTGGAAACGATATTTAAATCGTTTCCATGATGTCACTGGTCAATTGATCGCTGGTGAGTCTGTCTGTGTGACAGCTCACCAGCAATCAGCCGTCAATGTCGTCAGCGATCATCTCGCTGACGACATTGACGCGTGTGACACCCCCTTAACTCCTCTTGGTGGAGACAATGAGGAAGATGCTGAGGAGACTCAGATACCTAATTGGAATGACAACTTGACTTTTCGGTCAAAGCAGGAAAAGACTTTCTGTGAGGAGGAGGGGTGTGAGAACACACAGGGTGATAATGAGGTTGGAGATCCCACTTACTGTTAACCCACAGTCAGCCAGTCGATGAGGTCAGCAGAGGAGGTGGTGGAGGATAATAGTGACGATGATGTTAGGTTGCGCCTTCCTGGACAGAAACGGAGTACTGAGTAGAGGCCAAAAACTCAATAGTTTGAGTACTTCATTCATGAGCCGTCACATGGATATGAAGCATAAGTCGCAGTGGGAAGCTCACTGTGCTACAATGCGGCCTAGCAGGAGGGGGGCCAACCACTGTCTGCCCCATCAAGTGCATCCGTGTGCTACTGTGGGGACAGCAGTCACACATGGTTTTGGACGCAGACCTTCCACCTCTTTACCCACAAAAGGCAGTGTGATTGGCAGGTCGTCCGTTCTTTTGGAAGTGGAAACACCTGCTGGTGTTGAGCTCTCTCAGACATCGAGAGCACCACCTTTGGCAACATTATATCTCCGCCTGCACCTTCCTCACAGACACCCTACTCAACACCGTCTCAGCACAGCAGCCAGCCCTCGGTCCCGCAGATGTGGACAAGTAAAAGACCATTTCCTCCTGGCCATGACAAAGCTAAGAGGTTGACTTTCACTATCTGCAAGCTGTTGGCTTCAGAAATGCTGCCTTTCCGGCTGGTGGACACAGGGGATTTTCGAGACCTTATATCTGTCGCAGTGCCCCAGTACCAGATGCCCAGTCGCCACTATTTCTCCAAGAAAGGTGTGTCTGCGCTACACCAGCATGTCGCACACAACATCACCGCTTCCTTGAGAAACTCTGTTTGCAACAGGGTGCATTTCCCCACAGACACTTGGACCAGTAAGCATGGACAGGGGCGTTACATGTCGCTGACTGGGCATTGGTTAACTATGGTGAGAGCTGGAGAAGGGTCTGCTGTACAAGTCTTGCCATCCCCAAGAGCTGTGCATCAATCCTCTGTATGTAGAAGTTCTTCCACTGCTTCTGCCTCCTCAACCTCGTCTCGGTCCTCCCACCTCCGCCCAAAGCCTGTCTGGTAATGCCACCCACGTTGTAACTGCACAGAAGGAATCCTGCACACCTCCCTACTATGCTGGCAGCAGGGCTCAACGCCATCAGGCGGTCTTTACCTTGAAATGCCTAGGAAATGTGAGTCACACAGCTGAGGAGTTGTGGTCAGCTCTGGAGACCGAGTTTCAGCAATGGTTGTCTCCACTCAACCTGCAGCCAGGGAAGGCCGTGTGCGACAATGCTGCAAACCTGGGTGTGGCCCTTCTCCGGGGCAATATCACACACGTGCCTTGTATGGCTCACGTGTTGAATCTGGTTGTCCAGCTATTTTTGACACACTATCCCGGCCTAGATGGGCTTCTTCAGAGGGTGCGGTCGCTGTGTGCTCACTTCCGGCGTTCACATCCCACAGCTCAACGACTCGCTTCGCTCGGGGAATCTTTCGGCTTGCCTGTTCACCGGCTGAAATGTGATGTGCCGACACGCTGGAATTCTACTCTGCACATGTTGCAGCGACTGTGGCAGCACCGCCGAGCCCTGGTTGCATATGTTATGACGTATAGCCTAGGCCAGTGCTTCTCAAGTCCGGTCTTCAGGACCCACCAACAGATCTTGTTTCTAGGATTTCCTTAGTATTGCACAGGTGATAGTTTAATCACCTGTACTGGGGATAATTCAAACCCCTGTGCAATACTAAGGAAATCCTGAATACACGACGTGTTGGTGAGTCCTGAGGACTGGAGTTGAGAAACACTGGCCTAGGCCAACAAGATCTGGAGGTGGGGCAGTTCATGCTGCAGGAGTGGTCTCAGATCAAGGACCTATGCATTCTTCTGCACAGTTTTGAAATGGCGACAAAGATGTTTAGCGCTGATACTGCCATCATCAGCATGACTATTCCGGTCATCTACATGCTGGAACCACACTATAAACAGTATACGGAGTCAGGTGGTGAGACAAGAAGAGGGGGAGGAAGTACAGGAGGAGTCATATGCGGAAGGGATAACAAGATCTCCAAGGTCCAGACAGTCGGCAGCACCAAGGCGGCAGGCATGGGAGGGTGGGGGAGAGAGATTAACTAGGGCGCATGGTAGCAGCCAATCTTTTGAGGAGGGTTCAGGAGCTGAGGAAGAAGTGAAGGACGAACTGGCGATGGGCATGGAAGACTCAGCAGATGAGGGAGACCTTGATCACATTTCTGTTGTGCAAGGTTTGGGGGGCGAGGGCAGAGGAAGGAAGCATGATTCTCACCTCACCGCCACCAACACAACAAGGACTTGGTCCTCCTGGATGCGCAAGACACATGAGCGCCTTCTTGCTGCACTACACATGACCCTCACATTGTCAGAATTCAAAGGAATGCCGACTACTGGGTTGCCATACTCTTAGATCCCCGGTACAAGACAACATTTGTCGAAATAATTTCTGCCATAGAAAGGGACGCACGCATGCAGGAGTATCAGCAGAACCTGTTACAGAATCTTAGATCTGCATTTCCACAAAACACCAGTGGTGCACATAGTGAATCTCACAAGAGTATCTCCAAGTGAACATCGATGCCATGACTGTGGAACTGGACCCTTGCTCATTTTGGGCTACCAATCTGGAAAAATGGCCTGAGCTCGCCACTCACGCCATGGAGATCTTGTCATGCCCCGCAGCCAGCGTTCTCTCTGAACGTGTCTTCAGTGCGGTGGTGTGCTGACAGACATGCGCAGGTGTCTGTCCAGTAACATAGTAACATAGTAACATAGTTTTTAAGGTTGAAGGAAGACTTTAAGTCCATCTAGTTCAACCCATAGCCTAACATGTTGATCCAGAGGAAGGCAAAAAAAAACCATGTGGCAACACTAAGCTCCACATTGGGGGAAAAATTCCTTCCTGACTCCAGATACGGCAATCAGACTAATTCCCTGGATCAACGCCCTATCGAAGAATCTAGTATGTATAACTGATAATATTATAGTTTTCAAGAAAGGCATCCAGGCCCTTCTTAAATGTTAGTAGTGACTCATTCATTACATCATCATGTGGCAGAGAGTTCCATAGTCTCACTGCTCTTACAGTAAAGAATCCATGTCTGTGATTATGATTAAACCTTCTTTCCTCCAGACGTAGAGGATGCCCCCTTGTCCCAGTCTCAGGCCTAAGAGTAAAGAGATCATTAGAAAGGTCTCTGTACTGTCCCCTCATATATTTATACATTATTATAAGATCACCCCTAAGCCTTCGTTTTTCCAAGCTAAATAACCCCAAGTTTAATAACCTGTCTTGGTATTGCAGACCCCTTAGTCCTCTAATGACTTTTGTCGCTCTTCTCTGGACCCACTCTAGTTCAGCTATGTCTTTCTTATACACCGGAGACCAGAATTGTACACAGTATTCTAAGTGTGGTCGCACTAGCGACTTGTATAGAGGTAAAATTATGTTCTCCTCATGAGCATCTATGCCTCTTTTAATGCAACCCATTATTTTATTTGCCTTTGCAGCAGCTGCCTGACACTGGCCACTAAATGTGAGTTTGTCATCTACCCATACACCCAGGTCTTTTTCAGTGACAGTTTTGCCCAGTGTTTTACAATTAAGCACATAATTATACCTTTTGTTTCCTCTGCCCAAGTGCATGACTTTACATTTATCCCCATTAAAGCGCATTTGCCATTTAGCAGCCCAAGCTTCTAGTTTACATAAATCCTCCTGTAATATAAAATTGTCCTCCTCTGTATTGATTACCCTGCAGAGTTTAGTGTCATCTGCAAATATTGAGATTCTACTCCGTATGCCCCCTACAAGGTCATTAATAAATATATTAAATAGAAGCGGGCCCAACACTGACCCCTGTGGTACCCCACTGTTAACTGTGACCCATTCTGAGTGTGTTCCATTAATAACCACCCTTTGTTTCCTATCACTAAGCCAGTTCTTAACCCACTTACACATATTTTCCCCTATCCCCATTGCCCTCATTTTATGTATCAACCTTTTGTGTGGCACCGTATCAAAAGCTTTTGAAAAGTCCATATGCACCACATCCACTGCATTTCCTTGGTCCAGTCCAGAGCTTACTTCTTCATAGAAGCTTATCAGATTAGTTTGACAGGAACGGTCCCTCGTGAAACCATGTTGATAATGGGTCATGAGGTTATTTTTCTTCAGATACTCCAGTATAGCATCTCTTAGAAAACCCTCTAGGATTTTACACACAGTAGAGGTTAAGCTTACTGGCCTATAATTTCCAAGTTCAGTTTTTGTCCCCTTTTTGAATATTGGCACCACATTTGCTATACGCCAGTCCTGTGGTACAGACCCTGTTATTATGGAATCTTTAAATATTAAAAATAATGGTCTATCTATGACAGTACTTAATTCTTGCAGCACTCTGGGGTGTATCCCATCCGGGCCCGGGGATTTGTCAATGTTAGTGATTTTTAGACGATGCCGTACTTCCTCTTGGATTAAGCAGGTGACATTTAATTGAGACTTTTTGTTATCACTGATCATATTGTCTGTCATGGGATTTTCTTGTGTAAATACTGTTGAAAAAAAGTCATTTAGCATATTGGCTTTTTCCTCATCCTCATCCACCATTTCACCCAGACTATTTTTAAAGGGGCCAACACCATCATTTTTTAGTTTCTTACTATTTATGTAGTTAAAAAATATTTTGGGATTCTTTTTACTTTCTCTGGCAATGAGTCTCTCTGTCTCAATCTTTGCTGCCTTGATTTGCTTTTTACAAATGTTATTTAATTTTCTGTATTTATTTAATAATGCTTCATCACTACCTACTTGCTTTAATTCCCTAAATGCTTTCTTTTTGTCACATATTGCACTTCTTACCGCTTTATTTAGCCATAGTGGTTTCCTCCTATTTCTAGCATGCTTATTCCCATAGGGTATATATTGTGCACAGGTCCTATTCAGAATGCTAATAAACATCTCCCATTTGTGTTGTGTACTTTTATGTCTCAGGACATCGTCCCAATTTATTGCACTAAGATCATCTCTCAACCGTTGGAAATTTGCCTTCCTGAAGTTTAGTGTCCTTGTAGCCCCTCTACTACACGTCTTAGTAAAGGATACTTGAAAGCTTATTAAGTTATGATCACTATTACCCAAGTGACCTCCAACCCGTATATTTGATATGCGGTCTGGCCTGTTGGTTAATATTAGGTCCAGCAGTGCCCCCCTTCTTGTTGGGTCCTGAACCAGTTGTGAAAGGTAATTGTCTCTCATAGTTTTCAAAAACTTATTACCTTTGCTGGAACTGCAGGTTTCTGATCCCCAATGTATTTCAGGGTAGTTGAAGTCCCCCATAATAATGACTTCTCCCTGAGTCGCTGCTTCATCTATTTGCTTTATGAGGATATTCTCCTCCACTTCCATTATTGTTGGGGACTTATAACAAACCCCTATCAGTAATTTATTATTTTATTCTCCCTCCCCTTATCTCCACCCACAGGGACTCTACATTTCCATTAGATTCACCTATATTATCACGCAGGATGGGTTTTAAGGATGATTTTACGTATACACATACACCTCCTCCTCGCCTATTTGTACAGTCATTTCTGAACAGACAATAGCCCTGTAAATTAACAGCCCAGTCATGGCTCTCGTCCAGCCAAGTCTCCGAAATCCCCACCATGTCATAATTATTTTCCAACAAAATCAATTCTAATTCCTCCATTTTGTTGGTGAGGCTTCTGGCATTAGTGTACATGCACTTTATGCATCTCTCTTTACCTCTATTCCTTCCTACTAGATTGACTGTTCTAACCCCACCCCCCATGCCACCCCCAATTTTATTACTTGTGCCCAGGTTACTATTTACACTATCTTCCCCTCCTATACAATGAATACCCTCCCCCAAATCCCTAGTTTAAACACTCCTCCAACCTTTAGCCATTTTCTCCCCCAGCACAGCTGCACCCTCCCCATTGAGGTGCAGCCCGTCCCTAGCATAGAACCTGTAGCCAACAGAGAAGTTGGCCCAGTTCCCCAGGAACCCAAACCCCTCCTTCCTACACCAATTCCTGAGCCACTTATTTATCTCCCTAATCTCCCTTTGCCTCTCTGGTGTGGCACGTGGTACAGGCAGTATTTCAGAGAATACTACTTTGGAGGTCCTTGCCTTAAGCTTGCAGCCTAATTCCCTGAAATCATCTTTAAGGACCTTCCACCTACCTCTAACTTTGTCATTTGTGCCAATGTGCACCATGACCGCTGGGTCCTCACCAGCCCCTCCCAGTAATCTGTCAACCCGATCAGCGATGTCCTGGACTTGAGCGCCAGGTAGGCAGCACACTGTTCGACGATCCCTGTCTTTGTGACAGATTGCCCTATCTATTCCCCTAATAATTGAGTCCCCCACTACCAGCACCTGTCTGGCCTGTCCTTCTCTCCTGTTTTCCCCCTTACTGGAGCAGCCACTCCTCTGGCTTTCAGAGGTCATGCCCTGCTGCAGCAATGCTGTACCTGAACTCACACCCCCTCATCTGCCAACATAGCAAATTTATTGGGGTGTGCCAGATCAGGGCTAGCCTCCCTGGCACCCTTCCCTCTACCCCGCCTTCTAACTGTCACCCAGCTAGCTACCTCATGGTCCTGCAGCTCCATACTACCATCCTCCTCCACATCTATCCCATTGAGCAGCTGTTCAGTGAGCAGCAGACTCCTTTCCATATTGTCTATGGATCTCAGCGTTGTCAATTGTTCATTTAGATCCAGTATCTGGGCTTCCAAATGCACAACGTACTCACATCTCACACAGCAGTATGCACCATCGACCGGCTGGTCAAGGAATGCATACATGTGGCAAGATGTACACTGGATGGCATTGCCAATCATGGAGCTCATTTCCTAATGGGGATTGCACCAGACAGAAATGATAAGTAAAAAGAAATGCAAAGTATTAATAAAATACAACCAGCAATTCAGTAAGTCCTCCCTTCCAAACTCCCTTAATCCAAAGTCACTGAATCACAAGTCACACACTTACTTCTGTCGCACTTGCGCTCTGTCACACGTAGCTCGTCACACTCGCTAGAAAATCAGATATAAATAGGTTTTTTTTTGTTTTTTTTTTCCCTTAGCAGAAAATCAGCCTACAGCTCAGTGTACTTCCAGTGACAATGTGGACAGACTAACGTTCATCAAGATAAACAAGTCATGGATCCGCAAAGACTTTTCTACCCCTGTACCATCCTGGGGAGCCTAAAGGCTTGTGGATTTTTGAATGTGCTTCATGAAAGTAACCATTTTAAGTTTGCAACTGTGGGGGCAATTGATGCCACTTAAGTGGTGTCTGTGCCCAAATATTTTGAAAAAATGGAGACTCTTGTTGGAGTCCCCTTGCTGTGTTTTACATGATTTTAGAAGGGCATGACATGCATATATCTGTGTCTCCTCCTCCTTTTACTCGTCCAACTCTCTTCTTTTCGCATTTTTATATGTACTTGTCATTTTTCCATGTGTTTGTTGTGTCTTCTGAGTAGTTTGTCACCTTTTGGACACCTTTAAGTGTTTTCTATGTGTTTTTTATGTATTTGTATGTGTTTGTGTTTGCCTGCCATTGTTTTCAATGGTGTTCGACAGTGGTCGACGAACACACCCCCAATTCGACAAATCGAATCGAATTCGAACACTAGGGTGGTGGCTCATCTCTACTCTCCAGCTCTTTTAAAAGGGTTAGGAAGGAAGATATCAGGCCTTGACAAAAATAACAGCAGGTCATCTGCGTATGCTGCATTTTCATGCACACATGATTTAACCTTCAACCTAGTTATATCTACATTCGCCCTTATATGCCTCAGTAGTGGTTCGAGTGCTAATATTAAAATCAGTGGGGACAACTGACACCCCTGACAAGTGCGGTTCGTAGTATCAAAAATGTTCAGATAATATACCGTTTACTTGGACTCTAACTGATGGGACAACACCCACCTCATCATTCTTGCCCCTAAGCCAACATTGCCTAGGGTCTCTTCCAAGAATGTCCTATTGACGCGGTTGAACGCCTTTTCCGCATCTGTCGATAAGAGCATCATTGGAGCGTTAGAAAGCTTGGCTTCAAAAATCAAATTTTTCGCTTTGGTAGTGTTGTCCCTAGCTTCTCATCCTAACACAAATCCCGCCTGATCGGGATGAATAATGCCACCCATCAAAGGAGATAGTCTGTTGGCCAAAATCTTAGCAAACAATTTAACATCTACTTTGATTAATGAGATTGGACGGTAACTTGAACAATGTAATGGGTCCTTCCCCGGCTTGTGGATTACAGCAAAAGTCGCCCTCAAGGCATCTTTCGGAGGCGTTTCTATCTCCGCCATGGCATTAAACGAAGCTCGCAAGTGAGGGAGTAATCTCTCTTGTAATTTGGCTTTGCCAAATTTGGTGGAAGAAATCGCCTCCTTGATCTCCTGATCAGATATTGGCTCATCCAGAGCTCGGATTGTTGACTCCTCCAGAGTAAGCAAGCCAGAAGATTTGATAGATTCTCGTACACGAGATCTAAGAGTCGACGAGGCAGTACCAGGCTCCTTCTTATCCACATTATATAACAAGGCATAATACTTTTGTAATGCTTCTGCTATATCTATCGGGAGTGTTGACAGCGTGTCCCTGCCAGAGAAATAATCTCCGGAACGTAGGTAACTGCATGTTGTACACGCGATGCTCTTGTCAGAGATTTACCCGCCTTGTTAGCATGTTCATAGTAGTGGCGTCGGCATCTGGATAGGACCCCTTTGCCTTTGTAGACATAACTGCGCGCAGAGCTTCTCTGGTGTCTAGGAGTTCTTTTTTTAAGTCTGTTGAGGCAAGTTGTTTATGACTAGTCTCTAGAATTCTAAGGCGTGATATCAGGTCTACAATCTCCGATTTCCTCTCCTTTTTTAATCTGGCAACGTGTTTTATTAGTGCACCTCTGATCACACATTTATGTGCTTCCCACACGGTCACCGGAGATGGACCTGAAGAAGCATTCAGGTCAAAGTAATCTTTTCCATTGCCATTGCTTTGGTATTGGAGAGGTGAGCAAGATCGAGACCGAAACTAAGGCATGATCAGAAAATGTAATAGGTTCTATGCCTGTCTCCTGTACCCTAGTCATGTCAGTATGTCGAAGAAGAAAATAGTCCAGTCTGGAGTATGTATCGTGAGATACTGAATAAAAGGAGTATTCCCTGTCTCTGGGGTAGAGCAAACACCATGCATCCAGCAACTAATGATCATGCAGCGACCGTCTCAATCTACGCTGCGCTATCCTGGACAGACCTGATCTCCCTGTCAACATGTCAATTTCTGGGTCTAGGACCACATTAAAGTCTCCCCCAAGTATTAGAGAGTCCCTTCTGCAAAATCCTCCACTTGTTCCAGAAATTTTAAAAGGGAGGAAATCTGGCCCGTTTTTGTAAGGTATAGCGAGGCGAAAGTGTACATCTGAGACGCAATATTACCTTTCACCAATAGCATTCTGACAGTCATCACTGCAAGAATCCAGGAATTCCCAAGGGAGTGATCTTGCCACTGCAGTACTAGTGCCGCATGAGTAAGTATCCTTCGAAAGGCTGTGGTAAACCGCAGGAAACCAATGGCTTGTAAGCTTACCGTATATACTCGTGTATAAGCCGACCCGTGTATAAGCCGACCCCCTACTTTTGCCCCCAAAACCTGGGAAAATCTATTGACTCGTGTATAAGCCGAGGGTGGACCCTAGCACAAGTATACAGCCCCAGCAGTGTGGTATACACCAGTCCCAGAGGTAGATACAGCAGCCCCAGTGGTAGTATACACGCAGCCCCAGTAGTATATACAGCCCCAGTGGTAGTATATACAGCCCCAGTGGTAGTATACAGGGCCCAGAGGTATATAGCAGCCCCAGTGGTAGTATACAGTGCCCCAGAGGTATATAGCAGCCCCAGTGGTAGTATACAGGGCCCCAGAGGTATATAGCAGCCCCAGTGGTAGTATACAGTGCCCCAGAGGTATATAGCAGCCCCAGTGGTAGTATACAGGGCCCCAGAGGTATATAGCAGCCCCAGTGGTAGTATACAGTGCCCCAGAGGTATATAGCAGCCCCAGTGGTAGATACAGGGCCCCAGAGGTATATAGCAGCCCCAGTGGTAGTATACAGTGCCCCAGAGGTATATAGCAGCCCCAGTGGTAGTATACAGGGCCCCAGAGGTATATACAGCCCCAGTGGTAGTATACAGTGCCCCAGAGGTATATAGCAGCCCCAGCGGTAGTATACAGGGCCCCAGAGGTATATAGCAGCCCCAGTGGTAGTATACAGGGCCCCAGAGGTATATAGCAGCCCCAGTGGTAGTATACAGTGCCCCAGAGGTATATAGCAGCCCCAGTGGTAGTATACAGTGCCCCAGAGGTATATAGCAGCCCCAGTGGTAGTATACAGTGCCCCAGAGGTATATAGCAGCCCCAGCGGTAGTATACAGGCAGCCCCAGTAATGCAGGCCCCCCAGCGTCTCTCCGGTCACCTGTAAAGCAAGCTATACTTATCAGTGTCCCGCTCGCACCCGCCGCTGCCGACATCCACGATCCTCCATCTTCATGCGACTCCTCTTCCTGTTTCCTGTGCGCGTCGCCGGGAATGACGTCATTGCCGGCGACGCGCACAGAAACAGGAAGAGGAGTCGCATGAAGATGGAGGATCGTGGATGTCGGCAGCGGCGGGTGCGAGCGGGACACTGATAAGTATAGCTTGCTTTACAGGTGACCGAAGAGACCCTGGGGGGGCCCTGCATTACTGGGGATGCGGGGGCTGCTGTATACCGATGTATACATCGGTATGTACCGATGTATACATCGGTATACAGCACTGACTCGCGTATAAGCCGAGGGGGGTACTTTTCAGCCCAATTTTTGGGCTGAAAAACTCGGCTTATACGCGAGTATATACGGTAAACGGCTTGGCAGCACTTAGATGAGTCTCCTGCAGAAAGGCAACATGGATCTTATTAGACTTTAAGTCATTAAACAATATTGATCTTTTACCAGGATCATGTAATTCCTTTACATTTAAGGATCCTATCTTTAATGCCGATGTTGGATGACATTTTTTAAAGGTGGCAGTGATGGGGGGGGGGGGGAGAGAAGACAAGAAGGTTAGGTACAGAGAATAGGAGCTGTTACTAGAGGTGAGTTACAGAAGTAGGGGGAAAAAGATAAGATGAGCTTAGGTAAGAGAAGAGTAGATAGGGTCAGATATAATGAAATAGAAAGGAGATGTAACCAGTCTAATCCGGACAGGCCGGAAGAGCGAATCCCCACAGAGAAGATAGGAAGATCCTAGGGGTCATAGACAACCATGACATAGGCTAGTGCAGACCCGGAGCATGTCACAATTGAAAAATTAGACAAAAAAAAAAACCCTATTAAACACAACAGAAGATCTTGCACCCACCCATCCTCATCACCCCTCCGTCACCCCCCCACACACAACCCCCCGGCCGATCAATCCATGCTAAATCAGCAAACTTCAATAAAAAGGATCATATATGTGGATAGGGAAAGAAAAATCAAGAAATTAGGTACACCAGGTGAGGGGGGAGGGGAGGCAAAGGAAGGCAGAGGGAGAAGGAAAAGCCGGGAAGGGGAGAGGGGAGAGGGCAGGGTGAGACGAGACGTGGATCCCCCCGAGTAAGAGGAGTGAGCCTGTTTCGAGCATGACAGTTAGGATCATTTGTTGGCATCAAAAAAGGGAGGTCATCAGTTAATATAGAAAAATAAAACTGACCACAAAAAAAAAGGGAGAAAAATAGAAAAGGCATGTAAAATGCTGTTCAAGTTTGGAAACTGTCTTGAGATGATCTCTTCCCTTGTCTTGGAGTGTCATTTGAGGAGCTGCGGGTATGGTATCCTGCTCCTGCACAACCTGAGGAAGTAAATCTCTTGAATCCTTCCAGCGACAATTAGCCTGGGATCAGGAAAGGTGGAATGTCCAAGAAAGCAAAAAGGCCATCTAGGTCATCTTTCATCCAAAGATAGTACATTTTGTTATCCTTTCTCACAATCAGATGGAAGGGGGGACCTCAACGATACGTAGATCCTTGTTCTTCAATCTTTAGAAGCAGAGGTCAAAGTTGCCGTGGCATATAAAGTGTGCGACTCGAGACGTCTGGGAACAGGCGTATATTGGTGTCCTCATAAGTTATCTTGCCAAAAGACTAGGCTGATCGGACATTATCCTTATCCGTATGGAGCCTGCATAGGACATCTCGAAGGTTTGCAGCGTCTATAGGGCCAGGACGAAACACCCTTTGTATTCTGTCAATCTTATAAGTAGAGCCTGGTGATTGCTATGTAACCATGTTCAAAATGTCCAATGTTTTATCCATGAGGGTTTCTGCTGTAACAGATTCAGGGATGCCCTTCAGACGGACATTATTCCATCGTTCCCTATTCTCTTGATCATCAGACTGCAATATCAAAGCAACAATATAGGAGTGAGAGCGGGTGACTTCTCTCTCCAACACTGCAACTCTGTCCTCCATAGAGGATATGGCCTCTTCTGTATCAGTCGCGTTGGTCTTAAGGGAGTCAATGTACTCTTAATTGTACCTTTCCTGTGAGACTTCCACCCTTGCCACTATATTGTTTATGTCTTGTTTAGACGGTAGGGCTTGTATCATGTCTCTAATGGCTTGCAGTTCTGTCTGAGGGCTGCAGGACTGTGCAGGGAAGGGCGCCCTCGTGTTTACCGAGTTTGAGGTATTTCCCGCCATTGACTCACCGCCTCTCTCGGTGTCCCTCGATCCAGTCTCTTGTGTGGTCAACCATTTAGGGGTCTGAGCAGACTGCTGCTTTTTCCCCTCTGTGGCAGTGATTTTCAGCGACCGGCGTCGCACGCTCCTGTCGGCGCGGGCTCCTCTGCTGCATCAGGGAAGCCAGAGGGAGTTGCTTTTGTGTGCTGTCGGGCACCATTTCTGGAGAACGCGCTGTCTTCCTGCCGACACCGCTAAACAGCTTCACTATGCTGATGCCACCTCCCGTGCCCCCAGCTGTTGATGTGCGGCACGAGGTTGTGTCCAGCTTTTTCATTCTGGACATTGTGCCGCTGTAGACATGGGTAAAAGCTAGTTTAAAGCCGCGGGTCTGCAGAGCTGCTGCAAGGAGGTTCCTCACGCCACCATGAGCAGGCTATGCCCCTGTCTGTTCAATTTTTCATCAGTTTTCCTCTTGTGACCATGCCCAGGAAAGTTGACTACAGTATCAAAGACCTTACATTTCTGAATAATATGTGCAACTGTAATAACAGGTACATCAAGCTGTTTGGAGATGATCTTCTAGTCTTTCTTGTTTGTCTGCAATTTTCTGTCTTATCTGGTGGGACAACTGTTTCATTAGCTTTCTTTAGTCCATATTCAGCATGTTTCACATCATTATACTAAACAGCACAGTGGCTACTTTTCACCCTTCAAATAAGCAGAATAGACTACAGCAGAAGGCTGCACAAAGCCCCCTGTATGCTGCAGGAGGTCGCACACAGCCCCTAGTATGCAGCAGGAGACCGCACACAGCCCCCAGTATACCACAGGAGACATCCCTCAGCCCCAGTATACCATAAGAGGCTGTACACAGCCCCCATATACTGCAGGAGGAAACACACAGCCCCCAGTATACAGCAGGATGCCGCATAGAGCCCCCAGTATACCACAGGAGGTTGCACACAACCCCCAGTATACCGTAAGAGGCTCCACACAACATCCAGTATACAGCAGGAGGTTGCAAACAGCCCCCAGTATACAGCAGGAGGAAACACACAGCCCTCAGTATACAGCAGGAGGCTACACACAGCCCTCACTATACATCAAGAAGCGTCACACAGCCCCCAGTATACAGCAGGAGGCCGCACACAGCCCCAGTATACAGCAAGAGGCCGCACACAACCCACAGTATACAGCAGGATGCCGCATAGAGCCCCCAGTATACCACAGGAGGTTGCACACTGTAGTGTTGTAGTGCAGATGACGATAGATCCAGAAGCACACACAGATATGCTGAACTGCTCAGTCGAGCGGCCATACTTTAATGAAACTCTTCCCTTTCCCAGCTCCCCCTTCTCCTGCCACAGCTCCTCCTCTATCTTACATCACTGTTACTAGGCAGAAAACAAACAGGGGAGACACAAGCAAACTACAGAAGATATAACAACATTACATCTCTTATCATCTTACAAAAAAAACAACGTAAATAGTTAACCGTTCAAAAGTTTGCGTTGTAGAAAAGTTTTTTTTTTTTTTTTCTCTACTGCAGAATATAGTCCGCAAGGTGGACTGGTGGCCCTCGATTTGTTCTCCCAGGATACCGTCGAGACATCTCATTTCCAGATAAACTTGGGGGGTCTTCTGAGGTATCTCCTATGGGAGCAGCTGAGGTCATTGTCTCTGGCAGTAGGTCGTCGCTATCCACTTCCTCTGCATGCGTCGTCTCTGGGACGTAGCCACGAAGTTTTTTAAAATGGGACACATTTCTAGTGACCTGATGATTTTGGTTTTTAGCAGTAATCATGGTGCCTCTGATCTGTGTGGCCTGAAAGGGCTCGGGATAGTATGGCGATACAAACTTGTCGCTAGGTCTCAGTCTCTTTACCAGAACCCAATCACCCACCTTTATTTCTGGATGCTTGTAACGGCGGCTACTTTTTTCTGCATACTGCTTCATTTTACTCTTAGAGACGGAATCATTAATAGCAATTGGGGTTTGGACAGGAACTGACGGAATGCATGGGATTTTGACGCGCAAGGGCCTGCCGAACAATGCCGTTGCTGGTGGTATCCCAGTAGTGGAGTGTGGTATGGCTCTGTACTGTCTTAGGAATCTATGTAATTCTTGTTGCGAGTCCTTGTGCTCCATGGTAGCAATCCTCAGGGTCTTGTTGATTGATTGCATGAATCGTTCCACTTCTCCATTGGCTTGAGGCCAGTACGGAGTTACTTTCCTGTGGGAGAAGCCAAGATAAGTTGCCAATGACTGAAAGTCTGTGCTATTGAATGGAGGACCATTGTCCGTCTTCACTGTCTCGGGTATGCCATAAGCCGAGAAAATCTTGTCTAATTGTGGTATAACTGCTCTGGCCGATGTTGTCGAAACATGTTCAATGACTGGAAACCGAGAATAGTCATCCATGACCACCAACAGGTAGGTGCGGTCCGGTAAAACACAAAAATCAACACTGACAGCAGTCCATGGGCTCTTTGGCAGGGGTGTCATTTGTAGAGGTGCACGCCTATGGTCAACTATAGTTGCTTGACAAGGAATGCATGTTTGGATCAATGCCTCTACTCTTTTGTCCAGTCCTGGAAACCATACTTTTTCTCGAAGTAGTTGCTTTGTTTTTACCACCCCTTGATGAGCCTCGTGGGCCAGATCAAGTACACGGTCCTCCAGTTTCTGAGGTATCACCAGGCGACTGTCACGCAACAGCAGATTTGAGTCCGACACTGAGAGTGAATGTCGTGCATTAAAGAAAGCCTCCAAGTAACCTATTCGATCTGGTGGTTGAAGGCGAGCCTCAGCAAGAAAACAGCTCCATTCCTTAGACCGAACAGAGTCTATAACCAACTGAAGTTGGGGATCAGAGTCCACCGCCTGTTGTATTTCCTCCATGGTCATAGCTCTTGGCACTGAATGTGCAGCAACGAAATTTACATGTTCCTCCGCTAGAATAGTTGCTGGAATGTTGTCCTTAGTAGGTTGTGGTATTGGGTGTCTTGAGAAATAGTCCTCCGGGTTTCCAGCTCCTGCCTCATATCTCAGTTGAAGATGGTAGTTCTGTAAGCGGAGCAACCAGCGTTCAATTCGTGGAGGGGGTTTGGAAGAGTGTTTGTTGAAAATGGGAACAAGCGGTTTGTGGTCACTTATGACTGTGAACTTGTGTCCGAAGAGGTACAGATGAAAGTGGAGGCATCCCCACACTACTGCAAGAGCTTCCCTTTCAGTTTGTGAGTAGCGCTGTTCTGTATCTGTTAATTTCTTGCTTGCGTAGGAAATTGTAGAAATGTTGCCATTGTTGGACACTTGTGTGAGAATTGCACCCAGGCCTACCGGGCTAGCGTCTACAATCAGTTCTGTGGACTTTAATGGGTCAAAGTAAGCCATGACAGTGTCACCAGTTAGGCTGGACTTCAACGCGTCAAACGATGCTTGATGCTCAGTACCCCATGACCAAGGAATATCTTTCTTTGTGAGTTGTCTCAGGGGTTCAGAAATAGTGGCTAGGTTGGGTATGAATCGTCCACAGTATGTGACCAGTCCTAGAAAGCTGCGAACCTCTGAGGCATTTTGAGGTTGACCAGCAGATTTGATGGCAGTGACTTTCTGTGGATCTGCTGACACACCTTGTTCTGAAAAGATGTATCCAAAAAAAGTTAATGACGTTTGGTTGAACTCACATTTAGATGGATTGACAGTTAGATTGCAGGCTTGCAGTCTCTGAAACACTTGCTCAAGGTGACTGTCATGTTCTTCTTGGGTTGTTCCATATATGAGAATGTCATCACTGACGTTGAGGACTCCCGCTATTCCAGACAGAACCTGACTGATAACATTTTGAAAAATTTCTGCGGCTGATGAGATACCAAAGTTCAACCTCTTGAACCTACGCAGGCCCATATGAGTACTAAAAGTTGTGATGTACCTGGAGTCTGGATGCAACTCAAGTTGATGATAGCCAGATTTTAGATCAATTTTTGAAAACACCTTTGCACCATTCAGATCTGTGAGAATGTCATCAATAGTAGGCGTGATGTGCCTTTCTCTTTGAATAGCTAGATTGGCATGCCGCATATCCACACAAAGCCGTATCTTACCAGGCTGTTTTGGTTTAGGTGCAACAACGATTGGCGAGACCCAGGGAGTTGGGCCTTCAACCCGTTCAATAACATCAGATGCCTCCAGGTCTTGCAATTCTTGCTCCACAAGTTTGCGGACATGAAAGGGAATGCGCCTGTGAGGTTGGATGGAGGGCTGTATCGACTGATCAATATGTAACTTTATCTGAACGTCTTTTAGCTTACCAAGGCCTTTAAAGAGACTGGGGTACCTCTGCATAATATGTGGGACTGAAGAACCTGTAATGCTGTTGACCAGGTTCACCAGGCCTAGAGACACTGCGCTGCTGCAGCTGAGAAGCGTATCTGCAGAGCACTCCACTATGTAAAATGTGTCCGTGATGGATTTCCCCTCAGCTGTGAGTTCTGACTGAAATTTGCCACACAGGGGCAACGCAGCTGTGGAACCATAAGGGAAAATCTGTAGGCTGGTATTTTGCAGAGCAGGTCTGTTCAGGAGTTGATTATAGATTGTATGACTGATGACATTGACTGAAGCCCCTGTGTCCACCAGGGCTTCCACTGGATTGCCGTTTATGAGGATGACTCGTTTTGGATTGTTAATCATGTGCACAGCCCGAGATCCTTCCTCAGTCACTGAGAATAAGTGAGTGCTTTGAGCCTCGTCATTAAGCTGCAGTGCTTGGACCTTCTGTGACCTGGGCTGTACTGTGGGAAGAGCAGATTGCTGCAGTGTAGATCTGCACACTTTTGCAAAATGGTTTCGTTTTCCACAATTATGGCAGGTTGTACCCTTTGCTGGACAAACATTCTGGTGAGGATACGACCCACCGCAGTTGTAACAAGTGGCCGCCTGTACTTGTGGTTTCTGTGTAAGCTTTGCTATAGAAGATGGTGCTTCTGGCTCACTGCCCTCTATGAGTTTTGCCTGTGTCTCTGCAGTATCATTTATACGTGCTGTGTCTAATAGTTTTGCAAGGGTCATAGTAGGGTCTCTGAGTGCTTGTCTTCTTAACTTTGAAGAAACACATCCTTGTAATATCTGCATTTGGATTTCTTTGTCTACGTCTGTAAACTCACAGTAAGCTGCAAGGTGCCGTAGCCGGACATGATATTCATCAATGCTTTCTGTGGCTGATTGCTTTAATTGTCTAAACTTGAAGATTCAAATGCTGCATTTCTGTGTGGGGAGAAGTGTTTGCTCAATGCTGCTTTGGTGAGCTCATAGTCCTTGTCCTCCCCTGTGTTAGGCAGAGTAGTGAAAATGTCATAGACTTGCTCCCCTGCATAGTGTAATAACATGGCTTTCTTCCTTGTATCCTCAGTTATGTTCATGGCTTGCAGAAATATCTCAAAGCGCTTCAGCCATTTATCCCAACATGCTGCTAGGTTTGCTTGGGACTGATGCACATCAAAAGCTGGGAATGCAGGTAGACAAGCCATGGTGAGCACTGATGGTCTTGTGGCACTGAAATACCTTTAGCTGATGAATGAACGCTTCCTCGTCGCCAATTGTAGTGTTGTAGTGCAGATGACGATAGATCCAGAAGCACACACAGATATGCTGAACTGCTCAGTCGAGCGGCCATACTTTAATGAAACTCTTCCCTTTCCCAGCTCCCCCTTCTCCTGCCACAGCTCCTCCTCTATCTTACATCACTGTTACTAGGCAGAAAACAAACAGGGGAGACACAAGCAAACTACAGAAGATATAACAACATTACACACACAACCCCCAGTATACCGTAAGAGGCTCCACACAACACCCAGTATACAGCAGGAGGTTGCAAACAGCCCCAGTATACAGCAGGAGGAAACACACAGCCCTCAGTATACAGCAGGAGGCTACACACAGCCCTCAGTATACATCAAGAAGCGTCACACAGCCCCCAGTATACAGCAGGAGGCCGCACACAGCCCCAGTATACAGCAAGAGGCCGCACACAACCCACAGTATACAGCAGGAGGCTGCAAACAGCACCAAGTATACAGCAGGAGGCTGCACACAACCCCCAGTATACAGCAGGAGGTCACACACAGCCCTCAGTATACAGCAGAAGACCTATTTACTTTGTGACTTTTATATGCAAAATAATTTTTTGTTAAACTATTCTATTTTATTATAGCTAAAAACAGTTACTATCCCGGGCAACACCAGGTGCTACAGCTGGTATGTAATAAAACATTATACACTCACCTTGTGGCGTCTATCATCAACTTCTGCCGTCAGGATATCCAGAAATTCATGCGGCGGCACCAGCCATATTAGCACAGCTAAGTGATGAGTGTGCAAACATGGCACCCGCTGGCAGTAATGACCCCTTGCTCACTATTTCCAGCGGTGCCGCAACATCCCACATCCGACGCTGCCCGCAACTAACAAGACATGTTGCCACACAGACCCAATGATACCACCACTCAATCACCACCGCAATTAAACGCTGTGCCTCAATGTGCATCTGGACCACATCTAGTTTCCTATATATAAAACTAAATGAGTGAAAACTGTACTACAGGTATGATTTTGTAAAGGTTCTAAGTCCCATTAATGAATGCATAACTAGTTTAACTTAATTTTTGGGGGTGACAGACTCTTATTTTACTTACAGTAGGGAAAATATAACGTTAAAAGAAACGAGGAGTTTCAAAATCACCATTGACAGGGTGTTCTGGGCAGTCTATAAAGCCAGACTATTAGGTGATTAGATAAATTCTGGACCAGCTCCAAAGGGGTTTCAACTCTAATATTTCAAGAGACTAACCAGATCATACAGAAATGTGAGTGCTACAGATGTTCTATAACTAAGTGCGATTTCTAGCAAAGAATTATATACACACTGTAAACAGAAATGTCAGGATGATAAATCGCTGCTCCTGTGATATGAAAATTCCTTTACAAATACAAAAGTCTAAGTGTTAAATATACAAATTCATCAATTCCTTCATTATATGCCAGCTCTCCTACCATCTTTTAATTATACTATATATCCTGATACCGTCATATAAAGTGTAAGTATTTTGCACAGTCACCTTATATGGTTAATTACCTCTAGTCCATGGCTCCTGGTTATGCTGCCTTGAGCAGTTACCAGATTCTGAAGAACATCTCACTGGACATTTCTCTAACTATGGGACAGGTGTCAAAACTGATTCTAGAGAAAGCTGATGATTCTGTCACCATGTCTGTAGAGAGAAGATCATCTAAGCTCTAGTGGCTTATTAGAGCACATGTGGATCAGCAGAGGCTGGCCTAAACCCTTGTACTGCCTGAGGTGACACCTCCTTAAAACTATAATGGCCACATTTCTGACCCATTCAGTCTCCACACAGAAGTATATTTGACTACCTACCTTAAAATAATTAATGCCAACATTACAGAATGTCAAGGCCAATGAGGCAAGCCCAGGGATCTATAAATGCACTGGTCCTAAAGTAGAGATTGCTTGCCTGATGGAGCACTCCTGATGCGCACAGGAGGTGGCAACAGACTTTGCTGGTAGGTGCCTGACTGAGGGCAACAATAGTGGTTCTTGGTACCCATGTGGTGCCATGAGACAGAGAGGGGAGCACGACCTCACACAAAGAGTAGATTGAAAAAGGCTGTCACAGGGAGATAAGGCCAAATACAGGCAGCATAGCAAGGCAGAGGGTGGCAATGACAGGTAGGCACAGGTAGCCACAGCAGGTACTGATGGCTGGTGGTGGTTGGCAGGCATGGGCAGGTATTGCAGATGGTGATGCTGGTGGCAATAGCGAGAAAAGATACACAGGCAAACATGAAGTTGGCCGGTGGAAGTTGGCGGGGCATAGTATGTATATAACATTGTGTCCCTCTTACTTCCACATACTCGGACCCGTAGAAGCGACACGCGTCGCGAAACGGCGTCGTAGTCCGTTAGCCCTTCGTGCCCCTCCCTGCACCCTGTTTTTCCACGAGTTCTTGGAATAAAGGACTATCCTGTGTATTCCGGTGAGTGCCGCCTTCTCTTTTTTGCTTTTCAAACGCTGGTGCTTTGGCAGTGCACCGCCGGCTGGGAACATGCCATAACTGGAGGATTATCCGGACCTGACAGAGGTAAAGCTTAGTGCCACGTTCATCTCACTCTTTCATACACAGGCAAATGTTAGTAGGGTAACAAGGCACAGAGCACAAGGGGACCTGACAACTAACTTAAGAAAGCAAAGCTAACTAAACACATTGACCAGACACCTCCCAACACGTGAGGGCTCCTTAATTACTCTGTGTGCCTCAGCCATATGCTGAGGGACACTTGCAGTTAGATCATGCTAGCCTTTTAAGACAGAACCGTGCTGTGCCCTAAGCCCACTCCTGAGAGCCATGCCGAGCATGCGTGGGTCTCGGGAGCTGGCAGAGAAAGATGGAGATGGGGAGAGAGCCGGACTGTGAATATGCGGCGTCCTAGACATAAGCGGCACAAGGACAACCCGGACATGGCTGGTGGGGATGCTAGCAGTGAGTAGGAAGCAGACCTATCATAATACAGTAAAGAAATTACCTGAATTGTGTAAATTAGTAAAGTTTTTTGTAATTAGTAAATTAAAGGAGTTATTAGGGACTTTTTTTTTAACTTTCATTTATTCATTCACTTTTATTAGAAGGTAGTTGTTAATTACTTGCTTGTGTTGCCCTGCGACAATCGTTCCCATTTCAAACTGGTCATGGACCACTTCTGGCGATTCTCCTGCTTCCTACAATATCACAACAGAGCAGCTCCTTCTCTTTTGCTCTCCTCTCTCAACAGGGATGGCACAATATTCCACAGTAGGCACCATATATTTAGAATAATTAAATGTGAAAAATGCATGGTGCCTACAGTGAAAAGTGGTCTGATGAACAATCTGATGAAATGCTACTACAACAGCAGACCAAAGGAAGAGGGTGTATGAAGCCTAATGTGGAATATCTTCTGAAAAAATGAATCAAGTGAAACAGCTTTTTTGTATAGAACACCTCACTGGAGTTATATACAAAAGAGCAAATGACAAACAACAATTTAAAACAAAAAAAACAATGGGAGGGAAAAATAGAAAAACCTAAAGTTTGCTGTGGCACTGGTATTGGCACTGCTCTGTCTCATCACAAGACGATTAGCGGTATGACTGGCTGACGGGTGCTCTGAGAGTTTTCTAACTCTGTAGCCAAACAAGGATCAGACATGACCTACACGAAGTCAGCTTCTCTAGTCTCAAAATGTGAAACTACAGCGTTGGCACAAATTTAACTTTGGTTATTTTGGCCTGGACACAGTACGATACTTTATGGTGAAATATTGTAACTGTCTAAAGTCGCTGACATCGGTTGCTGCTGGTCAGAAATTGATGCCTTCACAAACCCAGTAGTTGGGGTCCTAGTCTCACAGCAGCCACAATACAAAAATGGCTGCTTGGAGCGAGTGACACACCAACTACTAAGTGATGACATGCTAAGTTTGAACAAACTTAATTTAAACAGACAAAAAACTGTCCAGCAGACAGCAACATAGCAAGACACTGCAATATATTTAACAAACAACGAATTAATGCAAACTATTGCCTACTACATACAACATAAAAATAATTATGTCCGAGGGAACAGCACATGCACCCTTTACATGAAATTAGTATGGAAACTCATTATGACTTCCCTGTGGTAAATCACAAATGAGAATCACCTGTAATAAATTGCTGGTGCCCATGTGACATGAATTAGCCAATAAATGATGACTTCAGTATTTTAAAAAGCCTCATGTTAGGCCCTGTTCCTTTGTCACTTGTCACAATGGTAAAGACAAAGGAGCTGCCTAAGGACATCAGAACTGCTATTATTAGCAAACACAAGACTTCCAAAGGGTAAAAGACCTTCTCCAAGCACCTTGGTATCCCAACTTTAACAGTGCTCAACGTTATCAAGAGGTTTGCCAAGCATGAAACCGTCAAGAACTTCCCTAGACATGGGTGAAAGAGGAGAATTGACAAGAGATGTCTTCGAAGGTTGGTGTAACTGGTGGAAGAAACATCACGTCGAACATCCAAAGACCCGAAGGCCATCCCAGAACAGTCTAGGGTAATGGTTTCAACAAGTAGTATATGCTGCACACTAAATCAAGCAGAGCTTTATGAGCAAAGGCCAAGGAAGAAATCATTGCTGAAGAAAAGACATAAAAAGGAACATCTGATCTTTGCCAAAGAGTTCCTTGATAAACCCCAATCCTTCTGGGAAAATGTTCTGTGAACAAATGAAACAAAAATAGACCTTTTGGCAATACAAAGCAACAGTTTGTTTACAGACGGTGCAATGAGGCTTATAAGGAAAATAATACACTACCAAAAGTTAGCCATGGTGGAGGATCCATAATGCTGTGGGGGTTACTTTGCTGTGTCTGGTACTGGAGGCCATGACCAAATCACAGGAATCATGAAATCAGAGAATTATCAAGATCTTTTAGAGCAAAATGTCCTACCCAATGTAGGAAAACCTGTCTCAGTAAAAAAGGATAAATAGGGAGCGCACATAGGGCGTTATCGTCTTAATAAATAGTCCAGTCGCCCCAATCGGTGTGACTCACCTGCGGTGGTTGTGAGAGCCACAACAAACTGAGAGAGCCTGGTAATGGTCACTGCAGGAGCCCACTGAAGATAAATGATTTCCACCAAAGAAAAAGCTGGGCTTTGTAGCCCTGATGAAGTGGCATATTTAAAGCCACGACACGTGTAGACAAATAAACCAGAACCTGATTAACCCTTTATTGGACTGGATGTTTCTTGAGGTCAGCGCGGACTACAAAGCCCAGCTTTTTCTTTGGTGGAAATCATATACTGTCTCAGTGTGATTTCTGCAGAAATGCTTTGGCTGTCAATATATTGGTAACGGGGGCTCCTGGTGTCACTACTGTTAGGGGCCAGGAGCTGGATGTGACTCATGACCCACTTTCAGAGCTAAATGTGGCTCTCCAGTTCAGAAAAGTTGGGGACCTCTGCTGAAGGATTTTTTTCCCTTTAGTTATTTCTTCTCATTGTTCCATGAGCCTATTTTCCATTGACATAACCAGACCACGTGCACACATTGTTGTATGTAGTGAGATTTTACCTCGGCATTTGTAAGCCAAAATAAGGACGCATTTGTGATACTGAAATTTTAGTTCACTGTGATAATTATACTAACCCAGAGAAGTGTTCCTTCCATCCTATGAGAAAATACTGATAACATGGTAATATAATACTAATCAATTATACAAACATGAACCTCTGCTCTGCTACATCTGTACACATACATGGAACAATTTAAAAAGAGAATCGGGTAAAGATGTCCTGTGAAATGACGTGGAAACCAATTACAGTCTAATAATTGGCTGCAGGTGGCCACACTGTAAAACACCGACATTTCCATGGATAACAATCTCCTGAGACAAATTTTTTAAAACCTTTTTCACATGCTTCATCTCCATTGTCACATCAGTGTCCGCAATCCCACTGGGGTCATCAAGCAGTCCATGGAAATCAATATGTAATAAATGGAAGAGACGCTTGTACGGTGATTCAATTATGCTGTAAGGTTACAACAGGCTTGTTTCATGCATGAGGAGCTTTAGTAGATAACAGGAGGGAAATACTGAACTGCCATAACTACATGGCCAGTTCTGATCACCATCCTGCAATGAGGAGACAATTATCCCCTGCCACAATAGTAAACATTGGCCTGTATGTAATACGGAATAGTATCATATGTAGTGGCCAGTCATCTGTTTTACCATTTGTAGTCTATTTACACTCTTACAAAACTTCTTATGAGTGAGTTATAGGAGTGGACAGAAAAATATCCCTTCATCCCACTGTGATGAATATTTTAAAATACTGAGTGGAATCACCGCAGAACAACAGCTACATCATGGGCACGCAACAAGTGCCTCTCGGGTCATCTAAAAGCCTTTCATTGCCGCGCTCTACTGTCAGATACACAACAACACAAACATAGGAAGGTTTTTAAGGAGGTTCTCTAATATGGTTTACAGAAGCCTGGTAGAAAAAAAAAAACAACAGGAGGCAAAGCAAGTGGTTTTAGTAAATCTCGCTTTCCTTTAATTCCCTTCTGCACTCAACCCCATGCCAATTCAACCAGTTTACTGCACAGTATACATTTTTATTTTTACTGGAGTTCAGGGGATGGAATACCATACTCCACTACACTCTTCAATACCTTTGATTGTGGTATACGGTTGTCATCCAAAGGCAACCCTGACTAATTATACCCTATGAACATATTTGCTGCATACATCAAGAGCTTTCATGGTGTACAGTTTTTTTTCTTCAAAACAATAACTAGCAAGAAGGAGATGTATGAAGGTAATTACACACTTAGGCTAGGGTCACACTTAATAGCTCCCTGACGTTAGCCGGATCACGTTACAGCAGAGCCCAGCCTGCTGTAACGCTGACCGTTAAGTCGGGTGCTTCTTGTGAATGCTGCACCATAGAAACCCTGTTTACTATGGATACAGCAAGCCCCAGGCAGTGCACTTTTGCAGGATGCAAGGAAAACGTTGATGACTGGATAAGCGCACTGCATGGGGCTTCCTGTGAAGCTGTATCCATAGTAAACAGCGGGTTTCTATGGTGTAGCATTCACAGGAAGCACCCAAGTTAAAGGTCAGCGTGAAAGCAGGCTGGGTTTCTGCTCTGCTGTAATATGATCTGGCTAACGTGGGGGAGCTGGTAAGTGTGGCCCTAGCCTCAGTTAGCTATTTGGCCAAAAGCGAGCTCTTTAAAAATTCAGCAAGGATAACTCAATTTGAGTTAATTCATTCTGTCTTAAGGTACCATTACACGATAAGATATCATGAACGATATTGTTTAAACGTCACCGCTTTGGAGTCATTCAAATGACATTGTTAGGACGTCATTGCGTGTAACACCGAGATTCGACTATGATAAATCGTTGGATCGTTTATCGCAGATTTGAGAACATGTTCTCAAATCAGATAATCCACGATCAGCCAACCTGCTGCATTGTTCAGTGTGACACCGCGATAGCGATGTGGTTCATGACTTCGCCAATTCACATCAGTGAACAAGTATCAATTGCTGGGTTGTGCAATGATAGCTGCTCGCTGTATCGTTGGTGAGATGTGCACGATATCTAGGCGTGTGACAGCTCACCAACGATCTCAAAACGATGTCTTAACGACCGCACACCCCCGAGATCGTTAGATATATCATTTCAACATTGTTGCGTGTAACGGTACCTTTAGATTTCACCAGAAGAGCTTTAGGCCAGGGGTGGGAAACTCCAGGCCTTAAGGGCCGCTAACAGTGCAGGTTCCTCGGGTCAACTGATCCTCTCGAATACTCTGGTCAAGCAGTCATCCCGATCTCTCTCTGCATGCCTTAATCACTCCTTTCTACTCAAGGTTGAGGCCCACTTCATTTGTTTGTCTCCTGCTGATAATCAGTGCTTTAAGGCAAGCTCCTCTCGTTCTCTTGGAGGTTTACAATTCCTAACTGCGATATAGCTGTCACATGACCTAGTATCGCCTCAATCAATTCCTCTCTGGAAACACACGCTTTGTTTTACAGTTCCTAGTAATACAATTTTTTCCCTTTATTATAATTTTTGACCTGTAGGTGGTACGTTCGTTTGTAGCCACGCTGCTATTTACCTGTGGGAATTTGTCATTTCTCCAGCTCCTTACATTGTGACTGAGATTTTGAAAAACCTATTTACTTAAAATGTACTGTAAATTGCGTAGAGTTGCAGAACACATTACAAATCCACAATGTGGGAACATAGCCTCAGTTATGGTTGAACTACCGTAGTCTGTTTTTAGCAAATGTAGTCTAATGTACATGTGCGCCTAAGTACAGAGTATATGGTAGCCTATTTGATTAGGAAAATGTATTTGGTATTGATAGAATGGAGTCATATATTACATATAGACATGTGGTTGGAAACGAACAATGGGTTAAGCATATTTTACATTGTACGCTGTGCGCCTTCATAACTGCTCAGCCCACTCACAGCTCCTCTGCTCCCTATCCTCTTCAGCACAGCCATCATTGAAGTGTTCAGAATCACATTGTTAAAAAAAAAAACATACTCCCACTCTAAGTTAAAAAAGTGAAGGCGATCAGAAGGAAAAGTTCATGTAAAAATCTGCTTTCTTAGTCAGACACAGAATCCCACAGTGCAGTTCCCCCTCCATAATCTTGTTTTTAACTTGGGATATGTTTTCTTCAAAAACCCAATTATTTCCAGTATTTGGCTTAAGTATACGAATTCACTTCAGTAGGGTTCTGTTCACACTAGTAAATATTTCTTAGTACACAGCAAACTTCTTTGTATTCCAAATCAGCAGCTAACTTTTTCAGATTTAATCAATATTCTTTCATGATATCTATAGAAAACCAAAACCTGACCTGGACCATATGTTGATATACATGCAAAGCATAAGAGCATATTCCCACTGGCCATTAAATAGAAAAACGTTACAATAAAAATTATATGAACAAAATATCCTGCTGTAAATAATGAGTAAAAAGCAAGTGCATATAAATAACAGAGTACTTAGTAAACACTATTTTTGATCAAAAAACCGTAAAGCCATCCAACCCGGACAAGGTGTACCGATATCGGGACGGGACCTGACTCTCCCTAATGTTAAAAACCTTACCATGTGTCAGAACAGACCTCAATATAGGTAAGGGTGGAGAGTGACCGGGTCCAGATAAAGGACAGCCATGGTAAGTACTACGCAGATGTTCTTTGACCTTTCCCCACGCCTGCGCATTACAGAACTTTGCTCTGCCCTTAGCAGGACAGAAAGTGTGCGTGCGCAGGAGCGCAATGGAGGCAATGGAGCCAGAGTGTGGATGACGAAGAATGCGTCATCCACACAAAGGAGAGAAAAAGAACAGCAACCCCAAGCAGAGAGGAGGCACCAGATCAAGACCAGCAACGCCCATGAGACCAGACCGCCCCGCGCAGGAGTATAAGAAATGGTATTTTTATGCTACAAAGAATGGCCCGGGGACTTTATACAACATTCCGGAATGCAGTATATAAGGACTTACTGTAGTGGCTGCAGCTTATAAGAGAAAAACCTGGTGAAAGGTTCACTTTAAAGGCAAAGGGTGGTCAGAACAAATGTTGATTTTATTTAGTTTTCTCTTGTGTTCATTCACTTTATATTTTGTTCATGGATAAAATACACTATAAAAGCTTTTTGTTTTTGAACGCATAAGCACATATATACTGTATGTTCATTACTAACTGTAGGAAAATTCTCTTTACATTTGCCATTACTGATATTTATATGCAGCACATTAGCGTTATGGATTACTAAATACAAAGGCAGATATACAAGTGCATCTCAATGAATTAGTGTTAGGTCCCCTGGCACCGCTCCTCAGCTCACCTTCCCTGGCTCTGCATCCTCTGCTGCTCTGCTGGTCGGGCATCTGGCGTTCAGGTGTGCTGTGTCTCGGAGCCATCGCCGGGTCCCTTTCCTGTATGCCGGTCGCTGGGTTCACACACCAGCACACTACAATGGATGGTGTAATGAATGGCGCACTGGGTGTGGCCGCACTCCTCCCCTGTGAATCTAGGGCTCAGCCTGACACTCCCCTAGGCAAATAGCTATCCGTCCTCCGGTATATCAGGCCGCCTCCACTGCTGGGAGATTCCTGATTATAGTGTTAGTAAGCTTCTGCTTTTCTGGCTGTTTGTCAGGCCCACCTCGTGCTCTTTTCCAGTGGAACCCATTCCAGCTCTTCTAGCCCCGGACTTTGGTGCCTCAGATCCTTCTTAGCCTTACCATACTGTAGGCTAACCCCAGGGCTGCCACTAGGAATTTCGGGGCCCCTTACTGCCAAAATTTTGGGGCCCCCCTGAGACTCCGCCTCCACCCATGCTCCCCTCCACCCAAACATACATGATACTTATAGTGAAAAATTGGAACACCACCAAAAATCACCTCAATTTATGTGCAAAGCTTTCCCAACCAGTAATCCAGATGGCTCCTTACAATAGAGTAAAAAAAAGGAAAAACAGCACAAAAAAATAGAAAAAAGTGGACTTTATTGCCCAATGCGTGGCCACGCCATTGGGCAATAAAGTCCACTTTTTTCTATATTTTTGTGCTGTTTTTCTTTTTTTACACTCTCTCTCTTTATTATATATTACACACTTGAGACTCCTGTGGGCTGAATATACAATAGCTGTATACACAATAGAGAATACACAATAGAGACGGCTGCGGGACAAATGCACAATGGAGACTGCTTTGAGACGTATGCACATTAAATGCTGCTGAGGGATGTATGCACATTAGTGACTGCTGCAGGATGTATACACATTGGAGCACAGCCTGAAGGCAGTCAGCAGACTCACTTTCTCTCACCGTCTGACTCTGTCTAACTAAGTTACTCCTGTTCCCACCCCTCCCTACTCCTCACTACAACTAAGCCCTCCCTCCAAGCAGTGTACACACACACATGCACACCTAGCCAGGTACACACACGCACACCCACCAGTCACACACACACATGCACACCTAGCCAGTTACACACACACACACACACAGCCAGGCACACACAGGCACACCCAGCCACGCATGCACACACATGCACACCCGGCCACGCACGCACACACATGCACACCCAGCCAGGCATGCACACACATGCACACCCAGCCAGGCACACACAGTCACACCCAGCCAGGCATGCACACACATGCACACACACACGCGCACACCCAGTCAGGACAATGCAACGGTCAGGGACGCACACACATGCACACCCAGACAGGAGCACACACATGCACACCCAGCCAGGAACGCACACACATGCACACCCAGACAGGCACGCACACACATGCACACCAGACAGGCATAACACACATGCACACTCAGCCAGGCATGAACACACATGCACACTCAGCCAGACAGCAACACACATGCACACTCAGCCAGGCACGCACACACATGCACACTCAGCCAGGCACACACACATGCACACTCAGCCAGGCACACACACATGCACACTCAGCCAGGCGCACACACATGCACACTCAGCCAGGCTGCACACACATGCACACTCAGCCCGGCACGCACACACATGCACACTCAGCCAGGGACGCACACACATGCACACTCAGCCAGGCATGCACACACATGCACACTCAGCCAGGCACACACATGCACACTCAGCCAGGCACACACACATGCACACTCAGCCAGGCACGCACACACTTGCACACTCAGCCAGACACGCATACACTTGCACACCTAGCCAGTTTCACACACGCACAGTCAGCCAGGCACATACACACACATGCACACTCAGCCAGGCACACACATGCACACTCAGCCAGGCACACACACACACATGCACACTCAGCCAGGCACACACACACAACATGCAGCACAAATCCATGCCACTCCATCACACACACATGCACACCCAGCCAGGGACATATGGGCTAGATATGCATGGAGGACTTACAGGCGGGGACTCAGACTTGTGCCCTCCTATTTACCCTGATTCTCCCCTCTTGTGCCCCCCCATTTACCCTGCTTCTCCTGTCTTGTGGCCCCCCATTTTCCTTGTTTCTCCCCTCATGTGCCCCCCATTCTACCTGTTTCTCCCCTCTTGTGGCCCCCATTCACCCTTCTTCTCCCCTCTTGTGGCCCCTCATCATTTTCCCTGCTTCTCCCCTTTTACCCCCCCAGTCTCCCTGTTTCTCCCCTCTTGTGGCCCCCTCCACTCACCCTGCTTCGTCCCTCTTGTGGCCCCTGTTCTCCCCACCCCTGCCCTCTTCGGCTCATTGGTGCTTACCTAGCAGTGCTCCTGCTCCCAGACGGTCTTCATGCAGCCGGCACCTCCGCAGCAACAGCGCTTCCGGGTCAGGAGGAGCTCAGCTGCTCTATCCAAGCTGAGCTCTCACACTGATCCCGGAAGTGCCGGCAGTGCACGCAGGGGGATCAATGCAGTGGCAGCGTCCCAGCAGTATTCAATAGATCCTGGGACACTGCCGCTGCTCCGACACCCCCTGCCTATATATCAGGAGAGAGCTCAGGGGGCATGGGCGGGCCCTGGGCCCCGGCGGCGGCGGTGATTCCTCACGGAGAGGGAGGGGCCCGCCGCCCATGCAGCAAAACAAGGGGGGGCCCGCTCCAAACGGCCACGCCCCCCGCCAGCATACTCGGGCCCCCCTGCGCCTGTTTAAATGGACACGCCCCCTCTAAAAACTGCCGGGCCCCTTACTCCAGTAAGGCTGGTAAGGCCTTAACGGCGGCCCTGGCTAACCCTACGAGCCACCCACCTGGTACTGGCAGCTGTGGTATTTAGACCCCTGGGCTTGCCCCTGACAATCCCTGTATGGGGTTTGGATAAACTAGGACCAGCTCACCCAGGGGAGTTCGGTACCACGGCCCAGTGGGTCCACTCTAGGGCGCCTCCCCCCGGAAGCGTGACAATTAGAATATCATCAAAAGGTTAATTTATTTCAGTAATTTAATTCATAAAGTGAAATGCACATATTATATAGTCTCATTACAAACAGAGTGATCTTTTTCAAGTGTTTATTTCTATTAATATTGATGATTATGGCTTACAGCCAATGAAAAACAAAAAGTCATTATCTCAAAAAATTAAAATAGTTAAGGCAAAACACCTGCAAAGGCTTACTGAGCATTTAAAATGTGTCACTTAGTCTGGTTCAGCAGTCTACACAATCACGGGGAAGACAGCTGACTTGACAAATATCCAAAGAGGAGTCATTAACACACTCCACAAGGAGGGTAAGCCACAAAAGGTAATTGCTAATGAAACTGGCTGTTCACAGAGTGCTGTATCCAAGCATATTAATGGGAAATTGAGTGGAAGGAAAATGTGTGGTTGAAAAAGGTGCACAGGCAATCAGAATAATCGCAGCCTATAAAGGACTGTTAAAAAAAGGCCATTCAAAAATTTTCGAGAGATTCACAAGGAGTGGACTGCTGCCAGAGTCAATGCAAGAGCCATCACACACAGATGTATCCAAGACATTGGCTAGAATTGTCGCATTCCTTGCGTCAAGCAACTCATGACCAATATGTGGCACTGTTGCGGGGGATTGCCACAGGTTTCTCCGGTACAAGGAGGGAATTACACCTTGGTTAGCACAGCACACACCACCTTCCACCCCAGATCTGAAGGGGGAGCTCTACTGGCTGCCTTAAGTCAGTTCCCCTTTAAGAACACCCAGGCCTGAGGGGAGGAGTTAGTTAGTCCCCGGAGTTAGTTTCAGTTCAGTCTAGTGTGAGGAGAGAAGAGAGAGGAGATGGAGGAACTGGTCGGTGGGGGAGATCCAGGCCCAGGACCAGGGACCACTGACCGCTGTGCGCACCATAGGGAAAGGGTCGGAGGCAAGTGGAAAAGCAGGGAACTAAGAAAAGGGAAGAGATAATACAGCCCTTTAGTACACCCGAACACTGGAGTCCGATGCTGCCAGCATACAGAGCTGCAGCAAAAAGCCCGGAAGACTCAGAAGCTAGTAAGAGACACTAAACTGACCAAGTAGAGGACCAGGGGCCATAGGAGAAACAGGGACCCCGCAGAAGGACCTCATTGCCAGTTTAGGACAAAGTCAAGAGAGGGAGAAGAAGCCGTGGGTTCAGGCTAAGGCAGGACTCATCCCACACCTCAGAGAACAGACACAGAGGAGGCCTCATAACTTTCTAATGTGGAAGTCCCAAGTTGCACCGGGGACCTGGTTAATACTTTGGACTGTACCTGTTACTCTGTCATCAGTAAAAGGTACCAAAACAACAATCCCTGTGTGTGTGCCTGTCTATCTGCCGCAATTCACCGCTGTATCAGCAAAGACTTAACTACTACTCCCCTCATCCATCCCCGCTGCCCTGAGGTAAAGCTCCATGTGTGGGGAGCTGTTCCACACTCTGCTGCACCCACCATCACCTCAGCGGCCAGCTTACAGCGCCGGTACCACATTACCAGGAACTTCAGGTGGCGTCACGTTCAATTGTAAATAGCCCCCTTATCCCCCACCGTTCCCCGCCATTGAGGGTCCAGGGCACGGGACCAGGGATCGACCAGCCGTGATTCCCCGCCCCATCAAAGCCACCATCAGCCCCAGTACCCGAGTACTGTAAATCCCTGTCGACAGCCTCAAATAGACAACGCAAGAAGCGCATTACCTGGGCCAAGGAGAAAAAGAACTGGACTGTTGCTAAGAGGTCAAGGTGTTATTTTCAGATGAAAGTAAATTTTGCATTTCATTTGGAAATCAAGGTCTGGAAGAAGAGTGGAGAGGCACACAATCCAAGCTGCTAGAGTGAAGTTTCCACAATCAGTGATAGTTTGGGGAGCCATGTTATCTGCTGGTGTAGGTCCACTGTGTTTTATCAAGACTAAAGTCAGCATGCCTCAGCACCTGTCTACAGTGCCAAAAGTGCCAATACCTAGCTTAATAAACTGCATTATCACTGTGCCAGCAAACTCACCTGACCTAAACCCCTTAGGGAATCTATTCGGTATAGTCAAGAGGAAGATGAGAGACACCAGACCCAACAATGCAGATGAGCTGAAGGCTGCTATCAAAGCAACCTGGGCTTCCATAACACTTCGGCAGTGCCACAGGCTGATCACATCCTTGCCACGCCACATTGATGCAGTAATTCATGCAAAAAGAACCACAACAAAGTATTGAGTGCATTTACTATACATTTCAGTAGGCCAACATTTATGATTTAAATAACATTATTTCAGTCAGTCTTATGTAATATTCTAATTTTCTGAGATAATGAATTTTGGGTTTTTATTGGATGTAAGCCATAATCATAGATATTAACAGAAATAAACACTTGAAAAAGATCACTCTGTTTGTAATGACTCTATATAATATATGCGTTTCACTTTATGTATTGAGTTACTGAAATAAATGAACCTTTTGATGATATTCTATTTTATTGAGATGCACTTGTACCTTACTAGCTCTTACCAACAGGCAACAGGAATTGATAACTTTCATGTACTGTATATAGTATAGGCACTATCTATATAGCATGACACACATATAGAAGGTGAAATATATATTGAACACGTCAATAATTTTATATATCTCACCAGATGTCGTTAACAACCCATTCGATCCACGTAAGCAAAGACAATAAACCATGGATGTCCATAGATGAAATTATGTGCAATAACGAAAAGTGAGACAGGAAAATGGAATTTAAAACAGGAAGGAAGAAAGGTGTAAAAAGCCATGGAAAGTCATGATACCAACTGAAATCTAACAGTAATTAGAACTCAATCCTGCTACTTAGTGAAAAATAAAATCAGCTCGTTTAACTGATGGTCTATAAAAAGGTGTCTCATGGGGGGCGTGGCCTGGGCATGGAGGAGAGCAGACGCTGAGCTCTGGAGCTCCTGCCCTTAATCGCCGCCGGGCTAAAATAGCCGGACCCAGACTCCTCACACTCACCCACATGCCAGCAAGTTAGAAGGGCAACCGTCTCCAGGAAGCCCGGGAGCCGTCAGTGCCCCCCACAGGGAAGATATCCCACTATCTACGGAGCGCAGCTCCGGAGCGGGAGGCCGCCGCAGGGAAGATGGCGGCCGGCACCTCAGGCAGAGTGGCAGATCAAAGGCAGCTCCACGCTGCTGAAAGCAGAGGGGACATGGAGGAAGCACCCGCACAGCGGGAGGGAGCACAGAAACCGGGTCAGAAGCTCCAGCAGAAGCCGGTAATGTGTGCCCCTCTCCCCACTACCCTGACAAGCACCACAGATAGCAGCACAGCCTATAATATATCACTGGCCCCAGGGCTTGCACCACCACCTCAACTGACCAGTGGGGGGGCAGGTTCACAGGAGATCCTGGCTCACAATGTGCCATCAGATCCCCAAGATGGGGGAGACACCACTCTGACAAGCACAGGGACACTATTGGGGCTCAGATGCAGCATCAGGCTGATATACAAGCTGCCTGGGTCTTGGAGGATCTAACCAGCAAGCACTGACCAGTATATCGGTGGAGGGGGAACAGACTGCTATTACAGTACCACAGAGACGAGCAGAGGAGAAAAGACCACACAAACAGCATTACTGAAAGGTCCCATTGTAGACAATATGGAGGAACCCCCCTGTACCTTGGCAAACACACGTTACAGTCTTATGCCTACACCAGGCCCTCCTTGCCTCCAGGACAGATGCCGACGACCACCGTCCCGGGGGGACAGGATATTTGGGATGACCTCAGGACACGTATTCAGACCATCCCTACCAGAGAGGAGATGGAGGGCTTCATTACTCGGATGGAGGCATCATTCAAAGCCGAGACGACCGAAATTCGGGGCGAAGTCCATAAACTCCACATGAGAGTATCCTCGACTGAATCATCCTCCCGGAATGTAGATGACAGGCTAAGGATTTTAGAAGACAAAGTTTCTGCACAAGCCTCTCAGATAGAAAGAATGTTGGACTCCATGGAGGACATAGAGAACCAGGAGAGGAGGAACAATATCCGGATCAGGGGCCTTCCCGAAAGTATTGGCCCTAAGGAATTAGACTATGCCCTTAAGAACATATTTAATTCACTCAGGGAGGTCTCTGTAGATTCCGCTTTAGAATTCGATAGGGCACATAGATCCCCTGGACCCCCGCCTATGGAAGGAGACAGACCCCGAGACGTGGTGTGTAGGATCCATAAATATAAGATCAAGGAGATGATCTTTACTAAAGCCCGTTCTAAAGGGACAGATCAAATACCAAGATTGCCCTCTCCAACTACTGGCGGATTTATCGAGACATACCCTGCAAAAACGGAGGGCGTTTCGCCCCCTACTGGAGATACTAAGGCAGCAGGACATACCGTACACTTGGGGCTTTCCGTTTCGCCTCCAAGTGCGGAGTGACGGAGTGCTGCACTATGTCACACATCCTAGATGTGTTCCGGAGTTCACGGAAGCTCTGGGGCTCCCTCTGGTGACTATCTTGCCTGAGGAATGGCCGGGACAGTATGAATACTTGGACTGGATGCAGATGGAACCGGAGGCATTGAGGGGTAACAGGAGGAGGGGGAGAGGGGCTTCACGGAGAGGAAGGAACAGAGGATGGAGAAGGGGATCATTTAATAATGGTTGAGGATGTTGATTCTTTTTTCCAGCCTTCACAGCCATGTCAATTGTTCCACCTATGTTTTAATGACCCTTTTTTTTCAGGGGAAATGATGGAGACGGTGGTCCGTGATGATGCCTCCTACTGTCTACAATTTTTTCCATGCTAAGGTTTTGCATGTGTCTTCTGTTTTACATATATTGTATTAAGTTTGCTAACATATCAAGGGGTCTGCAGAATGTTTTCCGGCTCAGATGTTCTATATATTCACAATTATAACTCTAAATAATTTACTTAGGTTTAGATATTGTTACTTGGATATAGTATTCTTATCCGTTTCGGTTTCTTAAACTCACAAATGTTGGCCCGGGGCGATGGGGGCAGCTCCTTGGTAGACAGGCTTCGCCTCACCGGGATATAGTCACCTGTTTTGAGGTAGACTGGTCGAATAGACCACCCAAATTGTTACCCCAGATTACTCTGGGAACTTTCTCTGTTCCTAACCCTTTTCTTTTCTCTCTTTTATCTTCATGTTCCCCTTTTTCTCTCTTTTACCAAATAATTGAGCAACTAGCTTAATCCCCTCACTCTTGGGCTCCTGGTCCACTCCTTCTATATTTCCCCTTTCTGAGTATCCCCCTCTACTAGTCTCCGAGTTCCTTTTCTTCCCTTCCTTACTCGATCCCAGTGCCGACCATGTCAACTTTAAAAATATGCTCCCTCAACGTAAAGGGTTTCAACAGCCCCCAAAAGAGGTCTCAGATCTTACACTCTGCTCATAAGCAGAAGTGTCAGATCCTGATGTTACAGGAGACTCACTTCAAATCAGGACATGTACCGAGCCTCCGTAACAGATACTTCTCTGAATGGTACCATAGTACAAACCCAGAAGCAAGAACGAAGGGTGTATCCATTGCAGTTCACAGGTCACTGACACACGAGGTTCTTGATTCCTGTATTGACCCACAGGGCCGATACATTTTTCTTAAGATTAGGATTGCTGGATCTTTGCTAACTATCGTTAATTGGTACCTGCCTAATAGGTTCCAAACGAAGACGTGCAGGTCGTATCTATTGTGGCTGACAGCCTTCGCGGAGGGATCAACCATTATCGGAGGGGATCTCAATTTCACCTGGACCCGGCGACAGACTCATCCTCTGGTAAGAGATCTATACCAAATAAACGGCTTGTATCCATTAAAAAGCTCTTTCACACTCTGAGGCTCATAGACATCTGGAGGACTTTAAATCCACAAGGGAGAGATTTCACGTATTTTGCTATTTTCACTAGCCTTAATTTACTTTCTTGGAATCCTGAGGCAACCATAGGGGATATTTTAATGTCAGACCATGCCCCACTTACTTGACTCTTACTTTGCCGAACACAGGTAGTAGACCCTGGACCTGGAGACTGAATGAACACTTATTGAAAGACGAGGTGTGCCTGAAGGAAGTTAAGGAGACTATAGAGTCCTTTGACCGAGACCACGCTACTGATCCCACCCTTACCCCACAAAATGGGAGACGCTGAAATGTGTACTGAGAGGGGTATTTATAAAGCATGGCTCTCGTCTGAAAAAAAATAATACAAAATTAGTAGAAGATTTACTTTCACAGATCCACATATTGGAAACTGCACATAAACAGACCTTGGCTAAGGAGACTCTCACCGACCTGACCTTAAAGAAGAAAGAGCTTAAGGATATACTGGACCAAAAATACCGTAGATATAATGAAAAATCTAGGAATTATTTCTACACTAATTCAGATAAGTGTGGATGTCCCTTGGCCAGACTGCTCCATCCTCGGTTAAATCCAACATTTGTCCCAACCATCTCCACTAAAAAGGGAGGCCGCACATCTTTACCGAAGGAAATACTGGAGGAATTTAGGCAGTACTACCTTAATCTCTACAATATCAAGGGAAATTTGTCCGAAATGCCCCACTGGAACTGTCGGATAGGATTAAGAGATATATTAATAAAACAGCGATCCCTACACTGGCTAGAGAGGCTGGTGCGATGCTGGAGGAGGAGATCTCAGCAGAGGAGTTGTTACAGGCGATCCAGTCTACCCCGTCGGGGAAAAGTCCGGGTCCGGACGGATTCTTGCCTAACTTCTATAAACTACTTAGAACCCAGCTGGCTCCCGCAATGTTAGAAACTTTTAATTCAGTTTTGAGGGGCTCTGATTTCGTGCCTCAGTCATTAGAAGCCCATATCAGCGTCATACCCAAACCGGGGAAAGACCCATCTTCGGTGTCGAATTACAGGCCGATTTCGCTACTGAATGTGGATGTCAAACTATTCTCTAAAATACTTGCAGACCGCTTAGCTCCACTGCTCCCTTCCGTGATTGACTCGGACCAGGTGGGCTTTGTCAGAGGCCGGGAGGCTAGGGATAACACTATTAGGACCCTCCTCCTTATAGCTAAGGCCAAGAGCTCTTCAGCCGCACTGGGTCTGATTTCTGTGGATGCTGAAAAGGCCTTTGACAGAGTCCACTGGGGGTTTATGAAAGAGGCGCTGATTCAACTTCGCCTGGGCCCTCGATTTTTGCACGGAATCATGGCCCTATACTCTTCCCCGTCTGCCAGGGTGAAGATTGGAGGGATCTTATCTTCCTCGTTAGTATTGCAAACGGGACCAGGCAGGGTTGTCCATTATCACCCCTGCTATACATTATTGTCATGGAGCATTTGGCCACAGCAATCAGAGCCAACACTGATATTCATGGGATTGAGCTGGGTCATAACCATCATAAGACGGCACTGTTTGCTGACGATCTCCTCCTTTATGTCTCACAGCCTCTGATCTCAATTCCTTCCATCTTGAAGGAATTCGAAAAGTTTGGGCAGTTGAGTAACTTTAAGGTCAACTGTTCTAAAACAGAAGCTCTTAACATCTCTCTACTAGAGATTTTGTATTTCACTTATCCAAACAGTTCCCATTCAAATGGAGGTAGGAAGCTATTAAATACTTGGGAATTAACATTACAAAAGATCCTAGACAATTGTTTAAATTGAACTATCTTCCCCTTCTATCTGGCATAGAGAAGGCTATCTCTTCATATCGTCAATTGAGGCTATCCTGGTTCGGGAGAATGAACGTTATTAAAATGGATGTTCTTCCTCGAATCCTGTATATCTTTCAAACAGTGCCTATCCCCCCGTATAGATCATTTTTTGCTAAATTACAATCCCTCATTATTAAATTTACCTGGAATGGGAAGAAATCTAGGTTGGGTATTAATATACTTTCCTTACCTAGATCTAGAGGAGGGGTTGAGTTGCCTAATATTCAGAGATACTTCCTAGCCTCCTCTCTTGCTAGAGTAATGGACTGGCACTATTGTGCTTCCAACAAGAAATGGATAGAGGTGGAGCAGGATGGCCTGGGGATCCCGCTAAGACATCTACTCTGGATCTCTCCCAAGGACATAAAAGGGTTGCCCCCCCTTCCCGACATGACCAAGACCACTATGCAAATGTGGCATTCGGTGACCAAACCACTGTCTCCAGATGGTAAACTTAGTCCTCTCGCCCCCCTTTTTTATAGTCCGGCTTTTTTACCTGGGTTCGGAAGGCAAAGATTTCTGTGCTGGCAGAGTGTGAATGACACCCGAATGGGACAGACCCTTTCCAATGGATATTTACCCTCAATGAGGGAGATCCAACCTATCGAGCCTACTAGACCTCTTAGATGGTTTGAGTTCCTCCAATACAAATCATTCCTATTCCCATTCGGACATGATTGCAGGGTGAGATTGACACCAAATACACTGGAGAGATTGTTCCAACAAGACCCCTCCCCGAAGCGCAAAATTTCAGCCTTATATCTGGTCTTAGGTTCTCTGCGAGATCAGGGCATCCTACACTTCCAACGGTCATGGGAGAAGGAACTAAACAGGAATATCACTGACAACGAGTGGCTGAAAAGCTTTTTATTTACGCACAAATTAGCCAGTGCCTGTATCGCACAAGAGAGGAGTTACAAACTGCTCACCAGATGGTATTTATGCACTGTGGACTTGCACCGTGTATTCCCTGAAATTTCAGACAGTTGTTGGCGTTGTGGGAAATCACCAGGGACGATGCTCCACATTTGGTGGAGTTGTGATGAGATCCAGCCGCCCAGTCCTCAGGCCAGCTTACAGCGCCGGTAAAACAGGATTAAAGTGGCTCAGTCTTTGAATAGCCCTCTTATCCCCACCGTTCCCACGCCCATTGGGGTCCAGCACGGACAGGGATGATACCGTTGTTCTCCGCCCCATCAAAGTCCAGATCAGAGTACCCGAGTACTGTAAATCCCTGTCGACGCCTCAAATGACAAGATGAAGGCATATATGATCAAGGGAAAACTGGACTGTTGCTAGGCTCAAGGTGTACAATTTCAGTGAAAGATAAATTGCATTTCATTTATCAAGGTCTGATGAGTTGGGGCACACAATCCACTCTAGAGTGAGTTACAATCGTGATTTATTGGGGGCCATGATCTCGGAGGTCCCACTTGTTTATTCGCCTCCCTTCCAGGAACAATTAGCACATTATACATGCCCCCACGAAAATTTATTCGAGGTGGAATTTCTTTTCCCTAATGCTCTAGCCTTCTGTAAAATCCTACCTACTTAATCTCTTTAAACTTGCTTAGTTAGACAATATCGCCTTGACCTAAACTAGGGAAATCTATTCGTTGGTATAATTTTGAACACAAAAAGCAGATAGCAACTGTATCAAAGCAATCTTATATTACCTCGGCAGGCCACAGTTGATCAACTCACCACATGATGCAGTAATTCATGCAAAAGGACACAGACCAAAGTATTATGATTGCTTATACATTTAGTAGGCAAACATTTAAGTTTTAACCAATAGTAGTCTTATTAATATTCTAATTTCGAATAAAAGGGGTTATGATTACCTATAATTAGACTTACAAGAAATAACCTAAAAAACCTCCTCTTTTAAAATTGCGGTACTTTTGCTTGATTTGAAAAAATGAAGTTTTTGTTTCTTTTATTAGTAGTTTATAGTAAACGGGCAACGAATGATAACTTTATTACCTGAAGAGGCCATACATAAGCATGAAATTGAAGTGAATATTGAACACTCTATTTTATATCCAAGTGTCGTTTCACCCATTTGATCGTGTGGATTATAATAAATTATGTGCATAACGAAATACAATGGTGATTTCAGTAGTATGTTTTATTACCCTGTTCGTTTTCTTCTACTTATGAAAAAAAAAAGCAGTTAACACTACTAAAAAGGTGTCTCATTATCAAAGTGCAAAACAAGAAACATCTCATGATGGGTAAAACCAGTGAGCTGCTGCAACATCTTTACAAACTTATTGTTGCAAGACATACTGAAGGCATTGGTTACAGAAAAAATTCTAAACTACTAAAGACTGCAGTGAACAGTGTTAGCACCATAATGCGGAAGTGGAGAGAATACCATTTCACCATAAATTGGTCACAACCAGGTGCTCACCGCAAGATTTCAGACAGAGGAGTGAAAAGAAATATCAAAACAGTTGTTGAAGAGCCAAGGACCACCTGTGTAGAGCTATAGAAAGACTTGTAATCGGCAAGTACAATTGTTTCAAAGAAAACAATAAGTAATTTTCTCAACCTCCATGGCCTGTATGCATGCTCACAAGACTCCATTGCTGAACAAAAAGCATGTGAAAGCGCAAATAAAGTTTGCTTAACAACATTTAGAATTTTAGACAATCCTGTGAAATACTGGGAAAATATTATTTGGTCAGATGAGACCAAAATTGAACTCTTTGGATGCCATAATACACACCATGTCTGGAGGTCAAAAGGCACTGCATACAGTTGTTCTCAAATATTTACATACCCCCAGAGATTTTTGCTTTCTTGGCCTTTTTTCAGAGAATATGAATGATAACACAAAAACTTTTTTTCCACTCATGGTTAGTAGTTGGGTGAAGCCATGTATTGGCAAGCTACTGTGTTTTCTCTTTTTAAATCATAATGACAACCAAAAACATCCAAATGACCCTGATCAAAAGTTCACATACCCTAGTTCTAATACCGTGTATTGCCCCCTCTAACATCAATGACAGCTTTAAGTCTTTTGCAGTAGTTGTGGATGAGGCTCTTTATTTTCTCAGATAGTAAAGCTACCCATTCTTCTTTGCAAAAAGGCTCCAGTTCCAGCAAATTCCTGGGCTTTCTTGCATGAACTGCACACTTGAGTTCTCCCCAGAGTAGTTCAATGATATTGAGGCCAGGAGACTGAGATGGCCACTCCAGAACCTTCACTTTGTTCTGCTATAGCCAATGGCAGGTCACTTGGCCTTTTGTTTTGGATCAATTTCATAATGGAATGTCCAAGTATGTCCCATTCGCTGCTTACGGGCTGATTTGCTTCCAGTATTTACTGATAACATGCATTCATCTTTCCTTAATTTTGACCAAGTTTCCTGTGCCTTTGTAGCTCACACATCCCCACATCATCAGCGATCCACCTCCTGCTTTTACAGTAGGAATGGCTGTTCCTTTCACCATAGGCCTCGTTGACACCTCTCCAACTGGAACATTTACGGTTGTGGCTAAAAAGTTTGATTTTGGTCTCATCACTCCAAATTACCTTGTTCAAGAAGTTTGGAGACTTGTCTCTGTGCTGTTTGACGTATTGTATTCGAGATACTTTGTGGAAATTTGAGCAGTAATCGCTTTCTTCTGGTGACTCTACCATGCAGTCCATTTTTCTTCAAGTGTCTCCTTATTGTGCATTTTGAAACAGCCACACTGCTAGTTTTCAGTGAGTCCTGTATTTCAGTTAATGTTATTTGTGGGTTTTTCTTTGTATCCTCAACAATTTTCCTGGCAGTTGTGGCCGAAATTTTTATTGGTCTACCTGATCACGGTTTGGCTTTTACAGAGCTACTGATTTTCCATTTCTTAATCACAGTTTGAACACTGCTGACTGGCATTAACATTTCCTTGGATATCTTGTTGTATCCCTTTCCGGTTTGATACAGTTAAACTGTGTTTTCTCGTAGATCCGTTGACAATTCTTTTGTTTTCCCCATGATTCACAATCCCGGAACGTCAGTGGCTGGATGAAAGATGCAAGAGTCTGTCTGGATCCCAGAAACTCACTTAGCTTTTATGCACACACTGATTACAAGCAAACAGGTCACAGGTGAGGATGTCACCTTTAGGAGCCATTGAAAAGCATTTGTGTCAACTTCTGTGAATGTTATCAGGCCAAAATCACCAGGGTATGTGAAATTTTGATCAGAGTCATTTGGATGATTTTGGTTGTCATTACAATTTAAAAAGAGAAAACACAGTAGTTTGACAATAAATGGCTTCACTCAACCACTAACCATGAGTGGAAACAAAAGTTTTTGTGTTATCATTCATATTCTCTGAAAAAAAGTCCAAGAAAGCAAAAAAATCTGCCGGGGTATGTAAACTCTTGAGCACAACTGTAACTATAACTTCAATATATTTCAGTAAACAGGTAAAAAAACTAAATTTGTGTCAGTGTCCAAATATATATGGGCCTAACTGTATATGTCTCCATCCTGGTTTACATGGTACCCATTCTAGTATATTTGTCCCTAACAATTAAAAACAAAAACATTCTCCTCACCTTTCCTACATTGCCACGTCACCCGGTGTCCTCTGTAGCCGGCGCACAGTGACCGGCCATGCAGCTGATAACAGCGTGCGCGCATCCGACTTCAGGTCCCAGCCACTGTTTGGCCGACAGCATGTATCGTGTGCAGGGACCCGACGGATATGTGCACTGTGATGCACATCAGCTGGATCTGTGCAGATTCAGCTGAAGCAGATGCTGGGGTTGGTGGGCCCCTGTACGCTAGGGCCCGGTTGCGCCCGCAACCCCTGTGACCACGATCATTATGTCTTGACTGTAATCATCATTAACATCATTTGTTCCAATCAAAGTGAGCTTTTCTGTTGCACATGAGGTCTGGACATTTCTTATTGAGACAGGCTGATCCTGCACCCCATCCACAACTTCTGCCCCTTTATATTCTGCTAAGGATGGCCCACCTGTTAATGAGACCACCATGATTGGTTGTCACCATTACGCCTGGTCTCAGTGGAGGTTGACCCAGAAAATTATATCAGGAATGGGCCCAGGATGGGGGACATTATTACTGGAAGGGGTCAGGATGGCCACATTACCCCAGGATGGGGATATTATTACTAATAGAGGTTCAGAATGGAGGGCATTATACCATGAAGGGGAACAGGATAGTGAACATTATTAGTGGAGGGGGCCAAGGATGTTGGACATTATTACTGGAAGAGACCCAGAATGCAGAACATTATTTGCAGAAGGTGCCCAGGATTGGTGACATTAGTAAATGATGGCAAAATTATTACATTATGCTGGGGGAGAGGGAAGGTACTGTATATCTTTATACGAGTTAGAATGCCAGCAGGGCCCATATGACTCGCCCAACCCTGGGGCCGTGTGGTACTCAGAACCAGGCAACAGTTCTGCAGGGGAGTCACAGGGGTTGAGACCAGCTTCCATAACCCTGGGGGAGTCAGTGCTCTGGCTGGGATAAACTGGTTCTAGGATGTATTGGTTGGGGGTAAAGTTTATGGAAAGGAAGTTTTTGACGCCACCTACGGTTCTCGGTCAAGAGGAACCGATGCTGCGGGTCAGACCTCCGGGGTTGTTGATATGGCAGCCTGATGTCGTCGCTCCCCGTAAGTGGAGCAGTGCCCTGGGGCAGACATGTTTATTTGCAGGAGTTTGTAAGGCTGTGGTTGCGCTGGGCCTCTATGTCTCGTTTGCGATTGCAGTCGGCGGCTCTGAAAGTGGGAGAATAAACCAGTTGGAATTCTGTACCCGGTTTGTACACTAAGGTTGTAATTGGCCACCGGGTGCTTTTCTCTACCAAGTCCAGTCTGGCCTGTCCACAAGGAACCGGGATCGCTTCCCCAGGACCACTTCGTGTGCCTCTCCATTCTCTTGTCTCCCTCCCGGCGCTACTTCTTTGCCTCTCCTGTTAGCGCCTCCGCACGCAGTGCCCCGATCAAGCATCCACGGGTCCTTTTGGATGACTGGTACCTGTCTCCTGACCCTAATTCAGTTGCCTTCTCAGCGGGTGTGTCGGGCTGCGGTCACCACTCCTGTAGAATGTGTGGCGTCCGGTTCAGTGGTTCGGGCATACAGTGTCTGTTCCACGTCCAGGGCCGGGTCCCTGGTTCTCTACCAACTCCCCCCCCCCATCCGATTATCATAGTCCCGGATCCGGGCGCCCAGGTTGTTCTCACTCCACCCATGCCCCTGGGGTTCTCTTCGCTCCCCTTTTCATGCCTGCACAATTGGCATCCACCTTCTTCCCTCTCCCTCACTTACTTCTTGCTCACTCACTTACTAATTAACTCCTCTCTCTGTTCTTCCCCTGTCCCCTTTTCCCCTTTTTGACTGGGCCCTCCCCCCAGGTCCGCCCATGGTCCCCTGGGACCTAGGGTGTGTGGGTGTGGGTGTGTTTGGGGGGGGGGGGCTGAGTTCACTATCCCGTTTTCTTTAGGACTGAGACACCACACCTGTTCATTGAGTGCAGTACGGCTTTGTGGTGACGAAACCGGTGGGGCGCCACACATACATCTAATCAATATGCAGATGGTCCAAATTTTGCACGGGGGACCTACTGGATCTAGTTACACCACTAATTATAGCTGATATACCTATTTTAACTCTATGGTGTCGCTCATATGGAGGTATAAATTGGAAGAGTGCAATGCAACAAAATAACATATTGGAGCAACATTATTCAAATAAACAGGGGCCTGATTCTATCGTATCGGGCGATTCTAGAACGTGTGTGATTATAGATTAGTTGAACTATGTTGTTAATGTTTTAGGTTACAAAATGAAATAAAAAATAGGTGCATTTAAAACTCTGCGATAGCAGTTGAATTGGATAGAATGCAAACAACAAAGTCAGTAGATTAGATTTTTTGCCTATAACAGTCACATTGATCTGGACTCCAGAGATTCGTCATTATGGTACTGGTGGTGTGATGCTGCATCTTGTGACAGTGTGATAGATGTAGATTGTGGATGTGGCGCCCCTCAACGAGTGCGTCACAAGAGGGTATTGCAGCCATAAATGCAGCCGCAGTATCCTCTGACACAGCAGTGATCTGGTTAACTTCGAGATCCAACCCTGCATGCATCACCTAGAACAGAGGGCCAATCCAGGGTCCTGGTGGGCGGAGTGCTAGGGAAGTGTGTAGGAAGTACAGACTTTAGTTAGTAGAGAGTCTGAGTCTGTCTGGAGAAGAGAGAACTTGAACTTGGAGAGGAGCGGGGGCTCTGCACCTCGTGCAGCCCCCGGGCCGTCACCGGTCGGGTGTTAGCACCTGAGGCCTCATCAACCGGGATCGGGCATCACTAACCACGGGTTCCAAAAGACTCCCATGCCCAAAACCTTACAGCCGGTTCACTGGTACCGAAGCTGGCAGCAGTTCACCTCTGCTACGCGAACCAGAAGCGTGGAGGAGCAGCTTTACAGGAGCACCCCACCACCAGCCAACTTCCAGTCGTCTAACCAGCGGTGTACCCACCGAGGGACCCAAGGCTCCCCAGAACATCCATAACGTATAGCTTGGATAGGGTTTGAAGCAGCCTCCCCGTACCCGATCTGGTATTCCTGGGCGACACTGGCAACCACTTAGCTAGAATGGAGGAACACTGCGGATCTCTAAGGGACACCATCACTGCTGAGTCCACCCGGTCCACTACCCGTTAACTGTATGCCATGTACTGCCTGCTGGTTACAGTAAAGACCCGTTGCAGAGACTTTCTGTGTCCGTGCTTCCTTATGAACTGTCCGTCCGCACTACAAGGTAACCACAGCTGCCGCACAACATCTTGAGCAGCTCCAGCCTCCGGGGATCACCGCTCAGCCTGTGGGGAGCGTTCCATCTTGCTGCTATCCATCCCCCGGAGGTTCCGCAGCGTCGGTAGCCCTTACCGAACTAGTCATAGGTGGCGTCACGAATAAATTAACCCCTTAATCTGTTCCGACAAGACGTCTACAACTTTTGATCTGCACTCAACCGGGCCCCGCTACCGGCAGGCGCGGTCCACCCGTGACAAGGAGGACGGAGCTACAGCCTGTCTAAACCGGAGTCCACGGGCCGGCGGTGAGTCATGGACATTCGTTGTCACAGTGCCGGCGATGTAATGATGCATCCCGTAACACTCACATTGATCTGGACACTGGAGATTCTTCCTCACGTTGCTGCCGCTATCATACTGCATTATTTGTCAACCTCCTAGACCTTGATGTTGGAGACTCACTTACACGGTGTGCTCCCTATATTGAAGCATCTTGTGACCATCTTATTGATCTTGACACCGGAGATTCATCTTGTTGGCGCTGTCACTGCAAAATGGCATCATGTGCCAATCTAATGGCTTTGGACTGGGGAAGACTTATCTGCAACACACGTGCTTCTGTGTAGTGGCTTGGTCAAGACGATGCTCTCTTTGTTCAAGAGTCTTGTTTGCGCCTTGTTGCCTTTTCTGTTGTGCTGTTTTCCTTTCCATGTCATCTGCATACTTTTTGGACTGATCAACCAAACTTGACTGATCAACGAAACTTATGGGCTTCTTCACATTCCAGTTTAACTGCCTTTTGTAATTTACATGATGCCCTATAGGTGATGTTTTTTAGAGGACAAACATAGGCTACTTTCACACCTTCGTTTTTTGAATCAAGAAGAATTCCACCTTTTTTTTAAAAAAATACCGGATCTGGCAACATTGCGTTAGTGACCAATGCATTACCTATGGACTTCTGGTAATGTGCGATGCCTTCTGGTTGCATCTTTTTTCTGCTGCATCCAGACAAATCTGGCTCTTCAGGCATATTTTAAACAATATTTAGCAGTGTTTTTTTGTCCGGCATGCAGCACGTCTTCTGAGCAGTGAAAAACTGAATTTGACAAAAACGCAAATGGGAAAGTAGGCTAAAAAAAACCTGAAGCTGACAAAATCTGGTTTTCAGTGAAAAAACGGAGTTGCCAAAAATGCAGATGCGAAAGTAGCCTTAAATACACACAGACAGACTGGTTAGGGCTTTTATATAGGAGCTAGTAGAGCAGATCTGAGATTTTCTTACTCACCTATATCGGGGATGAGAAACAACTGCATGCTGCGAGTGCATGTGTAACATGGACGAAAAACTGAATTAGTCCTTACCAGTAATTCCTTTTCTTGGAGCCTTCCACGACAGCATTGAAGGATGTCGTCCACACCCTTTTGGGGGACAGGAACACAGAGAGGTTAAAAGCCCCTCCCCACTACCAGATCACCAGTGTTTACCAAGATCATCTTAGCAATGGTTTACCTGACAGACAAATTGGAATCCAACATCACATAGGGATGGTAATAGATGCCGTCGTGGAAGGCTCCAAGAAAAGGAATTACCGGTAAGGACTAATTCAATTTTCTTTTATGCCTTCCACTACAGCATTGGAGGACTACCATCGATATACGTCAGGGGGGACTACTGCTTGCAGAACTTTGCTACTAAAGGCTAGATCCCTGCTAGTGGTCAAGTCTAATCTATAATGTTTGGAAAACGTGTGAAGAGATGACCACATTGCAGCTCTGCAAATCTGCTCCGATGAAGCACGCTGCCCGTTCAGCCCAGGAAGTTGCAGCCGCCCGAGTGGAATGAGCCTTCAGCTCCACCGGAGGTGTCAGCTGTTGGGAGACGTAAGACTCGCAAATCGCTTTCTTGATCCAGGACGCAATTGTGGATTTAGAAGCCTTCCTACCCTTGTTTCGACCAAAGTGTTAGACAAACAGGTTCTGGTCCAGTCTCCAGGAGGCAGTCTGTTGTAGGTATTACAGAACAGTTCTCCGGACATCCAGAAAGTGAAAAACCAATTCCACTGCGTTAGCAGGATGTTGACAAAAATCATCTCCTGAGAACGATGAAAATCAGACACTACTTTCGGGAGGAAGGAAGGGTCTAATCGCAGTGTAATCCGATCATCAGTCACTAACAGGTGGGGTGCCCTCACGGAGAGTGCTTGGAGCTCTCCCACCCTCCGAGAAGATGTGATGGCCACCAAAAAAGCTGTTTTGTATTGTAAAGCGCTGCGGAATATGTTGGCGCTATATAAATAAAGCTTTATTATAAATTATTTTAATTATTTTGTGGGAGAGACTCTGAAGGGACGCTGAATACAGCGGCTGAAAAGGAGGCAGGGTTAGTCCAGTCAAAACAAGGTTCAGATCCCATTGGGGAACAGATGGCTGGACCATCGGACGAAGTCTGCTTGCTGAGGTCATAAAATGCTTTATCCACCGATGTGATGCGATATCATGATCGAACACCGCACTGAGCGCTGACACCTGAACTTTCAGGATACTTGGTTGAATACCCAAATCCAGCCCATGTTGCAAGAAGTCCAGAATCTGGGTCACATTGGGATGAAGAAGATCTAGAGCGGAAGGAGCACACCAGAACAACAACGTTTTCCATATCTTCCCATAAATGGCATTCATCAAAGGCTTCCGACTTTTTTGAAGGGTGTCAATCAACGACTGGGAGAGACCTCTGGTTTTCAAGAGGTCGGCCTCAACAGCCAGGCTGCTAAGTTGAGCCATTTTGGATCCTGATGATAGAGTGGCCCTTGAGACAGGAGACTGAAGACCTGTGGCAACATGACTGGACCGTCCAGGCACATCTCCCTGATTGCGCCGTACCAGGACTGCTTGGGCCACATTGAAGCTACGAGGATCGCCGTCACCCCTTCTGTCCTTATCTTCTGCAGCGTTCTGGTGATCAGAGGGATAGGGGGGAATGCGTAGACCAATCCGTAAGGCCACAGGTGAGCGAAGGCATCCAGGCCCAGGGGATCATCCCTGCGATTGAGGGAAAAGAAGAGCGGAACTTTCTCATTCCGGCTTCCTGTGAAGAGATCCACCTCCGGAGAGCCCCACCATTCGGTCAGAGACTGAAAGACATCTGGATGCAGGCTCCACTCCCCTGGGTGGACCTCCATGCAGCTCAAAAAGTCTGCCTGAACATTGTCTGCACCCCTCAGATGCACTGCTGACAGAGGAAGCAAATGCTGTTCTGCCCGCAAAAAAATTAGTCGAGCAATCTCCTGGAGGTCGATACCTCTCGTACCACCTTGGTGGCGCAGGAAAGCAACTGTTGTCAGAGACGATCCTGACATGCTAGCCGCGGAGGATGTGAGCCGCCGCGTGTAGAGCCTCTTCCACTGCTTGCAGCTCCCTGAAGTTGGATGACTGGAGACTGACAGAACAACTTCACGTGCCTTGGAATGGTGTCTGTGCCACCATTGCCCCCCAACCATGGCTGCTAGCATCTGTGGCGATGGATATGAGCAGCAACAGGTTCCAGGGTACCCCTGTTTGGAGGTTCCAGGGAATCATCCACCAAGAGAGAGAGGCCAAAACTCACCCCGGGGTCCTGATCCTTCTGTTCAAGGAGTCCTGACGCCTGTCCCAGGAACGCAGAATGTGTTCCTGGAGAGGCCGAGAATCAGCATGAGCCCAAGCCACCGAATAGATGCAGGCGGTCATGGACCCAGAAGGGACTTGGCCTCCCTTAGGGTCGGAGACCCCTGAGACCGGATGGCCTGGAGTTTTGAGCGGAGAACCAGCCGATATTCCAGGGGAAGGAACGAGGTGTGACTTGAGGAGGCTAGAAGCACTCCTAAAAACCTTCGCTGCGAGGAGGGGGTGAGTTCCGATTTCTTAAGGTTGGGAATCCATCCAAAGGACCGCAGGATGTCCAAAGTCTTGGAGACATGAAGATCGAGGACAGAGGGCGAGGGAGTGACCACCAACATGTCGTCCAGGTAAGGGATGAGGTAAATTCCCTGAGAATGAATGTGCGTGATCACCTGCCGCTTGAGTTTGGTGAAGACCCAGGGGGCGGACGAGATCCCGAAGGGAAAGACATTTAACTGGTAGTGGATCGTCCCTCCAGAGCTTGAGATCGCAAACCTGAGAAATTGTTTGGTGGATGGGTGAATGGGGACATGATGGTAGGCGTCCCTCAGGTCTATGGTTGCCATCACGTAGTCTTGTCTGATCAGAGAGATGGCATCCGATATACGAGCATTGGATGTGATATGTGTCACGGTCGCGCTCGCAATCAGGTAGTAATAGGTAGGTGGACCCACTGGACCACAGGGGAGACCCGGGCCTGCCCAGACTAGGGTAGAACAGCGACCGGGTTCTGTGCCAGCTGAGCATGTGGGCAAGGTGGTAACCTGCAGGACATGATGACACCGCACACTTCAGGTATAGCAAAATGTAAAGTTTACTGAACAAGAACATAGTACAAAGAATAAGACAATAAGCCCGGCTCTCGATTCCACACAACATGAATAGGAACAGGCCGGACTTCAGGACACAGACGGAACAAGGAGAGCACCGGTCCAGGAACTCGGCTGGTCAGATCCAAGAACTGCAGGCAGGGCCGTCATCGGGTATCAAGGCTGAAGACTCCCCAGGAACACGGAGGAGGAGCCCGTCCAGGCACAAGAGCGGAACCGACTCAGACTTCACGGAGTGGACCACCAGGACTATGGACATGCATCTGGACATGGTACATCAAGGACTTGGAACATCAAGGACTCAGGGTCATCTCGGACACCAGGCGGGACCTCGGGACCATCTCGGACACCAGGCGGGACCTCGGGACCATCTCGGACACCAGGCGGGACCTCGGGACCATCTCGGACACCAGGCGGGACCTCGGGACCATCTCGGACACCAGGCGGGACCTCGGGACCATCTCGGACACCAGGCGGGACCTCGGGACCATCTCGGACACCAGGCGGGACCTCGGGACCATCTCGGACACCAGGCGGGACCTCGGGACCATCTCGGACACCAGGCGGGACCTCGGGACCATCTCGGACACCAGGCGGGACCTCGGGACCATCTCGGACACCAGGCGGGACCTCGGGACCATCTCGGACACCAGGCGGGACCTCGGGACTATCTCGGACACCAAGCAGGACGCCATCAGGGACACCGGCAGGCAGGACGCCATCAAGGACACCGGCAGGCAGGACGCCATCAAGGACACCGGCAGGCAGGACGCCATCAGGGACACCGGCAGGCAGGACGCCATCAGGGACACCGGCAGGCAGGACGCCATCAGGGACACCGGCAGGCAGGACGCCATCAGGGACACCGGCAGGCAGGACGCCATCAGGGACACCGGCAGGCAGGACGCCATCAGGGACACCGGCAGGCAGGACGCCATCAGGGACACCGGCAGGCAGGACGCCATCAGGGACACCGGCAGGCAAGGCGCCATCAGGGACACCGGCAGGCAGGGCCGCACCGACCATTGGACAGTGTGAGCCCTGTCATTCAGGCGGCAAGAGGCAGGGGGAGCGGCAGTGCAGAAGGGGGCGGCGCCTCATGCAAACAGCCTCCCCCTGTCATGGCGCCGGCCGCTCACCCCGCGCACCGCAGGTAAGCGGCGACCCGCCGGGGGACCAGCACAGAAGGGGCGGCAGCGCTGGGCTTCACCAGCAGCCCCCCCCCATCCCGTAATCACTGCCGCGGCTTTAGGCGGCAGTGGGCTTGGTGCACCCCTGCGCGGCAAGTCAGGACGCGCAGCAGTGCACAGGACACCGGCAGGCAGGACGCCATCAGGGACACCGGCAGGCAGGGCCATCAGGGAACCGACAGGCAGGACATCATCAGGGAACCGACAGGCAGGCTTCATCAGGGACACCGACAGGCAGCGGTGGTCATCAGGGACACCGCAGGCAGCGGTGGTCATCAGGGACACCGGCAGGCAGCGGTGGTCATCAGGGACACCGGCAGGCAGGGGTCATCAGGGACACCGGCAGGCAGGACGTCATCAGGGACACCGGCAGGCAGGACGTCATCAGGGACACCGGCAGGCAGGACGTCATCAGGGACACCGGCAGGCAGGACGTCATCAGGGACACCGGCAGGCAGGACGTCATCAGGGACACCGGCAGGCAGGACGTCATCAGGGACACCGGCAGGCAGGACGACATCAGGGACACCGGCAGGCAGGACGTTATCAGGGACACCAGCAGGCAGACCTCCTCAGGAACAGACGGAGGACGTCATCAGGGACACAGACAGGCAGGACGTCATCAGGGACACAGACAGGCAGGACGTCATCAGGGACACAGACAGGCAGGACGTCATCAGGGAACACGGCAGGCAGGACGTCATCAGGGAAACCGGCAGGCAGGACGTCATCAGGGACACCGGCAGGCAGGACGTCATCAGGGACACGCAGGCAGAGTCATCAGGGACACAGACAGCAGGACGTCATCAGGGACACAGACAGGCAGGATGTCATCAGGGACACCGGCAGGCAGGACGTCATCAGGGACACAGACAGCCAGGACTTCATCAGGGACACAGACAGGATCAAGGCTGGAGACTCCCCAGGAACACGGAGGAAGAGCCCGTCCAGGAACAAGACACAAGCAGGAATCCACATACAAGGCAAGGACGTTGGTACCAACACAGATAAGACGGGTCCAGGGACACAGACCTCAGCTTTCCCAGAACTGATTGCAGGCAGAACAGGAGCTGTAGATAAGTCAGACCAGGAGCAGCATGTTGGACCAAACACACAGGGCTAGGTTAAGCAACCTAATGAGAGGCTCTGGCGACGCCCAACAGGAAAGAGGAACTTTAAATAGGAGCTGACCCTCAGCAATAGGCTGGGGACAGCAATTCAAGCGCACACCCTCCATCTTACAAAACTGGGGAAGGTGTGGTGGAGCGCACCCTAGGCACAGTCAGAACCCATACAGCATAGCCAGCACAGGAACCGATGCCCAGGGCACCTGGCAGCGGCTGCAAGCCTAGACACACGTGGAAAGTCATGCACCAGCTGCAGAGGACCTCACAACCCGCGGATAGCTTCCACAGCGGGAGCCAGGGTCCCACACATAAATGGTAAGCAGCGGAGCAATGACACTACAACACATGTGTGGCTACGCAGCGGAGCTGGGAACTGAGCAGAATCCTATAGAGGTAACGTACTACAGTCTCCCAGCTGGTCAGGGGGGGAAGGAGCATTGGGTGAAAGTGCAGTAACGCCGAGGGAACCAAGACACCAGCCCACCGGCGTTACAATATGCTAATGACACTCGGCTCAGGTTCTGCTGCAAGCATGGTCTGAGTATTATGCATCTGTGTTCTGATCCTGCAATCGAATCACAGCTGCAGAGGAGAGGGAGAGCTTGATCCTCCCTTGGCGTATATCGCGCTACACTCGCATGTCTGCCAAATGCAGTCCAATGTTTCACTTGCACCTATAAACTTGTATGGGTGCGAGTGATCCGAGACTCGCAGACAATCGCAGCAGGTGATTTATTTCTTCAGCCCGCATAGGGTTTAGAAAAAACTTGAAGGTCTAAGCTGCCTGATTGTCTAGAATTATCTAGCAGGGCAGGGTACTCAGCCCTCAGGCTCGGTCTGGGATGTCACGGGTGGCTGCCCGAGGCTGTGGCCCTGGTGATCAATGGTTAAAATAAAGAAAATGAATAAGGTTTATAAGTTTGTGACGCCACCTGCAGTACATGGTGATGCTCACCAGCGCCGCTACAGTCCTTCGGTGGTCGATGGTATGGCGGCAATGGTGTTATAGTCCTCCGCAGGCAGAACTGGACCGCCGGGGCAGCAATTCTGTAAGGAAACAGTTCATGCGAGAAAGGATGCAGCAGAGTCGATAAAGTCACTTCATTGGGTACTTTACTGAAAACCTTTAGTCATCTTTACAGTCTTTCAGTGCAGTAGATGTTACAACGACAAATGCTACGGGTGCTGCAAGTGGAATTTCTGGCTGATAGATGGATCCCTCACTGTGTGCCGTTCCTGTTCCTTTCTTTCCCTTGCCTCCCAGTGGCTGTGAAGTCTGACCTCCTGAAGACAGAATCTGACCTCCTACTGTTCCTTGTCTTTATCTCCCTTGCACCCATCGGGCGAACCTTCTGCTGGCTAACCGCTTGCTCCTTCAGCGGGGCCTGGTTCCCTCTAATGGATCTTTGGGAGTTGGGCTGTATCTGAAGATGTCCCTAGTCATCGGATATCTGTGAGCCTTGAAGGAACTCACAGGTGCGGGCTCCGGTACCCGGTTTCTTTCCTGGGGCAAACTCTCTGGTTACTTCTTGCTCCCCACAGTGAGTGAACTCCCTTTTGAGCTTCTCCTCCTTTCCTTCTTTCTGGGATCTCTTCTTGCTGTCCTGGGTCCCTCAGCTGAGGATACCCTCCTTTGTTCTTGCTTCTCGACTCTCACTTGTCTACACTCGACTCCTTCCTCCATGAGTCCTAGACTCCAGACTCACTCTCCTAGACCACCCTCTTGTTCCCTCTGGAGGTCACTATATACCCTCCCGGGGTCCCTCCCACCTGCTGACTAGTGTGGGGTGTGAGTTCTAGGGTTCCACCTACTGGCCATAGTTCCACTTGCAGTGGGGTGACTACACCGCTTTTATGGGTGTAGTACCCCTTTTGTTGCACCTACATCGTGGGGAGGCACATAGGCATGAGTGCAATTCAAGTCTCATGCCGGTGTGACTCCGGCCTAATAAGCACAATCTCTTAAATTACTCCACATAGCAGCATCTAACCAGAAATGTATTCTTATAAGTGAATAATGCATGATAACATCATAATGATAAAAGAGTACCTTATGCACAATTTATACGTTTACATATCTGAGTGCAGTGAACAAAAAAAAAAAAAAAGGCCAGAGATCTTGTCCTGATCATTTCCAGCTACAGTGTTGGCCAAAAGAATTGACACCCCTGCAATTCTGTCAGACAATACTCAGTTTCTTCCTGAAAATGATTGCAATCACAAATTCTTTGGTAGGGCCACGTCACACACACGGATAATTGTGCAGATATTGTTCACAGATCTCTGGTTGCAGTGAAATCATGGACACATTGTTACTAGTGATGGGCGAATCCTACATTACTCGGACTCGCTTGACTCTACCGAGTCCGAGCCCGGGACTCGCTACTCGTAGCGAGTCTAGCGAGTCCAATGTTAATGAATGGGGAAGCGAATAATAGCGAGTAATGTGTGATTTAAAAATCGCATATGTGTGTCGGAAAGCGCTCGCATTGCCGTGTCGGAAGCCCCACTGGCAACTGTATTTTGCTGCTGTCTCCGAGGCCAAAGTCGCATGTGTTGGAGGCGAGGCAAGCGACTTTCTGTAGGCGTCACTTACTGGCGGGTTAAGTGTGTGCTAACACTTGACAGTGAAGCACTACACTATTCCCTGAAAAAATTAGAAAGTGCGCACAGCCACCGAGATGGAGTTTGGTGTTGCTGCAGGCGTCACTTACTGGCGGGTTAAGTGTGTGCTAACACTTGACAGTGAAGCACTACACTATTCCCTGAAAAAATTAGAAAGTGCGCACAGCCACCGAGATGGAGTTTGGTGTTGCTGTAGGCGTCACTTACTGGCGGGTTAAGTGTGTGCTAACACTTGACAGTGAAGCACTACACTATTCCCTGAAAAAATTAGAAAGTGCGCACAGCCACCGAGATGGAGTTTGGTGTTGCTGTAGGCGTCACTTACTGGCGGGTTAAGTGTGTGCTAACACTTGACAGTGAAGCACTACACTATTCCCTGAAAAAATTAGAAAGTGCGCACAGCCACCGAGATGGAGTTTGGTGTTGCTGCAGGCGTCACTTACTGGCGGGTTAAGTGTGTGCTAACACTTGACAGTGAAGCACTACACTATTCCCTGAAAAAATTAGAAAGTGCGCACAGCCACCGAGATGGAGTTTGGTGTTGCTGCAGGCGTCACTTACTGGCGGGTTAAGTGTGTGCTAACACTTGACAGTGAAGCACTACACTATTCCCTGAAAAAATTAGAAAGTGCGCACAGCCACCGAGATGGAGTTTGGTGTTGCTGTAGGCGTCACTTACTGGCGGGTTAAGTGTGTGCTAACACTTGGCAGTGAAGCAGCACACTATTCCCTGAAAAAAATTATTAAGTGCGCACAATTAGTCGCAGAAGTAGGTGGCGTACGTGCTATTTGCAGCTAGGAGAGCAGCAACGCACTGTTCTGCCACAGACAAAATAACGCTGAAGGGGTTTTTAGGACCAAAAATCTATCAGCTGGCAAAAAATTGTAAATAGTACCTCAGCTAAGCCTCTCACTTCAGCTATTAGAACAGCTGAGTGAGTAAGCGAAGCTATGAGGTCGCTCCTGTGAACACTGTAAAGGCTGCAGCTCCCTGCTTCCCTGCCTGCCTACAGTGTCACAGTACACAGTACTCCTCTGTCCTCCTGCTAGCTCTCACAAGAGCTGTTTGGGGTTAATATAAGGAATCTTGAAGTTCCCTACACTCACTGACAATCCCTATGATCTGCTCCAGAATCTACCTCACCCTGTTCTAGCTCAGATCTTCAGAGAAATGTGCTCAAAATGGCGGTGGCAAGGCTTATATACAGCCTTGCCTGTCATCGATGACATAGCCATCACGATGGACAGAAGCCAATCATAGTAATGCCACAAGAAGAGGGCTGTGGCATTACTGAATAAGATTGGCTAACATCCTTGTCCATCTTCACAAGTTTGTCTGACCTAACACGCTAGGCTGTCTCGGAAGATTTGTCGGAACATAACAGATTCTGTATTCGCGAGTCCCGAATACAGAATACAGGACTCGGATTCGTAGACTCGCTAGGATTCGCTAGGAGTCGCTACGACTCGCTCGGAATCGCTACTTACAGCGGGTATCCGTGAAGCGGTGCCATTCTCTAAACGATTTGGGGGAGATTCAACCTACATAGCGATGTGATATAGCGAGTCTCGCTAGTAAAACTAGGATTCCCATTTACTTGCATTGGACTCGCTACTTTGCGAGTCCTCGCTGGGAAACTCGCCGAGTAGCGAGTCCTGCGAGTCCCTTACTACTCGCCGAGTAACGAGTCCTAGCGAGTAGATTCGCCCATCACTAATTGTTACATTTGTACACAGCCACAAAATGGAACAATGTGTCCATGATTTCACTGCAACCAGAGATCTGTGAACAATATCTGCACAGATATCTGTGTGTGTAACGTGGGCCGTATTATTATCTTCATTTAATTTGTCTTCAATGAAAAAACACAAAAGAGAATGAAGCAAAAAGCAAAACATTGATCATTTCACACAAAACTCCAAAAATGAGCCGGACAAAAGTATTGGCACCCTCAGCCTAATACTTGGTTGTACAACCTTTAGCCAAAATAACTGCGATGAACCGCTTCCGGTAACCATCAATGAGTTTCTTACAATGCTCTGCTGGAATTTTAGACCACTCTTCTTTGGCAAACTGCTCCAGGTCCCTGATATCTGAAGGGTGCCTTCTCCAAACTGCCATTTTTAGATCTCTCCACAGGTGTTCTATGGGATTCAGGTCTGGACTCATTGCTGGCCACCTTAGAAGTCTCCAGTGCTTTCTCTCAAACCATTTTCTAGTGCTTTTTGAAGTGTGTTTTGGGTCATTGTCCTGCTGGAAGACCCATGACCTCTGAGGGAGACCCAGCTTTCTCACACTGGGCCCTACATTATGCTGAAAAATTTGTTGGTAGTCTTCAGACTTCATAATGCCATGCACACAGTCAAGCAGTCCAGTGCCAGAGGCAGCAAAGCAACCCCAAAACATCAGGGAACCTCCACCATGTTTGACTGTAGGGACCGTGTTCTTTTCTTTGAATGCCTCTTTTTTTCTCCTGTAAACTCTATGTTGATGCCTTTGCCCAAAAAGAGAGAACATTCTTCCAAAACATTTTAGGCTTTCTCAGGTAAGTTTTTGTCAAACTCCAGCCTGGCTTTTTTATGTCTCGGGGTAAGAAGTGGGGTCTTCCTGAGTCTCCTACCATACAGTCCCTTTTCATTCAGACGCCGACGGATAGTATGGGTTGACACTGTCGTACCTTCGGACTGCAGGGCAGCTTGAACTTGTTTGGATGTTAGTCGAGGTTCTTTATCCACCATCCGCACAATCTTGCGTTGAAATCTCGTCAATTTTTCTTTTCCGTCCACATCTAGGGAGGTTAGCCACAGTGTCATGGGCATTAAACTTCTTGATGACACTGCGCACGGTAGACACAGGAACGTACAGGTCTTTGGAGATGGACTTGTAGCCTTGAGATTGCTCATGCTTCCTCACAATTTGGTTTCTCAAGTCCTCAGACAGTTCTTTGGTCTTCTTTCCTTTCTCCATGCTCAATTTGGTACACACAAGGACACAGGACAGAGGTTGAGTCAACTTTAATCCATGTCAACTGGCTGCAAGTGTGATTTAGTTATTGCCAACACCTGTTAGGTGCCACAGGTAAGTTACAGGTGCTGTTAATTACACAAATTATAGAAGTATCACATATCACATGATTTTTCTAACAGTGGGAATACTTTTGTCCACACCCTTTTTTATGTTTGGTGTGGAATTAGATCCAATTTGGCTTTAGGACAATTCTTTTTGTGTTTTTTTCATTGAAGACAAATTAAATGAAGATAATAATACCAAAGAATTTGTGATTGCAATCATTTTCAGGAAGAAACTGAGTATTATCTGACAGAATTGCAGGGGTGTCAATACTTTTGGCCAACACTGTACATGTGACTTCTGTTGGCTGACATGATCTTGACAGGTGTTTTTATCCTCTGAATATTTCATGGTCAGACATCATCAGGCAGCAGTCATGAAAATGCCATGGATGCACAAAGTACATCTGAAAGGTGCAGAACTTCTCGTAATGTAATAAGTAAGATTTGCTGATGTAACACTGGAAATTCCTTTTAACAGCTCAGTTTTCTTTCAGGTTAATATCCCGCATAGGTATCAGCAGCTTAAGATGTTGTGCACTGGAGCGATGCCAAAACTTTGTGTTTATGGAGCGAGCAGATATTGTTAGAATACCTAATGTAGTTCTGTGCAGTTTGACAATGAATCACACAACATATTTTATTTATGATACATGAATTGCGAAGGATAAAGACTAACACAAAGTTACCTGTGTGTGTAGAAGGGAAAAATAAAGGTATAGACTGGTGTATATAGGTCAGTATGTCCTCCCTTGTTTCTGGCCGCAGACACTGCAGTATGATGAGATGGTTAGGGCTCTTCTCTCTGTTTCCATGACTACCACTGGGCTTATTCCATGTTGGCTTGATACAGAGCTAAGCTGCATCGTTCTACGTAACACTCTCCATCCTCCCTCAATACCTATTACTCTCGCTCCAGCCCACTTTTTATCACTGTCTCCTTCTTACCATTCCGGTTTCACTGTCCCCAATTCCTGACTTCATCTTTCTCCAATTCTCCCTCTGTATGAAAACGGATTACTGCTGACAACTCAGGAGGTAGGTGGCAGCTCCCTCCCTCGCTAAAACAAAACCCTCACTCGGATCATCTGGTGTAGGTGGATCAGGGTTACAGACGAGCATGCATGAGGTAGCTTGCTAGATGTGGGAGTGTGTATTATGCCTCAGATTCTAATTTCATGTACAAAAAGGCTAACTAACCCAATCTTTATTGTCCATATACTAAATTAAAGCAGAACATTATCTCCCAGAATAGATTATTGCTTTTTTGTTGTTGTTTATCCCCAGGATCTATTCCTGTCCACCAGCGTGTGCTGCTTTATAGACCTTGCCAAAATGACCAGCCATGATGGGGATTCATTGGAGCCACTACTTGGACCTCTAGAGCTGGAGTGCAAGATCTGTTACAATGGTTTTGATACTAGGCAACATCGTCCTAAAGTTCTGGGTTGTGATCACCGTATGTGTGCTCGCTGTCTCAAGAAGATGGCTTCAAACTGGGCTCAAAACTCACCGGCTACAATATGCTGTCCATTCTGCCGTCAAGAAACCGCATTGCCTGAGGACCTTCATCTTCTACCAGATGACAGCGGCCTACTATCCAAACTCAGCTGCCATGAATGGATCCACAGACGTGGCTGCTCTGTGGCACCAGAGGTGCGCTTGAGTCCAGGTGACTTGTGTCCTAATTCCTCCGAGTGCCTAGTCATCACTATCATGGAAGTTTCAGATGATACCCCTGAGACTGGTGAGCAAACTCCAGTGCTAGACATCCTAAGGGTGAAGATATCATCAAGTCTAGCATGGCTACCTGGATCCTGTATTCCTCAACGCTGCAGCCCTTGCAGGCCTGTGCCACGAATCCTGTTAGGTTTTCTGTGCCTTGTATACATTAGTTCACTGCCACTTGGTGTTTATCTCATGATGACTGGGCACCTCTTAGGCATTATCCTGGTTAGCCTTGTGCCATGCACCCTAATTTTTAGTCTTTTGTGCTATTGTTTCTGCCATGAGCTCGCTGCCTGCCTTGCTGACTAACCCAAACACTGATTGTGTAAAAACTATGTCACCAGCATCCCTTCACCTTCACTAACAGTGCCAAGCCTATGCCTCTAATACACTTAGGTGTGCCAAGCCCATACCTACTTCAACTCTTCCATATGTTCTTCGGTATAATCCATATCATCAGTTCAAATCACAACAATCTGTGCTTGCACATCAACAACATGACCCTCTCACCTACTCTCCATCACCATTATTCTGCATTTACTTTAAATAATATTACCTAACAAGCATCAAACTGATATTTTTTGACAACCTCAACCCCGTAATACATCACTAGTTGAAGACATTGGACACTTTTTGTTTATTCACCATGGCAATAAATGTCACATAAAGAAGCTATTGGCGTAGGTGTTCATAAAACTAAGTGTAAAGGTAAAATTCATGACATCATTTCTTCAAAGGCAATAACAATACTACTCAGAGGACATTTCCAAGCCAGAACCCTTGAGACAAACCTGTTTCATTAAACAAAGCAATCAAACATATACATCACCGTGCATGCAAGAGATTGATGAGATTGGCAAAAGTATTACTAGTACCATTAATTTTGCATAAAGTTCTCATATACAAAAGAGTAAAAAAAAAAGTCTTGAAGTGACATATAACTATAGAGAATGGACTACAGACCACAGACACTAGTAAATAGAAGAATGTTACTATGGCTTTCCAGAAACTGATCATCCCAGAAGCAGTTGTGATAGTTCTGGTTATGCCATGTTGTTAGGCAAGGCTAAGGCTTCTCATATTTATATGTATACTGGTATATTTTGTTATCCATGCTAGCAAAATCATGTTGCAGATAAAGTGAGTTTATTTTCTATTTTGTAAGTGTATTTCTTATGAAAGTTTTCTACATCATATATTCCTTTTTATGAAAAAACAAACAAACAAAAAAAAAAATACCAATGATAGTTTTATGTTCAGTGGCTTTCTGCTTATTTTAGACTAGTATCTTCAGATACTTTTGTCTAAGTTTCCATCAACAATTGCTTGGCTAACTTTACACCGCTATTTTGTACCCACATTTGAGTGCATGTTGTCTAAAGCCACACCCTCTTTAGCTAAGCCACACCCTCTCTCACTAAGCCATACCCACTTGTTCAGCAAACATGCACATACAACGATTTGTGGTGAAAACTGACCCATAATTTTGATGCACAAAGTATAAACATCTCCAATGTCTTTATAGAGAAAACCCATCTACAGGTGCATCTCAATGAATTAGATTATCATCAAAAAGTTAATTTATTTCAGTAATTCAATACAAAATGTGAATCTCATATTACATAGTCATTACACACACAGTGATCTATTTCATGTGTTTATTTATGTTAATGTTGATGATTATGGCTTACAGCCAATGAAAATCCAAAGGTCATTATCTCACAAAATTAAAGTAGGGAGGAAGAACATTAACAGAAATAATAAGAAATAAACACATGAAATAGATCACTCTGTAATGACTCTATATAATATATGTTTCACTTTATGTGTTGAATTACTGAAAAAAAATAACTTTGATGATATTCTAATTCATTTAGATGCACCTGTATATAATAATAATACAATCTATATTAGATATGTAATTCTACAAATACTTTATAGCACATACTTGAGTGACAAGATGTATACTTCTTCATTGACACTTGAAGCCATTCTTACATTTTTTCTACAAAGGTAAAAAAACAGTGGTGGATGCAGATAAGTTCTCGGAAGTGTGCTCAACTTGCAAAGATATGCTACTACCAAGCACTATCCTGTTTCAAAGCAAACAGAAACATATCAGCTGATGCTACCTCTACTTTTGATCTAGAGCTGATACCACCCCCTTGCCAATTAATGGCAAACTGAAAGTATGTACTTACACCAGCAATACGTTATAGCATTATACAAATGCCCTTGTCAGGCCCACATATATAGCTTGATATATACAGGTGCATCTCAATGAATTAGAATTTCATCAAAAAGTTTATTTTTTCCAGTAATTCAATACATAAAGTGAAACGCACACTGTATATTATATAGAGTCATTACACACAGAGTGATCTACTTCATGTGTTTATTTCTGTAAATGTTCATGATTATAGCTTACAGCCAATGAAAACCCAAAGATCATTATCTCAGAAAATTCAAGTAGGGAGGATGAAGGGTTAAAAGGGGTGCATATAATATTGATTTATTAGTCAACGCATTTCAAGGCTCCCTGAAACACCCTGAAACATGGCAATATGATACGGATTTTTCCTGAGGAAGGGGCCAGTGAGCCCTGAAACATGTTGACTAATAAATCAATATTGTATTCACCCTTTGATGTCCCTCGGAATACTGCAGCGTGGTTTTTAACCCTTCATCCTCCCTACTCTTTATGCACCATGCTTGGGGCTGCAGCAGCTGTGATATGCTTTTATAGTGGTTGTGACTCTCACAACCACACAAGGTGAAGCCTCTGACACCTATTTAGGTAATATTTTATCTCTCTGACCCAGATCCTCCCTACTTTAATTTCTGAGATAATGACCTTTGGGTTTTCATTGGCTGTAAGCCATAATCATCAACATTTACAGAAATAAATACTTGAAATAGATCACTCTGTGTGTAATGACTCTATATAATATATGTGATTCACTTTATGTATTGAATTACTGAAATAAAGTAACTTTTTGATGATATTCTAATTCATTGAGATGCACCTGTATGTGAAGTGTTATCAGTTTATCACCTTTAGGGCTCAGGCTGGTTTCACACTGCAGTTTTTCCCCTGATCAGGTTTGTGTACCAAAACCAGGAGAGGAACCAGGAGAGGAACTTGCAGACAAAATGTATAATTGGAAGATTGACACCTGTTCTGAGTTTTGGAGACACTCCTGGTTTTGACACACAAACCTGATCGAACCTGATCAGGGAAAAAACTGTGGTGTGAAACCAGCCTTAGACACACTCATCCGAGTTTGACGGAGGAGTCTCAGAAAGGGCTGGAGCAGTGACCCTGAACGGCCTCTCCCTGTCAGGACAGGGAGTCTGGAGCTGCACAAATACACAAGCAGCTGACAGCCCCGTCCAGATAGGGAGAAGCTGTTCAGGGTCACTGTTCCAGTCCTTTCCGAGACTCCTCTGTCAAACTCGGATGTCTGTCGGACAGTGTGTCCCTGCCATTAGATGCCATCACTCTTCAGCAGAGTTGTTATATACCTTTGGGGTTCCAAAAATCAGTTCTAGATTTCTGTTACCACAGACCTTTGTAGGAACTCATATGACCCCTGTAAAGTTAGATGTTGGACAGATTCAGCAAAATATTTAGACTTCCGTTATACTTCTAGTAGCAAGTAAGAAAATTCTTATTTTCCATATAAATGTGAAAAAAAATAAGATGTCACTCAAACTTAGTAAAGGTGTGAATTAGCAAAGTCACTCTCTAAGGAGGACTTTTCACCAAATGTTTCATGTTGAAATGGACACACAATGCAAGACTGGATGTAGAACAAAATACAACTTTTTAAATGTACCTCTTCATTGCAGAGATTTTAGCAATCAAAGTGCTTGTGACCTAATGAGTTAACGTTTGTTAAATCCAGGTGGGTGTTATCAGACAGTTTTCACTGGGGGCGTGTACTTCTTCTAACTGTATGAAACTGACCAATCATTAGAAGGCAGCAACTGAAGCTCCTATTACATCCTGCATACAGTTTAACATGAAGAATTTGGTGAAGGCTCCTCCAACTTCTAAGTATATGCCATGCAGAGTTATACCAGGGTATAGAACTTATTTTTCAGGGCATGTGCAGGTGGAAATATGGCCAAAACTAAACAAACCCACTGGCCAATGACTGTGCAGTGTTGTCTCAGCCAAAACACGGACTGTTGCTCATCGGTGTTTTGGATCTGGTTTTCATCAGTGTTTGGTCAGTGTCAGTGATTTTCTTTTCATTATTATAAAAATAATTACCGTATATACTCGCGTATAAGCCGAGTTTTTCAGCCCAAAAATTGGGCTGAAAAGTACCCCCCTCGGCTTATACGCGAGTCAGTGCTGTATACCGATGTATACATCGGTACATACCGATGTATACATCGGTATACAGCAGCCCCCGCAGCCCCAGTAATGCAGGGCCCCCCCAGCGTCTCTCCGGTCACCTGTAAAGCAAACTATACTTATCAGTGTCCCGCTCGCACCCGCTCGCACCCGCTCGCAGCTGCCGTCCGCGATCCTCCATCTTCATGCGTCTTCTTCCTGTTTCTGTGCGCGTCGCCGGCAATGACGTCATTCCCTGCGACGAGCACAGGAAACAGGAAGGAGTCGCATGAAGATGGAGGATCGCGATGTCGGCAGCGGCGGGCGCGGACAGCGGGACACTGATAAGTATAGTTTGCTTTACAGGTGACCGGAGTCAGGCTGGGGGGGCCCTGCATTACTGGGGCTGCTATATACCTCTGGGGCCCTGTATACTAACACTGGGGCTGTATATACTACCACTGGGGCTGTATATACCTCTGGGGCCCTGTATACTACCACTGGGGCTGCTATATACCTCTGGGGCCCTGTATACTACCACTGGGGCTGCTATATACCTCTGGGGCCCTGTATACTAACACTGGGGCTGTATATACTACCACTGGGGCTGTATATACCTCTGGGGCCCTGTATACTACCACTGGGGCTGCTATATACCTCTGGGGCCCTGTATACTACCACTGGGGCTGTATATACCTCTGGGGCCCTGTATACTACCACTAGGGCTGCTATATACCTCTGGGGCCCTGTATACTAACACTGGGGCTGTATATACTACCACTGGGGCTGTATATACCTCTGGGGCCCTGTATACTACCACTGGGGCTGTATATACTACCACTGGGGCTGTATATACTACTGGGGCTGCGTGTATACTACCACTGGGGCTGCTGTATCTACCTCTGGGACTGGTGTATACCACACTGCTGGGGGCTGTATACTTGTGCTAGGGTCCACCCTCGGCTTATACACGAGTCAATAGATTTTCCCAGGTTTTGGGGGCAAAAGTAGGGGGGTCGGCTTATACACGGGTCGGCTTATACACGAGTATATACGGTAAATAAATTACAAATCATCTCCTACACTTATATTGTTAATCATGCACAGCACACGCATTGTACACTGTCACCACCCAAGTGCTGTCATTTTGTATGGATCCAAAGACTTGTATGAGTAAGGCCCACGTCACACACACAGATATTTGTGCAGATATTGGTCACAGATCTCTGGTTGCAGTGAAATTATGGACACATTAATCCATTTATATACAGCCACAAAATGGAACAATGTGTCCATGATTTCACTTCAACCAGAGATCTGCGAACAATATCTGCACAGATATCTGTGTGTGTGACGTGGCCCTAACTTTGATCCAAGACCCGGATAAAAATAGATAAGTCATTGTGATTTTGGACATTCATTCATTATAATGGGTACATGTTCTAATCATGAAAAACATGTGTAGTACATGAAAATGAGAATGGATGTCTGAATGAGGCTTTAGGCCGGGCTCACATGAGGCTGTTGTTTTTGGGTCCTGAGATGGACCACCTCACATGGATGTGCATCAAAAATTGCAAAACACAAATGTGTGAATGAAGCCTTAGTAATCATCAGTGTGTCAGTAAATGGCAATGACCAATTATGGCCGCTTTACACGTCCCGATATCATCCTGATATTGGATACAACGGCACTGGAGCGCGCACATTTTTGGCAGTAATCCAAGATCGTATAGATGATGTCACACATGGAGATAAGGCAACACAACTGCGATGTATACGCCCCCTTGTACGAGCGAACCAGGGAACAACCATTTAACATGGGAGTGAATAGTGCTCCAAATCGTTGTTGGGCTGTCACACAGAACGATCCTGCCAGATCGTCCATCCAATATCGGGCAGTTGGAGAGCCTGCACAATTCCCCAACGATATCGTTTTGGCATCGTTCTTGCATCGAATTGCACATTTACACCAAACAACGCACGAACGATATCAGCGGCAACGGCCGAACCACGTGACTTTTTATCGTTATTGGACAACGATATCGGGACGTGTAAAGCGGCCATTAGAGGTACTTGAGTGAGAAAAGAGTAAAAGTTTTAACAGATAGGCTCCATTCAGAATGTGCGTTTTTCCTCTCTTTTTCCTCATCAGTTTTTGTAGCCAAAACCAGGAGTGGGTGATAAATCCAGAAGTGGTGACATGTTTCTATTATACTTTTCCTCTGATTGTTCCACACCTGGGTTTGGCTCCAAATACTGATGAGCAAAAACAGACCCAAAACGCACAATGTGAATGGAGCCTTAAGTTTAGGCCAGAATCAAACTTGCAGTTTTGTGCATTTTTTTTTAGCCAAAGACAGAAATTTATTAAAAAGAAATCGGAAATATAAAGGATATACTTCTTGATAAATCCATGGATTTTGCTTTGGCTGAAAAAAAACTGCATGTGTGTATCCTGCCAAAATGAAAAAGTATTTATCACATCTTGACTTTTTAGAAATCTCTTTTAAATTATTTTTCCATCAGAACAATTACTCTTTCAAATATCTATTAACAGATCTGGCGTGTTTACTTTCTGAATCCACATCAGAAAGGCTGTTATTAAAATGAGCATTTCACTAGGTCAGCTAGATAATGAGGAAACTCATGAGTCCAAGTGTACTCAGTAAATCCAAAGGATATATGTAAACGATCCACGCTGCCGTGAGATCAGAAGGACCACAAAGGTATACAAGGAATGGTGGTTTTATTCTATGCGTTTCAGAGCTATATCCTTGCTCCTTCCTCAGGAAATAAACCTGTGGAAGGACCAAAAAGGTAATTTGGTTGGTTTCCTGAGGAATGAAAAAGGATATAGCTCTGAAACGCATAGAATAAAGCCACCATTTCTTCTATACCTTTTTGATCCTTCTCGTCTCACAGCAGGACGGAGAGTTTACACATATATCCATTGGTTTTATTCATTTGTCACCATGCAACACATGTGGTTTGTGGATCCTGCAGCAGCTGTTACATGCGATGCAAACTGGTTGTGTGTCACACAACTTGACCAGGTGAGCAGCGACATCAGTTTGTATGTATGTCACAAAGATAAGACCTAGTGATGAGCGAGCATGCTCGCTGCTACTCAGTACTCGCAGGAGTATCTCGGTACTCATGATGCTCGGTGAGCACCGAGTACCTCCAAGGTGCTTGGACTCATCACTAATCATTATCGATGTGACATAAATACACAGCTCCCTTCAGTGCACAATGTGAGCTGGCACCTCACGGAGAGCAGATTGATTGTTAGTGTCCCTCTGGGGGGGGGGGGGGCACAGCAAGGTGTTGTATGCTGCATATGCTGTGACGATTTGAAAAAGCCCACCCTCTTGCCCTTTCCCAGAAACACTCGATTTATAGCCGAATGTCTGTGGGCGGAGCCTATCACTCATTGACTTGCATTGGCCTCGGTGCTCGGTCGAGCACCCGAGCATCTTGAAGTGCTCGACCAGAGCATCAAGTAGCTGAGCATTTTAATGCTCGCTCATCACTAATAAGACCCTATTTTCGCTTTTTGTATTCTCCATAGTTTGTTCCTGCAAGTGTACTCAGTGACACATGCCCGTCTAACAGTAGCAGCTTGTACTGAAAAGTGTGAGATTTCAGCTGCAGCAGGGAGGAGCTACATTGAGGAACTGATATCAGAATCGTTGGGTAAAGATTGAGTTTACAGCCAGCCATTCTAAAATGGATTTTTAAAGTAATTACAGCCGCTTCATAAGATCTAATTTAATTTTAATAATGTTTGCAGATTGTATTGTGAAGTCTGGTGACAGATCAACTTTAAGGTCTGTAATGTGATTCAATCAAATTACCTTTCATTTAAAACTATGGGACAAATATGTCATTTGGTCCTCACAAAGTTAAAGGATGAGTGCGGGATTGTAGGAAATGTTTTTTTTAATTTTTTACCTAAATGCATGTATGGCCAAGTGCACACATTGAGTATTTGGTGAGTTTTCACCTCCATATTTGTAAGGCCGGTTTCATATCACGATTTACGGTCATCCGAGTGTATCTGTTTCAAAACGGATACAATCGGATCTGAAATCGGATCCCATGTATCCCTATGGGGCTCGGATCGGATGTGTGCCTTTTGCCATCCGATTTTGGCACCATCCGATCCAGTTCGATTTAAGCACGGACACAAAATCGTAGCCTGCTGCGTTTTTGTGTTCGAGAATGAAATCGGACAGCCTCGGATCCGAGCCGATCAGAGCCCCGATGACATGGGAGCCTATTGACATTGGATCCGAGTTGAACTCGGCTCCGATGCTGGCTCCGTAGTGATGTACTGAGCATGCCCAGAAGCACTGGTGATGTATCCTCTGTGAGGATCATTATTATTTTACACATACATGAGGACAGGGGATAGGATAGGTAATAAGAGAGGGGACAGGAGAGATGAGTGGCGGGAACAACAGATAGAGATAGGATGAAGGAGGGTGAACAGGGAAGATGCAGGGAGAGACAGGGACCAGAGGATCCACACAGATCCTGCATAGACTCGGATTGGATGGCTATTTGCCATCCGAGTGCAGGGATCCGTGACAGCCACAAATCGTGATGTGAACCCGGCCTAAGACAAAACCAGACAAAACCAGGAGTGAAACAATGAGAGGAAAAATATAATACGAAAAATATAATACAAAAGCGTAATAAAAACACGTGCACCATTTCTGCATTTTTATACCCACTCCTGGTTTTGGCTTACAAATACTCAGGTAAAAAACTCATGTGGCCTATATTGGCCTAAAAATAACATTTACAATTGAGTTTCATTAAAAATGTTGCATGGTTTGGTGTGCTGTTTGATTCCATACTCATTACTAGCATCAGAGTGAATTAACAATTCATCACTAAGCTTCTGATCATTTGTAACCCTTTATAGTGCTCGCCGCTGAGAATGGCGTTAAATATTACATTTTTAAGCATGTTTTAAAAAGTCTCTGCTGGCCTCATGATAATGAACAGCTTCTTTTGGAATCCTGTTTATCAGGGATTCTGATGAAAACAATACAAAGTTCATTGTATGTATATGTATGATCATAACCATTTTTCTTTGGGTTACTCCCACTTATGTACATATACGCTGAGTGCAAAGCAACGAAAAAATTCATTTTACTTGTACCAATGTTATTCAATAAGGAAGTGCTAATCTTGCAATTTTTTTCTCAGCTGTAATTGGGTTGAGGAAAAAAATCGCAGCATGTGGCATACGGTCGCATACAGTCATATGAAAACGTTTGGGCACCCCTCTTAATCTTACTCATTTTTTTTTTGTTTAAAATTGTTTTTTTGCAACAGCTATTTCAGTGTGATATATGTAATAACTGATGGACACAGTAATATTTCAGGTTTGAATTGAGGTTTATTGCACTAACCAAAAATGTGAAATATGCATTATTTCGAAATTTGACAGGTGCCAAAGTATGGGCACCCTTCTGATTTTCATAATTTGAATACTCCTAACTACTTTTTACTGACTTACTGAAGCACTAAATTGGGTTGGTAACCTCATTGAGCTTTGTACTTCATAGCCCGGTGTATCCAATCATGAGAAAAGCTATTACAGGTGTCCACTTGCAAGTTGTTCTCTTAGGCGGCCGTCACACGTGAAGATATCGCCAAAGATATCGCTGGAAAACGCCAGATTAAACATCGCGTAAGCGATGTCTGTGCGTGTGACGGCGAGATACGACGAGCGAGATCTGCTCAAATCGCTAAATCGTGATCTGAGGTCCGGTTCTCAGATCTGACGATATCGGGCAATTAAATACGCCCAATCGACACGTGTAAATTCACGACATCGTACGAAACGTCTGATTTCAGCGATGGCGAAATCAAACCCGTAGGCGTGCCGGGTATTCACCTGTGTCACGCCTCCTCATTTCTGATTCGTGAACTCTCATGCGTTCCGATTGGCTGGCCCATCGTCTGCTATTATTGGTCAAAGCTCCAGCGTCATGATTGGTTCCCGCTTGACAAGGCGCCATTTTTTGTGGAGCTGTCACTTCAGCACCAAATACACACATTCTTATAGCTGATCATGCATTTGTGCCTTGAAACTACGGCCACAATCCCAACGCTGTTTAACCCGAAACAACCATTTATATTCTTTTTCTGGCCCCAATGCAGTGTGCTCCTACACTCAACGCGATGGCGTTACGCCGTAATCACTAGTTTTAATTACGGCACGCCCCCGGGTTGTTGGCCCGTAGGTCGCGTAGAAGTGTTCCATGGCGGGCCACCGCGCGTCCAGCGCGTTTGTCTGTTTTTGGCCCACGCTACCGCCCGTAGTCACGTAATGACTTAGGTTTCGCTTTCATTCCGCCTGCTAGGTACTAGCTCCGCCCGTGCACATTGCAGCACAGGCATGGCCGCAACAGGGCGCGCTGCCACGTGGGGGATGGCGGAGCTCATGATCCTAATCGATCATTGTGATCGATTGGATTACTGGGGCCGCCATCCCCACAGGCACCCCAGGCTGCGTAACCGCATGACTGTGCGTAAAATCCAGAATGCCCTGCTCCGCCAGCTGTGTGTGTCCCGCACTCCAAAGCAGATCCAGCACAAAATAGCGGATCTGAAGTTTAAGTGCCCAGGACGCATTCTTGACATACGTGCCAGGATTGCCCGGATGCGCGGTGAGTAACTGTTGGACCACACAACACACATGTACATGTAGCACACTAGACAGCACCGTCAACCAACATATTAACATAGTGTAGTCCCCAACCTGCGTCTGCACATGTGGCTCACAACGCCTTCACAGGTGCCTATGTATCAACAGCGTTATGCAGACCCATATGCAAGCCTGTGCATGCACACGTGTAACATAATCCAGATCAATGCTGCTCATTGTGTCAGCACATGCTTGGGGACACATCAGTGCTCCCATTGGCCGGCATGACTGATCTGTGACAATAGTGATTGGCGTGCAGACCTTTTGGATGTGGTGGAGGTGCTAGTGGAGGGGGCCCTTGGTTCCCGATATGAGCAACGACTTTCAACGAACACTGGACACTCGAAGATTTCTCCTTGTGAAGTTGTGTAATTTTTGCCGTTGCATACAGACATTTGAGACGATAGGGCTGACGTATTGACCACGTCCCGTGGTCTCCCGCAAAATATCGCTGTGTAGTCTTTTAACAATATGGATATATTGCACCGGGGTGTCCAAGAGCGTTCAGCGCCTTGACAGTCAAGGCGCTGAACGCTCTAGGACACCCCGGTGCAGGAGGAACTAATCCTACTCACAGGGCCAGACATGGTAAGGTACATTCCTTGGGACACATATCTGAATTAAGATAGCCCCCTTACATCTGATAGTGACATCTGTAAACCCAACCAACACCATCAGGGCACAAAAAAAGCACCAACTACTCAATACAGGGCCTGTGAGTTAACATAGGAGCAATATATCCATATTGTTAAAAGACTACACAGCGATATTTTGCGGGAGACCACGGGACGTGGTCAATACGTCAGCCCTATCGCATTAAATGACTTATCTGTGTGCATACGTACCCATGGCCCAAGATAACATACTCCCCTACACACTATGAAGGCTAACTCGAATGGTGACCAATGTGAGTGCATGGCGGTCGGCATGCATTGGCAGGCACCGTGTCTCTCATTACCAAGCCTAGGTCTGCCTGCTGCATGCAGAGCCGCGCACATGCCTCAGCTAAACGGTGTTTACACATCTCAAAGTGTGAGTGACCCCAAATGTTAAGGGAGCCCCTACACTTTTGCGTTGTGGCCCAAACTCGCAATCACAAAACACAAGTTCACATCAATTTCAACATTGCCGCAACAATTTGTGGCACAAAATTTCTCATCAAAGCTTCACCATTGTGCATCCCAAAACAGGCACTGAGGAATCGTCTTCCGAAGAAGAGGGCCAGCATGTGCCGCCTGCTGCAGGGCCACTGGCGACACCGCCACTTCCGGCGGCAGCTGCATCATCCCCCCCAAGTCCAAGTCGGCACAATGATCCCGACTTGCCAGCTGATGCGGTCCAGGAGCACAGCGAAGAGTGGTCCGGCCAGTCGGCACCTGAGCAGTCATCTTCCAACTCTTCACAGCCATGGATGGACGAGGATGATGACATCCCCTCACCACCATGTCCACAGGAGGGCGAGGATGCTGGAGAACAGGCTGATGTGGATGATTGGGCCCCCTCCAGCCCAGGGCCCTTCTTGCAACCAGGCCATGTCCTGTGGCCCCAGAGCCCGAGCACCCCTGTTCAGCCACCTGCAACAGTGTCCAGCTCCCTGGCTAGCCCGGGCTTCACAATGTCACCAGACACGGCAGATGAGGAGGATAACTGGGCGGCGGAGCCCTACCCCATGCCATCACCAACAGGGCCTGGTGAGGAGGAGATGGTTGCGGATGTAGAGGTCCCAAACTTGGACGACTATGGAGGTACATTCATATTTGGGTTTACTAGACCATGCATACTGTATTGAGTGTGTGGTTTATGGGGCACATCACACAAACAGATAAAGTTGCACATAATCTTTGGAAAAGTGTTTTTTCAGTTCGATTATGGCTACCTTCCTCATTTTTGAACCTTTAATTAAATTGAGGAATGTGCCCATTATTTGGCAGAAAATACACATGCTTTATAAACAACAGATGATATATCTGTATGTGTAATGTTGCTCTATCTGCCCTCCTTGTAGTCCCACAATGTCCATTAATTGGTACAATTAATGTTTGGTGCAGATGGCGAACGTGCTGGAGCTGCGGGCTGGAGCCGGAGTGCATCCCCATCCAACCTTCAAAGATCACAGGATGGCGAACAACAGGGTAAGGAGCCTCTTTGGAGCAAAGAGTTAGAAATATCCACACAAACTGTTGTGGGCTAACTGTGGTCATCTTCCCAATACAGGTGTACCCACTTTGGAGGACATCATCCATGCGCACTTACAGTGTGCCATCCAGCTCCAGTCAGCTATCCAGACACATATTCGCCACATCAGACGATTGAGGGACATGCTGGCTGCCCTACAGCAAGGGCATGGTGCCCTCCCTTAACCTGGTGACAAAGAGACACTGGCCGGGTATTTTTGGACCTGAAAGACTGCTGTCCATGTTGGACGCATTCTTCCTTGTTATGCCATGTTGGCATTGTTTGTTTGTTTTGTTTAAGCCCCCGTTGGGCTTTTTTCTTATAGTGTCCAACATTTGGACCGTATGAAGCATGTTGGCCCTACCACGTTGGGCTTTTTTCTTATAGTGTCCAACATTTGGACCATCACAAGTCAATACAGCTTTTTCATACCCTAACACAGCAATCTGTTCTTGGTGTGCATGGTATGACAGTTAGTGACCTCTAATAAAAATGTTTCCATAAAATTTTGAGCCCATTATCTCTATGTATGCAGACATGTATGTGGATCATTTGGGTGTGTATCTGGGTCACGTTAACACCATCAAGGACAACTCAATGTCCAAACGGGTTTAGGGAGAGGAAGGTTTCCATAACACCTTTTGGTACACAAGGGCCCCAATGTCAGCATGACGTGTGTCGAGCAACCAGCAAACCTATATTAATGAAAGTGATATGAAAAGTGCCGCAATGCTGTTACACCAGCAAACATAAATGTGGCTTACCACTTACACATCTGCAAGCTTGGGTAGCCTGCCACCATTAATATTAGCCCATGTTGCAGAACACAGACAATGATGGTACGGACACCACTGCAGCCTGGGGGGTACAGCAAAAAGTCGTGCACCGGCAGGCTGCCGAAAGTTATGTTTCCTTACAATTTCCCTGTACATTTGTTTATGTTGATGGATCTAGCATGTGGCCTACTGTAGCTGGTCAGCTGGTAAAATTGTCATGGTGTAAATCAAATAAACATGCTTAAATGAGGGACAACATATTTCACGTGTTGAATCTGAAATTTAATGGAATTTAGTGACAAATATGTATGCCTGGCCCACACCATCACACCAAATTAAAAAAAATAATAATATGGGCAACAAAAATAAAACTGCTATTGTCGCAGGTAGGGGACACACAAAACAAAGAAAAAGAGTATGGAGGGGCAATTAGCGGGGCCAATGGCGGTAACTTAACAAAAAATACAAGGCTCCAGCTTTGTACCAAGTCAAAAACAAACTAAATATTATGGTACCGGGGCCCAAAATAAGAATCCCCCTCTGGGCCAAAGGGTTGTCCGGCCGCAGCAGCTGGTGTGGCAAAGACACTAGCCGAGGCTGTGCATGGGCATGGCCAGGTGCTGGTGCTTGCTGCACATGGGTGGGAAGGCCCATGTACTGCCAGGCAGGGGGGGGTGGTGATGGCTGGGGAACGGGAGCAGGGAAGCAGGATTCTTCAGTGAGCCTCTCAAAACGTGCCTGCTCCATCACCTGCATAATGACTCTCTCCGCATGCTCCCTTTGTGCAGTAGTTAAGTTTGGTAGACGCTGAGCCACCACGGCAGCAAAGGGGCATGGGGGCTCACGGACCTGCTGTGTTAACACCCGCTCGGCCAGTGCCACAAGGTCACTCCCTGAGGCTGTGGGAGGATTGCGTGGCCGGGCCTGTGGCCGTGAAAATGTCATAGGGGGTCGCCGGGCTGCGGGAGCACCCTCTGGAATGGCCATTGATGCTGGTGGATCCTCCAAATCAACGACAGACCCTGACGAGGGACCTTCAAGCGGATCCTACATGTTGAAAGTAAAAACAAGTTAGCAATCATTCCAGTACACATTGGGTGAACAGTTTCACATTAACGATAAAGTTACATGTATGTCATTATGCGGCACATCATACACTACAGATAAGTTAAACCAATCCCGTGGCCGTGCAACTGCAAAACATATTGCTCACATTGATGGTGAGATGTCCCACAGACAGACTCACCAGCGATGTTAAACAGCGCAAACGCTGGGAACTCGGATACACATGAGGGTCTTGCTGAACGCACATCGCTTAGTAAACCCACGTGTAGCAAAGTTTACGTATACAACCATAGGCTCTGACCCTGGAAGCTCGCTCATCGTGGTGTCATACACCATGATGTTGCATATCGGACAAGCGTTAAGCGCAAGATGTGTGGTCCGTAACCAAACATGTCAATTTTGACAATTCAACATTTGACGGTGCACATATCTTCACGTGAGACGCACATACATCCTTCAAGCAATGTTTATAGTTGTGCCTTAAAACCATCTGGTTCAATATATCTTAGCGTGTGACATACGCTTACCACACATTGTGCCTGATGTCATGAAAGATTTACAGAGATGCCCTTCCAGCTTGCGACAAGAACACAACACTCACTACTTGTGTGCAAATGGATTGCTTACTCAGATTGTAGTTGTTTGGAAACCGGTCAAGCAATATGTGTGGCCAAATGTGTATATGGTTTCCTTCTCTAACTTCTTCAACATGCGTCCGATTGTTTGCAACAATGTGTATGCTGGGTGAATCGTGTTAAGTTTTTCCATAGGTAGTGGACTTACATTTTCCCCCTCAACGTCAGCATCATCATCATTGGGCAGTTGTGGGTTTTCAAACTCCTCGCTGTCCAGCGCTCTTCGTGGCTCCTGCTGGTCCAATGTGAAGAGGACCAGCTCGTAATACCACAGCGTTGGTGTGTAAACATCCTCCGCTGCCATACCCGACCGACGGGACTCCACCACCTTCTTATGTTCTTTCCCAAAAACTGTTTTTAAATATTGGATTTTCTTTTTAATAAAATCAACATCCACTTCGGGACCTGGCATGAAGGTGCGGGCCACCTGGAGGAGCCTTTCATATGCCGCATTGCGTAGAGCCTTGTTTCGGAATCCCACACTACGCGATTGCCACAGGCATGGGTGTTCACGGTAGGCCTCAATGAATGCCCTTATGAAATCCCTATTTGGTCGGGGCATCTGCAATACAATGTAAAAGGAAAGAATTCACCCTAAAAAATGCCACAAGGTTTAAACCATGTCTATACAGAAACATACACAGCATGATAACTCAGTGGCCAGGATCAATGTTCCCTTAAACTAATAAACTAAAAACACACTTGCTTACACCACCAATGTTGATCAAGTCACAGGGATGTCTGCTATTGGGGCAGTCGCAATACAAAAGTTGTGGCTGGACCACATGATAATAACCTGAAAGGCCGCTGTATCTGTGGGTTTTAGGACTGTCAACATACCTTGGCTAGAACACAGACAATGTGGACACCGGACAGATGGGATCAAATGAGGAAGCTGGCTGAAGCTGCCTGGCTGCTCTATCGCACTTCTATCGAGTGACACCCAAATCAGCCGGCCCCAAACACATGTTGCCAATGCACTATTTATCAGCATGGATTACACAGCTGTTGTACTATTCCAGGTGTTATTTGTGTACGCCTCGCATTTGACACGCCTGCTACGGGACGTAACGCCTACGCTGATCGTGGAGCGTCGGTATCTGCGCCGACTGACGTGAGGCATAGCCTCGGCGTGCTGTGTGGGGGTCGTAACAGCGTGTTGGTATGTGATTGTGTCGATGCGACCCACCTGTTTGGAGGACGGCTCGGCGTGTCATTGGCTGGGGCTCGTATAAGTTAATTTTCCATGCGCTGCGCTCTGTGTTTGCTGGCGACTTGTTGAAGGTATGTACCGGTATTCCAAATGTTAAACCATGTGAATGGGGGTCGCTATTGCGTGGGCAAAAGAGATATGACGGGGTTTGTGGAGTTGCTCCCCTTCTTGCTGGTTTTTTTTTATTTTTGTGTTTTTACAAATTGGAGGGGAACTTGCGTTATATAGTGAACTCCTAGGCCATAAGCATTACCTTCGTTACAATAATTTGCAATGGACAACCTGCATATTGTCTGGGCCTGGACACCCATCTCAGCAACCACTGCATGTGAGTTATTCTTGGGTCAGTGTACTGTTGCTTTCTCTAAACATATGTTCCGACATTTGTCTGATGTGTTATGGTGTGTACGTTTTGAATGATGTATAGAAAGGGAGATGTGGGTAGAGATCTTCCTGTGTGTGTAGGGGCTTTTGGAATATTAAATGTGGTGTTGCCATGGTTTGGGACGTGGCAAAACATGTGGGATTCCTCCACACCTTAAGTGATCCTGTATGTGTTGTGTTTTTTTATTACATAATTTGCACATGTGATGTGCACCTGTACATATTTTGTTAATGTCTTGCTCCTTTTTGGTCCCTTTGAGAATGGTGACATTGTAGGGCAAGCACCTTTGGGCGGTGTCAGCGTTACTAAACATAGTTTTGCTTATAAACAGTATGAATCCGGATGAACGTGCCGTGGTGGGGGCTGCTTTCCTGGTGCAGGCAGCACGTGTGGAAGATGAGAGGGTTCAGAGACGCCGGAGGAGGCCAAGGCGCATATGGACCAGAGAGTGGCTGCAGCAGCGGGATCAGCATTCTCATATTCGTCTGGTGCGTCAACTGCGGGCCGACTTCCCACGTGACTTTCAAAACTTCCTGAGGATGTCAGATGACACCTTTCAAGTATTGTTGGCAGCAGTGAGACCGCTCATCACTCGTCAGGATACAGTGATGCGTCCAGCAGTGCCTGCGGAGGAGAGGTTGGCGGCAACACTGCGTTTTCTGGCAACAGGACGCACCATGCAGGATTTGGAGTACTCTTCTGCAATCTCCAGACCACTCCTTAGCCAAATGATTCCAGAGACCTGTGAGGCTATACTGCGTGCTCTTGCTCCAACGTACATGAAGTTGCCACAAAACCCGGAGGAATGGCTGGCCACTGCCGACACCTTCAGCCAGAAGTGGCAGTTTCCAAACTGTGGGGGTGCCATAGATGGCAAACATATTCGGATCACGCAACCTCACAACAGTGGCTCTTTTTTTTATAATTATAAATTATATTTTAGCATTGTTTTGATGGCAGTCGTCAATGCTAATTATGAGTTTATATCGGTGTCAGTGGGCACAAATGGGAGGGTGTCAGATGGTGGGGTTTTTGACCAATCGTCTTTTGGTCAAAAACTGAAAAATGGACGTCTAAATTTACCACCCACTAATCGCACATGTGGAAACATGAACTTTGTGTTCCTTGCAGATGAGGCGTTTCCACTCCTGCCCAATTTGATGAAGCCTTATCCCCAGAGGAACCTAAATGCAGACCACCGAATTTTCAATTATAGGCTTTCCAGGGCACGTCGTGTGGTTGAGAATGCCTTTGGCATTATGTCGAGCCGTTTCCGGATTTTCAACACAGCCATAAATATGAGACTGGAAGCAATTGACGTGGTTGTTATGGCATGTTGTGTGCTCCACAATTTCCTGAGACGCCAAGCTCAACAGGCCTACACACCACCGAATTATGAAGACCGCATTGATCCCAGCAATGGGGAGGTGGTGTTGGGGGGCTGGCGTGCTGATGCCCCACAGATGGCAGGACTCCAGCCGTTAGGGGGTGGAAGCAGCCGGCAGGAGGCACAGGACATGAGGGAACAGTACTGCCAGTACTTCAATGGTCCAGGTGCCGTAAGCTGGCAACACAACCTGCCATGATCATCCCTCTGCCATGCCGAAGTTTACACACTGTGTCCTGAAGCTCATGTTTTGAGGAAGGACATATGTCCCTTTTGTTTTTCTTTGGGCCACGTATGGTTTTGCTTGGCCAACCTAGATGTAGGGAAATCTTATTTGATGTTTGGAGGTGGGCCAGTTGTGGGGAGCTATGTGTTTCAGGCAGAAAGCTTGTCTGTGACATGATCCCGATGATTTAACTTATTGGTGCATGTTGGCACTATGTTTGTAAAGTTTGTTTAAGGGCCGGGCTTATGGGTCCTGTGAGAGACGGGTGGGACCAGGGCCCACATACCTCCCCAAAGGCCCTTGTGACAGTGTTCACTTTTTTCTCATTTCTCCAAATAGGGACAGAGTTAGGACTGTCTCGACCAGGGCCTACCGTGAAGTTGGTGAGGCAGCTTATTGTGCGTTTTTGGCCAAAAACGTATAAACCAAAAGGCCCTGAATTTGCAGTCTGGAATTGAATTTTGAGGCAATGTTTGTTAAATTAACGCACTTCCAGACACACACGCATATGTTGGAGCACATATATGGTGGTGCCAACACACGTGTTGAAAAAGCACAGGAGAGGAGGACACAAACATTAGGGCACATGTAAGCCGGCCGTCACACAGGTCCACATCTTCAGCGATATTGTTAGCGATCACGTGCACGGGCGATTGCTTACAATATCGTTCACATCGCTGCTGAGATGTCCCACAGACAGACTCACCAGCGATGTGGACCAGCGAGAACGCTGGTAACTATGGTACACATCGGGTTACTACGCGCCGCGCATCGCTTAGTTACCCGACGTGTACCATAGTTACCATCTCCCAGCATAGGCGCGGTCGCTGGGAGATGGATCATCGTGGTGTCATACCCCACGATGATGCAGATCGTTGCATCGTTCATCGCTACATCTGAGCTACGGAGCTCAGATCAGCGAGGGCACGATCAAGCAATTTAACATCGTTAATCGCTTGATTACATGCAACGATTTTAAGCAAGATATTGCTTAAGCGATCCAAAATGAGATTGCTTAAACGATATTGGGCCAAAAATCGGTGCGTGGGACGCCCGCCTTAAGAATGGATATTGCGAGCCAGTTACCCTTCTTTGTGCATTGGCATACGCTTGACAATACATGCACTTTGTCCCAAAGTTTGAAGCAGACATCATGCACCAGCAAAAGGCAAAACCCCAAGCAATTCACAGGCGCTTTTAAACCCTCATCTGAACAAACATGCCGCACACACATCTCGCTACAAAGTGTCATTTTATACCTCGGAACAGCGTCAACCATTTAGCAACGCATACGCCTTCTGATTTTGAACGGCGCGCAAGTGGGATAGCGCAATCTAATTTGTAAGCACGCAATGCACGTTTACTTTGGCTGTATGTTCATATTTCTTTTCAGTTTAGACATGGACATTGCGAACAACATCAAAGCACTTTTAAAGTGAAGGTGATGCCAACATGTTGCCAAGGAGATGTAACCCAATGAGGATGCAGTAGTGACCCTGCTATATAGTGTCCACCTTGTCATACACCCACACGTTGCCAGACGCGGCGCACACAGCTCACTGTAGGCTGATTAATTCAATGCATCTGTACAATACCTTAAAAAAATGGACAACGCATAAGCGAGATAATTTTGCACAACGCAACACGGGGGATTGCGTTCTGTACGCTTTACACCTTGCAATTTAGTTATGTGGTACAGCACACATATACATTGCGATCAACATCACAGGACATTCTTGGGATGACGCCGCCATGTTTCCACGGACATCTGACCCAATGAGGACGCAGAAATGGGCACCAATGGTGTAGTGAGGGGCGCAGCTTGGAGACCATGTACCACGCCTATGGGCTCCAATAACGCCCACATTTGCTCCCACATCGTTTAGGAGATTTCTGTGTGACTCTTTGATGAACGATGTCCACTGATGATAACTGCATCTCTCAGACGATCGCTGGATCGGTGTATCGGGGAATCGTCTGAGCGATGTCTGTGGGTGTAGCGGCGTGATGAGCGATTTTGCGCGACGTTCGGACGATATGCAAATTTAATTTCATCTGCGATATCTTTGGCGATATCTTCACGTGTGACGGCCGCCTAAGTTGCATCTTCTCTGAGGAGTGGCATCATGGGCTCCTCAAACGCAGCTCTCAAATGATCTGAAAAAAAAGATTGTTCAACATAGTTATTCAGGGGAAGGATATAAAAAGTTTTCTCAGAGATTTAACCTGTCAGTTTCCACTGTGAGGAACATAGTAAGGAAATAGAAGACCACAGGGACAGTTCTTGTAAAGGCCGGAATTGGCAGGCCAATTCTGCAGATTGGTCACAGAAGTTGGTGTGTGTAAAGCGGCCCTAAAGGTACCTTAAGGGTACCTTTACACATCGCAATATTGCATGCAATTTCACTTGCAACTTACTGGTTGCAGTGAAATCATGGACACATTGTTCCATTTGTACACAGCAACAAAATGGAACAATGTGTCCATGATTTCACCGCAACCAGCAAATTGCAAGTAAAATTGCATGCAATGTTGCAATGTGTAACGGTACCCTTAGGCCCTATACCCGCGGCACATCGATGGTTGCAGATTTTTAATTTTACTGCAACAAATCTGTAAGGAAAAAGACAACATTGGCACAGCATTTCTGAACTCTCATAAACTTTGTTATCTTGAGGATAGACATGTAGATATTGATGCAAATTTTCAAAATCTGCGTCAAGAAAGGCATGTAACAACGGACTGTGGGTACAGGGCCTTACTGAGCTCCTAATTTATAATAATAATAATAATAATAATAATAGTAATAATAATATTTATTCATTTATATAGCTCTATTAATTCCATAGCTCTTTACATAAATTTGCAACACTGTCCCTCTTGGAGCTCACAATCTAAACATCCTATCAGTATGTCTTTGAAATGTGGGAGGAAACTGTAGTGCCTGAAGGAAACCCACGCAAACAAGGGCAGAACATACAAACTCCTTGCAGATGTTGTCCTTGGTGGGAATAGAACCCAGGATCTCAGCGCTGCAAGCCTGCAGTGCTAACCACTTACGCTGGTTTCACACTGCGGTCAGATAAGGTCAGGTCAGGTCAGGTTTTGTGTTTCAAAACCAGGAGTGACTCCAAAACCTAGAACAGGTGTCAAACTTTCAATTATACTTTTTCTCTGCAAGTTCCTCTCCTGGTTTTGAAACACAAAACCTGACCTGACCTTATCTGACCGCAGCGTGAAACCAGCCTTAGCGACCATGCCGCCCATATATGACCACAAACCACAATAAAGGGGAGACTTTCATATTGTCATAAATCTGCTGAGAAAAAATCCCACAAGTATAGGAGATATACAGTGCCTTGTGAAAGTATTTGGCCCCCTTGAACTTTTCAAACTTTTGCCACATTTCAGGCTTCAAACATAAAGATAAAGTAAAAAATGTTTGTACCGTGTTAGTCGATTATTGTACAAACAGCATAAAAGGCGATCATCAAAGGTGTTTACAGGTGAAACAGGGGGGAGGATGGGATGTCCCTCAAGCGACGGACCATTTCATGCCCACCACGGGGCGCTTCTCCAGGCTATGGAAAAAAAAAAAAAAACAGTGTTAGATGCTGTAGTAAATACGACAGGTGACGTAAAGCAGAGTCAGGTTAGAGAGGGGTAGAGTAGCTGGGAAAGAGAAACCAAGATTCTAAGATAAGCAAAACAAATTGTATTGTTATATGGTTAGTAGTCTGTGGAGACCTGAAAATACTTAAGTGAGTTGTGGAGAGCAATAAATCAAAGCGAGAGAGTTCACATAAGAAAAGTCAAAAGTTCATAGTCCTCAAAATGGAGTCTCTTGGAGATGAGATATCCCCAAGTGTCCTTTCAAATTATATAAAAATGCATGAATCTGTGATGTCCCCAAATGCCCATTCATTTGTTCTTTGAGGTTGGATGGAGAGCGTTTGTGGCCTGAATTCAATCAAGAATCTGAGGAAAGAGCTGAAAACTGCTATTCACAAACGCTCTCCATCCAACCTCACTGAGCTCCAGTTGTTTTGCAAGGAAGAATGGGCAAGAATTTCAGTCTCTCGATGTGCAAAACTGATAAGGCCGCTTTACACGTCGCAATATCGTTCCGATATCGCATACGATTTCACAGGAGCGCGCACGTTTTTGGCACTTGTCCAAAATCGCATAGTAGATGTTACACAGGGAGATATCGTCAGGCAACGCAACTACGATGTCGTACGCCCCTCTTGCACACTGTGTCTGAGCAACTCAGGGAACGACCAATTAACATTGGAGTGAATAGGGGAAGTTGTACTCCAAATCGTAGTTGCGCTGTCACACAGCACGATCCTGCCAGATCGTCAAGCCAATATTGCACGGTTGAAGAGCTTGCACAATCCAAAAACGATATCGTAGTTGCATCGTTTTTGAGTTGCGTTGCCCATTTACACGACACAACACACGAACGATGTCAACTGCAATGGCCCTACCTCGTGACTTTTTATCGTAGTTGCGTTGCGATATCGTGACGTGTAAAGCGACCTATAGAGACATAATTCAAGCCACTTGCAGCTGTAATTGCAGCAAAAGGTGGCGCTACAAAGTACTAACTCAAGGGGGCCAAATAATATTGTACGCCCCACTTTTCAGTTTTGTTCGACTTCACGATTGTGTCCCACTTGTTGATTCTTCACAAAATAATTTAGAATTTATATCTTTATGTTTGAAACCTGAAATGTGGCAAATGGTTGAAAAGTTCAAGGGGGCCAAATACTTTCACAACACACTGTAAGCTCTAGGTTAGAAAATTCTGAGGTTAAAGAAGGCAAATGATGCTAAATTTTAATCAAACTCACATGCAAGCATCTTTTTTTAGTCCAAAAAATGTAGTTATAGAAAAATAGCACCTAAAAGTGTCTATACCTTTAACCCCTTACCAGCATCTGCCATACATGTACAGCACAAGCTGATAGGGGTTATATGGAGGAGCTCGCCCCATACAAATCAAATAATGGCTGAAAGCGTTCATTCACATCTGCGTTTAAAAATGGCGAGCTCAATCTGATAAAAGAAAAAAATCAGATTGCACCCACAGCAATTTTATTCAGTGAGACAGTGTCCACCTGCAAGTTTTTCCTCAGCTGTACTTGAGCTGAGGAAAACAATCATATCATGCTGTGTGTATGGTCACATAAAACAGCCAAGACTCACCAATGTCTTTGTGGGAAGAAAAAGATCGGACAGCATTCGGATGGTGCGCATGCCGTCTGATTCTTTTCACTGGCGAGTCTTGGACATTTTATGCATTTAACACACAAAGTTGCCAGTCAGAACCCTCCTAGTAACCAATGAAAAAATTATAATTTTGATAGATAGATGAAACAGACTTCTCTACGTTACTAACCCCTTGTCTTGATGCCAGCTAACACTATACAGCTGACACCAACCATGAAGACCATTCTAATATAATGTGATATGCCCCTTCTAGAGTGGCTGCGGGCTGCTGTTTTTAGGCTGGGAAGAGCCAATAACCAGGGACCTAACCACTGATAATATCAGAACGCAGTTCTCTGCGTAACTTTGCCAGTTATGAAAATGGGGGACCCCATGTTGGATTTTTAATTATTTATTTACTAGATGGTGCCCGATGCACAATGCATCGGGATTCTAGCAGAGCGAGTCTCTGACTCGCATTGGCCGCTTCGCGGCCAATGCTTCGCGCTGCTAAGGCGACTCGCCATGCCCGCTGCGCGGCATAGCGAGTCGCCTTAGAGCTGCTCGCAATGGCCGCTGCGCGGCCAATGCTTCGTTCGTATCCACATGACAGCTGACTCGCAGCGAGTGCGGACTCAAAGGGCAAAAACCCATTCGTGATTATATAATAGATTAGTTAAACCAGGCTTATAATAACCCTTTAGTGCCACATGAAAGGCACAAGTCTATAATATATAGGGGGCTTGTGACATTATATAGCAGAATGATTATCTATCTATAATCTTATATAAGATTTCTTTATTATTTATGACAACTAGCTTTAATGTACTTAGAGTATTACAGTATGAAAAAGATTATGTTAAAAATGTACTGCACATGCATGACATATTGATGCTAGGAGAGAAAAAAAATTGCACATTCACATGGCACTCAAAAATCATACAGAATATCATATGCTTTACACTCGCATGACTCACCAACTTTTCTGGCTGAGAATCTGAGCAATTTTATATACACAGAAGTGAGCAGAGTTGTAACTACAGTACAATAGGTGCAGGGGTTGCGATCGCACCCGGGCCTTGGAGCCTAGGGGGCCCCAAAAGTCCCTTTGGCCTACAGAAAAAGACTAATGTTATTAAAGATTTGCACTAATTGGGGGCCTCGTTGGAGCTTTCGCATTAGGGCCCATGAGCTTCAAGTTACGCCACTGGATGTGAATTAACCCCAACACACAGACTAGTCCTGCTTTTAACAGCCACAGCCTCTATTAACATGTTAAATGCCACTGTAAAACTCTGACATGGGGACATATCATTCTATGCCCCATAAGTGCCACAGGATGCTGATGGGTGTCAATAAGGGTACCTTTACACGTCGCAACATTGCATGCAATTTCACTTGCAACTTACTGGTTGCAGTGAAATCATGGACACATTGTTCCATTTTGTTGCCATGTACAAATGGAACAATGTGTCCATGATTTCACTGCAACCAGTAAGTTGCAAGTGAAATTGCATGCAATGTTGCAACGTGTAAGGGTACCTTTACACGCCGCAACCACGGAAGACAATTTTGGCGGCGATATTTCTCGGTGGAATGATCGCCACCAAATTGCCTCCTTATTTCGGCGTGTAAATAGGGAATTTGGTGAAGTGACAGCCAATGGAAACACAGTAGCCCCCACCAATAATCGCTGATGGGGCGCGGTATCCAGCACGCTGTGGCACGCCTCTGGGAAATCATAGGCGACGCAGATTCCATCCCTATTCCCTGTTCACATGCCAAAACCAGGGCAATTCACCTTCAGGGTTGCCTCTGGTTTTTGAACAATGCTCTGAAACCGCAACCGGGATCAACTTAAAAAATCACCATCACTTTCCCCAATTACACGCTGCAATTTCGTAGCAATTTCAAGGCAACTGTGACGGAAATCCCGATTGCCTCTCAGTTGCTACACCGTAGTTGCGGCGTGTAAAGGTACCTTTATGAGGACGTCACACACATCAATGTCACCAGCGATCTCATCGCTGGCGACATTGAAGGCTGGTCGCTGGTGAGCTGTCACACAGGCAGACTCACTAGTGATCAGTACCAGCGAGATCGCTAGTAATCATGTAAACAAGCAGGTAACTAAGCACCGTGTGGCGCTTAGTTACCCGCTGTTTACCATGGATACCAGCTCCGAGCGCTTGCTGAGAGGCGCTGGGAGCTGGCTTCTCGCTCATCTCCCGGTGTCACTGTCCACTGGGCGACCATCGCAGGTTTTAGAGCAGGTTCTAAAACCTGGCGACCATCAACCAACGATCGCTGGTTGATGCTCCCTGTCACACACATCAATATTGCTGCAACATCATGTGCAGTAGCGATATTGCAAGCAATATTGACGTGTGAAGTCCCCATAAGAAGCAATCAAAACATCATATCAATTCCAAAGTTGTATCAATAAAAAAAGTTATCTACAAGAAAAAAATGCCCTAAGGGTACAATTACACGCCGCAACTGCGGTGAGAAAAGTTGGCAGTGATATTGCGACCTGGAAACATCACTGCCACCTTTCCACCCAATTGCCTCCTTATTGCGGCGTGTAATTTGGGAATTTGGGGCGATATGTCGTCTCGCCTCGGTCGCCTGGTTTTAGAGCACTGCTCTGAAATCAGAACCAGGCGACATTGGTGTTATCGCCACCAAATTCCCAAATTACACGCCGCAATAAGGAGGCAATTTGGCGGTGATACTTCCAGCGAGAAATATTGCCGCCAAAAATGTCTCCCGCAGTTGCGGTGTGTAAAGGTACCTTACACAACTCCACCGAATGAAAAATGAAAACATTACAAGTCTCAAAAATGTGGGGGGACACTGAATTTTTATGTATTTTTTTCACAAATTTTTGATTTTTTTTGACTACTAAATTAATACAAAAGATCGGACAATTTGGTATTACTGTAATCATGATTTTTAGCACACATTATATGCAATAAAAACAATTCCCAAAAAACAATATCAGAATTGTGTTTTTTCCTCAAATTCATTGCATTTGTTTTTTTCCCCATTTTTCAATACATTATCTGGTAAATGAATGGTAGAGTACAACTCTTCTTGCAACAAACAAGCACTCATATGTCTATGTGGACAGAAAAAGAAAAAAGGTAAGGCTCGGTACAACATTGCTTGTAACTTTACTGGCATTTTCTGAGTCAGTGAAGTTGCAAGCAACATCGCAGTTGCATCATGCTGTATACCAGCACAATGCAACTGCAATAAGTTGCTCGTGCAACATCGCTAGGTTGAAGTGCACGCACTTCAACCTGGCGATGTTGCTCCAGCGATAAGGCTGGATCATGCCGTGTAACATCGCAATAGCGATGTTACCGGCGATCCAGCCTATACCGCAGCATTGGTGCGGATCGCTTGCTGGGTTGCTCCCAGCCCAGCGAGCGATAGCTGCACCTGCATCGCTGCGGCGTCACCGGCAACATCTTGCCTTCTGACAGCCAGCCTGTGATGTCGGAAGCAACTGCGCTCCTACGGAATTGCATCCAACATTGCAGGCAATGTTGTAGCGTGTAACGGCACCTGTAGAAAAGGGGAGAAGAAATTGGACATTTTTGGAATGTGACCATCCAACCACTTGATTCTGCAGGAGTCCTCAAGATGGATAAGAAGGGGGAAGTCTGTCCTGAATAATTTCTAGTGCTGACAATTAAAGGTACCGTTACACGTCGCGATACCGCAATGCAACATCGACAAAAAGTCACGTGGTATGGTTGTTGCAGTTGATATCGTTGGTGCGTTGTGTCGTGGAAATGGGCAATGCGACCTGAAAAAATCATAGGTATGATACTGCAAGAGGATTGTGCAAGCATCTCAACCGTACGATGTTGCATATGTGATCTGGCATGATCGTGCTGTGTGACGGCGCAACTACGATTTTGTCCCCTACGTCTCCTATTCACTACAATGTTAATGCTCGTTCACTGGGTTGCTCATACCTAGCGCAAAAGAGTTGCGTACAACATCCTAGTTGCGTTGCCTGCCGATATCTCCCTGTGTGACAGCTCCTATGCGATCTTGGACAAGTGCCAAAAACGTGCACCCTCCCGTGAAAATGTATGCAATATCGGAACGATATTGCGACGTGTAACGGTACCCTAACTACCCTGGGAGGATCTGGACATAGAAATGAATTAATGCTGTATAATGTGGGCACTCTGGTAATCCGGATAAAGGATGCAGAAATTTCTTCACCACACATGCATCTTGTTGCAGAAAAATGTGTCAAAAATGTGGTAGGGATTTGGTGCATTTTTGGTGCACATTTGTGCCCTGCATTTTTTTCCTATGGATTGAAGGGCTGAAAAACGCAGGTAAATCCGCACCAACAATTGACATGCTACAGATTATTTTCCGCACCAAATCTGAAAGGAAATAATAAGCAACGTTTGCACTTCAGAATTCTCATAGACTTTGCTGACTTCAGGATAAACATGCTGATATTTGACAAATCTTCACCAAAAAATGCATAAACAATGCACCTAATTGTCCATGGGTGCAAGTGAAACATTGGACTGCACTCAGATCACATCTGAGTGCAGTACAGTGCAATACACACAGAGACAGGCAATGGAGAAATGAATCTTTCTCTTCACGGGTCGAGTCGTAAATGAGCTCCTGTCTAATGGGGAGAAAACAAACCAGTGACCAAGGACCAGCTTTAAAGACGAGGATTTTAATGTGTCTTCAGTGTTTTTTTTTGTTTTTTCTAATAAAATGAATTTTTAAGGATCTACATCTCAGGATTCTATGCTGGATATTTTTCAATTTTTTTGGACATGTAATGGGATAAAAGTTCCACATTCAGCAGTTGGACCCCCCACTAATTAATATCTCATCACTTATCCTTAGGCCATGTACACAGAATGAGTATTTGGTGAGATTTTTACAGTATTTTGTCTTACAGTATTTGTAAGAAAAAAACAGAAGTAGAACAATCAGAGGTAATTTTTTCTGCATTTTTCACCTACTCCTGGTTTTGTCTTATGGCCGCTTTACATGTCCCAATATCGTTTCGATATTGTATACAACGGCACGGGAGCATGCACATTTTTGGCACAAGTCCAAAATCGCATAGGAGATGTTACACAGGGAGATATCGGCAGGCAACGCAACTGCAATGTCTACGCCCCCTCCTTCGCGCTGTGTACGAGCGACCCAGGGAATGACCATTTAACATGGGAGTGAATAGGGGCAGTTGCGCTCCAAATCGTAGTTGCGCTCTCACACAGCACGATCCTGCCAGATCGTCAAGCCAATATTGGCCAGTTGGAGAGCCTGCAAAATTCCCAAACGATATCGTTTTGGCATCGTTCTTGCATCGCATTGTTCATTTACACCACACAATGCACGAACGATATCGGCGGGAACGCCCGAACCACGTGACTTTTTATCGTTGTTGGACAACGATATTGTGCCGTGTAAAGTGGCCATTACAAATACTGAGGTGAAAATCTCACCAAATACTCAATGTGTGCACGTGGCCTTACAAATACTGAGGTAAAAATCTTACTAAATACTCAACATGTGCACATGGTCTTTGAAGAGATGATTACTTGCTGTAAGGGCCACTTTACACACACCACCTTATCTGTCCAACTTCTGACCAACTTACTGGTTGCAGTGAAATCATGGACACATTGCTCCATTTTGTGGCTGTGTACAAATGGAACAATATGTCCATGATTTCACTGCAACCAGTAAGTTGGTCAGAAGTTGGACAGATAAGTTGGTGTGCGTAAAGTGGCCATAAGTGCATCTCTGGTGCTGTGTTAAGGTACCTTTACACGTGGCAACTTTTCTAGGAATTTCACTGGAAATTTGCTGGTTGCAGTGAAATCATGGAGACATTGTTCCATTTATACACAGCAACAAGATAGAACAATGTGTCCATGATTTCACTGCAACCAGTAAGTTGCCAGTGAAATTCCTAGAAAAGTTGCCGCGTGTAAAGGTACCCTAACAGTCACAGGACAGGGAGTGGTTAAACATCCAAGTATTTAATATCTATTGGAAATAAAAAAATGTCCCCCTTATTAATATCAGAAAAATCAAATGACCGACCCCAATCCACTATACCAAGCTCAATGATACCACATAGAAATGAGAAATACCACCACACCGTGACTGACCATAGCACATATTACGACCACATAGTGCCTGAATGATGCCATATACAAAGCATAAATACTGCCACATCATGACTAGACCAATAATACCATCAGATAGTGATCAAATATTACCACGTACAAGGTATAACTACTGCCACACCATGACAAGACCTCATATTACCACAGTGACTGAATAATACCACATACAAGGGACAAAAACTGTCACACCATGACTAGAGCACATAATGCCACCACATAGTGACCAATAATAGTACAATAGTGAAAATTTAAAAAAGCTCTGTATATTGGGTCAGAGTACAGGTAATACAACGACTATAACTGACATCATACACAGGAGCTCTGTATATAGTGTCTAGTGTACAGGTGAGACTGTGATCACTGGTGACATTATACATAGGAGCTCAGTATATAGTGTCAGTGTACAGGTAATGCAGAGATCACCTTTGACATTATACACAGGAGCTCTGTATATAGTGTCAGTGTACAGGTAATACAGTGATCACCAGTGACATTATACACAGGAGCTCTGTATACAGTATAGTGTCATTGTACAGGTAATGCAGATATAGTGTCAGTGTGCGTGTATAGGTAATACACATACTCACCAGTGATGTCTCTAGGTGAAGTCCTTCATCATCAGTTTTCTTCTTCATCTGTCGCAGTCCAATATCACATCTTCTAGCCAGGACTCATCTCTGCAGAAAATAACAGTTATATATAACTGATCACTTCCAGAGCACATTCTCACTTTTCCCAAGATTTCTATACTACATCAAACAACAAAAAATGTGGTATACTGCCTCCCCCACAGTAACAAGGCCTCTATGTTGCTCCCCTCATGGAAAACAGTATTGTGAAATGTATATTATTTTACAGCAGTAATAATGTCCCCTAATTGGCCCCTACAGTAAATATGTCCTCACTTGCCACCATAAGCCAATAAATGTATGATCCTCATCCTGGCCCTCATATAGTAATAATGTCTCCCATCCTGTGCATCTATGTTTCTCCATATACTAATACTAAAATTATTGGTATTAATAGAGTGCCAACTTATTCAGCAGAAATGTGCAAATAATTAATGTAGTGTGACGGATGTAGAGATGGGCAAACCTGCGGAAGTTCAAGTTTGCTGGGTCCGGCCGGACTTTTAAAAAAAAGTCCAGTTCGGTACCGGACTTCACCCAAACTTAAGCCCGGACCCCCAACTTTAGTGCTATAACATAGTGGTGATAAGGGCTAGGGGGCTGCCAAACAAAGCAAAATTGTGATTAAAGCAGAATTATGATGCGCCCCTGGGCCATGGGGTTACTTGGGACTGGGCCTGCTACTTTACCCTAGGGGTCGAGGTTGAAAGTTCTGGCCTAGTGGTTTAGGGTTGGTTGTCGTGACGCCTTACGCTGCTCCAGTCCACGGACCTCTTTACAGTCCTCCTAGGAACTGAACTGCCTAACCCCACCCCCAGGCCAGAATTTATAGGAGGGAACCTCCCCTGGACTCGGGTTTCAGTGCTCCCCCTTCTGGTCTTCCATTGCTTCCAAGCCCGACATGACCCCCCGGGGTAGGAAATGCCATTGTGGCAACCAGACTCTGGGGTGCCACAATTATATTTACCTTGTTTCAGCACGGCTGTCACTTATTCTATCAGGCCTGAGAATTAAGAAATTCCCCTGCCCACCCTTTGTGGCAGAGTCTGTAATTGGTTGCAGTCAGACTGCACCCCCACCCTCTGTGCCGGCATCTGTGATTGGTTTCCCTCACACTAGCCTGTCTGGGTCCCCGAAGTGGAGTGTAAAAATAAATCAATAATTGGGAAAAATGGCGTGGGGATCGCTGTATTTTGATTCCCAGTGCAGATAAAATAGACAGCTGAAGGCAGTAGCCCCCAGATGTGTGCTTTATCTTGGCTTGGTATCAAAATAAAGAAAATAAAATTAAATAATAATAATAAAAAAAAACATTGTCGGTCCCCGCTTACCCTTCTCAATTTTGATACCCAGCCAAGATAAAGCAGACAGCTGAGGACTAGTAGTCTGAGCCTGGGTAGGCTCATAGTTAGTTGCTAAGAATAGCAGCCTGCAACCACCCCAGAATTAGTAAACTAGTGATGAAAGAGTAGTTCAGTATTCAATTTCGGATAAGTCTAACTGAATACTTTTTATTATTCAGTTATTCATTCTGAATAGTGAACATAATACAAGTCAATGGCTAACTCTGATATTTGTCTCAGGAATCAGTACGTTGATACCCCATATGTGGTGGAAAACTACTGATTGGATGCACAGCAGTCTTCGGATGGGAAGGAACGTCATTTGACTTTTTGAATGGAAAATTGGCTGTAATCATAAGTGGATGCCATCTTGAGTTTGGAGAGCCCCTGATGTGCCTAAACAGTGGAAACGTGACCCCATTTTGGAAACTAGACCCCCCAAAGAATTTATCTAGATATGTGGTGAGCACATTGAACCACAGGTTCTTCACTGAATTTTATAATGTTGAGCCATAAAAATGAAAGTACATTTTTTCCACAAAACTGTTCTTTTAGCCCCAATTCTTTCATTTTCACAAGGGCAGCAGGAGAAAATGGACTCCAAAATTTGTTGTGCACTTTGGCCTGAGTACGCTGACACCCTATATGTGGCGGAAAACCACTGTTTGGGTGCACAGCAGGGCTTGAAGGGTAAGGAGCATCATTTAACTTTTTAAATGAAAAATTAGCTGGAATCGTTCATGAATTCCATGTCGCATTTGGAGAGCAACTCATGTGCCTAGACAGTGGAAACCCCCTACAAGTGACCCTATTTTGGAAACTATGCTCCTATATGGGACCAAGCGAAAAATTGGAATCCAAAAATATTTGGTGTATTCCTGATGAAGAGACCAGGAAGGTCTCAAAACACATTGAAGCATTAAACACCTTTACCCTGAAGACATTGTAAGATTCATCTTTTAAGTGCAGCATTGTCTTGCCTTCCACGAGAAATGGTGGATCCTGCAGCGGCTGTATGAGGCTAATATACCAGTTGTGGGTCTCACAACTGAATGAGGTGAACAGTTAATGGCCTGATTATTTTAGTTTTTAAAAGAATAAAACCCTATTGCACCCTTGTATCCCCTCTGTTCCTATTTTGGAAACCAGACTCCCAAAGGAATGTATCTAGATATGGGGTCAGCACTTTGAACCCCAGGTGTTTCACAGAATTTTATAATTTTTTTTCCTTATGTTCATTCAGCCCCAGTTTTTTCATTTCCACAAGGCAAACAGGAAAAAATGGACCCAAAAATTGGTTGTGCAATTTGTCCTGAGTACACTGAAACTCATATGTAGTGGAAAGCCACTGATAGAGCGCACATCAGGGCTGGGAAAAGAAGGAACATCATTTGACTGGAAAATTGGCTGGAATCGTTAGCAGACTCCTTGTCACATTTGGAAAGCTCCTGATGTGCCTACACAGTGGAAGTCCCCCACAAGTGACTCCCATTTTGGAAACTATACCTCTCAAGGAACTTACCTGGATGTTTGGTGAGCACCTTGAATCCCCAGGTGCTTTACACAATTTTATATCGTTGGGCTATGAAAATGGAAAAATACATTTTTAACCATAAAGTGTTGCTTTTACCACAAATGTTTAAAATTCACTAGAGTATGAGGCGATAACAGACCACACAATTTGTTGTTCAATTTCTCCTGAGCACGCCAATACCCCACATGTGGTCAAAAAATACTTTTGAGGCACAGTACAAAGTGAAGAATGAAAGGAGGCCCATATTGCATTTCAGATTTAGCTGGAATGGTTTGTGGGTGCCATTTCACATTGCCAGAACCTCTGAGGAGCCATAACTGCAAAAATACCCACAAGTGACCTCATTTTACAATCTGTACTCCTTACTAAATCCATCCAGGGGTGCAGCGAACATGTGAACGTAATGACACTACCATGTCACAAAATGTTATACTTTGGGCAGTGAAAAAAAAACCGTATTTTTCGCTTTACAAGACGCACCTGATTATAAGACGCACCCCAAATTTGGTTAAGAAAAAGAGAAAAAAAATTTTTTTAATGTTAAATGGGGTCCATCTTATAATGTCAGTGTCCGTCTTACAAATCAGTATATATGTCCCTCATCCTGGTACATAAACCCTCCATCCTGGTATCCCGGTATATGTATTCCCCCCATTCTGGTATATATATCCCTCATCCTTGCATATATGTCCCTCATCTTGACATACATGTCTCCATCCTGTATATATGCCCCCATCCTGTATATATGCCCCCATCCTGTATATATGCCCCCATCCTGTATACATTGTCCCCTCATCCAGGTATATATGTCCCCATCCTGTATATATGTCCCCATCCTGGTATATATATCCTTCATCATGGCATACATGTTCCCATACTGTAAATATGGCCCCCCATCCTTGCATATACATTCCCCCATTTATCTACCGTATATGTTCCCCATTCTGTATATATGCCCCCCCCATCCTGTATATTATGCCCCCCAATCCTGTATATTATGCCCCCCCATCCTGTATATTATGCCCCCCATCCAGTATATTATGTCCCCCATCCTTTATATATGCCCCCCATCTTGAAACTATGTCCCCCCATCCTGTGTATTGCCCCTTTTGTGAACTGTTGTGCCTCTTCCCATTCCCCCTCCTCTGGACCCCAATGGCTTACCGACATGCTGCTTAGTGGGGGTCCCGGAGGCAGGTTCAGGAGGGTGAGAGGCACAAGTGGAGGACCGACGCTGCAGCGGGGGCTCTGGTGCAGGAACGGAGCTGCGGGGGATGATCGGCGGCAGTGAGCGGTGGGCGCAGCCATATTCTCTCTGCCCGGCTGCATTCACTGCTGCTAAGTGTGCAGTCGGGAGAGACTTCAACAAAATGGCCGCGGCCATAACGGAGACCCGCGGCCATTCTGGAGTCTCTACCTCTACGGCCGGCTGCACACTGCTTAGTGAATGCAGCCTGGCAGAGAGAATATGGCGGCGCCCACCGCTCGCTACCGCCGATCATCCCCCGCAGCTCCGGGAGTGCAGCTGTGCCCCTCACACTATGGCACCCCCACTCAGCAGCCGCACACACAGCCCCTTCCCCCCGGTAATATTTTCTATTTATTTTTTTTATTGCATATTTTTTTAGATTCGCTTTTTAAGACGCACCCCCTTTTACCCCCCCAGTTTGGGGGAGGCAAAAGTGCGTCTTAAAAAGCGAAAAATACGGTACTTATTTACTCCTAAAATGTTGTGTTAACCCCAGATTTCCAATTTTCACAAGAGGAATAGGAAAAAATTACACATATTGTGTTACACAATTTCTTCTGAATGTGGCAATTTTGGAGCACAGATTTTCCTAAAATAGTTTGCGGACTCAATTTGCAGAGCCAGAAAAGAAGAAATCCCCTCAAGTGACACAATTTGGGAACTTAAACACCTCTGGGAATTCATCTATGAGTGTAGTGATGATTTAATTTATGGAAAACATCCATTGTATCAAACAGTGAATGTTGCAGATTAAAAAATTGCAAATAAGCCCTTGCAGCACCCATTGTGGTGTCCATACATTGCGCCAAGCCTGTGTTTCTGGAGACACACACCACGTTAATTAAGTGGGCTCCCCTCACTACAGAAATGTCAAACTTACAGACGTTAACTGTGGGGGCTCAGAAGAGAAGGGAGCATTTGGATTTTGGAGTGCAAATTTCTCTGGACTTCATTTTTGAAGGGCTAGCCACAGCGTTTTTCAGAGCCTTTGTGCTACCAGTAATGCAGAAGCCACAATATTTCTGTTAATAGGTGATGGACCTAAGTGGGGACTTGTGTGTTTAGTTGAATGCTATTTGGTGGCGATTTGGGTACAGAACATTTTTGATCAGTTCACATATATCCATACGTGATTCAGGAGAAACCTCAGATTGGTCCATTCACTATAGTAAGGCAGCAGAGTTAAGGGCCCGTCACACACTACGATATTGTGAACGATATTGGTGAAACATCACAGGTTTTGAGACGTTCAAACGACATTGTAACGACGTCATTGCGTGTGACACGTCGATACGACCAGCGATAAGTTGGCTGATTGTTGATCGCAGCTTTATGAACTGGACCATAAATCAGTGCCCAACCTGCAGGCTGTCAAGGTAACAGACGGATGTCCCATGATCACATCACGGGACCTCGATCACAGCAGGGAAGGGTCGATCCCCGCTGCAGGGCTATGGATCATGCTGTCAGTCACAGTCCGCTGATCCGAGCGGTGGTGTTAACTACACATCTGAGCTGATGACATCAGCTGAGATGTGGGGAGAAGGATGCAAACTCAGTGCATGAGCTCCCATCAGAGGGAGGGACAAGGCCAAGGATGTACACATACATGTACTTCCTTGGTTGTAGAGGGGTTAAATGTAGGTGACTTTATTCCACACGTTTTGAAGTGTTATCCCCACTTCTTCAAAAAAAACTCAATAGATACACCATGAACATTCAACAAAAAACATAGTCAGCACTCACGATTCAGTTGCTTGTAAAGGCCCTGTCACACACATCAACGTCCAAGCGATCCGATCAACGATCCGACTTGACCTAGATCACTTGAACGACAAAGATTGTTAGTGAAATGTCACACATACAGATATAGTTAACGATGAGCAACGATTCCGCGACAAGCAAACGATACTTGCGGTCGTCATATCGTCTACGTCCTTCAGTTCAGAATAGGCGAGGTCGTTAACGACATCGTTATTGAGGTGTCACACACACCCATGCTGCAGGTCAGAGAACGATCACCAACCTCCGATGAACAATCTGCCGGATTAACGTTGATCGGATGTACATGTCACACTGAACGACGTTGTTACGACGTTGTTTGAATGACTGAAAACCAGTGACACTTCAACGATATAGTTTACGATATCGTAGTGTGTGACTTTAGGATTTCTTTATTCAAAGTTGCACATGGGTTACATGCCGCGGTATGGTGGATGCAGGGTGCGTCCAGGGACTACGCGTGTTTCGCTCAGGTGAGCTTTAACGTTGAAGCTCGCGTGAGCGAAATGCGCATAGTCAGAGGCACCCCACATCACCATACCGTCAGCATGTCACCTGTGTGCAACTTTGAATAAAGAAATCCTAAGAAACAACTGAATGGTGAGTGCTGCCTAACTTTTTCTTGAATGAACTTTGGGACTTTTGATCTAAAAGGCAACACCCCCCGTTCCCAAGCAGGATAAGGTTCTGAGCTCCCCATAAAATTTCTCCCTGGCTTGTTGATAATCCCACATTAGGAGGCTATAGTGCCAGTCTTTCTTGTAATTTGGCAAAACCATGAACATGTACAGTTTAAATAGACACAATAAAAACTCCAAAAAGACACGACAGAATCAAGGTTCAAAGGGTACCACTTTTTTCTTTCTCCTTGACCCATTTCTTGCATTTATTAAATGGGAACGTTTCTGCTAATTTTTGTATTACTACATCTTGTTAACAATGCAGCAAAGTTACCTTTAACCTTTTGAACCCTGACTCATGAGCCCTTTTGGCGCTTTTTTGTGTTTATTTAAACTCCACGAAGTTCATGGTTTGTCTATTGGTGAGTTTCCTGAAGAAGTTGGGATAACACTTTGAAATGCGTAGAATAAAATCACCTGCTTTGAGAGGTACTTTCTCTGAGTCCTTTCATCTGGGCCATGGCAGTGCAGATTATTTCCACTCCTTGTATCCAGTTCCTGTGAAACTACGTGTGCACTCTGTGAATAACGTTGTAAAATATAAAAGAAGCTTTTTTACTTCCGGTTCCGGCGCTGTGCTGATGGCTGCCTGAAATGAGGGCTCCTGTCCCTGAGCCGACAATCCGTCACAATCACCGGGTTTAAGGAGCCATCCGGGCCATATCCACGCTGGCGTCCACTCCCCGTACCACAGGGACTCTGGAGAGATACATATTGAGGAGTACGGGCGGAGAGGAGACTGTCAGCCGGCGCATCACGAGGCCGAGCGGGACACAGCTTAAGATGGCGGCGGAAGTGCGAGCCAGCGCCGCCAAAACGAAAGAACACAGCCGTGCTGCCAAATCCTCCGGGGGGCGAAGAGGCCAGACTGGAGGTACCGCCAGGAGCAGACCAGATCCGCCGGCGAGAGGTTTGAACGGGGGATCGTCTCCCGCTTCGGGAGTGGGCGAGACGCAGCCTAGGAATAACAATAGTAATGGCGGACAACGAGGGGGGACCTCCGGTGGTGAAATGGGGGACCCAGCCTCCTGTATGCACACTGTGGATGTGCAATCCTTAGCTAAAGAGGTCGCACCATACCTTGGGGCTGATCTGAAAGCGGTGGTCAAGGAAGCTGTAGCAGAAGTGATTCAGGATCTACAGCGCACGGTATCAGCTCAAGGGAACCGGCTGCATGAGGCAGAACGTAGATTGGGAGAAGCTGAAGGCAGAATTCTGCGCTTGGAAGAGCAGGTGGCGGGCTTGCAAAAGCAGGCGGTGTACTCGGAAGACAAATTAGATGATTTGGAAAACCGTTCCCGCCGGAATAATCTGCGTTTGGTGGGTCTACCTGAATCCATTTCACCTGGTCAACTGGACGCTATCTGGGAGGTGGAACTGCCAAAGGTGCTTGGTATGCAACATAAATGCAGAGTTGAGCGCTCGCACCGAGTGGGCCCGCCACGGGACCCGCTAGACAACCCGAGACAAGCTATTGCAAGACATCTGGACTACAGGGACAAAGAAACACTACTGAGGGAGTACAGGTCCAGAAGGCTCCCATTGATAGTGGGTGGCCACAGAGTCAGGTTATATGAAGACTTTTCGGCTTCAGTGGCACGTAAGAGGAAACTGTTCAGTCCAGCCTGCTCCCTGCTTTTTAAACAAAACGTGCGCTTCCAACTAGCGTTTCCGGCTATACTAAGGTTTCGGGATCCAAAAGGTGTCCTGAAATCATTTACAGACAGTGCTGCAGCGATGCAATTTATTCAAGGTTGTGCTTCCTTTGGGTTTCATCGTCGCACGCCAGAGAACGGAAATTCCCCGAGATCCCAGACACAACACTCGTACGCTGACGCTGTTACAGAGAAAATGGTTCCTGGAGGACGCGATAGTTACTCTGACAACACAAATTGGACAACGCAACAGCGTCGCAGGCGTAATCATCGCTCCAGTGAGGAAGCCTCATCTAGAGACCAATGCACGGCGACAGGGCCGGGACGATAGGTAGGCGACCCTAGGCGATCGCCTAGGGCGCCATCTTGTGGAGGGCGCATTGCCCGCCCCCTAGAGGGCCCCGTGCTGACCGCCGGCGGCCGCGCCGGCCAGAGAGGAGGGAGGAGGGGACTTCCTGTCCTACAGCTCTGCCCGGTGCCCGCCCCTCCTCTCCTCCAACATGGGGCCTATGGAGCGCGGATCCGAGGAAACAGCTGAGTTCCTCGGACCCGATCTTAGTGTACTGAGCATGCTCAGTACACTAAAATCGCTCTGTGCCATAATATCACTTCTGCAATGTATATTCATACATTGCAGAAGTGATATCCTGTGAAATGAAAGGGTTAAAAATAAAAAAATCTTTATTCTCACCTCTCCACGATCCAGCGATGCCTCCTGTGCTCAGCTCTGTGCTTCCAGGACCTGGCCTGACGTCACAGTGCAGTCACATGACCGGTTACCGCGGCAACCGGTCATGTGACTGTGACATCACGCCAGGTCCTGTGCATCAGAAGAAGAGAAGCTGGAAGCAGCGCGGGCCTCGTGGAGAGGTGAGAATGATGATTTTTTTATTTTTTAAGCTCTGCAGAAGGAGATCAAAGAGGGGGGCAAAGAGGGGGTGCAAAGAGGGGGTGCAGAGAGGGGAGCAAAGAGGGGGGCAAAGAGGGTCTGCAAAGAGGGGGTCCAAAGAGGGGCTGCAAAGAGGGGGGCAAAGAGGGTCTGCAAAGAGGGGAGCAAAGAGGGGCTGCAAAGAGGGTCTGCAGAGAGGGGAGCAAAGAGGGGGGCAAAGAGGGGGCAAAGAGGGTCTGCAGAGAGGGGGGCAAAGAGGGTCTGCAGAGAGGGGAGCAAAGAGGGGGGCAAAGAGGGGGTGCAAAGAGGGGGGCAAAGAGGGGCTGCAAAGAGGGTCTGCAGAGAGGGGGGCAAAGAGGGTCTGCAAAGAGGGGGTGCAAAGAGGGGGGGCAAAGAGGGTCTGCAGAGAGGGGAGCAAAGAGGGGGGCAAAGAGGGGCTGCAAAGAGGGGGGCAAAGAGGGGCTGCAAAGAGGGGCAAAGAGGGTCTGCAGAGAGGGGGGCAAGGAGGGTCTGCAAAGAGGGGGTCCAAAGAGGGGCTGCAAAGAGGGTCTGCAAAGAGGGGGGCAAAGAGGGTCTGCAAAGAGGGGAGCAAAGAGGGGGGCAAAGAGGGTCTGCAAAGAGGGGAGCAAAGAGGGAGTCCAAAGAGGGGCTGCAAAGAGGGGGGCAAAGAGGGGCTGCAAAGAGGGGGGCAAAGAGGGGCTGCAAAGAGGGGGGCAAAGAGGGGCTGCAAAGTGGGGGGAAAGAGGGGACAAAGAGGGGAGACAGAGGGCAGACAGAGGGGAGAAGGGTGACAGGAGGGTGACAGGAGGGGGACAAGGTGACAGGAGGAGCAGGGAGAGGATCCAAACTGATGCTGCAAAACATCGGGATCAGATGCCTATTTGGCATCCGATTGCAGTCATCAGTTTGGATCAGTTGCTGTCCGAGGGGTGCTGCAAAAAGTCTGATCCCCTCGGACAGCACAAAAACGCTGTGTGAAAGCAGCCTTATTTGGCACGGATCAGGTCGGATCCAATTCGGTCCGATTTGACCCGCTGTGCCAAAAATCGAAGCAGGCTGCGATTTTGGGCACAGCAAAAAATCGGCCAGAATCACAAAAATCGGATGCCAATAAGGCCAAATCCGATGTGAACCGTGCCCATAGGATAACATGGGGCCAAAATCTGATCTGTGGCTGTCCGTTTTACAACGGACAGCCACGGATCACAGAAAAACGCAGTGTGAAAGCAGCCTTACAGCAGACGCACGGTGACGGCGGCCGCGGTGAGTGTGCAAAGGCGCGCTTCCCCCCCCGGCCCCCGCATACTGGGCCCTGTATACACCACTGGGCCCTGTATACACCACTGGGTCTTGTATACACCACTAGGCCCTGTATACACCACCACTGGGCCCTGTATACACCACCACTGGGCCTGCTGTATATACTGCTGGGGCCTGTATATACCACTGGGGCTGCTGTATATACTACTGGGGCCTGTATATACCACTGGGGCTGCTGTATAACCCCTGGGGCTGCTGTATAACCCCTGGGGCTGCTGTATTACCCCTGGGGCTGCTGTATTACCCCTGGGGCTGCTGTATAACCCCTGGGGCTGCTGTATTACCCCTGGGGCTGCTGTATTACCCCTGGGGCTGCTGTATAACCCCTGGGGCTGCTGTATTACCCCTGGGGCTGCTGTATTACCCCTGGGGCTGCTGTATTACCACTGGGGCTGCTGTATTACCACTGGGGTCTGTATATACCACTGGGGTCTGTATATACCACTGGAGAGGCTGCTGTATACCACTTTGCTGGGGGCTGTATACCTGTGCTGGGGTCCACCCTCGGCTTATACACGAGTCAATAGGTTTTCCCAGGTTTTGGGGGCAAAAGTAGGGGGGGTCGGCTTATACACAGGTCGGGTTATACACGAGTATATATGGGTAGTAATCCTACAATGTCTGCTGGACATGGTATGAGGAGGTTTATGGCTCAGTACACACTCCATACTTCATGGTAAGGGGAGGGTTTATGGCTCAGTACACACTCCATACTTCTTGTTATTAACCAGTTAATGCTCTCTTGTCCACCGCACTGCAGTTTCAAAAGAGGACAACAGCGAGACAAGCAGCAACATGGCATCAGAGAGTCCCTGACCTCGAAATAGAAGATCCTCAGATCCTGGTATTGTGACATAATATTAAGAATAATACTTTTTGCATTTATATTACACTATGAACTTCACAGCACTTTACATACATCATGAACACTGTCCCCATCGGGGCTCACAATGTAAACAACCTATCAGTATGTCTCTGTAGTGTGGTTGGACGAACCTTTTATAGGTCCCCGTTAAATTAAATTTACTTTCAAAGTATGCTGACATTTTTATTCCCAGACATATTTCGGGGGGGCGCCGTTTGCTTTACCTGCCTAGGGCACCAAAATGCCTTGTCCCGGCACTGCACGGCGACAATACTGGACTCAGCTGAGATTGGGAACGCATCGGACGTGTGATACAGCAAGGAAGGATTGCTTTACAAGTTGTGACTTCCCTATGATGATCTTGGCATCTTATCCCTGAGGATCCATGGACAGACCGAAGCTAATGGATAGCCATGTCTACTAAAGCTACTGGCAAGCGTTGGTTCCCATTTTCAATCCTCCCTCTCTGCTTTTTTGTTTCCGCTCATATGACGTTACCACTTCACTCCCGTACATCTATATGTACTCCATATACTTTCTCACCGACTCAATCTCAATCTTGAACTTAAACCTCTTCACCCCCTTTTCATCCCTCTCATATACATATTTCTACACACTCCCTTCCCCTCCTCTATTCCCCCCACATTCACACAATTACTCTCTTGCCTCTCGCTTCTATTTCCACATCCTCCTCTTCCCCCCCCCCCGGTATTCCCCCCCTCTCCTTCCCCCCTCCACCTCGCAAATTCTCCCTCTCATTCGCTCTCCTATATGTCCCACTTTCCTCCTCTTCTTTCATTTTCTCCCTTCCTTTCTTTTCTCTACCTTTCTCTCTCTTCATCTCTCTTTTTACGTGAATATCATATGGTGAGAAGTTCACTCCATAGTCTGATTGCCCTAATGTGCCTCCCTTACTACTGGTGTTTTTTTTTTTTTTTTCTCTTTCTCTTTTTCTTTTCTTTTCTTTCTGGGAAGGGATGTATATTATATCTGAAGTTGGGGGTATGTATAAGCTTACATGTCCAAGGCAACATATACCAATTCAACGGCCTTCTTGGAATGGTTCCGTATATGTGAATATCAGGCGTAAGGCTCAGGGCAGGCACAGAAAAAAGGGAGCCATGGGGTTAAGGAAAGACATTTTCCTGAGAGGAAACTTGTTTGTTGAAGTTCTCATCTCGTGTGCCCGGCATGGTCGGGTGATGACTAATAAGGGGAGGGTTGTTTGTTTCAGTTTATTTTTTGTGGTTGTGTTGTTGCTCCCAATAGGTTTATTACTCCAAATATATAGTGCTGTATCATTGGATGCTCTGATTTCCCAACACATGAAATGGGTACTATACTATCTAGTCGTCAATCCGAGACTCTGGGGTGGGCTGGGTGCCTACTTTTCTCCTCATGACGTTATGAAAAATGGTTAGAGTAATAACCTGGAATGTTAAGGGCTTAGTCCCCAATAAGAGAATATGGTGCTTAGACATCTGAAAGACTTAGGTGGACATTGCCTTTTACAGGAGACACATCTTAGGCAACATGAGTTACATTACATGCAAAAGCAATGGGTGGGAGCGGGATGGATTTCAGGTGCACAAGACCGTAAAGCTGGGGTATTAATACTAGTTAACAAACATCTAGCTCATACTGAGGTATCGGTATCTAGAGACCAAGAGGGGAGGGTACTACATTTAGTCCTGGAAGTAAAGGCTCAACGGTTAAGTCTATATAACATCTATGCTCCAAACGGCCCGCGGGGTCAGTTCCTTAGAGATTTACAGACGAGGTGGTTGGAGGATAGTGAACCAAATATAATAATTGGAGGCGACTTTAACGAAGTAATGACTGAAGATTTGGATAGGAGGAGGGATACCTACGGGACTTCCGGTCTTATAGGAGCACCTAGGCGGGGAGGAGCATTAGCTGACATGGCGAGTTCTTTGGGTTTGGCAGATGTGTGGCGAACTCTACACCCACAGGAGTTGGAATATACTCATTACTCGTACCCCCACTCGTCTTGGTCACGATTAGATATGTTCCTGGCGAATACGAAAATGTTGCGATCCATAGAGGGTGCAGAGATCGAGCCAATGGTCACCTCAGACCACAGTCCGGTGTCTTTGGACATCCTTGATGTTCAACCTAAAGGATCGGACATCCTGTGGCGCTTTCCCTCACATCTGTCGAAACTGGGAGACTTTAGGACCAGACTTAAAGAATGGTGGCTTGAGTTCTTGAGAGATAACACGGCCCACAAAGATGACCATACGTTGTTCTGGGGAGCGGGGAAGGCAGTGGTTAGAGGACAAATTATTGCTCATACTTTAACACAAAAGAAGAAGCTGACAGAACAGTACTCAGTGGCCAGCGCGAAAGTCACAGACGCTTACAGGACATTCCGCCTCACATGTAATCAGTCCGACAGACAGAAATGGACAGAGGCGAGGAAAGATTTTGACAGATTGGCAGAGACCAGGGAAATCATGATACGTGGTCAGCTGGACGTGGATCTAAATAGATTTGGCGATAAGGCGGGGAAGTTACTGGCGAACCTGGCTAGGGGTCGCAGATTACCTAATCCGATTATGGGACTACGTCGTCAGGGTGGGGAAGTGGTTACTAGCCCAAGAGACATTAATAATGTACTGGGAGACTTTTACCAAAGCTTTATAGAGTACAGGGAGAACAAATGTCGGGAGGAGAAGAATGGTTACGAAAGATACACCTTGACTCGATCTCGGAAGCAGATCTGGACGTTCTTAACAAACCCATATCGGAATCCGAGGTCGACTCAGCCATCAGGAAATTGGGTACTAATAAGGCACCAGGCCCAGACGGTTATACGGGGGAGTTTTATAAAATCCTGAGAGAGGAGGTGACCCCGACACTGACGGGGATGTTTAATAGATTTACCATGGGTGACCCTATACGTGACGACACGAATATGGCCTATATTAAATTGTTGCCCAAAGGTGATAATGATAGAGAAAATCCGGCAAATTACAGGCCTATATCTCTCGTAAATGTGGACCTTAAACTTCTATCTAAAATAATGGCAGACAGGCTGGCCCAGGTCCTCCCAGAACTCATTGAGGCTCACCAATCTGGGTTTGTTAAAGGGTGTTCCGCAGTGACTAACATCCGCAAGGCATTATTGGTGTTGGACGTGGTGCGAAATAGTGCCAGACAGGAGGGGAAAGATCCGGCCATGGTCACCTTGGACGCAGAAAAGGCGTTTGATAATGTCCGGTGGCCATGGCTGGATCTGGTTATGAATAGAATGGGCATAGAGGGCAGATTTCGTAGCTTTATTTCTAATCTTTATTCTAACCCTACTGCGAGGGTGCACACCCGGGCTTCCTGTCACCGAAATTTCCGCTACAGAAAGGGACTCGGCAGGGGTGCCCACTATCGCCTCTATTGTTTAATATAGCCCTGGAGCCCCTGGCGAGATACATTAATAATGCTAGCCCATTTTCAGGAATTAAAGTGGGACGATGCGAGGTGAAATCTGCTCTGTTCGCAGATGATATCGTTCTCTATTTGGATAACCCAGAAAGTGATCTGCCTATGTTGATTAGGGGCATTGAGTCATTTGGAATCTTTGCGGGGTTTTCCTTAAACAGACGAAAATGCGAAATACTGAGTATTAGAGTGGGGGAGCTTTAAGGGAAACTGCGAACGCATTGGGAATTCCGTTGGCCAACTCTCACATCAAATACCTAGGGATCCAGTTAGGCAGGACACCGAGCCAGGTCTACACCCTTAATTACTCCCCACTTTTTGACAAAATTGAACAGGAACTGAAAAGGTGGGCAAATCTTCCACTTTCCCTGTTGGGTCGATGTCATTTAGTAAAGATGGTAAGTTTTGCCCGACTTCTCTATCCTTTACAAACGATTCCCCTACTGTTGAAACATGTTGACGTACGTAGGATTAACAGGGCATTCTCCACGTTCGTGTGGAAGGGAAAGAGACCTAGACTTCTTCTGGGTACGTTGATGTTACCGCGAGCTGAGGGGGGTACGAACTTACCTGACTTGAGGGGTTATAATCTGGCATGTTTGCTGCGGCACGTAGTAGAGTGGATCACAGCTGCTAACAGATATTCTGCTGGCCCACTTGAGGTGGAATTCTATGCCCCTTGGGACCGTTGTTCCCTCCTACATTCATCCCTAGCAAGCATTTCGCCTCATATCAAGTCAGCCGTTGTCTGCAAGGACACAATTGCGGCATGGAAGGCGGTCAGGAAGAAATGTGGCCTGTCCTGGAGGGTCTCTAAACATCTTAATCCATGGGCCTTCCCTGACTTTACTATGGGACGTGACAACGCACTATTCAGAGACTGGAGAAGGAAGGGGGTGTTGAAGATGGGCGATCTGCTACATAAGACGGAAGGACGTTGGATGACGGGGTTGGAGATTCTGGGCAATTTTGGACTGGGGGGGACACAGGGTCTCCAATATATGCAAATAAAAAATCACGTCATGGCACGACTACGTGATGTATCCAAGGAACTGTCCCCAAACGTTTGTGACAGGCTAATTAACATGGAATCTTCGCAGCTGAGCATCTCTTCCATATATAGGGAACTTAGGGTCATTCTGTCACCGAGTGGGGACTCGGGATTGTTCTCCGTGTGGAGGAGATATTTGAAGGATGACTCAGTGCAGGACAGTATTTTGACAGGGTGGGATAAAGTACGGCGCTATGTTTCCAGTGAACAGTGGAGAGATTCACATTTCCGCATCATTCATGCGATGGTATACGGATTTAACTTCCCGCGTTCTGTATCCAATCCAGATCGCCTACTTAATTGCCCGAAATGTCAGCGGGAAAAAACTGATATGATACATGGTATATGGAAATGCCCTAAGGTCCAAGTATTCTGGAGCATGGTAGATGCCCTGCTCTATAGTTACTGTAAATATCACTATGCTATGGAACCCTCGAAATGGATATTCCAGGACTTGGAGACGCCTGGGAGTCACAGAGGGGCCTTGCGTTTGGCTCATGTCCTTATGCTGTTAGCGAAACGCCTGCTACTCCTTTTCTGGCTACGACCGGATTTACCGGGAGAGTCTGACATGGTCATGGGCTTGGACAAAGCGCTCGAAATAGATAGACAAGAGGTGCTAAGAGATAAGGAGGCGATGATGGTGGCCTTCATGGAGAAATGGAGGAGCTTCATAGAAGCCAAGACCTCAGGGGAAGCAATACGTCATATCATGGGCCCACTTAAATACACTTGATGGTACCTTCTGGAGGAATTAGGGGGGACTTTGGGACGACTAGATGTAGGATAAGAAATATGTTATAGGGGAGTAAAGATAGGGACTCACACTTACAGATAGATTTATAAGATGGCAAGGTCTCGTACATCCACCGCTGGAATATAAACGGTATTAGATATTGAGACACAAAGCCTTGAGTAGGTGGTATTGGAGGGGTCCTTGCCATACCTTGCGGCACTTAGATATTACTTGGAGATTTGGGAGCATTGTGGTTTTTGTTATATGATAAATACACCGATTTGACATGCAAAAATGTCTATATTAATGTTTGTTTAATTTTTGTATGATTGTCTTGCTTTGATTTTGTATATTATGATTATACCGAATGTAAACTATTTTTGTTGGAAGAAAACTTTGGTGGAAAATTGAATAAATATGATGTTTCAAAAGAAGCTTTTTTTCATGTGTGAAAAATCACAGATGAATCATTGATGGTGAAAAGAATCTGTTAGCAGGTTTTTGCTATCTCATCTGACAGCAACATGATGTTTGCAAAGAAATCCTGAATCCAGCAATGGATCACATAGATTATTGTGTGCAACTATTCTGACAGCATCAAAGAATTTAGTTTCAGAAACACAGCAGAGCTGAGATAGCTGCCCCCTCCCACACCAGGCTCTCAATAGAGATTGACATGTGGCACCCCTGTGAGAAGGTGGCCACAACAGAGCATAGCAGCTGGGATTGGTAAATCGGTCACTTCACACCAACACCCCACACACACTCTGATCCTAAGCCTAAGTTACTTCATGTCGGGCAAGGGATGGCAGGAGGAGCTAAGTGGACGGCGGAACGTAGAACAGAACCTGGGAAGGGGTGGAGGAACTGGAGTAAAACTCAGGAACACTAAGTTAGAAGTGAGTGGTTGGTTCCAGAGAGTGGAGCTGAGAAGAGTTCATCTAAGTTGGTGAAAGGTGGAGAACCAGGCGTGTCAGTCTAAGCAGAGACACCTATCAGTTACCCAGTGACAGAGACCAAGCTGAGAATAGTGGGGCCTGGCGGCCGATGCCACTGATGGCTAGTCTGGGACCCAGGCTGAAACTGAGGAAGGATAGAGGGAGCCAGGTGGACCCGACAGCTCAGGACACGTGTGGCTGGGCCGTAACCAGAGAGCCAGCTCTGTAGATGTGGCTGTGAAGCCTTAGGTCCCAACCACAGGAACTCCGGTGGGGGGCGGGGTCTCTATGTCAGGTATGGTGAAGGAAAAGCTGTCAAACTAGAGCTAGTGACCCAAACAGGGGTAGTACACCAAGAGCCAGTGACAGCAGGACCGTAACTTGTGTGCGTAATGAGAGCGAGAGGGCCCGAGAAGTACACAGAGAGGAAGTGCCACAGGCAAGCCTTCCAAGCTGCTGTTAGAGCCCAGGTCCGCTACAACTGCTGTGAAAGAACTGTGAAGTAACTGAACTGTACTGCTTGAAGTTGTGAGTAAAAGCTCGGTAAAGCCCAGTACAGTGTGGACTCTGTTTGTTCGCCTGCAGGAAGGAAACTGTGACAGCGCTGGGACTGTGTATGCTGCCTGAAGGTACTGACGACTTTACACTTGTTCTTCACATTTGGTTGCCCTGCGGACCAGCCCTATCCGTAGAGGGCTCATCATCTTGTTGAACCCACCATCACCCAGTAGTCCCGTTTGCAGCAGTGGCCCCATATAGCCACACACTACAGGTGGCGACACGATTTATTCTTTTACCAAAAACTATTTAATTATTTCCTTTACTTTTTATTGTTTCCCTTTTTATTGACTGCCCGGGATCACGGAGTTGGGTCAAGTCACCATTACCACCCAGTCAGCCCGGACGACGTTGAGAGGGCCCGTTTCCGAGTACCCCATGGTCCCAGCGGGTGGATCAGACACCTCAGTCAATGTGTTTTAAAATGTAAAATAAAATATAAACACACAGATGTCTAAATAGGGCCAAAAGAAGATATTGTAAACAGCAAAGGGTGCTCACTCCAGGGCGATACATAATCTCAAAGGTGTATACACCAAAAACCCTAGAGAAAATCCAACTTTAATCATGTCATGTCATTTGTAGCTTTGATAACTCACCACCTATTTTACAGGAACACCTGGGTACCAATTCATCTGCAAGAATAACATCCTGCAGATTAGCATCAAAAAGATTCTGCGAGGGGCATGAAGAAATCAAGCTGGTTGTAGATTGGCACTTCAAAACGGATTCTATTAATAGGAAATAAGTGCATTGAATAAGCAGCAGAGAACTCTCTAGGAGCATTTGCACATATTGGCCCCTGGCGTTCAGCATCTTTTAAAAGGGAATTGCAAGCATGTTATAATATAGTCAGATAATATTTAATATTATGTAAAGGAGACGGCATTGTGGCTGAAATATGATCTAAAAATAAATCCCCTTGAGAATAGGACATTCGCATTAAGCAGCTCTTGCTGTGCAAGTAACAAAGGTCAGAACATCTTGGTACATTCTGGGTAATGGCTCAAGTACATAAAAGTGTTACGTGCACATTAGAAGCTTCCTGTAGACCTGATGATACAGTGCACAATACTAGTAGTGGGGGAGATGTTCTCTACACACTACAGAATGACAAGCCACAGAGTCCATTATAAAATCTGCGTTCAATGAAATAGTGCAGAACAAATGGAAACCAGAGATGTGTCTCGCATATCTTAATGGCATGTATTCAAAATGTTGTACTTAATTGCATGTATGGCAGGAGGCATATGATTTCATACAGTACAAGTCTTAAATGGAATCTGTCACCAGATATTTCCTACCTGATCTGATAGCAACATGATGTAGGGTCAGAGACCCTCCTATCAGCGATGTATCACTTACTTGGCTGCTTGCTGTAGATTTGTAAGGCTGGTTTCACACTGCAGTTTTTTCCCTGATCAGGTTCTATCCGGTTTGTGTGCCAAAACCAGGAGAGGAACTTGCAGAGAAAAAGTATTGAAAGATTGACACCTGTTCTGAGTTTTGGAGACACTACTGGTTTTGGCACACAAACCTGATCCAACCTGATCAGGGAAAAAACTGAAGTGTGAAACCAGCCTTAAACTCACAATTTTCTCTGATGCAGATCTACCTCTGAATGCTGAGCTCTGTATAACCCACTCTCACATCACTGATTGGCAGCTTTCAGCAGGGCTGTATTTTCCCTTCGGTACTGGAGGGCACGTGCCTAGGGTGCCGGGCTGCGGGGGCAGCACCAAGACAGGAAGAATTTTTATTTTTTTTACTTTTGTTTTTATCCTCCCCTCCCCTCTGTTAGACAATGCAGGAGATCTGATGTCTTTTCGGAGGGGGTGGATGTGCGGGGCGGGGGCGTGCACATATATATTAATACTTGCAGGGACATGCAGGAAGCTGACTGGCTCTGGAACTCCCAGCAGCTTCATTTCCAGGGTCAGGAGTGGGCAGTCAGCTCCCTGTGTCAGAGGAGCTGCAGCCCAGGGCTCTCTGCAGTGGAATAAGATCATCTCATTACACTACAGCAGAGGAGAAAGGAGGAGGGATGACAACACAGGATCCAGGAGAAGGTGAGCTGAGTATGCTGGATGGTGGGGGGGGATCACAAACATGCTGGATAGTGGGGTAGGGAGATCACAAACATGCTGGATGGCGGGGGGGGGGGGGGGGAATCACAAACATGCTGGATAGTGGGGGGAGGGGGATCACAAACATGCTGGATGGTGGGGGAGGGGGATCCCATACATACTGGATGGTGGGGGGAGATCCCATACATGCCAAATGGTGGGGGATCCCATACACACTGGATGGTGGGGAGGGGAGGGGGATCCCATACATGCCAAATGGTGGGGGATCCCATACATGCTGGATGGTGGGGGGGAGGGGGATCCCATACATACTGGATGGTGGGGGGGAGGGGGATCACAAACATGCTGGATGGTGGGGGAGGGGGATCCCATACATACTGGATGGTTGGGGGAAGGGGATCCCATACATACTGGATGGTGGGGGGAGGGGGATCCCATACATACTGGATGGTGGGGGGAGGGGGATCCCATACATACTGGATGGTGGGGGGAGGGGGATCCCATACATACTGGATGGTGGGGGGAGGGGGATCCCATACATGCCAAATGGTGGGAGATCCCATACACACTGGATGGTGGGGAGGGGGATCCCATACATGCCAAATGGTGGGGGATCCCATACATGCTGGATGGTGGGGGGGAGGGGGATCCCATACATGCTGGATGGTGGGGGAGGGGGATCCATACATACTGGGTGGTGGGGGGAGGGGGATCCCATACATACTGGATGGTGGGAGGAGGGGGACCCATACATGCTGGATGGTGGGGGGAGGGGGATCCCATACATGCCAAATGGTGGGGGATCCCATATATGCTGGATGGTGGGGGGGGGGAGGCGGATCCCATACATGCCAGGTGCTGGGTGCCGGCGAGCAGGAGACCGAGAGCTAGAGGAAGAAGCTGCCGGGTGCCAGGTTCCGGTGAGCAGGAGACCAGGAGCCGCAGAGGAAGAAGCTGCCGGGTGCCAGCGAGCAGGAGACCGGGAGCTGCAGAGGAAGAAGCTGCTGGGATCAGGAGCATGGAGTTTGCAAGGCGCTGCTACTGCCAAAGATAGCAGGCTGTGGGGACAGAATGGGATAGATGGTTGGAATGGATGGGGCAACCTGAAAGAGGGGGCAGAATGGGATGGATGGATAGGGCAGCCTTGAAGAGGGGGCAGAATGGGATGGATGGAATGGATGGAGCAGCCTGGAAGAGGGGGCAAAATGCGATGGATGTATGGGGCGGCTTGGAAGAGGGGGCAGAATAGGATGGATGGATGGGGCGGCCTGGAAGAGGAGGCAGAATGGAATGGATGGGGTGGCTTGGAAGAAGGGGCAGAATGGAATGGATGAGGCGGACTGGAAGAGGGGGCAGAATGGGATGGATGGAGGGAGCAGCCTGGAAAAGGGGGCAGAACGGGATGGATGGGGCGGCCTGGAAAAGGAGGCAGAACAGGGTTTATGGGTGGGGGGTGTCATGGAAAGGGGGCAGAACGGGATGGATGGGTGGGGGGTAGCATGGAAAGGGGCAGAAGATGGATGGATGGAGGGGGCAGCCTGGAAAAGGGGGCAGAAGATGGATGGAAGGGGGCAGAAGATGGATGGGGGCGGTGTGGAGAAGGGGGGAGAACAGGATGGATGGATGGATGGGGGGTGGCATGGAAAAGGGGGAAGAACGGGATGGATGGGGGCGGCATGGAAAAGGGGGGAGAATGGGATGGATGGATTGGGGGGCCACATGGAAAAGGGGGGAGAATGGGATGGATGGATGGGGGGGCAGCATGGAAAAGGGGGAGAACGGGATGGATGGATGGGGGAGCAGCATGGAAAAGGGGGGAGAACAGGATGGATGGGGGGTGACATGGAAAAGGGGGGAGAACGGGATGGATGGATGGGGGTCGGCGTGGAAAAGGGGGAGTAGCTGAGTGGTGGATGGGGGGTGGCATGGAAAAGGGGGGAGAAGATGGATGGGGTGACATGGAAAAGGGGGGAGATGATGAATGGATGGATGAGGGAGAAGGTACATGGATGGATGGGAGAAAAGGTACATGGATGGTTTGGTGGATGGGGGAGAAGGCACATGGATGGATGGGTGGATGGGGAGACGGTACATGGATGGATGGGGGATAGAGGGAGAAGGCACATGGATAGATGGGGAGAGGCTACATGGAACGTGAGGTGAGAAGCTACATTGAAGATGGAGAAGCTGCAAGGATGGGGGGAGAAGCTAAAGGGATGGGGGAGATGCTGCGTGGAACATGGGAGGGGCATGGGGGGAAGGATGAGCTGCATGAGACGTATGGAGGGAGGATAAGCAGCATGGAATTCAGGGGAATGGGGGTGAGGATAAGCTGCGTGGAACATATGGATGAAGGATGACCTGCATGGGACATATGGGGGGTGAAAAGTATGGGACATGTGGGAGGATGAGCAGTATGGGACATTTAATCTGCATACGCATTTATATAGGGAACGTACTATTCTGGTGATGTATTGATGGTGGGGTTCTGATTATGTATTATTGTATTGCCGATAATTCTGGTGATGTACTGACAGGGGTTATAGTGATGATGTATTATGGACAACATCTGCAAGGAGTTTGTATGTTCTCCCCGTTTGCGTGGGTTTCCTCCGGGCACTCCGGTTTCCTCCCACATTGTAAAGACATACTGATAGGATGTTTAGATTGTGAGCTCCCAAGAGAGACAGCATTACTCATGTATGTAAAGTGCTATGGAATAAATATAAATGAATAAATATTATTATTATTATAGTATTGATGGGGCGTGTGGTGATGTATTGGCTGGTTTTGGTGATGTATTACTGTATTGACAATGGTTCTGGTGATATGCTGTCAGGGGTTCTAGTGTTGTGTTATTGTATTGCCGGTGATTCTGGTGATGTAGTCATGTGGATGTTGTAATCTTTAAATTAACAGACTTGATCCTAAAACATTATAGGGCAAGTGTGCTTGACTACAAATACAGCTGAATGTCAGCCAAACAATTGACTAAAGCCCCTAGGCACTATAGATAGGTGTCCGAACGCTCAGCCAGCAGCGAGCTTGTTCGGCTCTCCCATGTACAGGAGCGCTCATTCTTCTCATTGTTCCTGTATACTGTATAGAAGCTGCTGTTAGGCCCCTTTCACATCAGCGGTTTGCTGATGTTTCCAGCCGATCCGGCAGATGGCGCTGGATCTGCCCCTAACGACGACTTGCGGCACTGATCAGGCAAGCACCATGCCGTGTCTATTGGGCTTGCGGTAGGGTGCAGCAATTGTGGTTGTGCTGGATCCGGAAGATCTGGCACTTGATGCGGCAAAAAAAACCCGCTGCTAACCGTTTTTTTTTTTTGCTGCCGCAACTGCCAGATTTGCCGAATTGCGGTAAAACCGCAATTGCTGCAAGCCCCATAGAGAATGAATGGGGGCTTGCCGCAAGTGTACCGCAAGTCGGCCGGATCCGGACAGAACAGCTGATGTGAAAGGAGCCTTGGACGTCTCTGGCTGCAGCTTATCACTCAGAGGAGAAAAGGATCTACTTTCTGTAATCAGACGTGCTGGATCCTTATTTCCCTTGACCAATCATCAGTTAGAGCCCCCATACACATTAGACTGTCCTCGCAGGTTTAGCTACCTTTAGTTTCTAGTGTATGGAGGTCTAACTACTATCTGAAGGCTGTGAACACTGACATCTGTGAACCCCCTGAGTGCTGGAATTCAGATAAAAGATAGGACACACAGTTAAAAAGGAAAACCTCAAAAGACTGAACATATGAACAGCACTCCTTTTATATTGCCGTGCATGAGTTCATTGCTTTTAGCATTTGTTGCTTTTTCAGGCGGAGTACTGAGCGGATCTGCCTGAAAAATAAGATGCTGTGTGCACATACGCTTACTCTGACTGATCGGGGAGGAATGGGGGGCCTGACCGCTGAAAGTGCCTAGGGCGGCAGGAACTCCAAATATGGCCCTGCCTTTCAGTGTACACTGTGCTCTGGCAGAAAGACGCCAATCAGTGGTGGGGGTTATGCAGAACTCATGAATATGGAGGACTATGTGACAGCAGGTTTAGTAGTCCTCTAGTGATGATCTTCTGATGATAAAACAGTGATTTTATCAAAACTAAAACCAAGCAGCCCAGTAAATAACACATCACTTGAATCAGGGTCTCTGCCCCTTTATTATGCTGCTTTCTTATTAGATGAAAAAAAATTGGTGACAAATTCCCTTTAGTACATTTTACAGTTATAAACTAGAGCTAGGACCCCCAAAGATTGACAAGTATGTTGAATGGATTCTGGTGGCAAGAGTTGCATTCCCCTTCCAGGTTCACCAACTAGAATACAAAGCAATACATGTTTGTAGCCTCCCTGGCGGTCTGTTTAGTTCTAGAATTATTAGCTAAAAGCGGGCTACCCGCGTTCGCGGTAGATGCGGTTAAAAAACCGCATCTGCCGCACTTGCCGCATAGCTGCCGCACTTGTGCCGCACATGCGGCGCGGCTGCGGCGCGGTTGCGGTAATCTGCATAGGAACCAACCACCTCTGATGACCCTCATACATTGTTAATATGTGCCCCTGCAGCCTAGTAAACCATTAGCAGCCCTGTTGTTGTGGGCAAAGTGGCTGCAGTAGAAGTGAGATAATGATGGTATATACTTACATGCCTGCGTACTTGAGGCCGTCTCCCTGTGTGTGCTGGCAATTGTGGGCGGTGCTCATCATGTCTGCTCTCCCCCTCCCTTATGCACGCCCCCTCTCAGCCTGCTATACTGATGTGAGGCTGATTGCGTCATAAAGGGGCGGGGCTACCGTGATGCCGCGATTTAGCCCCGCCCCTTTATGACGCAATCAGCCTCACATCAGTATAGCAGGCTGAGAGGGGGCGTGCATAAGGGAGGGGGAGAGCAGACATGATGAGCACCGCCCACAATTGCCAGCACACACAGGGAGACGGCCTCAAGTACGCAGGCATGTAAGTATATACCATCATTATCGCACTTCTACTGCAGCCACTTTGCCCACAACAACAGGGCTGCTAATGGTTTACTAGGCTGCAGGGGCACATATTAACAATGTATGAGGGTCATCCGAGGTGGTTGGTTCCTATGCAGATTACCGCAACCGCGCCGCATGTGCGGCACAAGTGCGGCAAGTACGGCAGATGCGGTAGATGCGGCAGATGCGGTTTTCTCACCGCATCTGCCGCGAACGCGGGTAAGCCCGAGCCTGACTCGGGGTTAACGCTTCTGGTAGTGAATGTTAACCCCGAGTCAGGCTCGGGAATAACGCTAGGAAGGTTAAAGTACCATTTCAATTTTTTTTTTTTTTTATTGCACCAATGGAGTGGTGCTTTAATTGTAATTCCCCTGCCTGACACTCATTTTCTGGCAGCTTTACCTTTTTCTTGCGTTGCTCTAGTCGGTCTTGGAGGATCTGTGACCTGCTGGAAGTGCCAGTGTTTCATGGAGTGCGCCAGAGGTCACAGCTCAATACTTCTCTATTCAGGGCCGGTTTCAGACAAAGTGGACCCTGGACAAAAGTTTAAACTAGTAAGGCCCTAAATGGTCCCATATCAGAGCATCACACTGAAACATATAGGTTACATTTACATGTGCTGAATTCGGACTGGTAAATGAGCGCGATCAACAATATTCATGTCCTTTGATACTTGTTTACGGCCTCTTTACACATAATGATGAAGAATGATGGATACAGAACAACGACAGATAAATCTGTCCCCTCTAGCAGCATGTAATCGACAGCACTTCTGCAGTCTGCACCGGGGGTGATGTGTAGCCGAGAACATGAATTTTGTTCCACCATAAACAATCCAATTACCCACTGAAAGAGCCGCATTTGGTCATTCATTGGGTGATTGCCAACATGTTTACACCTAGGGACTCTCGTCTGCACTGATGAGATTTATCAATGTGAAGGTTACACACACAAGTGTACACTAAGCACACACCCATACACTGAGCCCACACCCATTTGTATACATTGAGCACATACACCTCATTGTCTGTGTCATGAGGGACAGGTCTTCCAGGGAGATTTACATTTTGTAAGGCTGGCTTCACACCGCGGTGTGATCAGGTCCGGGACTGTCTGATGTGAATCTGACAGCACCGAACCGATTTGCAAACAGAATCGGAGGGCAAACATGTCCTCAATTGCAGCCACTGCTGCTGAAATTTCAAGCGGGGAGCTAGCCGCAGTCCTGAAATCTGTGCAGAGGACAGCCGCCGGCGTCCGGTTCCGGAATCCTCGCGGATCTGGGGCAGTCCGGCGCCATAGAATCCCATTTTAGGGAGCGCCGGATCGCCCCGAATCTGGAAGGATCCGATTTGGGCAGATTTTTCAACCCGGACACAAAAACGTTCCTCACGTTTCGGGAGGAAAATCTGCATTCACCCGGATCCTCCCGGACAGATGGAAGCCAGATGGCAGATAGCTGCCATTCGGCTCTATCCAGACCCATAGGGCTGCATTATAGCAAAATTGGGTCCGGGGCTGTCAGGTTACATCGGACAGCCGGAATGATCAACGTTCTAGTGCAACTTACCTTAATGCCTTGTAAATTTTGCTTGATTTCTACAATGTAGAATTAGGAGCACTTACTAATGACATTTTATGAATATGATTTTTTAAACCCACCATAAACATCTGAAGATGGAAGCCTGCTGGGGGCGCTCTGGCTGCAGATATACTGCTATTACAAGGATTTTAACCCTTTCACCACCAGACCATTTTGTGTTTTTATTTTTTTCCTCACCTTCTTCTAGGAGCCATTTTATTTTTCCTTCCACATGGCCATATGAGGACTTGTTGCGTGATGAGTTGTACTTTTGAATGTAATCGCAAGAAGAGAAGATTGGATTCACTCACTGTAGGTGTTCTTTGGAAGGAGATTATCTATAACAAGTAGTGATGGGCGAACCCGCCGATGTTCAGGTTGAACGAACTTGCCCGAACTTTTTTTAAAAGTTCGGGTTCGAAAGTGGCTCGAACTTGAGTCCGAACCCCGAAATGTAAAGTTATGTTATTAAACAGCATTAAACTTATTGGCGTCCACCCGCTTCTGCTTCCGGGGCCACTCATTAACTTCCTGGATATTCACTGCAGAGGGACACAACAGCCAATCACAGATGCTGTCACAGAGAATTGGCGCACCAAAACCATGATGTGGTTTTTGCTGCGAATTTCATGCTTTTTTGGTGCAATTTTGGCACAGAACTGCATGCATTGCGTTCAATGTGTTAATCTGCATCTCCTGGCCCAAAAAAGCACCTAAACCAAAAGCAGATTTTGCCACAGATCACATTTTTTTGGTACATTGTCTTCAATGTGTTCATCTGCATCTCCTAGCCCAAAAAAACACCCAAAACCGCAACACGGGTTTTGCAGTGGATTTCATGGTTTTATTGGTGCAATTTTGGCATAAAACTGCATGCATTGTGTTCAATGTGTTTTTGCATCTCTTGGCCCAAAAAAGTACCAAAACCACAATATAGTTGAGCCCTCTTTATAAAATTATTCCTTGAAATAATTATAAAAAAAAAAAAAATGACGTGGTGCTTCACCCAATTTTTGTATGCCATCCAGGGACAGCAGGCGGGTTCAGGCAGCCCCCTACCCCAGCTGCCTATTTTTACCTAGCTGGAAACCAAAAATATAGGGAAACCCTTTTTTAATTATTTCATGAATTTCATTAAATAATTTTAAAAAATGACATGAGGCTTTGCCATATTTCTGTCTTCAAGAAAGGTATTGGAGGCTGGAATCCTATGTGCAGGGTGGCCCATGCTTTTTGAGGCCTCCCCGCTGTGATCTGCAGCCTGCAGCTGCCCCAGAAGATGCTACATTCATAGAAGTGTACTTTTTCTAGCACTGTACCCTGACTTTTCCAGTGGCCCTGGTGGCATTGGCACACTGGGTAATAATGGGGTTAAAGCTAGCTATGTGTTGGCTGCGGGCACTAAAGCTTGAAATTCTAGTGTAAGCAATAAAAAAGACAACACAAAAAAAATTAAGAAATAAAATACAAGACAACCCTGTCTCCCATTTTTAATTAACAAAATAACCCTTCCCTCCGACATAATTTACAGGGAACATGTTCAGCTCTGCTGCACATCGATGTGAGCAGATGCCCATTCTCTGTGACAGCATCTGTGATTGGCTGTTGGTCCCCTCTGCAGTGAATATCTAGATAATGAGCAGCACCGAAAGTAGTTGCAGCGGGATGGAGGGGCGGTGGGACGCGCTAAGTATAATGCTGATTAATAACTATTTTCTTTATTTCTACAGCTCCCCCACCCCCGAATCCAAACTGTAACACGAACTTCCCAGGAAAGTCTGTGTTCGAGATCTGTGCCCGAACACTAGGTGTTCGGTACGAACCCCGAACTTTAAAGTTCGGGTTCACCCATCATTAATAACAAGCACAGTGGTGACACGCGAGCGGCTGCAGTATGTGTCCACAGGGACAACATACATTTCGCTAAAGTGAGCTTATACTGGTGCACACTCTCGCTTGAGCAAAAGGTACGTTGTCCCAGTGGATGCAGCCTGCATGTCACCAATGGGCTTGGTATAAAGTCCTTCCAAAGGCCACCAATGGTGAGTGCATCCAATCTTCTCTTCTTGCAATTACTAAAGTTTTCAGTTAATGGGATTGCCCCCCACCTGTGTGGGTTGAAGCAGCCTCCCTTTATGAACATAAGGTTAGCACATACCTGTTCCACACTGTAGTGCAGGGCTTTCTACGCATTTGTTGTACTTTTGAAATTTGTAAAAAATAAAAATAAAAAATTTGCTTTTGTCGCCATTGATTATATGGGGCTATGCCAAAGTATATTTTTTGAGCCCTGAGCTGACGTTTTTACTGATACAATTTTGAGGTAGATACAATAATTTGATCACCTTCTATTGCATCTTATTGCAATATTGCAGCAGCCCAAAAAACATGATTCTGGTGTTTTATTTTTTTTTCTCATTACGATGTTTACCAAATGAATTAATTTACTTCATATATTGATTGGACTCTTTACAAATGCAGCAATGCCAAAGAAGAATATTTTAGATTGTGTTAATGCTATTTACAGTGAAGCTGCTGTTGTAGACCCTGGGGACCCTCAAAGAAGGGGAGGCCCTCCCAATTGCCCAGTCTCCACAACCTCCTTTAATGCCAGCCTTGTCTCTATCAACGCCTCATCTGGCTCTCATAGAGATCATTAGGAGCTTGTGATGCAACGTCTGATTTCAGGCCAATCAGAGGCTACGGACAAGATGCTAAGGATAGTAGTAATACTGAAACTGCCGGAAGGTGAGTATATGATGGAGGTTTTAGATTTAAAGCACCACTCCAGCGCTGACAAAAAAAAAGGTGAGGAAATCCAGGGGTCCTGCTTAGTCTCCTGACATGGGAGCTGGAACAAAATTTCAAATATGGAGCGATACTGCCTAAAAAGCATGGGGTCATTGTTTGGAATCTCTATGTTTTGCACAAATGTCACAAGCAATGTCCCTCACAGTTGTATCTTTATTTTTACTTTAAGATACAAATCATATAAGGCTATGTCCACATTATTATTTATTTATATAGCACCATTAATTCCATGGTGCTGTACATGAGAAGGGGTTACATACAAATTTATAGATATGGTTTACAGTAAACAAATTAACAATGACAGACTGGTTCAGAGGAGAGAGGACCCTGCCCTTGTGGGCTTACATTCTACAGGGTAATGGGGAGGAAACAGTAGGTCAGGGGTGCAGCAGATTTGGTGGTGGAGAGGCCGCAGCTCCGGTGGCGGTGGGGCAGCAGCGCCGGAGATGGTGGGGTGGCGGCTCGGTCATTGCAGGCTGTAAGTTTTCCTGAAGAGATAGGTTTTCAAGTTCCATCTGAACGATCCGAGCGTGGTGGATAATCTGATGTGTTGGGGCGCAGAATTCAAGAGGATGGGGGATATTTGGGAGAGATCTTGGAGGCGGTTGTGTGAGGAACGGATAAGTGTGGAGGAGAGGAGGTGGTCTTGGGAGGATCGAAGATTACGTGAGGGAAGATAGTGTGAGATTAGTTCAGAGATATAGGAAGGAGACAGTTTAAGGATGGCTTTGAAGGTCAGTGTTAGTAGCTTGAACTGAATTCGTTGGGGAATTGGGAACGTGGAGGGATTTGCCAAGGGGAGATACAGGGGAGTAGCGTGGAGAGAGGTGATTAGTCGGGCAGCAGAGTTGAGGACAGACTGGAGAGGTGCAAGAGTGTTAGCAGGGAGGCTACAGAGGATAATGTTGCAGTAGTCAAGGCGGGAGATGATGAGGGCATGTACAAGAATTTTAGTAGATTGAGGGCTGAGGAAAGGACAGATTCTGGAAATATTCTTGAGCTGGAGGAGACAGGAGGTGGCGAGAGTTTGCATGTCTGGTTTGAAGGACAGGGCAGAGTCGAGAGTTACTCCAAGGCAGCGAATTTGAGGTGTGGGAGAGAGCATGATGCCATTTACCATAATAGATAGATCAGGTGGTGAAGATGAAAGATGAGATGGAGGAAATGTGATGAGTTCGGTTTTACCTACGTTGACTTTTAGGTAGCGAGAGGATATGGATGACAGACACTTCGAGATTCTGGACAGCAGAGAGTTGACATCTGAGCCAGAGAGGTAGAACTGAGTGTTGTCAGCGTACAGGTGGTACTGGAAGCCATGGGACTGTATGAATTGTCCTAGGCCAAGGGTATAGATGTAGAAAACTAGGGGCCCCAGGACAGAGCCTTGTGGGACTCCAACAGAGAGAGGGCAAGATGAGGAGGTAGTGTGGGAGTGGCAAACGCTAAATGTGCGGTTGGAAAGGTATGAGGCAACCCAGGACAGGGCAACGTCTTTGATGCCAAGGGAAGAAAGAACTGAAGTAGGAGGGAGTGGTTGACTGTGTCAAAGGCAGAGGACAGTTCGAGAAGGAGGAGGATGGAGAATTGTATGTTAGCTTTGGCTGTAAGTCGTTGGTAATTTCGGTTAGGGCAGTTTCGGTGGAGTGGTGGGGCCGGAAACCAGGTTGTAGATTGTCAAAAGAGAGATGAGAGGTGGGAGGAAAGTTGAGCATGGAAGTGTTGCTTAAGGAGTTTGGAAGCAAATGGGAGCAGAGATATTGGGCGGGGTAGCTCGTCTTAGCAGTCGGGTCTAGGTTTGGTGTGATGGATGGGCGTGATGGTGGCATGTTTGAAAGCCGAGGGGAAGGTCCAGGAAGATAGTGATAAATTGAAGAAGTGGGTTATGGCTGGGATGAGCATGTTAGTGAGGTTGGGTGGGGAGGAGGTGGGAAGTGATGGGGTCAAGTGCACAGGTGGTGAGGTGTGATTTGGATAGGAGATGAGTAAGCTCTCTTTCATTGATGTTGGAGAGGGAGGTCATGAGAGAAGGGCAGAGGTCTGGTATATGGAATGATTCCGGTGGTGGAACAATAAAGGTTTGTCTTGTTTGGCCAATCTTATTTTTGAAGTATGTGGCGACGGCCTCTGCAGAAATGAGGGAGGTCAGTGGGGGAAGCGGTGAGCGGAGGAGAGATTTAAAAGTGCTGAACAGTTGTTTAGGGTTGTATGATAAGGAAGATATAAAGTTTGTGAAGTAGGTCTGTTTAGCAGGGGTGAAGGCTGGTTTGAAAGCAAGTGTAGCTTGTTTGAAAGTTGTGAAGTCATCTGGCAGGCGCATTTTCTTCCAATGCCACTCCGCAGCCCTGGTACCTGTCGAAGTTTTTTTGTGAGATTGTTGTGCCAGGGTTGCCTATTGATTGATCGCGTCTTGCGATTAACGAGAGGGGCGACCGAGTCTATAGCTGATGTGAGGGTGGCGTTGTAGAAAGCAGTGGCATTGTCTGTGTCATGGAGTGAAGATATAGAGGACAGAGGTAGAAGTGAGTCTGAGAGTCTGTGAATGTCTAGGTGTGCAAGATTTCTGTGAGGATGAGCTAGTAACTGGATATGGGGGACCGGTGAGGAGGACAAGGATGAGAAGGTGAGTAGATGGTGGTCAGATAGGGGGAAGGGGAAGGTTGTGAGATTAGATAGGGAACAGAGGCGCGTGAAGATGAGGTCTAGTGTATGTCCGTCTGTGTGGGTGGCTGTGGAGGACCACTGAGTAAGTCCAAAGGATGAGGTAAGAGAAAGGAGTTTGGAGGCCGCTGGCTGGAGGGTGTCAGTAGCAATATTAAAGTCACCCATGATGATGGTGGGAATGTCAGCAGAGAGAAAGTGAAGAAGCCAGATTGGGAATTGGTCAATGAAGGTAGTGGCAGAGCCCGGAGGTCGGTATATGATGGCTATTTTGAAGATTGGAGGGAGAGTAGATAAGGACAGAGTGAACTTTGAAAGAAGGGTGGATAAGGGAGGGTGGGGCTTGGATTAGGTTGAAGGAGCAGTTTGCAGAGAGGAGGAAGCCCACTCCTCCGCCATGTGTGTTGCCAGAGCGAGGAGTGTGAGTAAAGTGAAGGCCGCCATAGCTTAGAGCAGCAGAGGAGTCCGTGTCAGAGGCTGTCATCCAGGTCTCAGTGAGGCCCTAGAACGGTGATGGCGAACCTATGACACGCGTGTCAGCACTGACACGCGTAGCCATTTTCAGTGACACGCGGCCGCCGGAGAAACTAGACTCGCTATTTGGATAAAAACCACAGACACAGCAGCAAAAAACTGTTGCGAGTCGGGTTTCCGACACGGCAATGCGAGCGCTTTCCGAGACATCTGCGATTTGTAAATCTCACACTACTCGCTATTACTCGCTTCCCCATTCATTAACATTGGACTCGCTAGACTAGCAACGAGTAGCGAGTCCCGGGCTCGGACTCGCTAGACTAGAGTCAAGCGATTCCGAGTTAGGACTCGCCCATCACTAACTACAGCTGAGGAAAAAAAAATGTGCTGGAGGTCTGTAGCCAGAACAGCAGAGCTCCGGCACAGAGCGTCTAGTCCTGGGACTTCCGGTAAGCGGAACTTCTGGCTGGCGCAGCAGGGAGCAGCGGAACGCTGCGGGGGACGCATATCTGAGGCCCTGTGATCGCTGTCTGGAGGTCTGTCTGGAGGTCCAGTGATTACTACAGCAACCATCCTCCAGTGAAAGGTTCTGGGCAGAATCTGGGGTGTCATGAATGTGTGATTGGCCATTACTGAGATAAGTGAGGGGGAGGCTGGAAGAGGCCTGTGCTATGGGTGCCGTTTCCCGCCATTGATTTACATAAGGAACGCCATCTTGCAGCATAGTACAGACTGCATTTCACCTTATTAATCCCTATTTCTGCTTATTAACTCTGCCCTTTCCTAAAAGACAGTTAACCCCTAATTGCCTGCAGGGCTGTCTATAAATCTTCTGTCACTGCCCCTCTTATGGAGAAGCCAAAAAAACCAAGGTTAAGTAAAGGAAGTGGTAGTAGCAGTAGCCGACCCTTTCAAGAGACATGGACTGAGATGTATGGCATTATAGAAAAAAATGGCAGATCATTTTGCGTTCTATGTAGTGAAACGGTAGTAAGCAGAACGTGGAATATAAATAGACATTTTGACAGATAACCTTAGTAGCGCTTGCTTGGCCTTGAAGTGTGCAAAATACCAACCTTCAATTGAAGATTTAGCCAATGAAATTCAGCAACAAAAAAGTCACTAAATCAGTGATGGTGAACCTGTGGCAGTGTGGCAGTCCAGCTGTTGCTGGACTGCCACAGGTTCGCCATCACTTGAAGAATTCCCCCTCCCTCTCACTTATCTTAGTTCATGACACCCCACACAGGTTAAATAACAGCAAGACCAACAAAAGAAACCAACTGACAGATTAACAAAGAAGTCACTAAGCAGGTAAGTTAAAGAATTATACATATTTGTTATTTAAACTATAAATATCGTAAAATTAGGGTTTTTTTTCTCAAGGTGACACACCTCGCGATTTATGCTCGGTTTTTTTGGCGAATTTTGACACACCAAGCTCAAAAGGTTGCCCATCACTGCCCTAGAAGGTAAGGTTCTGGGAAGTAAAAAGGTCATGGATCATGTGGAGCGTGTTGCAAATGGAGTGGGCATTCCAATGTGCTCCAGAGAGAGGAAGCAGGTGGGTGGGGGTCAGAGGCATGGGTTTTACATGTGAACGATTGCAGTAGTTTGTCTTACTTTGGTGGAGGTGAAGGTAGGTGGGACGTATGGGGTGGGGGGAACCAGGATTGGGAGATATGTCGCCAGCAGTGAGAAGTAGTAGAGAAAGGGAAAGCAGCTGGGAGAAGGAGAGTAGCTGGCTTGTTTTATATTTCAGTAGGAAAGTCCTGGGGTTAAGGTGTAGGCTTGTGGATGAGGCGAGGTGGGGGGTTGCGATAACACACTACGCCGAAAACACTGCAATCACTGATCATGGGAACATGTGCTAATGGTTTATACAATAGTCCCATAACAAACACAAGAGACAAGTGTTTTGTACTTCACTCATCAATTTAATATACTTGGGTAGAAGTATAACTCGCTCTATATCTTATGTATGTAATCATCTTCCTTTTTATCAAGGAATGGATTCTTATTTTAGGCACAGACATGTAGCTCATACAATATATAAATATGTACATATCTACATAAAAAAAACAAGACATTCATTTGTTCTCTAGTTTAAAGGCAGTTAATATATTCTGTATAACAGATTGTGTTAATGTTCTAGAGAAAATATTCAGTTTTCTCTGCAGTGCTAAAGTGGGCTTGTTGAAAGATTAAAGGACAAATATGTCATATGGCACTCCATACGCTATACTACTTGTAGGTGAAATGATCACTTCACACAGATCGAGAATCAACAGAAGGAAACTGTATAGAATCAAAGGTGTACAGCGCGGGAGCGGAGCCACATAAAAGCCGCATAAAAGTCTTACAGTGCCTTATTACAGCTCCTTACTAGGTTTTATCTATCACTCACAAACCAAGACAATAAATCTACATCAAAGGGAATTTGTCAGCTGGTTTTTGCTATGTAATCTCAGGACAGTATGATGTAGGGTTTATAACACTGATGTGTCACTTAAGGGCCCGTTACATGCTTCAATGTGTCAGCAATCCGACTTAACCTGGATCGACGTTCAATGATCGCTGGTGAGATGTCACACGTACAGATATCGTGAACGACGCAGCAATGATTCTGCAACAAGCAAACGATACTTGCAGTCATTTGGTCGCCTACGTCCTTCAGTTCCAAATAGGGGAAGTCGTAAACGAGATCGTTATCACGGTGTCACACACGACGATGCAGCAGATCGAACATACGATCAACAACTGATTTATGGTCCTGATCATAAACCTGTGATCAACGATCAGCCGACTTATCGTTGGTCGTATCTACATGTCACACGCAACGAAGTTGTTGCTCCGCCCCAAAAGCCGTGACTTACCAACGATATTGTTAATGATATCGTAGCGTGTAACGGGCCCTTTAGTAGTACTTTACACTCAACCACTGAGACTGGAAAATCAGTGTAAAACATTTGGAAAAGCCTCACTGCCTAATAAAATCAGAAATCCACTAATTAAGAGGTATCTATGCCAAAAAATGGTGAAAACGCAATGATGAATTGGGCCTATAGTGTGCAGTGGAAAGATTGGGGCAAAAGAATCCAAATATGAATATAGCCTATATTGATGTTTTTTTCTGATTATGTCAGCGTTCAGTTTTATATACCTAATAAAGCAATATTATTATTAATTTCGTATAGAACGCCATCAAATTCCACAGTGCTTTACAGAGATCATCCCTTTCCCCATTGGGGCTCACAATCTAAATTCACTATCAGTATGTCTTTGGAATATGGGAGGAACCAGAGAATCTGGAGGAAACCTACGCAAACATATGTTGTCCTTGGACGCATTTGAAACCAGGACCCCAGAACTGCCAAGCAACAATGCCAATGACCAAGCCACTGAGCTGCCCATGAACAATATGAACAAAAAATACATAATTTAATGTAAATAATATGCTTTTAGAACATAAATGATGTTATACATAGCATGTTGGATAATTGATGTGAATAATAGAGCACAAAGCAGCAAAATAAAATATCCTTATGTCATTAAGGCCTCATTCACATGCCAGTTCTTTTTCTCATTTGGGAAAACCAGTCGAGTTTTCAGCAGTGATATATATTTGATCTCCATCAGTGTCAGTTTTTCCCATCATCATGTTATGAATTTTTCTTGTATGTAAACCCCCTCAACAAACTGATACATTTCTCACGCTTTTCCTACCATTCAGTATAAAACAGACAGCACAAGAATGCAGCTAGGATGATAACAGAGTGCTATATATTTCTTTTTCTCACCTAATCCTTCAATGGCCGAGTTTAATACGCAAATCGGCACAAAAATGGACGTCTGATTACATTTCTTGCGGATTATTGGTACAAGAAAAGCAAACGAACAAGTGAACATGCCCTTAAACTGTAACATGTACACAGTTCAATCTGTGAAGAACACGAACAGAACACGTATGTATGAATGGAGCCTTAACAACTGCCTCTGTACTTTTTTAACGATCTGAACCACAGAGTTAAAGGAGTACTCAGGGGAACTAAAAGATTATTTTAATGGCCATGCCCTCAAGCTCTAAAGTTGAGATCCATAGTCCCGTACCTCACCATTACAGTACCTGTAATTTAGTGTAACGCTGGAGTTGCACCTTGGTGCTCCCCCTCTCCTCTGTGACATTACATCACACATCAGGAGTTGTGGCCTGCTCCATACTGTTAGTAACAGCCAGCCACTGATAATATTTGCTTTCCCGCAATTCAAGAATAGGAGGAAATGCCTGCTACAAGCGGTTAGTAAAAGCCAGCCCTCTGATAATAGCTGCATCTCTGCAGTCTGAGAATAGGAGACATGGCTTGCTCCTGGTGTTTAGTAGCAGCTAGCCCCCTGATAATATCTGCTTCTGTTCTGTCTGACATTAGGGGGGCATGGCCCGCTTCTGGAGTTTAGTAACAGTCAGCCCCCTGATAATATCTGTTTTTCTTTTGTCCGAGAACAGGGGACATGGCCATGGCTGCTAGACTCCACAAGTATCTACAGCATTAGATCAGAAAGATAGGACAACAGTGTTAGCAGCCTCTTCTTACCTTAACAATCCTGGTATCTGCAGTATTAGATCAGTTAGAAATCATCGATAGTAACATCTACAGCTTATTCTTACCTATGCACCCATGGTGTCTCAAATATTAGATTAGACAGCAGTGTAAGCAGCCCTTTCTTACTTAGAACTCTTAGTATCTCTGGCATTAGATCATATAAACATTGTAGGGTGAGCAGCCTTTTTTTTTACCTCAGCAACCCTCATGCATCCAGTATTTGATCGCACAGACATCATGGGCAGCAGGGTAATCCTCTTTTTCTTACCTTAGCACCCCTGGTAGCTCCAATATTAGATCAGATAGACATGGTGGGCAGCAGTGTAAGCCGCCTTTTCTGACCTTAGTACCCCTGGTATCTCTAGCATTACATTATATAGACAAGGAATACAGCAGTATAAAAGCATTATGGTGGCTCAGTGGTTAGTACTGTAACCATACAGTGCTGGAGTCCTGGGTTCAAATTCCACCAAGGACATCATCTGCAAAGTGTTCTCCCTGCGTTCGCATGGATTTCCTCAAGGTTCTCCAGTTTTCACCTACACTCAAAAGTCATACTGATAAGAAATTTAGATTGTAAACCCCAATGGAGACAGTGATGATGATGTAAGTAATGCACTGTGGAATTCTTACTTCATCACTCCTGCTATCTCCAGTATGAACTCACAAAAAAGGGTAGAAAGCAGTGTGAGCAGTGTCTTTTTTACCTCTGCACTACCGATACCTCAAAAATGAGATCAGAATATCCACTGGTAGACATGAAAGGATGGTACAATGCCTCCTATTGCACATATATTACTATTCTAGTACAGGTTTCTGTTAGACTAACAAGCAATTTTAATGTACTATAGTGATAACCTCCCAACAAAAGCGTGATTTGCTGATTAAAGTTACTATTCATAACATTTCCTTATTTGATATATTCCCAGGAAGCCCTTTACTCAGTTTTTTTAATTCATCATGTTACAAGTTGCCCAATTATGTAATCCAGAAACTATTGTCTTATTTAGTTGCCTATTTCTAGCTAGGAATTAATTATATACCGGTACTTCTCTTCATGTAGGCCTTGTAATCACTGAGTGACCTCCTTACTTTATCTTCGATTGAGATGTGACCTCTTTAAAAGTACATACCCATAGAGAGCATGTGGGGGGAGCAAAGCTCTTATCAAAGATAATGATGATGATTGCGCAGTGCCTGACACACTGTTATAATAGATCACAATTCAGCTTCCTAACACTATACTTATATTCTACTGGTTTATATAGGAGAACATAGAGAAAAGAATAATCACAGTGTCCCACAGTAAATATAAAGAGTACTGGGTAAAGCCAGGTCATGTGATGCTGTACTGGGTTTCACATTTTTTTTGATTTTTAGGTTTACTGTTCCTTTGAAAGAAAGAACAGACACTTTGAACTATTTGTCATTTTTTATGTAGCATTTTGTAATATAGTTATGGATTCCTTTTTATATGTCTATCACATAACCATCAATGTGAATGAGACACTTTTGATCTTTCACCATATTTATTTGCCTGTGTTCATAGCTGAATCCATGGTCCCTGCATCTCTTGTTCCAAGAAAAACAATCCAAACTGTGTGCGTTTCTTTCCTGTGGTCAGTAGCATCCTGTCACTTTGTATAATCTTGAAAAATTTCAGCGTTCGGTTTATTTGTTAGTTCACAAACTTGGCTTGTAGTCAACAGACTAATAAAAGCCTGAATGCGGATTGGCTGAGCACTGCCGCTTTTCATGGAGTAGTCCTGACTCAGGTAGTTTAAGATGCTGATGAAGAGTGCAGGACGCTTCAGACAAAACTCTGCTGACCTCCACCAGGGATCAGGTGCAGAAAGAAGATTCTCATTTGGCACACCTTTCCCGAATAGAGGACAACAAAGTCTGACAAATCAATAGAGACGCAGGAGACAATATGAACCCAACTGCAGTGCAGGGTAAAGGCAGAGCATTTCTTCCACATCACAACGAGGAAAAAAGAAAGCTGCTCTCTGTTATCTGCAATGATGAACAACCCCTCGGAGGGTGGATGTCAGCTTCAATGGCTAATGTGTAGCCAGATGCCATGGACAAGTGTGTGTTGCAGAGGAAAAGGGAGGAAGAGGATTACCGATTTTATGATTATCCATGTACTCGGGGGATTAAATACCAAAATCTGCCCTAATCCCTTTAATCTGATAAGAGAAGAGGGAGTAACATCGCAGATCAGACACCATTCCTGCACCAGAAGAGGTGAAAGAGTAGTGTAACTTTGATCTAACATGTATTCTGATCATTGCATTATTTTGCTCATTACCAGATTTATGTCCATGGTATAAGAAAACAAATGCTTGCATAAGAGAAATGAAACATTAGTGATGAATGAGCCCAGGGCAGCGGAGGCCATGCAAGCAGTTTCCTCAGCAACTGTCAAAGGCTCTGCTCAATATACATGGAGCAAAGCTAACAACTGCTGGCAGGAAAACCAAGGAATGAATGACACCAAATATCCAAACACTTTTTTGTAAGATCCATGTTCAGTTCAGCATGAAAAATGCTCTAATTCATCATCCTCACAGGGCCTGATATAGTCTGCGAGGCAATCTCTGTACAATTATGTAAAATGTAAATAAGTTTAAAGTATAATGTGTGGACTGATGACATCAGAGAAGGCCAAGTCACAGAGTAACATAAATCAGCCCCCAGTGTGCCACTATTCTGCCAGGGTGATCACATCGTACTCTATCTCCTGCTGTAGAGCCGCCTCGGTTTCCGCAGTGTACACGGTCTGAGCCATTGCTGCATCTGCCACGGCTAAGAAACATAAAAGCTGGTTAGAATTGTGCAAAGCTAATACATATCCAAATGACGATACATACTACATTGGATGCTAACCTGTAACGGCAGAGTGGGCAGCAGCTTCAAGTTGTTCCTGAGTCAGAAGTTGCTGTGTGGGTGACATAGGCACAAAATGGATCTGCTGAGAAATTCAATAATTAATTAACACTTTGCCCTGAGCCCTTTCTGTTTGTCTCCCAGTGACCTTGATTATAGGATATGAGTCAATAATCCAGACAATACCCATTAGTACTCTTATAACAGAGCCCACAACTCGTTTGCATGGGTGGTGGGCAGAAGCTGGTGCAAGTCAATTGTGGTACACAGAAAAGTTACTAGAATACCACCATAGGATAAACCTGGCATATAGTCACCTGGGGGTCTTGAATAAATTGTCCGCCTGGCTCATACTGAATGTGAGTAATTTGTCCATCTCGAACCTAGAAGAAAAGTCACAAAAAGAAGGTAAGTAGAGAGGAGAAAAGTAAAAGAATAACAATATCAAGTTTACCTGTAGTGTAATACAGTCAGAACTAACTGGTTAAAACATTCTGTTGTCCATACAGAGCTTTAACATAGAGTCTAATTAAAGGGTTTTTGTTAGTTTAGAAGAAGACATTTGATTGTTTCCAATGCTGTGTGGGCTGTATCTGAAAGTAAAGCTCAGCCCAGTTTACTTAAATGTGACAGCTGCAATACCACATATGGCCCAAAGATCAGAGTGGTGCTGTTTGTAAGAAGAAATTCTTCAAGAGAAAAAAAGATAATAATCCCTTGAATAAGGTATGTTGGATACTCACAATGTCATCCTAAATATTATTAGTGTCAATTAGACTGAAGAATACTGGGATTTACAACCAGAAGATGGTAAATAGTTACCTGAATATGGTGACCTTCCGGGAGCACAACATATTCCTGTGGAATGAGGTGAGGGACGCCATCTTGAGAAATGATGTACTGAACCTATAGATAAGTACACCAGCAACAAAGACTGTAACACATCTTTATAAACAGTTTTCTGTATTTTATAAAATATGACAGAAAGTCACAAGTGGAATCTTAACAGCTTGTTTCCATTGAGAGAAGGGAAAGAAAAAGCGGTCAGCCTCTGATCAGAAGTGTGCAAACTGTATGTGGGTCGTCACGTGACAAGGGCTTCTAGTTCCCTTAAATGGTAAAGATAAGATTGGACTGTAGAAACAGCGGTATCCTAATGGCTCGGATCCACTTGCATTTACAACAAACAACTGTAAACCAATAAAACCGGATTGCACTCACACCATTGTTATACAATCATGCAGTATATATCGGCATGAGAAAAAACTTGCAGCATCCTGTGTTTGGCAGCGAGTCTCGGGTCACCCGCACCCATACAGGTCTATGGCTGTTTGTAAAACATCGAACTGCTGTGACTGTAGTGCAATGTACACAGAGGCCATCAATGAAGAAGAGGGGGGAAATTAATCTCTCCCTCTCCTCCGCAGCTGTGATCTGATTCTGCGATTGGATTACAGCTGCATGACACTCTGTTACACTCGCAGCAGAGCAGGAGCCAATGGTCATGAGCATATTACATCTGATGCTCATACACCAGATGCTATACACGCTGGTGGAACCCCGGCCTAACAGTGAGAACCTTGCATACTATTAGGATTCCTGAAGTTAGATGGTTAGATTAAATAAAATGACCCAACGACCCTTTAATTATGACACCTTCTGCATCTACTTACATAAAAGCCTTAGTTTGTCTGTCAGTAAGTTAGTCCCCGAAATAGGGCCACCTAGAGGACACTGGCTGTAGCACAGGCAGATCCAGGTATCTCCTGATTGGACAGATTGTAAAACAAAATATCTTTCCATGCTCATGCACAGTAACTGACGCGGCTGCCCTCTTTGTACACTCGGACATGCGGACTGGGGTAGCGGTGGCCATATTGCTAGCTCTAGTCAGTACTTTAAAAAGTGACATGGCCATGTACTTTAATAGAATTGTAGTGGTGGTCTGGGAGTAAGACCTATAGGCAGGGGACCGTGCTGGGGGGCCAAGGTGCCCCTTACATAGGCTATATTGCTAAACTGGCCAAATAACACAGTCACGCCCACCTTAAAGCACACCATACATTCAAGTAGACATGACCACCTTCATTGGCGGACGTTACTGGCTTCTTTGGTGGGCGTGGTGACATTTCCTCTCATCCACTAGAATCATGCAAGGGCGGTCTCTAACCACCCCACAACCACACCCCTGTCATGTGATGAAAGTCACGTTAGATCTGGAAAGAGCACATATAGTCTAGCATCTACCATCAGGTCAAGCTAATGCACCCATCATATTACTACATCCAAGGATGCGCAGTAGTGCTCAGGTTATAACGGCTGTTATATTAGTACACCAAAACATTCCCAATATTGCTCCACTTGCCAGATTTGAGGTCACACACATAACCAGTACCATTTGAATACCATTGACTCTTACCACATAAATATTGGTAACACACATAACCAGTACCATTGGGATACAGTTTTTAATCAATACCAGCAGTCATCAGATTTTCCATACATATACGTACTTTGTTGTTTGCATTTTAGACAATTCCAACTGCTATTGTACAATTTTACATGCACCTATTTTTTTGCATTTAAGAACCTAAAACTTTAATAAAAGTAACCACACATGTTATTGAATCGGGTTTAGTAACACCAATAATAAGGAATGAAATTTGTATTAGCTGACAGGTAGACAAGCACAAATGGAAAACCTTTACGAACAAGGATGAATAGTTGTGAATTAACTGGCTGCCTCATTTCCTGGCAAAATCTGTTTACATTTCAGGATTGTGACCAGGGCATTCAGCTAACCACCCCAAGGGTCATATTCTGAAGGGGATAGTCTCTAATTAGACTTTCCCTTTAAAAAGGACATTATAAACACTATAATGCAAAGAAATGCAAACCAAGTAGACTGCGACTCCAGGTTTGCTCCATATCTGCATAAAGCGTCATCTCAAATCTTCTGTAAAGAAATTACCTGATTATCTGCTGTTACAAGCTGCTGTAGGGTCTGTCCATCTGCAGTTGTAATCTCCTGAATGTAAGCTGTATCCTCCTAAAGCAGTGAGAACAACATAATGATTTAGAGACCTAGGATTCCATTGGTTAGAAAGCGGACTGAATTTATAGCATAACGTAAAGCAGAAGTTAATTAAAATCCTGTAGTTTAAAAGGTTTTCTGATTTTAGAAAAAACAATCTATGTTTTAGAAGGTAAATGAAGATATTCAGCACTTCCACTTGCAAAATGAAATCACTTCTTTATTCGTCCATTAAAAGCATAGAATAAGGCCCCTTTTACATCAGCGGTTCTGTCCGGATCTGGCAGATTTACCGCATCTGCCTCCTAACGGCTGACTTGTGGTGCACTTGCGGCAAGCCCCTATTCATTCTCTATGGGGCTTGCGGCAAGTGCGGCAATTGCAGTTTTGTTGCGATCCGGCAAATCTGGCAGTAGAGGCCGAGAAAAAAAACACGTTTTTTGTTCGCCGCCGCAAGTGCCGGATCTACCGCATCAGGAAGAACTGCATTTGCTGCACCTGACCGCAAGCTCCATAGACAATGCATGGGGCTTGCCGCAAGTGTGCCGCATGTGCAACCGTTAGGAGGCAGATGCGGTAAATCTGCCGGATCTGCCTCAAATTCAAAATACTGCTGATGTGAAAGGGACCTAAGAAGGACACGTTTGGAGTATAAGGTATACTCCTTATCATGCTATGATTAAGAGTATACATTATACTCGAAACCCGTCCTCTCTGTTCTATGCTTTTAATGGACAAATAAAGAAGTGATTTTATTTTGTGAGTAGAAGTGCTGAATATCTTCATTTACCTTCAGATACTGCTGTGCTGCACCAGCTGATTCAAGCACCCACCAAGTGATGATGAAGAGCTCCAAACAACTTCTCTTTTTTGTGTTAAAATTATGCTTTCTTCACCCTTCTCAGGCCTTGTGATAAGTCTCTGCCACTCCCCAGTGTCCATTACTGTCTGCAGTGCTGATGGGCAGTGCCACTGAGCTCATTTATCAGCTTTAGTACTGTCTATGTGTAATTAGTGCTGTAGACAATCAGCACACGACCCAAGGAGGGTGAGTAAAACACAGTTTATTGTTGTTTTTTTGTCTTTTAAAGGGAATCTGTGTAGAACATTTTTGCTATGTAATCTGAGGACAGCAAGATGGAAGGCCTGAGGCACTGATTTGTGGGATGTGTCACTTATGAGACTGTGGGCTGTTGTTTCAATTCAATTAGTGTTTTATCAGCTGAAGATTATAACTGCCCGGACTTGGTCCCAGGTGAGCCATAGTTCGACCACGCTCCCCACCACTGATTAGCAGCTCACAGTCAATAGACAATGTACAAAGAAAGCTCCAAAGTCAGCTTTTTGAGCTCTGCTACATGCTACATTCAAAACTCTGATTATGTCACAATTGCTGCACTCATTAAACTTAAATGACACATTGTTGGAATCGGGGTCTCTTTTTCCCTACATTATTCTGCTCTCAGATAAAGTAACAAAAACTTGGAGACAGATTCTCTTTAACATAACAGCAGTGAAGGGGTCATGGGATTTTTGAAATTGGAAAACCTCTAATAAAGGAGCCACAAGCAGTTTCTCATAGGTTATTGCTCAAGTTGCTTATAAAGAGATGATGATGAGGGGTTGTTGTAATACGTTTGTGAAGTTATTCACTGTAACTGTGGAATTCATAAGAGCTCTGGTTACAGGTGAAACACCCTCCATGACATAGGTGATTGGCAGGACTAAGATTTGTATGTTTGCTAAGATTCAACAGCTCTCCTCATTGATGGCTATGTAGACTGAAAGAGAGAAGATTAACCCCTTAAGGACCGAGTCACTTTGCAGCTTAATGACCGGACCATTTTTTGTAATTCTGACCACTCTCCCTTTATGAGGTAATATCTCTGGAACGCTTCAACGGATCCTAGCGATTATGAGATTGTTTTTTCGTGGCATATTGGGCTTCATGTTAGTATTAAATTTAGGTCGATAATTTTTGCGTTTATTTGTGAAAAAATAAAAAATTTGGCAAAAAATTTTGAAAATGTAGCAATTTTCAAATTTTTAATTTTTATTCTGCTAAACCAGAGCGTTATGTGACACAAAATAGTTAATAAATCACATTTCCCACATGTCTACTTCACATCAGCACAATTTTGGAAGAAAAAAAAAAATTTGGTAGGACGTTATAAGGGTTCAAAGTTCATGAGCAATTATTCATTTTTCCAGCAAAATTTACAAAACCATTTTTTTTAGTGACCACATCACATTTGAAGTCCCTCTGAGGGGTGTACATGACAGAAAACGCCCAAAGTGACACCATTCCAAAAACTGCACCCCTCAAGCTACTCAAAACTATATTCAAGAAGATTATTAACCCTTCAGGTGCTTCACAGGAACTAAAATAAAGTTGAAGGAAAAAATGGACATTTTAATTTTTGTAACAAAAATGTTCTTTTAGCCTCAATTTTTTCATTTTCACATGAGCAACAGGATAAAATGCATCCTAAAATTTGTTGGGCAATTTCTCCTGAGTACACCGATACCTCATATGTGGTCATAAACCACTGTTTGGGTGCACGGCAGGGCTCAGAAGGGAAGGAGCGCAATTTGAATTTTAGAGCCAATTTTCCGTTCAAAAAGTGAAATGGCGCTCCTTCACTTCTGAGCCCTGCCATGCGCCCAAACAGTGGTTTATGACCACATATGAGGTATCGGTGTACTCAGGAGAAATTGCCCAACAAATTTTGGGATGTATTTTATCCCTTTGCCCATGTGAAACTAAAAAAATGTAGGCAAAAAGAGATTTTTTGTGAAAAAAAAAGTGTTTTTTTAATTTTTATGGATGAATTTGTGAAGCATCTGGGGGTTCAAAGTGCTCACTATGCATCTAGATACCTTCCTTAGGGGGTCTAGTTTCCAAAATGGGGTCACTTGTGGGGGAGCTCCAATGTGGAGACACACGGGGACCCTCCATACGCGACATGGTGTCCGCTAACAATTTGAATGGAAAATGAGCTCAAGTTGTTAGCGGACATCATGTCGTGTTTGGAGGGTCCCTGTGTATCTCCACATTGGAGCTCCCCCACAAGTGACCCCATTTTGGAAACTAGACCCCCCAAGGAACGTATCTAGATGCATAGTGAGCACTTTGAACCCCCATATGCTTCAGAAATTCATCCGTAAAAATGAAAAAGCACTTTTTTTTCCACTAAAAAATTATTTTTTCATTATTACGGATCAATTTGTGAAGCATCTGGGGGTTCAAAGTGCTCATTATGTACCTAGATATGTTCCTTTGGGGGTCTAGTTTCCAAAATGGGGTCACTTGTGGGGGAGCTCCAATGTGGAGACACACAGGGACCCTCCAAACGCGACATGGTGTCCGCTAACAATTTGAGCTCATTTTCCATTCAAATTGTTAGCGGACACCATGTCGCATTTGGATGGTCCCCGTGTGTCTCCACATTGCAGCTCCCCCACAAGTGACCCCATTTTGGAAACTAGACCCCCCAAGGAACGTATCTAGATGCATAGTGAGCACTTTGAACCCCCATATGCTTCAGAAATTCATCCGTAAAAATGAAAAAGCGCTTTTTTTTCCACAAACAGTTTCTTTTTTCATTTTTACGGATCAATTTGTGAAGCCCCTGGGGGTTCAAAGTGCTCACTATGCATCTAGATACGTTCCTTTGGGGGTCTAGTTTCCAAAATGGGGTGACTTGTGGGGAGGTCCAATGTGGAGACACACAGGGGCTCTCCATACGCAACATGGTGTCCACTAACAATTGGAATTGTTAGCGGACACCTTGTAGGATATAAAGAGCCCCTGTGTTGCCTAAACATTGGAGCTCCCCCACAAGTGATCCCCATTTGAAAAAGCGCTTTTTTTTCCACAAACAGTTTCTTTTTTCATTTTTACGGATCAATTTGTGAAGCCCCTGGGGGTTCAAAGTGCTCACTATGCATCTAGATACGTTCCTTTGGGGGTCTAGTTTCCAAAATGGGGTGACTTGTGGGGGAGGTCCAATGTGGAGACACACAGGGGCTCTCCATACGCAACATGGTGTCCACTAACAATTGGAATTGTTAGCGGACACCTTGTAGGATATAAAGAGCCCCTGTGTGCCTAAACATTGGAGCTCCCCCACAAGTGACCCCATTTTGGAAACTAGACCCCCCAAGGATTATATCTAGATGACTTTGAACCCCCAGGTGCTTCACAAATTGATCCGTAAAAATGAAAAAACTTTTTTGTGGAAAAAAAAGTGCTTTTTCATTTTTATGGATGAATTTGTGAAGCATCTGGGGGTTGAAAGTGCTCACTATGCATCTAGATACGTTCCTTCGGGGGTCTAGTTTCCAAAATGGGGTCACTTGTGGGGGAGCTCCAATGTTCAGGCACACAGTTAGGGTCTCTCCATACCCGACATGGTTTCCGCTAACAATTGGAGCTAATTTTCTATTGAAATTGTTAGCGGACACCATGTCGCATATGGAGAACCCGTGTGCCACCAGCACAAGGGCAACTGGTAGAGTTGGGGTACAGCACCAGAAAATGCCGCCTCTAATGAATGCGCTATTTTCTTGGGTGGCTGTGGGTTGAAATTTGCAGCGCGGGGGACCCACAACATTTGGTTCTCCACGCTGAGGATTCCAGTCAGCCAGCTACCAAGTTGTACATGGCTGGCTACAAAAAATACAGCGAAGCCCATTTTTTTTTATTTCTAGAACTAATTCTAGAAAAAAAAAAATGACGTAGGGCTCCGCCATATTTTTGGTCCAGCCAGGTACAACTTGGCAGCTACAGACTGCCAGCAACCCCCAGCTGCCTCGTTGTACCTGGCTGCAACCAAAAATACAGCAAAGCACATTTTTTTTTATTTCTAGAACTAATTCTAGAAAAAAAAAAATGGCGTAGGGCTCCGCCATATTTTTGGTCCAGCCAGGTACAACTTGGCAGCTACAGACTGCCAGCAACCCCCAGCTGCCTTGTTGTACCTGGCTGCAACCAAAAATACAGCGAAGCCCATTTTTTTTTATTTCTAGAACTAATTCTAGAAAAAAAAATGACGTAGGGCTCCGCCATATTTTTGGTCCAGCCAGGTACAACTTGGCAGCTACAGACTGCCAGCAACCCCCAGCTGCCTTGTTGTACCTGGCTGCAACCAAAAATACAGCGAAGCCCATTTTTTTTTATTTCTAGAACTAATTCTAGAAGAAAAAAAATGACGTAGGGCTCCGCCATATTTTTGGCCCAGCCAGGTACAACTAGGCAGCTGGGGGCTGGAATCCTCAGCATAGAGAGGCCCAAGCGTTCTGGGCCCCCCATGCTGCGAATTGCAGCCCGCAGCCGCCCCAGAAAATGGCGCATTCGTTGAAGCGCCATTTTCTGGCGCTGTACCCATGCTCTTCCAGTTGCCCTGGTGCCGGTGGCAAACTGGGTAATAAAGGGGTTAATGCCAGCTTTTTATTGGCAGCTGGCACTAAGCCCGAGATTCATAATATTGGGCCAATGTTAGACCCGCCATTAGGAATCTCTGAAAATTAGTCAATAAATACACACAGAGAAAAATCTTTTTATTAGAAAAAAAACACAAACAAATTTCGGACTCCATCTTTATTATAAAAAGATCCGACGTAGTCCACAACGAAGGTCCCACGACGCTCGATCGTTTCCGACGGGATCCCCATGCAGGGGGATGGGGGATCAGGGATCCCCATGCAGGTGGATGGGGGATCAGGGATCCCCATGCAGGGGGATGGGGGATCAGGGATCCCCATGCAGGGGGATCAGGGATCCCCATGCAGGGGGATGGGGGATCAGGGATCCCCATGCAGGTGGATGGGGGATCAGGGATCCCCATGCAGGGTATCAGGGATCCCCATGCAGGGGGATGGGGGATCAGGGATCCCCATGCAGGGGGATCAGGGATTCCCCTGCAGGGGGATGGGGGATCAGGGATCCCCATGCAGGGGGATCAGGGATCCCCATGCAGGGGCATGGGGGATCAGGGATCCCCATGCAGGGGGATGGGGGATCAGGGATCCCCATGCAGGGGGATCAGGGATTCCCCTGCAGGGGGATGAGGGATCCCCATACAGGGGGATGGGGGATCAGGGATCCCCATGCAGGGGGATGAGGGATCCCCATGCAGGGGGATGGGGGATCAGGGATCCTCATGCAGGGGGATCAGGGATTCCCCTGCAGGGGGATGAGGGATCCCCATACAGGGGGATGGGGGATCAGGGATCCCCATGCAGGGGGATGAGGGATCCCCATGCAGGGGGATGGGGGATCAGGGATCCCCATGCAGGGGGATGGGGGATCAGGGATCCCCATGCAGGGGGATCAGGGATTCCCCTGCAGGGGGATGGGGGATCAGGGATCCCCATGCAGGGGGATCAGGGATCCCCATGCAGGGGATCAGGGATCCCCATGCAGGGGGATGGGGGATCAGGGATCCCCATGCAGGGGGATGGGGGATCAGGGATCCCCATGCAGGGGGATCAGGGATCCCCATGCAGGGGGATGGGGGATCAGGGATCCCCATGCAGGGGGATCAGGGATCCCCATGCAGGTGGATGGGGGATCAGGGATCCCCATGCAGGGGGATCAGGGATCCCCATGCAGGGGGATGGGGGATCAGGGATCCCCATGCAGGGGGATGGGGGATCAGGGATCCCCATGCAGGGGGATGGGGGATCAGGGATCCCCATGCAGGGGGATGGGGGATCAGGGATCCCCATGCAGGGGGATGGGGGATCAGGATCCCCATGCAGGGGGATCAGGGATCCCCATGCAGGGGGATGGGGGATCAGGGATCCCCATGCAGGGGGATCAGGGATCCCCATGCAGGGGGATGGGGGATCAGGGATCCCCATGCAGGGGGATGGGGGATCAGGGATCCCCATGCAGGGGGATGGGAGATCAGGGATGGGGGAGGTCTTACTCTGCAGACGTCGGGCGGCGGTGAGAGGAAGCCGGAGGACGCAGGCAGGAGGACGCAAGCGGGAGGCGGCGGCGGCAGGAGGAGGTGAGTACCGGTCACCTGCGGTGGCGGGGGGCCGGGGACAGCGGGGGGGGGGCGGCCCAGAAACAGCAGGGGACGGGGGATAGCGGAGGGGGCCCAGAAAAAGCAGGGGACGGGAGATAGCGGAAGGGGGGGGACCAGAAAAAGCAGGGGACGGGGGATAGCGGGGGCCCAGAAACAGCGGGGGACAGGGGGATGAGCCGGGGGGGGAACAGACACAGCGGGGGACAGGGGTATGAGCGGGGGGGGGGCAGACACAGTTGGCTGGACAGGGGGATGAGCGGGGGGCAGACACAGCAGGGGACAGGGGAATGAGCGGGGGGCAGGCACAGCGGGGGACAGGGGGATGAGCAGGGGGGGCAGACACAGTGGGGGTCAGGGGGATGAGGGGGGGGGTGTGATGCCCATCAGTGGACACAAGCAGGGGATGTGTGCAGGAGCCGGGCACAGCTGACAGCCCGGCTCCTGCAGCGATCGCACAGGGAAACACTGATATTCAGCATTTCCCTGTGCGATCTTGATGTGATCGGTCGGTCAGATTGACTGACCGATCACATCGCTCTGAGTGTGGGGACCCCTAAAAAGGGTCCCCACACCTCTGCCCCTAACCCTTGGCTGTCACTGACAGCTGTTAGAATTGAACTGTCACTGTTCGTTTAGAAGCAGTGACAGTTCAAAGCCATGACGAGTATACTCGTCATGATGCGGGAACTGACAGCTTTTCATGACGAGTATACTCGTCATTAGTCGTAAAGGGGTTAAAGTGGTTTTAAACTAATATACTCTTGTCAAGGTCCCAATCTGTCACAGACTAAATGGAAGGCCCAATATAGTTAAGGCCCCTATAAATATTAGACTAATCTCGGCTGAACTTGCCGATATCGACAGGTTTGGCCAACGCTCTAATGTGTATGGGGGCAATGGCAAACTCATTGTGGGGTGAGATGTCAATTGGTCAGGTCTGATTTCAGACTGCATTTTCTGTTGGCAGCTTCAACATAGAGAACACAGGTCGAACCAACACTTCTGCAAATGGGACATAAGATTCATAATGGCAGTCGTCTGAATAATCGGCCTTAGCATTGATCGGTTGACAGCAATCTAATGTGTATGGTCGGCTTTATGAACTTGCACAGTCCATTATCAAAAGAGACCAGACATACATTAAAGCGCTAAGAAAGGCCTATTCTACTATTAGAAATATCTATTATGTATTATTTGGAAGTTTTCTTACTGGAATGGAACATTGATCAAAGCCACTTCTAAAGTTTAAACCATAAAACTTTAGCAAGAAAACTAAAGTACAGTATATACATACATTTTGCAAACACAAAAGGGGCATATAAAGAGGGTTAGTCACAGATCATTTTGCACAATCTAACCTGGTTGCCCACAGTTTCCTCCTGTGTCAGGAATATGTGCTCCTCATCCAAGCCTTGGACAGACGTCAGTTCTGAAGAAAAATTGAGAAGTAAGGTTCAGGATTATCTAAATATCAACATTTTTTCATTAAGAGAATGACTAATTGTGGACTGTACAGGGGTCATCAGAAATGAGCAATATGGGGTCAACTTCTTGTTTAAACAGTGTCAGTGTTGTCCATGGGATGTGTCAGGTATTGCAAAACAGTCTCATTGAATGTGGACAAGCTGTAATACCTAATGGGGCCGTCAAACGCGTCAATGTCGTCAGCGATCTGATCGCTGACGACATTGAAGGCTGATCGCTGGTGAGCTGTCACACAGGCAGACTCACCAGCGATCAGTACCAGCAAGCGCGCTGGTATCCATGTAAACAAGCGGATAACTAAGCGCCGCGCGGCGCTTAGTTACCCACTGTTTACCTTGGATACCATCTCCCAGCGCTTGCTGTGAGGAGCTGGGAGCTGGCTGATCGCTCGTCTCCTGATGTCACACGCAGCGATGCTGCATGTCCACCGGGCGACCATCACCAGGTTTTAGAGCAGGTTCTAAAACCTGGCGATCATCAACCAGCGATTTATCGCTGGTTGATGCGCCCTGTCAGACGCGTCAATATCGCTGCAACGTCATGTGCAGCAGTGATCGTGCACGCGATATTGACGTGTGTGACATGCCCATTACATTTCTCATGCAGAAAACTGTGGAGGAAAAAGGGAAAACAAAGTAGACTACAGTTGTTTTAATTCACAAAGTCCTCATATTCACCTGTTTGCTGAGGCTGCTCTATATTTGCCCCAGTGTGAAGCCTTTCAATGTGAAATTTTAGGTGACCTTTCCTATTAAATCTGAAAGAAATAGAAAAATGTACACCTCTAAGATGTATTAAAACATGTACATGTTATCCGAATAACAAGGTTGCACTTAAGAGGCAGAAAAGCAAACAAACTGAACTGCTACCCTTCTGGGGTTCAGCAATGACATTTGACGCTGCTCCGTGGATTGTATACAGCCCTGCAGTTGTGACATCATGTCATCTATGCTACAGCCAATCGCTAAGCTCAGCAACCCTGCCCATGATGCTAGCACAATCTGCTAAAATCAGTGATTGGCTGCAGTGCTGTTTATGTGCTATCACTGCTGCAATCTGTACACAATCAAAAGAGCAGTGTGAGAGGTAGCGCTGGACTCCAGGAAGGTGACTAGCAGCCTCTTTTAACTTTAAAAGGGAACAATTCCTTTAATCAACATACTAAAGCAGACATGTCTTAAGCATAAAGAGGAAAAAGGGTTAAGAATGTGCATGAACAGACAATACAAGGGAAGCTGTGTGCCTACCTCTGTCCACACAAGTGACATGTATGCGGCCTGTGGTTGGTGTGTGTCATTGCATGTCTGCTTAGATCTTTCTTATTCCTGGATGCAAAACTGCATTGATTGCAGCGATGTGGCCGGAGATCAGAGTGAAGAGTCATGTGATCCTGGCAGGAAGAAAGTCAGATGAATCTAAGGTCAGCAGATTCCCAGCTGAAAATACAAATGTAATAAAAGGAAGGAAATGACAGCTAGAATGCTGGATGGACTAAAGTCCTAACATCTTACCCTCACATCAGCCCATGTTTCAGCAAAGAAATTCCCACAGTCCGGACATTTAAATCCACTACCTCCTTCAACATGGGCTCTTTTGTGACTCTCCATTTCTGCACGTCCCCAGAAGGATGAATTACAAATTTTACAGGAAAACTTTTTTGTTGTAGGTGGAGGCTGATCAGAGGGACTCTGTTCAGAAAAATATCATTAAAGAAAGCATTTAAAAATAAATAAATATATTTTTTTATTTAAATGATTTTGCATGGTGGGTCTTACTTGTAGTTGCTGTGGCTTGTTCACAAACTGTACAGCATTTTTGTTTTTCACATTTTCTGCCAATAGCATATGAGGAGATTTAGGGGGCACATCATTCTCACTGAAGCCACAAAACATAAAGTGTTACCATTACCTCTATTAACAATGATGCCATAGATAATTCCCTATGAACAATACTGAAGTCCAAGAATACCTGCACAATGGGGCTTGCATGTTGTCTGCATTTATAAGGCTGTATCCTGCAGTGGTGAAAGCTGTATTGATTGTGATCTGCTGTACAGTACCCTCGTAGCCCGCCTCTGGCATGACAGTCTCTCCATAACCAGCCTCCTGCACTTCTGTCCAATTGCCTCTCATCCATATGCAAAGTCAGAACCTGCGCCATTTGTGGTTCCTGAGATGAAGCCTCTGGCTCTTGGCCGTCAATGCATTGTGCCGATTTTACTACAGCCACCTGTAATAGACCAGAGAAAATGTTTGCTTCAGCTAAGACCTTCTTCTAGATATACTGTAGACTATTCCCAACAATGCAGCAGCTTCTTTACATTATTAATGGTAACATACTTGTAATGCTCCTCCAGGACCATCTCTTTGGGCGCTCATATTCAAAAGAAGATCGAGAGCTGCTTGAGTGGCAAGGTCATCACCTTCTCCACCTACAATAAAAATTTGCCCACTAACCATCAATGATCAGATTTCTGGCTCCTGCCTTTGTTTTTTTTCCAATATCAATATAATTACAAATACCGTATATACTCGTGTATAAGACGACCCGTGTATAAGCCGACCTCCCTACTTTTGCCCCAAAACCTGGGAAAACCTATTGACTCGTGTATAAGCTGAGGGTCGACCCCAGCACAGGTATACAGCCCCCAGCAGTGTGGTATACAGGCCCCCACAGTGGTAGTATACAGCAGCCTCCCCAGTGGTATATACAGGCCCCAGCAGTATTACAGCAGCCTCCCCAGTGGTATATACAGGCCCCAGCAGTATATACAGCAGCCCCAGTGGTATACAGGCCCCAGCAGTATATACAGCAGCCCCAGCAGTATATACAGCAGCCCCAGCGGTATATACAGCAGCCCCAGTGGTATATACAGCAGCCCCAGTGGTATATACAGCAGCCCCAGTGTATATACAGCAGCCCCAGTGGTATATACAGCAGCCCCAGCGGTATATACAGCAGCCCCAGCGGTATATACAGCAGCCCCAGCGGTATATACAGCAGCCCCAGTGGTATATACAGCAGCCCTAGTGGTATATACAGCAGCCCCAGTGGTATATACAGCAGCCCCAGTGGTATACAGGCCCCAGCAGTATATACAGCAGCCCCAGTGGTATATACACAGCAGTCCCAGCAGTATATACAGCAACCCCAGTGGTATATACAGCAGCCCCAGCAGTATATACAGCAGCCCCAGCGGTATATACAGCAGCCCCAGTGGTATATACAGCAGCCCCAGTGGTATATACAGCAGCCCTAGTGGTATACAGCAGCCCCAGCAGTATATACAGCAGCTCCAGTGGTACACAGCAGCTCCAGTTGTACACAGCCCCCCCATCAGTGGTATACAGGGCATACAGGGCCCCCCCTTGCTGCCGCACACCTGTAAAGTAATAGATCATTATACTTATCCCTGTCGCTGTCGCCGCCCGCGTCTGACAACCCGCTCCTCCGGGTCTTCATGCGTCTTCCTCCAGCGCACAGACAATGACGTCATTGCCTGCGCCCGCCGAAGGAGGAAGCAGGAAGAAGCATGAAGACCCGGAGGAGCGCGGTGCAGAGCGCAGCGGCGGCGATAGGGATAAGTATAATGATCTATTACTTTACAGGTGTGCGGCAGCAAAGGGGGCCCTGTATGCCCTGTATACCACTGATGGGGGGGGGCGCTGTATACCGCTATATGACTTATGTATAAGCCGAGGGGGGGACTTTTCAGCACATTTTTTGTGCTGAAAAACTCGGCTTATACACGAGTATATAGGGTAAATGCTTCATTTTATTTTCTTTTATAACCAATGCTGCAACCAAGGACATTATATAATCTCACCTTGTTCATAAATGATAGTAGCAGCTTCTAATGTATTCTGCGCTTGGCCTCCATCCTGGGTGGGATGGTGAAGCATGTGATAAGTAAGTTCTGTGGGTGGATCCTGTATGAAGATCGGAAAATACCAAATAAGAATACTAGGAGTTTCTTATACCCTTCCATGGTTTTAATCACATTTCTGTCATGTCTATAACTGCCAATAAACGTTTACTCATTCCTTTTAAAGGCCTCAATAGTCACCAATATTATGTGTAAAGTTCAGTCGTATTGACGGAGCAACTGAGCAAAAAATACCAATTTAGATTGATAAAAAGGGATCCTATACAGCAGTGCAAAATTGCATTTATATTGCGGTACTTTGTTCAAACTGATGATATTGGTTCACGTATAGAGTAACCTCAATGACGCAGAGAACTACATATAGGATAGGAAATGCATTTACTATTCAATCACACACTGCTCCAGGCACTCAGTATAATTAACAGGCACCACGTAAATGTAGTTTCCTTAACTGTTTTATCTGGAATGGAGACTAAACATTTCAGGATCACATTGACCCACTCATCAGATCATATATTATATAACACATGCTGAAACAATGACCTTCTCTTTACTGACCTCTGCTTCTTGTGTCCTTGGAGTCTGGACCACTGGCTGATCATGCTGTTGTTTGAGCTGTTCAATCTGTTGAGGAGAGAAAAAGGGCCGCCGTCGGCACGGTGCTTCCTCTGGGTGTCGCTGCACCCACTCTTGGTAAAGTTGCGCATGTCGACACTTAACATGGAGACGCAGATTCTTCTTGTGCTTGGTGGTGAAGTGGCAATACTCACAGGCAAAAGGCTTCCCAGCTGATAACAAGAACAAAGATCATCACTTTCCTTGATACATTGAAAAACCTATGGAATGATGTCTTTATTAGTGAACCTACCTGCATGTTTGGTGGCCTGGTGAGTGAGCAGGAAGTCCTGTCGGAAAGTATGATAATTGCACTGGTTGCATTTAAAGGGCTTGTCGTTCATATGAGTGAGCTGGTGATTCAAGAGCTGCTTTCGGTCTTCACACATGTACTCACAAAACTCACATTTATATCTGTGAGAGAAAGAACATTAGATATGGGAAATGCTACTGAAAAGTGTTATATTTTACACAATAAGCTAAGTTATGCCTATAGGTTTATTAGCTATATTTACAAACTTTCTGCTGTTTGCAATAAACCAAAGAATAACAAATGAATCAATAGTACAACACAACTAATATAATGTTTCTTCTCCAAATTCAACATAAAGTGACACTTTTACCACCGCATTCTCAGAATTATTCACCCCTGCTGGCTTTTTCACCTCTAGTACTTAATAAAGCAACTTTGGCTGTTATAACCTGCTGCAAATATGATTCTTAGCTCCTTCCTTCTGTGCAATGGCCACCAGTTTAACAATATTCTTGTGTTTGCAAGCTGCAACCTCCTTCTTCAAAGATTTTCGATGAGCTTCACATCAAAAGACTGTGGCAGCCACTCCAGAATCTTTGAGGATTCCTCAAACCAAGCCTTGGTGGGCTTTGAGGTATGCTTGGAACAAAGCCCACTGACGCTCAAGCCTCAACTTGTTCATACAAAAGCATGAAAAATTCTTCCAAGGTTTCATGATATTTGAATTAAAGGGAACCTTTCAGCTAATTTATGCCCACCCCACCATCAGTATCAGTATCTGCAGCTTCATAGTACTATTGCAATCATCCCTGTCTGAGATAAAAGTGTAATGTTAAACGTGAAAGAGAGAATTCATACACTTACAATGTTCGTATGTGAATGAGGCAGGGACTACACCTTGGAGGACGTAGTCACTCTGGTAGGTTATTAGTTAACTTACTCTAAACGTCTCTGTATAAAGGACCTGTATGATGTAACAATCATGTAACCATAGTGGGCGGAGAAAGAAAGCAGAATCATTATGGGCTATGGTGACTTAGTGCCGCCTATTACAGTCACATGATCATGACATCACACATGTGCTACAGCATCTTCTGACATTCGACAGAAATGTTAGCTATTAACCTGCCAGAGTGACTATGTCCTCCAAGGTGTCTACACACTGCCTCATTCACATAATAAAATGTAAAAAATTCTGACTTATCAATTAATATGGTTTTGCGCAATTAGAGTTGACTTTTCTGGTGTATTTAGATCAGTAGAGTTTGCGCCTTGAAGTTTGGGCGTGGAGAGCTTCAGCATCTAATATGTGCCTTACTGAAAACTGTGCAAACTGAAACCTTAGTGTAATCTACCACATTTTGATGCAGTATAGGAAGAAATTCAATAGGTCTAATAGGAGCGCTGGAGTGATGGGGCACAAAAGGCTTTTTAGATTCTCCAAACCTTTATTTAATTCCAAGTATAAGGCCACAGTGCTTTTAGATAGCAAGTGTGCTATCTTCATCAGGTAATGATTGAGCACTGTCAGACACATCCATTACACAGTACAGAGCAGAGACACATATATAAGATTATCTCAGCACAGGAACATCTTTATTAAACACATCCAATTGTGGAAATTATTATTATTCCCAGATCTATTGATTAAAATGAAATTTAAAATGACCTGTGTTAGTGGGAAATCCCCTTTAAAACTGTTCTAATTTGATTGGTTTCTTGCAAAATGTAGTTTTTGCAGAGTAGGTTTATTAGCAAAATATACATTGGGGTTGAGTATCTTTGACTAAAACTGTAATAACAAGCCAGTAGTGTTCAAGCCATGGAAGGAGACATTGTAGGGGGAAACACAAATTGGGTAAGCATATAGTGACATAGCATCACTACATTGTTATATGCGTCTATCCAGCCTTTTTTTGTTAGAATAATAAATTATTAACTCAGTATTATACACCAGCCTAGATGTCCTGTGGACTAGAGGTTGTTTATGGTCTATCAAATCTCACAATTTTTGGAGACGTCACAAATCCATATTTTTGTATCCACTTTATTTATACACTAAACATATGCCCTGGCCATATAGGGATCATGAAGGAGCCCAGCTTGGTACAAGCATGATGAAGTGATCTCTGGGTGCCCTCTGTATGGCCTCAGCCTCCAGTGGTCACATGCAGATCTGGGTCTGTGGTTTTCACTTGCAACTGTAAAATATAGGGTTAGAAAAAAAGGCTTGCATTGAGAATTCTGTTGTCAGGAAAATGTCATAAGGCCAAAGTCCTGCTTGCGAGAGACATGCGAGATAAACGCGTGAGTATCGCATCACCAGTAAAGGCTGCCAGCTCACCAGACTAAGCTGTGTGTATTTATATGAGGCTGCAACCTCCTGTCCAGAGAGCTGGCGGCCGTGATGGGGGAATGAAAAGCAAGACTCGTTTGAGTCTCTCACAAGTGGCATGCCAGTCTAAAACAGGAAAAGGAATATTTATAAAAAATAGGAGCAAAAATGCTGCCTAGGACAAACCAAACACTACTGTCCTGATTCTCTGCTCAAGGGTTAACATATAGTAAGACCAGAAAATATTTAAAGGGAAAATATCATCAGCAAATTACCTATTATTGAAAAGAGGATTTTCATTTTTTTGGAGTGCTTTTTTATTTCATATCACAATCTGTATGAAAAAAAAAAGTTGAAATCTGGCAATTTTCCCATGGACCTATTCTTAAACTAAAGCTTCTTGTTGAAATACACATGTATACGAGCATCAATACATTGACTCTGATCCTATCTAGTGTATTGAAGCAGGTAATGAGAATGTGCAAATGTCACTGTAAAGGGGAAGGGGAGCTGTGCTAGTTGTACTTCCCCTATTGTAGTTGGTGGATTTTGTTTCATCACCTGTGTATATAGTTGTTGTACCAGTAGCTGCAATCATGCCCGCGATGATAATAAGACTCAAATGGGGAGAAACGCATCGAGCAATGGATTGTTCTTTTAAATCTTGTCCTTGATTGGTATATCTGAGGATTTGCGGCCAATCAATATAGAGAGATTCCTCTCTTTTGCACATACTTTGGAAAGATTAGTGTGTCATTTATTATTGAATGTTTGTGGACGATTTTGATGATGTGAGTTGATGATTTGCACTACCGTTCAAAGGTTTGAGGTCACCCAGACATTTTTGTTTTTCCATGAAAACTCATATTTTTATTTATCAAATGAGTTGCAAAATGAATAGAAAATATAATCCAGATATTGAAAAGGTTAGAAATAATGATTTTTATTTGAAATAATAATTTTCTTCTTAAAACTTTGCTTTAGTCAAAGAATGCTTCCTTTGCAGCAATTCCAGCATTGCAGACCTTTGGCAGGTACTATTTAAGAAGCTGATAGTTGAGGAGCTGTGAGATGTCGATTTCTCAAAACTAGAGACTCTAATGTACTTGTCTTGTTGCTCAGTTGTGCAGCGGGGCCTCCCACTTCTCTTTCTATTCTGGTTAGAGCCTGTTTGTGGTCTCCTCTGAAGGGAGTAGTACCTACCGTTGTAAGAAATCTCCAGTTTCTTGGCAACATCTCGCATGGAATAGCCTTCATTTCTAAGAATAAGAATAGACTGTCGAGTTTCACATGAAAGTTCTTTTTTTCTGGCCATTTTGAGAGTTTCATAGAACAAACAAATGTAATGCTCCAGATTCTCAACCTGCTTCTCAAAGGAAGGCCAATTTTATAGCTTCTATAATCAGCAAAACCGTTTTCAGCTATGCTAACATATTTGTGCAAGGTTTTTCTAAACATCCATTAGCCTTACACAGTTAGCAAACACAATGTACCATTAAAACACTGGAGTGGTGGTTGTTGGAAATGGGCCTCTATACACCTATGTACTGTAGCTATTGCATTAAAAAACAGATGTTTGCAGCTAGAATAGTCATTTACCACATTAACAATGTATGGAGTATTTCTGATTCATTTAATGTTAGCTTCAATAAAAAAAACTTGTGCTTTTCTTTCAAAAATAAGGAAATTTCTAAATGACCCCAAACTTTTGAACGGTAGTGTATACACCACTTAATTTTCTCTTCTTAGGCTAGGGACTTGTTTAGGGCAGGCTGTCATTTAGGGTGAATATCCTCCATTGGTAGATAGGGTTGTACATTAAAGGAGAGTCATGGTGCTATATAAAAGCCTTTTATATTATTCATTTTGATTATTGTGGTAATCATTGATCTGTCTAATTGTCTGTTTGTTCTTTTGGTACCTTATTTTTTTTTTTGTCTTTTATAAAATGTAGTAATTTATCCTTTATATTTGATTTGAATTGTGTATTTTCCATATACACTTAATTTAATAATCAGCAGAAAATTAAAATCGCAAAAATGATCGGACGTGGACAGCAAAATCAACATGAAGATCAATACAATCCAACATTAACACCAAAGAAAATGAATGAATAAACAGGCACGAAAATATGGTCAATAAATATTAAGAATAACTGAATTCAAGGTCATCTACACATGAGGAAGATATCAAACAAATCGGATAAATGTACAGCCTGGAGACAGGAAATCAATGCATTTAATATAGTAGAATATTTAAAGGCTGATCCAATTAATTATAAGGTAGCTAATGATGCATTGGAAGAAATGGCCACATCTCAAAAATCACATTAAAAAAGGCTACAACAAACAACATAATCGATAAAAGTGATCTCGCGTTAAAGACTGCGCCAAAATAAAAGTGCCATAACATGAAATAATAATGAGGCTTCCAATGGCAGAGCAAAACACATTACAAGTGTAAGAATAAAGGGAAACCACATGAAGCATATTGCTAAATAGGAAAACAGTGAATGGAGAAACCAGTGTGATGGTGGGTTTACACGCTCAGATATCTGAAACGATATCATTTGGAATATCACGTGACCGTTATCGTTTCGAGATCATTAGTGCGATATCACACGCAAGAATATCGTTAACAATGTCTAATTTGGCAACGCGCCAACGTCGTTCATGACAACTTTGTGAAAGATTGGATAAAGTGGCAGGAATAGGAGAATTCAGAACGATATCGTTCATCTTAGGCTGCCTTCAGACTGCGGCAGCGTCCGGTCCGGGGCTGTCAGAAGTGACAGGCTGGACCGGAGTTTTCCTCCATAGAATCCTGTCGGGCTGCACGGAGCTGGATCCCGGCGGGTGGTAATTATCTGCTATCCGGCTGCTGTGTCGCCGGATGAATCGTGCAGAAGTGGGGATTTTCTGCCGATTCCAAAACCGGTGCATGCAACGTTTTGGAATCGGCAGAAAATCCCACTTCTGCACGATTCATCCGGCGAGCTGGCAGCCGGATAGCAGATAATTACCACCCGCCGGGATCCAGCTCCGTGCAGCCCGACAGGATTCTATGGAGGAAAACTCCGGTCCAGCCTGTCACTTCTGACAGCCCGGACCGGACACTGCCGCAGTGTGAAGGCAGCCTTAGCGTCACACTGAACGATGCTGCACTTTGCTGGAGCCTTAATTGGACGACGAATGATAAAAGTAAGGTCCTGAGCACACTTTTGAGATGTCCGATCCAACGATTTTTCCTTCAGATATCCTGAGTTTACACGCATCGATTCACAAATTATACCGTTTGAACGATCTGAAAAGAGTGACGTTTCAACTATATCGTTTCAGATATCTGAGCGTGTAAACCCACCATGAGAGTGGTCACTAATTAGAGTAATAGGTGGGAGGAAAACATCAGACCAAACAGGTGAAACGAGTGTCCAAAAATCAACACGTTATTATGGTGTTAATAGTCTACAAAAGGTAGCTGCATGTGCAATACTAGAGCAAAGAACATGAACATGGAATAGAGGGCTATAACGAAGAAAGAGCAATCAAGCTTTAATTAGCTTTCATCAATCTAGGGAATGCGGAGCAATAAAAGCTAAATGATGAGCGGTTGCTGTAGGACACTACATGCTGGCAACCAGTACATTTTCTTACACATAAGCCTCGATTTCTTTCAGACACAAACAAAACAAATAGAAAGATATATATGACCCTAATAGTATATTAACTGAAGACCTAGGCAGCAGGTATTATATATGACCCTAATAGTTTATTAACTGAAAACCCAGGCAGCAGGTATTATATATGACCCTAATAGTATATTAACAGAAGACCTAGGCAGCAGGTAACTAGAAAAAAATTAGGAACTAGGAAATAATTCCATCTCGCAATTAAAGGGAAGTTTTTGCAACTTGATCTGAAAGCAACTGGATGTAGGGGGCAGAGACCTTGATTTCAGACATGTGTCACTTACTAGATGCAGATTATCACAAGGGAACTAGTAAACCTGCTCCCAGGTAGCCATTCATATTCATTAGCTCTGTATAACCCCACCACTGATTGGCAGCTTTCTCCCTATGTACAGTGTAAATAGGAAGCTGCCAATCAGAGGTGGGAGTGGGGTGATACAGAGCTCAGCATTCAGAGAACCGATAGATCTGCAGCAAATAAAATAGTGATTTTATCAAATTGACATCAATCAGACAAGTGACACATCGCTGGAATCAGGTTATCTGCCCCTGCGTCATGCTCTTCACAGATCACGTAGCAAAAACCTCATGACCTCCTTTAAGGCGCAATTCCCATCTGCAGCTTTGTGAAGTACAGCAGAGAAGGTGATTTTAACATGAAGTTTATATAGGCTAGAGCCATTTACAAGTAATAGTTAGTTTTTGGAGATCTCTTAAATGTTTCTATAAAAAACTGATTTGCAGTACCACATATAAATACCATGGTCACTAATTCCCTTAACTGGAGTCAATGTGAGAAAATTGCAGCCCTATAAATAGAACTAAATAACTGAAATTGCAATCACAACAATAAAACAGAAAACTAGAAAACTGAAGCATCATCTCATGTGAATACTGTCTATAGCGATTTCCACCTGAAGTTCAGGTAACAACTAGTGAGAAAGCAGAGGTTATTGGCAGTCCTGGCCAAACCTATGTTACCCATCAATACCGTGTTTTTCGGTACGTAGGGGGTGCTTTTATAATCCAAATCTACTAGGAGATGCTTTGGAGTGGTGTCCAGGGGCTGGTGCAGGCTGCTAGGGCAGTCCGTGATCATGTGTCCCTGCTCATTATGCTCATGTATTATGCACTGCATCCCCCCTGTCCATCACATCAGGACTGAAGCTGGCGCTGAGAGTTGGGCGGCAGGTGTGGCGCATATTACTTGAGCCTGCACTCGCCCCCACCCATATTTGATATGACCTTGCTGTCACTCTATATGCCCCCCCTGCTAGAGTGCCCACTAAAATGCTCCCTTCTCCCAGCTCAGCGGTGTCTTCCTGTGTCTGTGCCCGGCATCCGGTCATGTGACCAGGGTCCACAGTGATGACGTCATTCTGCTGTGCCGATCTCATGATCTGATGCCCGGACAGAGGAAGACACCGCTGAGTTAGGAGCAGGGAGTGATAGAGGGTGACTTAACAGTGTTTATTATTTTAGTATGTGCCAGCAGGGGTGGCATATATAGTGCCAAGGGGGTGGGGGGCATATCCAGAATGGAGAGGGGACCATATCCAGGACAAAGGGGCTATGTACCAGGTCATGGGGGCTATGTGCCAGGACAAAAGGGGCATTTGCAGGATGGGCGAGCCATATGCAGGATAAGGGAGGCATATCCAGGATAAGGTGGCCATACCCAGGATAAGGGGAGCATAGCCAGGATAAGGGGGCCATAGCCAGGATAAGGGAGCCATAGTCAGCATGCGAGGACCATGTACAAGAATGGAGGGCTAAGTACTAGGATGGAGGATATATACACTTAGGCAGGGACCCTTCAGATTTAATTATTTTGATTTTGCTATTATTTTGATATATATGTAATCCAGTGTATAGAATTGCACCTGGGCCAAAAGGTTAAAGGTTTGTAAGATTTATGCTTCTGTTAATAAATCCTACTCTCGTTTGCAGTTTGAAGGCTCTAACTTATTTGCATCTTATCAAACCACCTAAATCTGCAGGGGGTTGAATACTACTTGTAGGCACTGTATATACGAGGATGATGGACGTATATACTGATTGTAAGAAGACCCTGGCATTATAAGATGGACCCCATTAACATTAAAAATTATATTTTTTTTCTCTCTACCTGCATCTTACGAAGAGAAAAATACGGTATATTGTGTGGCTGCATATAACTTGAAGCGTGTATTCCTTGATCAAGACAGGACCATTGTTTGCCCTTATTTTATTCTCACTGCTCCCCTGAGTAAATTGCATTTTTAATAAAATGTGCCATATGGTTCCAGAGATATGGGCTTACTGGATAGTAATGCAGAACAGCCTAAAAACACCCCCTAGAGCAGTGATCCCCAACTCCAGTTCACAGGAGCTCCCAGCAGCATGTTTTCAGGATTTCCTAGTTTTGTACAGGTGATAATCCCATTATCTACTCCATGCTAAAGAAATCCTGAAAACATGAACTGCTGGTGGCTTCTGAGGACTGGAGTTGGGGATCACTGCCCTAGAGAATCTGTGTAGATTTTTGCAAGAGGGATTTAGCTTTAAGAGGAAGGAGCACAATGTGTGTGCTTAGTGTCTCAATGGGTGGGTTCGGCTATAAGGTTGAGGATAAACCAATGTCCTAAAGGCCCAGTCACACATAACGACGCACCAGTGATCCCGATAACGATGTGCAGAGATCACTGGTGCGTTGTTTTTCACATCGCTGGTAAGATATCAAACAGGTATCTCACCAGTGATGTGAAAAATGACGCACCAGCGATCCAGAATTATACCGAGGTCATTGGGAATTGTCACTCCATAGCGTAGCATTGAGATTGTTGGTCATTGTCCCTGTCAAACACAACGATGTAGGGCTCCCAGCAGGAGAGCAACGACGTAGAAATGATCCAGAGCAGTGTGTAACGATCAAAGATCTCACAGCAGCGGCCAGATCGTTGGTGCATGTCACACATAACGACATCGCTAACAGGATCGCTGTTGCGTCACAAAATCTGTGGCACAACAGCGATCTTGTTAGCGATCTCGTTATGTGTGACAGGGCCTTAACTCTCTCATTCTCTCAAAGGAAGGATCAGAGTAAACATTATCATTCATCCTACCCTGTGATAATAACTAACCTGGAATATTTTATTTACCCATTACTTGTTTGGTGATGAATATCTTATTTATATTATGAATGAGCATTTGTTTGTATTGTACCATGTTCAATTATACTATTGACATGAAGAGTAAATTTTGGCATTAACCTTCCAAGCTTAAGGCAAGAGAAATCCTTCAGTCATGGTTCCCTAGAGCAGAGGTCCCCAACTCCAGGCCTCAAGGCCCGCCAACAGTGCAGGTTTTCAGGATCTCCTTAGTATTGCACAGGTGCTAATGTGATCATCTGCACAGGTAATGATTCCAAGGAGATCCTGAAAACCTGCACTGTTGGTGGGCCTTGAGGCCTGGAGTTGGGGACCTCTGCCCTAGAGGTTTCCTCCACAGGTGTTTTTTTCTCTCCTGAGCGCTGTAGGATGACTCTTTGTGAGTCAGAGGTATGCTAAATTTAGTACCCTTAATACTTTTGCAGGGGCACCTTTTATAAGGTTACCTTATTAATATAAATGTTTATAAAAAAAAAAAAAAAAAAGAAATGTTAACTAAAAGGTGTTATATGTGGCTTGGATTTTATAACCCATCACAGCTTTGCGGGATAGACCTCAGGTTGAAGTTGGAGACAAGTGAATGTGCCCTAATTTTAACTAATAGAGGATGTTATAATGGTAAAGTCATCAGGGGCATGGTGGTTAAGCACGGAAGTGAGGATAACAGGGTCATTGGTGCCCTGAAAGTTTACTAAGTCTGCTTGAATAGCAAGCCAGTGCATGCCGCCCCACTTTATGGCTGTCTGTCCTGGTGCTGTATGTCAGACAGCTGGGGATATCACAGAACTTGTGAATCCCAATATACTAGAAAGTCACCTAACTCATATTAGGATTGTTCATCCTGCGATTTAAATAAAGCTGTGGCCATTGACATCCAAAATAATGTGTTTCGTGTATTTATACTACTGTCTAGTTTACTGTACAGGGTGGGCCATTTATATGGAATCACCTAAATAAAAAGGGAATGGTTGGTGATATCAACTTATTGTTTGTGGCACATTAGTATATGGGAGGGGGAATACTTTTTTAGATGGGCGGTGACCATGGTGGCCATTTTGAAGTCGGCCATTTTGGATCCAACTTTATTTTTTTCAATGGGAAGAGGGTCATGTGACACGTCAAACTTATTGAGAACTCTCAATGAGTTTGATGAGTCACATGACCCTCTTCCCATTGAAAAAAGTAAAGCTGGATCCAAAATGGCCGACTTCAAAATGGCCGCCATGGTCACCTCCTATCTGGAAACGTTTTCCCCCTCCCATATACTAATGTGCCACAAAGAGAAGTTGATATCACCAACCATTCCCATTTTATTTAGGTGCATCCATATAAATGGCCCACCCTGTAGATATGGTTGCTTTAAAGTGGAGTGGGGGTCCATCCCCATGTCCAAACATCATGGTTAAGCATATAAAAATTAGCTCTAAAATAAAAGCAAAAACTGGTGACCGGTTTAAAGCGTACCTCCAAATACATAGTGAATGGATTTTTAAGCAAGAATATGCATAATATCCGTATTTCTACACTTTCCACCTTTTAATATTAGCATGGATTGCGTGCCTGAACCTGTTATGAAGAGTGTCCTTTTCTTTTCTTCTAGACTCCTGAATTCAGTAAAGAAGGCAGCAATGTACATCCTACATATAGGAAACCCTAGGTGGGAGACTGACAATAATACTGCTTCTCCTAGTATACAGTACTGTTAATTTTAAGTTCTCATTTTATTCCTGATGATCCCATGGGTATTAAATTGTATTTATTTATTTGTTTTTGATTCAGAGATTTGGGGTTCCAGAGATCTGGGTCTTTTTATTTTAGTGCTAATTTTACCATCTATTTTTTTACCAGGGAAGTGCGAGTCACAGGCAATAATGCAGAACAGCCTCAAGGTGTACCCCCAGAGAATCCTGTGAGCTTCAGTGCCAATATTAACTAGTTACATTAGGCTTCAATGTCCAACATTGCGGTTAGATGAGGCTTCAGTGCCCAAAATTACTGGCTAAATGAGGCTTTAGTGCCCAACATTATGGTTAAACGAGGCTTTAGTGCCCAACATTAACTAGTTACATGAAGATTCAGTGCCCAACATTAACTAGTTACAAGAGGCTTCAGTGCCCACCATTAACTGGTGACATGAGGCTTCAGTGCCCAACATTAACTGGTGACATGAGGATTCAGTGCCCAACATTAACTGGTGACATGAGGATTCAGTGCCCAACATTAACTAGTTACATGAGGTTTCAGTGCCCAACATTAACTAGTTACATGAGGCTTCAGTGCCCAACATTAACTGGTGACATGAGGCTTCAGTGCCCAACATCAACTGGTGACATGAGGCTGCAGTGCTCAGCATTAACTAGTAACATGAGGCTTCAGTGCCCAACATTAACTGGTGACATGAGGCTTCAGTGCCCAACATTAACTAGTTACATGAGAATTCAGTGCCCAACATTAACTGGTGACATGAGGCTTCAGTGCCCAACATTAACTAGTTACAAGAGGCTTCAGTGCCCACCATTAACTGGTGACATGAGGCTTCAGTGCCCAACATTAACTGGTGACATGAGGATTCAGTGCCCAACATTAACTGGTGACATGAGGATTCAGTGCCCAACATTAACTAGTTACATGAGGTTTCAGTGCCCAACATTAACTAGAAACATGAGGATTCAGTGCCCAACATTAACTGGTGACATGAGGCTTCAGTGCCCAACATCAACTGGTGACATGAGGCTGCAGTGCTCAGCATTAACTAGTAACATGAGGCTTCAGTGCCCAACATTAACTGGTGACATGAGGCTTCAGTGCTCAACATTAACTGGTTACATGAGAATTCAGTGCCCAACATTAACTGGTGACATGAGGCTTCAGTGCTCAACATTAACTAGTTACATGAGGCTTCAGTGCTCAACATTAACTAGTTACATGAGGCTTCAGTGCCCACCATTAATTGGTGACATGAGGCTTCAGTGCTCAACATTAACTAGTTACATGAGGCTTCAGTGCTCAACATTAACTAGTTACATGAGGCTTCAGTGCCCACCATTAATTGGTGACATGAGGCTTCAGTGCTCAACATTAACTAGTTACATGAGGCTTCAGTGCCCACCATTAACTGGTGACATGAGGCTTCAGTGCTCAACATTAACTAGTTACATGAGGCTTCAGTGCCCACCATTAACTAGTAACATGAGGCTTCAGTGCCCAACATTAACTGGTGACATGCGACTTCACTGCACAACATTAAGGAGTTACATGAGGCTTCAGTCCCAACCATTATGGTTACATGAGGTCAAATCCTTTTAGCTATAAAAGCAAAATGAAAAAAAATCCTGATATTTTAATAAAAACAAAATTTAAAAAATCTGTTATAGATTGCCTTTTTTAGTATTATATTGCTTCTAAATAGATTGTGAAATATTCCTCGCTGGTTATGTACATGATGTTTGTACTGAAGATGAAGGTCACTCAGCCCAACATGAAGATAAACTCTGGCTTTCACGGTTGCCATGACAGTATAAAGAAGGCTTTGCTAGATGTTACTTCAAGCTTGCCATTCATCTAGCTAGAAATGATGTTGGTGTAATTATACACACCTGGTGTCAAGAGTATATCAGGTGGAGCTATGTTTCTTCCAGGAGGAGCAGAATGGTGGTCTCAGGGAATGGAGGAGAAATGGCTTTTTGCTCCGAATTTTGTTTGTATAAAAGTCATAGTCTATCTGGCAAATGGTGCAATCATGACAAAGAAAAGGAAAACTGTTCTTTACTTCAATTAAACAAATTATAGTAAAAGGCTTCTGTATTCATGACTAGAGATGAGCAGAGCTTCTAAAGTTCGGGTTCGGCTTGCTGAATGGGCATATGTTCACCGAACAGTTAACTAAATTTTCAAACCAAATTGAAATCAATGGGAGGCAAAAGAGAGCCCTGCTATATTTGCAAAACACGCCACAAAGACACCCCAATTAGAGTCTCCAAATCTCAAAAAATGAGGTTCAGATACCACCAATGGGGCATCAATTGACCCAGAACAAAAACTGGAGAATGGCGCAGCCTGCATGTATGCGCCCCTTTTCCTTTTTGTTTTGCAAAGTCCAAAACAGGGCATGGCCTAGCATTTGAAGGTTAAATATTCATTAGTAACAGGGGGATGAGTGACAGGTGTAGGCATCGTGCTCAGAGAGCCTTGCTTCATTCACAAAACATACAACAAAGAAACTCCAAGAAGAGTCTCCACATTTCAGAAAATTAGGACCAAATGCCATGAAAGTAGCATCAATTGACCCACACTAAGAATTGTACAATGGTGCAGCCTGCACGCATGGCTCAGAGTCCAGAACAGGTACTGGCCTAGCATTTCTAGGTTAAACATTTATCAAGAACAGGGGGATGAGTGACAGTTGTAGGCTCCAAGAAATGGTATGCTCCACTACACTCAGGTAGCTCAAGTATTAGGTTCACAGAGTACTACAGGACGAATATCAGGTGGGTCAGTGACATGCGCAGGCCTATTGGGAAGGTGGCCTTCATGTGTCATGCAACCGCTCCAATAAATGTTATGCTCTGTCACACTCTGATGGCACAAGTGTTAAGTTCACGGAGTAATACAAGAAGAAGGATTCAGGTGGGTCAGTGACATGTGTAGACGAAATGCTCAGAGAGCCCTTCCTAATTCACAACATACACAACAAAGACACCCCAAGAAGAGTCTTCACATTTCAAAAGATTAGAGCCAGATGCCACCAAAGTGGCATTAACTGACCCAGAATACAAATTCTATAATGTTGAGATCAATTCAGCAAACTGAAAAGTACCACATCACCTAGTCTGTCCAATCTGCCACTGGGGTGGGAAAAGTCCTTGGGAAATCTATTACTTGTTAATTTTGATGAAAATTAGGTGGTCTACACTTTTAGGGGACAGCCTGATGCGCTTAACCGTCAGGACATCTCCAGCAGTGCTGACAACACATTCTGAGACGACAATCGCTGCTGGGCATGACAAAACCTCCAAGGCATGCTCAGGCCACTCATCAATTTTTGAAGCATAAAATGCTAAAGGGTCCAAATTTCCCCCTGATGGCATGGATATTGAGCTCTAGATACTCCTGCACCATCCTCTCCAGTCATTCATCGTGTGTCAGACTTTTACTCAGTTCTGCTGGGAAGTCCCATTGGGAAGGGGCACTCATGAGTCATGCAACCGCTCCAATAAAGGTTATGCTCCACCACACACACAGTCATTCACTATGTGTCAGACTTGTACTGAGTTCTGCTGGTGGATGGGTTAGTTTAAAAAATTGGTCAAAGGACTCCCAAGAAATTGCTTCTGACAGTTAAACTGCTGCTAATCTTTCTAAGCTGATCACTCGACGTCCCCTGGGTTAGAAGTGTAGATCTGAGATGCGTACTGTGTCCGTCAATGTTTTGTTGGAGAAAACCAGTCCTAAGATTGTCTACAAGCTTTTTTTGATACTCCAGCATGTGCATGTCCCTGTCCAAGGTGGGAAGCATGCGGCTAAATTTACTCTTGTACCGCGTATCCAACAGTGTGGCAACCAAGTCACTGCTAATTCGAATCCGAACGATATGGGCATCATGTTGCAGATAGTGCAGCAAAAAGGCGCTCATGTGTCTGACGCATCCATGAGGGCCAAGTCCTTGTTGTGTTGGTGGCAGTGTAAAAATAGAGTTTCCTCCTCCGTTCTCTCCCGCCAACCTCAGACAACAGAAAGGAGAATGACTTCTTACTCATCTCTTGACTGTTCTGTGCCCATCAACTTTTCATCCTCGTTCCCATTTGTTCCTTGGCTCCTGCACCTCCACTAACAATTTGTCTGGAATCATGAACCTATGTCACTCTACTCCACCTTGCCATGCCACTCGGCTGTGTAACGAGAGTTGGGGCCTTTGATATATTGGTATCCTTTCCACATCATCATCATCTTCCTCCTCCTCCTCTTCCTCCGATACCACCACCTCATCATGCAGACTTTTCAAAGTTTGTTCCAGCATGTCGATGAACAAAATATTGATGCAGAAAACTGCATCATCAGCACAACCATCTTACTAGCCACTTCGAAACTGTGCAGAAGTGTGCAGAGGTCTGCACCCACTTTGCAAGTGTCATTCGTACCACATTTGGCTCCCTTTAAGTCAGTGTACGCGTCATTAGATACTGTGCCATGGCTTGTTGCTGCTGCCACAGTCGCTGCAACAGGTGCAGAATGGAATTCCACTGTGCAGGCACATCACATATGAAACGGTTAAACAGTTGTCCGAAAGACCCCTGCATCAATGATAGTCGATGAGCCGTGGGGTGAGAATGGCAGAAATGAGCGCACAGTGACTATGCAGTGTGCAGCAGCTCATCCAGGCTGGGATAGTGGCATAGGAATTGCTGAACAACCACGTTGAAGATGTGAGCCATGCAAGGCACATGTGTAAATTTTCCTCGGCGTAGGACAGCAACCAGGTTCACACCATTATCGCACATGGCCTTCAATGGCTCCAGGTTTAGTGGAGATAGCCATTGCTGAAACTCAGCCTGCATAGCTGTCCACAACTCTTCAGCTTTGTGACTCACATCTCCAAGGCCTTTTAATTTCAACACTGCCAAATGGTGGTGAGCCTTGGCAGCGCAATACGGAGATGGAAGGGCATTCTGTTAGTACTGCTGGAACATTAAGGAAGAGTTTGAGGGGCACTGGAGGCCCAAGAGGAGGTGGGAGACAGAGGCAGTGAGTGAAGAGGTACATACAGTGGTTTGACCCAAAAGGCTTGGGTATGTCAAGACTTGGGGATAGCCCCATCTCTGCCTGGCCCCGCAGCCACTACAGTCACCTAGTGGCCAGTGAGGAGATGTAATGCCCCTGGCCATGTTTCCTCGTCCAGGTTTCAGTGATGATATGCACTCTGTCACACAACACAGAGTTTCTTAAGGAACGGGTGATGTTATAGCTAATCGCAGCTTTCTTAGGGAAGTAATGGGCGTAGTAGTGGTGCGCTCAATGTCTTAGATCGGGCAAAACCAGCAGTCATATCCACTTTTGTAACAGCTGACAGGCTCTCACTTACCACAACTGTAGCGGAGATTCTGCAGCCAGACACCTGTTGGACAACACGTGCCATGGTGATGGAAGTAATGGCGACTGAGCAACTGATATTGGGGGGTTGCAACAGCTATCAGCTTTTGGAACCGTCTGTATCAAGTAGGCAGAAAGGCAGTATTTCCGTGGCCAACAAATTGGAGATGGTGAAGTTCAAGTTCTTTGCTTTTGGGATGTGTAGGAGGAAATAGTCCCACAGTTGTGGTCACATAAAAGATTGAGGGCTGGCTGATGTGCTGAGAAAGGGTGGGGTAGGGTGTACCTGACAAACTGCTGCACTGTGAGGGAGGTGCCGGCAGAAATGTTATGGTGGGTCGACAAAAAAGTGGTGCGCTCAATGTCTTAGATCGGGCAAAACCAGCAGTCATATCCACTTTTGTAACAGCTGACAGACTCTCACTTACCCCGACAGTAGCGGATAAACAAGGGGAGATTCTGCAGCCAGACACCTGTTGGACAACACATGCCGTGACGGAAGAGGAAGAAGCAGCAGTTGTAGTTGATGTGGTCAACAATGTTCAGTAAGGCCCGCTGGGAACATTATTCGAACAGCAACTTTGCCAGAGTAACGCAGAGTGCTGGGCCATGTGGCAGTTCATGGATGTAGTAGTCAAATTATTGTTTTTTTGCCTCTACTGAAGTTTTTTCTTACAAACTTTGCAAATAACGTGAGTTGTGTCAACCTTTGCGGTTTCAAAAAAGGCCCAGGCTAGGCAACCATTACTCTCCTGACAATTGCAGACCTGCGACCGCTATTGTTCAGAGCCAGATTTGAAGCAGAGGATGCAGTGCTTGTTGTGCTCGCAGCCCTCAGTCTCTGTGAGGGAGGACGCACCCTAACCTCCTCACCTTCTTCCTCTTTCTCTGAGCTACTCAGCTATGTTACTCTGGGTTGATTCTAAGTGGGATCTGACCCTCGTCATCAACCTCTCATTTGTCCCACTCCTCGCCCTGAGTGTCACCCTCCTCCTCTTCTTGCTCTGAATGCACAGTACAGTGCGGGTGCTCCTCGGGTATCAGAGTCTCCTAATCATCACCTCCATCCCCGGGGGTGAACTTCTGGTGATGAGGGTCTGGAGTCTAGCGGAACCCTACTTTGTCCGTTCCCAGATCCAAATCCAAAAGATTTTGGGCATCAGTGCAGATGCTTTCCTCCTCTGGAGTATATAAATCTTTGGAGCAGACTTTTGATGCACATGGAATAGAATGTTTGGACATCTCTGCAGCATCCCCACAATCAGTTGTGAGGTTGGAGACTTGTGACAATGAGTGAAACATGGGTAATTGGGGAACTACCTCTGATGACTCTCCTGTGTGTGATGTTAAGGTGGAGGAACAGGAGAACAGGCAACTTGATTCACCACTTTCCATGAATTGTAGCAAAAGCTCTTTCTCGGCTCATCCACTGGAGTAGGTTGTCCAGTAACAGAAGTTGTCTCTTCGCTTGGGATGTTATGAGCCAGTGTTTGGTCAGTACAGCTTTCAGTAACATTAGCAGTAGCACTGTCCCACGTACACCTCAAACATCAAGCCTACTCCTCCTTCCAGCATGCCTATTCCTCTTCTCCTTTCCATCATTACCTCAGAATTTCCCACTCATGTTTAATGCACACAGATGTGGAAAGCACTTGTTTGAGGCCAAACACAGCATTTTTAGGAGAAAATGAATGATTTTGCAATCACTGGTTAGAGGCAAAATATACCTTTTTATGGGGAAAATAAGTTTTTGGCAATCACTGCCTTGAGGCCAAAAACAGCCTTTTTAGGAAAAATGAAAGATTTTGCAATCACCGGTTAGAGGCAAAATATGCCTTTTTAGGGGACGGTGAATGATTTGGCAATTACTGGTATGAGGCCAAGCAAAGCCTTTTTAGGGGGAAGTGAAGGATTTGGCAATCACTGCTTTGAGGCCAAAGACAACCTTTTTTAGGGGAAACATAAAGATTTGGCAATCATTTGCTGTATGCAAAAAACGCAGCTTTGACAACGCATACAGATTTGGTAATCACACTTCTCAGCAAAAAATGCCAAGTCTGGATGGACACTCTCACCCTACTATTCTATCTAAAAAGTGATCAAGCAGCTAGCTATGTTTTTGTGTAGCACGAATGGACCAACATGGAGCGGCAGCAGAACTGTCCTTAACCACTAACATTCTGAAAATGGTAGCGACGGCAAATGGCCGGTTTTTATATCCCGAGGGACATGTGACTTAGGCAACCAACGACAAAAGCCTTTGTGTCTTTAACTTGTGGATGTTTTATGCACCCTGATTGGCTGCCGGCCTGGAACATCCACACATAAAATGCCAGGCAAAAAAATGGAGTCTGACATTACTCTGACCTCCCTCACCCTCTCCCCTCAAACACATCTCTCCGACTATCCTACACTTTCAGAAGGTAGAAGAAAAGCATCACTTAAACGCAGTAATGCTTTTTTAATCCGATCAGTTAATGAACAAAGCAGTGTTTGTGATTTTTTTGTAAATTGCTTGTGTTTTTTATCCTGAAATAAATCTGCAATGTTCGTGCCGAATTTGAAACTGGCGAACATGTTCGGGGAAAGTTCGCTCATCTCTATTCATGACGAGAGCAGTTGTGGCTACTCCCTATGAAACTAAAGGCCCAGTTACACACACAGATAATTGTGCAGAGATTGTTCGCAGATCTCTGGTTGCAGTGAAATCATGGACACATTGTTACATTGTTACATTTGTACACGGCCACAAAATGGAACAATGTGTCCATGATTTCACTGCAACCAGAGATCTGCGAACAATCTCTGCACAATTATCTGTGTGTGTAACTATTTGTCTTAAAGGGGTTGTGCACTTTACTTATTAATAGGCCCAAAAGATGAAAAAACAACAAATTAAAAAAAAAAAAAAACACACACTACTCAACACCAGACCTATGCCTGCTCCTCCAGTAGCAACATTTGGCGTCAACCGAGAACTGCAGCCAATCACCGGCTACCAATACAGTTCAGGTAAATTTGGATCCTGCAGCACTCTCATGACCCCTTGCTGAAATTGGTGCCAGAAAACCAGTGAGGGACACAATAATGAATGCAGAAGAACGTTGCTTAACTTGTTTCCGCAGCTATGCTCCAGCAATTAAAAGGTTAACTGAGTATCCTATGAGAAAGTGCCAACATGACCTGCACAGTCCCCACATCTAATTCCTAGTCTGAAAGTATACCAGATAAGTGCCTCCTGGTCAGGAGTGGTAGCTAGGTACACTAGTCTCCTGTTCTTCATGCAGGCTCCCCACCTTTTCCTGCCCACTTCACCAATGGTAAGACAATGCTGTAGTGGGAGCGGAGTAAAATCTGATTGTTTTTATTCTGATCGTGGAGAAGACACATGGCAAATTAATTTGATTAAATTGTCCAGCCCTATCTAAGAGGTTAGTATATTTTTAGGTGACTACTCTCTACTTATCCTTCTTGATCTATCTGCAGCCGTCGATACTGTTGACCACCATCTCCTACTCTCCATGCTGCACTCCATCGGCATCAAGGACACAGCTCTCTCCTGGTTCTCTTCCTATCTCTTTGACTGCTCTTTCAGTGTTTCATTTGCTGGCTCCACTTCCTCCCCTCTTCCTCTCACTATTGGGGTCCCTCAGGGTTCATTCCTTGGACCTTTTCACTTCCTACACGGCCCCAACTGGACAGACCATCAGCAGATTTGGCTTTCAGTACCATCTTTATGCTGATGACACACAACTATACACTTCTTCCCCGACCTTACTCCCGCTCTAATAAAGAACACCAATGACTGTCTAACCGCAGTTTCCAATATCATGTCTGCTCTCTAGCTGAAACTCAACCTCTCCAAAACTGAATTTCTCTTGCTCCCGCCCTCCACTACCCACCCTAAATCTGACATCTCTCTCGTGTGCAGCACCATAATTACGCCAGGTCAGCAGGCTCGCTGTCTAGGTGTTATGTTTGACTCTGGTCTTTCCTTCACCCCAAATATACAATCTTTTGCCTGCTCTTGCCGCTTGCACCTGAAGAACATCTCTAGAATTCGCCCCTTTTCACCTTGATAACCACAAAAACCCTCACCGTGGCACTGATTCACTCCCGACTTGACTATTGTAATTCTCTTTTAACTGTCCGCCCCTGCTCTAGACTCTCCCCTCTTCAATCCATCCTTAATGCAGCAGCCAGGATCACCTATCTAGCTAACTGTTACTCGAACGCTTCTGCTCTATGCCAATCACTGCACTGCCTGCCTATACACTATAGGATCAAATTCAAGCTGCTTGTTCTTACACACAAAGCTCTTCACAGTGCAGCACCTCCCTACATCTCCTCCCTCATATCTGTAACACCCTACCTGTTCTCTTCTCTCTGGAAGTGACCTTAGACTCACTTCTGCATTAATCCGAACCTCCCATTCCTGGCTCCAAGACTTCTCCCAAGCTGCACCAATTCTCTGGAACGCTATACCACAAGAAATTAGGTGTATCCACAACTTACATAGTTTCAGGAGATCCCTAAAAACACATCTTTTTAGGACGGCCTATCATGATCCCTAGTTAAAGTCATCTAGACATAGCCTATCTGCTCCACCAGTCTCAAGTGGATCACAAATAATGGTTAGTGGCCACTAATGCTGCTCTATCTGCTCCCCATTTCCTTAAGTTGATTATACCATCATTGTAAATAGCACCTGTACTTTGTGTCACCCCCACCTCATTGTTAGATTGTAAGCTCTTATGAGCAGGGCTGTCATTATTTTGCTCTAATTATTGTATTGTATTATGCTTTATATTGTTTTTTGTACTGTATTGCATTGTATTTTCTGATAACTGTTTCTTATGATAGTTAAATATGATCCTCTGTACTGTAAAGCGCTGTGGAATATGTTGGCGCTATATAAATAAAGATTATTATTATTATTATTCATGCCCACTAATGGACAATCCCTTTGAAGGAAAATCACAGAAGAAAAAAGTTATCACCAATTCACAGTTTAAGTGATAGCATCTAAATTGGTTGGGGTCCCAACACAGACTCCGTAGTTGAACCCTGACCTCTCTGTAGGTTATCACCTATGCTATGGGCAATAACTTCCTCACACCAAAATTTCTCTTTAAGCTTGCCATACATTATAGAGGCCTTTCAATCAGCGTTTTTGCTGATGTGCGTCAGATCCGGCAGATTTACCGCATCTGCTGCTTAACGGCTGCCCTTGCAGCGTCCGATTCGGCAAGCCCCATGCATTCTCTATGGGGCTGTGGTCCGGTGCGGCAAGTGCGGTTACGCCGGATGGTCAAATCCAGCAGTGAAAAAAGGGCTGCAAGCAGAGTTTTTTTTCTCGCGGCCGCAAGTGCCGGAACTGCCGCAAGTGCCGGAACTGCTGCATCCGGCAGAAACTCACTTGCCGCACCGGACCGCAAGCCCCATAGACATGCATGCGGCTTGCCGGATCCGGGCCGCAAGTCAGCTGTTAGGCGACCGTTCTGGCAGATGTGGGCCATCTGCCAGGATTGGGAGCAAACATCAGCAAAACGCTGATATGAAAGGGGCCTTAGACATGTATTTATTTAATCCTTCATCCTAAGGTGAATAGGAGTCATGCAACCTTTATAGAACCAATAAATCAGTGATTTACACAGGAACTGCTTTTTTAAAATCTAAAGAAATATTTTTACATGTTCACAACACACATTTTTCTGACATCCTGAATAGCAAAAGAACTCAAAGTGAAGCATTAAACCTTCTATCCAACATTTTTATTTTTAGGACTAATGTGTAATTGTATGATTTAGGATTTGCACAGAATATGAGGTGGTGTGGATATATTAAGCTGCTCATAAGACCAAGTGTGCTTAGACATCCGGTATCTCCAGCTGTTGTTTATGCTCCACTGTCTGCTGTACGGCACATTCAGAAAACCACAGAGCAAGCCTTTTGTGTGTAGCTGCGATAATAAAGGCAGTATTATAGTGACAGAATAGTCTGGATATTGGCAGCAGCTTGTGTATGAATACTGGGATATTACCATAGAATAAAGATATATACAGACATATATAGATATTTATAGATGGATAGATAAGGCCCCTTTCACACTGGCGTTTTTTTTTAAAATGTGGCAGATCCGGTCAAAAAACGCATCTGCAAGTGCGATTTCAGCAGTTGCGGCCGCGAACAAAAATGCTGCTGACAGCACTTGCCACGTCTGCCGCACACTTACCGCAAACCCCATAGACAATTCATGACACTTGCCGCAACTGTGCCACAAGTGCAGCCATTAGGCGCAAAATGCGGCAGGTGCGTTTTTTTGACCGGATCTGCCGCATTTTCAAAAAAGCCGCCAGTGTGAAAGCACCCTTAGAAAAGCATCAAGTCATTAAAATCAATCATTTGAGAAGAGATCACAATCATATAATTACCTGTTTTCTTCCACACAGTGCAGGTGAGTGAGGAGATGATTCTTAAATGTATAGCGCTTTTTAAAGGCTTTACCGCACTGCAAGAAGACAAATTTCACCAGAGAGTTTGTGAAACAAAATTGATGTATACCATTTTTTGGACTAAAAGTCGCACTTTTTATAAATAAATAAAAAAAGTGTAAACTCTTGTGTCTTATAATCTGGAGGAAGGTCCTTGCAAGCTAAAGGATCTTTTTCAGGTCAAGTGATATGTAGAATGTGTGGAAGGAATTTCAAAATGTGGTAGTGTATAGTGTGCAGCAGATGTGTGAGATGTAGCCAAGGTGTGTGTCATGTGGCAGAGCCATCTGTAGGCCCATGTAGCTTAGCAGTCTGTGGGTCTTGTTAACTGAACTGTCTCTGGACGCATGTAGCTGAGCAGTCTGTGGGCTCACGTAGCTTAGCAGTCTGTGGGCCTTGGTAGCTGAGCTGTCTGTGGGTGCATGTAGCTGAGCTGTCTGTAGGCCCACATAGCTGGGCTGTCAGGGCGACGATAGGCTAGGCTGTCTGTGCGCTGATGTAGCTGAGGTCTATGTACGCTGATGTAGCTAAGCTACTCATAAGTGATAGGGACGTTTTATTTAGTTATATTTATGTTTATCTTACTTTCTGATGTCTAAACTTGGGTTCCATTTTATTAGAAAGGTGCATCAAATAGTCTGAAAAATATGGCTAAATAAAATGACAGCAGTTATGGGTAACATACCTTGTCACACATGTGTGGTTTCTCAGTGCTGTGTGTCTTCATGTGCTGGGTCAACCGTTTCTGCATGGTGTATACACGATTACATACAGGACAGGGGTAGCTTATGTTTTTTGCAATCTGTAGTGACAGAGCAGAACAGAAGTGTAACCCGAAATGAAGAAAGTTCACTCACAACCTGGAAATTCATCTATGACTGCAGGTAACCCTCATTACAGTAGCTGCTCTGATGTAGCATTCATTTGAGACTGCTTGGCCTTGTACAACCACTTTTCTGAGCGAGGAAACGAAATCTGCAGGCAAATATCACCCCTCAGATCATATACAGTCACAGATCTGACACAGGCATACTAATAAATAACCTGGTCATGGGCTATAAGACCAAAGGGATTTAATCATAAGAATAAGTTATTTTGTTTATCTCAAGTTTCATTTGTTATAGAGCAACACTGGATGATGGATATAGCATCTCCTCTGCTTTTCCTCCTGCAGGCCAAAAACACATCTTTGTAGACATTACCACCACTAAGGAGGGATTCAGCCTATTTTCTATATTATATATATTTACTATAAGGCCCACAGATGAGAAAAGTGCATATAATGGCAGGTAGCTGCAGCACCAGTCTGTGATGCCAAAGAACCCACGAAGCTGCACTAGGATCCAATCACATCCCCAGTTTTCACACTTGAGCGGCCCAGTTTTCACAGTGGCCATCAGACCCTGGCCTAAATCACAAGGCACTTCCAAATGAATTTCCAAGTGTTATATTTACAGCAGTTTCCAGTGTATAAGAATTGTGGGAAACGTTTTGATCAAGAAAAGACCTTCCTCAGTTCCACTGGTGAGGAAAATAAGAACACGTACACAACCGTTCAAAAGTTTGGGGTCACCCAGACAATTTAGTGTTTTCCATGAAAACTCATTCTTTTATTTATCAAATGAATTGCAAAATGAATAGAAAATATAGTCCAGACATTGACAGGGTTAGAAATAATGACTTTGATTTGACATAATAATTTTCTCCTTCAAACTTTGCTTTTGTCAAAGAATGCTCCTTTGCAGCAATTACAGTATTGTAGACCTTTGGTATTCTAGCTGTTAAGTTGCTGAGGTAATCTTGAGAAACTTCACCCCATGCTTCCTGATGTTGCCCCCACAAGTTGGATTGGCTTGATGGGCACCTTTTGTGTACCATACGGTCAAGCTGCTCCCACAACAGCTCAATGGGGTTGAGATCTGGTGACTGCGCTGGCTACTCCATTACAGATAGAATTTAAGCTGCCTGCTTCTTCCCTAAATAGTTAATGCATAATTTGGATTTGTGCTTTGGGTCATTGTCCTGTTGTAGGATGAAATTGGCTCCACTCAAGCGCTGTCCACATGGTATGGCATAGTGTTGCAAAATGGAATGTTAGCCTTCCTTATTCAAAATCCCTTTTACTTTGTACAAATCTCCCACTTTACCAGCACCAAAGCAACCCCAGACCATCATATTACCTCCACCATGCTTGACAGATGGCATCAGCCACACTTCCAGCATCTTTTCAGTTGCTCTGCGTCTCACAAATGTTCTTCTGTGGATCCAAACACCTCAAACTTTGATTCGTCTGTCCATAAAACATTTTTCCAATCTTTCTCTGCGCAATGTCTGTGTTCTTTTGCCCATATAAATCTTTTCCTTTCATTAGCCAGTCTCAGATATGGCTTTTTCTTTCTATCAGGGACCAAGTGTCTTTCAGTCCGCGCCGCTGCTCAGATAAGTACCAGAACCACTGGGGTGCTTTAAATAAAAGATCTTCAGTTTTATTTCCGACGCGTTTCGGAGCTAAACACCCAGCTCCTTCCTCAGGGTCATTCCCTGAGGAAGGAGCTGGGTGTTTAGCTCCGAAACGCGTCGGAAAATAAAACTGAAGATCTTTTATTTAAAGCACCCCAGTTGTTCTGGTACTTATCTGAGCAGCGGCGCGGACTGAAAGACACTTGGTCCCTGATAGAGTTTCACCCCACGTTTGTGGAAGTGCGGTCCCGGCTGCGGCTGCTGTGTTTGAGCGATCAAGCTGGTTGTGAGTTTCACAACCGTATCAAGTGAGCAATTTTCATACTGTATGGGATTTGATTTCTATTAAGGATAAGACCCTATGCGCATTCTCATTTTTTAGATATGACTTTTTCTTGTCACTCTGCCCTGAAGGCCCGGAGTCGCCTCTTCACTGTAGATTTTGACACTGCGTTTTGCTGGTACTATTTAATGAAGATGTCAGTTGAGGAGCTGTGAGGCATCAATTTCTCAAACTAGAGACTCTAATGTACTTGTCTTGTTGCTCCATTGTGCAGCGGGGTCTGCCACTTCTATTTCTACTCTGGTTAGAGCCTGTTTGTGTTCTCCTCTAAAGGGAGTAGTACACGCCATTGTAGGAAATCTTCAGTTTCTTGCCAATCTCTTGCATGGAATAGCCTTCATGTCTAAGAACAATAATAGACTGTCGAGTTTCACATGAAAGTTCTCCATTTTCTGGCCATTTTGAGAGTTTCATAGAACAAACAAATGTAATGCTCCAGATTCTTAACTACAGTAGCTTAAAGTAAGGTCAATTTTATAGCTTCTCTCATCAGCCAAACCATTTTCAGCTTTGCTAACATAATTGTGAAAGGGTTTTCTAGGGTTTTCTAAACATCCATTAGCCTTCTTACACAGTTAGCAAACACAATGTTTCATTAAAACATTGGAGTGGTGGTTGTTGAAAATGGGTCTCTACACACCCATGTAGATATTGCATTAAAAAACAGACGTTTGCAGCTAGAATAGTCATTTACCACATTAACAATGTACAGAGTGTATTTCTGATTCATTTAATGTTAGCTTCATTGAAAAAAAAAATGTGCTTTTCTTTAAAAAATAAGGAAATTTTTAAATGACCCCAAACGTTTTAACGGTAGTGTACATAATTCAGTCAATGTGATATTTCATACATCTGAAGGACTAGGTCCCTACCTGAGCACCCCTCTCTTGATTCTGTTAGGTCATTTTTCAGTGTGATACTAATATTATCCTTAAATAGTGCCTGGGCAGACCTTTTAAAAAACATATAAAATCATTATTGTACCATTTGTAGTTTCTTGCTATAAGCAATTTCACACCCTGCAGACAGCTGGTACATTAGTCCTCTGCATTACTTTTACAGCTGAATAGTCCGGCTGTAAAGTATTACTTAAATATCCACTCCTATCCAAGCTGGTATTTTGTCCCTCCCCACTGTGCTGGGGAGGTGTTTTGTCCAGCACTGTGTGCTATGCGTAAGTGATTTCTATCATATGAATGTTGGTTTTCCTTCAGACATGTAATGTGTGAATCTGCTGAGCAAATGATCAAATGTTCTTAAGATCACATAGAAATATCTCAGACTGCACACACTACACACATGCCTCAGATACACACAATGACATCATGAGTAAGAGCTGCAGTTAAGGTCACATACACCTCCTCCCTCTCCTTTCTGCCCTGTCTGCAATGAATGAGTCACACAACAGATCTCAGGAGGGCAGGACAGTGTAATGATGTATGTAATATTCATTTCTTGGGCAGTGGGAAGTAGAGAACTCACTGTTATTGACAGATGGAATTAATCTTTTAGTTTGAAGTTTACAGAGGATAGGACGGTAGCATAAATAATAGAAATACATGAATAGAGAGATCTTAGAGAAAGGAATTAGAAAATGATATCAGTTAGGGTACTTTCACACCAGCGGTTTTCGCCGACTGCGGCAGATGCGGTGAAAAAAACCGCATCTGCCGCGATTAACGCATAACGGCTGCTCTTGCCGCACAGTTGCGGCAAGCCCCATACAATGTTTTGGGGCTTGCGCAGGTGTGGCAAGTGCGGTATCGGCACTTGCGGCAGGTGCGGCCGCAAAAAAAAGTGGCTGACCGCGTTTTTTTTCGCGGCCGCACCTGCCGCAAGTGCCGAAACCGCACTTGCCGCACCTGCTGCACACTTACCGCAAGCCCCATAGACATTGCATGGGGCTTGCTGCAACTGTGCCGCAAGTGCAGCGGTTATGCGTTAATCGCGGCAGATGCGTTTTTTTCACCGCATCTGCCGCGATCGGCGAAAACCGCTGATGTGAAAGTACCTTTACATATGGATTTTTGGCCTAACAGATGCCCTTTAAGCAAGAAGTGCCGTAATTTTCTATATTATACCTGGCCTAAATCAGACAGCAACTCCTGCTGTCAATGTGCCTTCTACAATGGAAATCTTTAGAACTGCTATTGTAGCAGATCAGGTATAAATATTAAAAAAAAATGTTAAAAATATCAATGTTTAAATGGGTTGTCCACAACTCAGACAACCCCTGCTCAATCACTGAATTGCCCACAGGTAAAATAATAACTCCAGTTTCGGCTCCATTTCATTAGCTCTAATGGAGCTCATAGGACATAATCCCTGCGGCCAATCAGGGACTCTTCATTGCCCATTCATTCCGATTTAATGGATATATACAGAAAGCTAGACCTGCAGCTTCTCTGGGTCTTCCTCACGATGCCTGATTTCTCTGAAGGAGGGGACAGTAAAGTGGCCATGATTGACTAAGCCTTGGGAGAGCCAGTCTCAAAATCACTGTAAGGCTGGTTTCACATTAGGTTTTTGTGCCTGTCCGTGGGATCCGACTTTGAAGGGGGATCCCACGGATAGGCACGGATCCACACAGATCCCTGCAATCGGATGGCAAATAGCCATCCGATCCGATCCTATGCAGGATCCGTGTGGATCCTGCGGTCCCCTGTCTTTCCCTGCTTCTGCTCCTCCATCTTCTTCCCTCTCCTATGCTACTCTGTGCCCCCGCTATTCTTTGCTGTGCCCCCGCTTCTCTATCCTCATCTATCCCTATCCTGTCCCCTGTCCTCTCCCTATGTGTAAAAAAATTTTAAAAAACTCCTCCCGGAGAATACATCACCTGTCACCGGCTCCAACGCTGCAGCACCATCAGGACTGAAGGACCTGTGATGATGTCACAGATCCGGTCACATGACTCGTCAGCTGATCGGGTCTCTTACATCATCACAGGCTCTTCTGCCCTGATGGTGCTGCAGCGTTGGAGCCGGTGACAGGTGATGTATCGTCCGGGAGGAGGTTTTTTATTTTTTTACACACAGGAGAGGACAGGAAGAGGACAGGGGACAGGATAGGGATAGAGGAGGATAGAATAGCGGGGTCACAAAATAGAGGAGCGAAGGCACAGAATAGCATAGGAGAGGGAAGAAGATGGAGGAGCAGAAAAAGGGAAAGACAGGGGATAAGGAGCCGACATCGGTCCGAGGTGAACTCAGATCCGATGTCCATAGACTCCCATGTTGTGGGCCCTCGGATCAGCCTCGGATCAGCAGTGATCCGAGGCTGTCCGATGTGAGTCACGGACACAAAATCGTAGCAGGCTACGATTTTGTGCTCGTAATTAAATCGGATGGGATCGGATGGCGCCAAAATCGGATGCCAATAGTGTCACATTCGATCCCATCCGATTCCCATAGGGGAACATGGGGTCCGATTTCGGATACGATTGTATCCGTTTTGAAACGGATACAATCGGATGACCGAAAATCGTTATGTGAAAGCAGCCTAAGAGTGCTAACACCGGAAGGGAATCTAGCTGTTATTATTCTATTTGAAAAAAACATAGGGTTGAGAAAGGGCTATCTGGCTAGTGGACAACTCCTTTAAGATTTTGAGTACAGAAGAGCTTTAATTTTGATGTACAAGGGGATCTCAGGACAAGGCAAAAACAAATTTGTAACATTTATGTAATTTCTTACCATTAAACATTTCTTTTTTCTGAAAAAAAGGGGAAAGAAAGGTAAATGTTATAAAGGGGTATCAGTAGACCACTAATCTATATAAAAGTAAGATATAATTTATATTATTGAAGTCGTCAACTGTAGATCAATCTAAAGAAGAAACAAAATGCAAATATAATTGACATCACAACATTCTGTAAAAATTAACAAAGGACTAGAGTTGATGTAAATCATGTTCCAGGACAAGCTCCATTGGTCAGTGATGTGTGGCCACTGAATGAGAAGCATAAGAAGTAGCTTTTACCTCCCAGAATCTGTGGCTCTTCTTCTGACTAGCCAGCCTGGGGTGACATGACGTGTGCCACACCACAGCAATAACATTGTGCTAGACAGATCCCAGGTGGTGCAAGGCAGTTCTTAAAGGGAACCTGACCCCACAAACTGACCCCCCGCATCTATATACCTGTCCCTGCACCCCTCTTATCATTTCTAGCCATCACTTTTGCAGAAAAAAATCGATTTTGTAAAGTAGAGAAAAGTTTATAATCACCTCGTCCTGTGTGAGTTCTCTGTTTCTGAATAAGCCTCAAAAGGCGGGCCTGTCTGCTGCTGCCTTGTAATTATGCACACCCCTCTCTGCTTGCTGCCTTGCTAAGAGCCTGGCCGCATCATGAAAGGAGCGGAGCTATCGCACGACGCGATTTTAGCCCCGCCCCTTTCATGATGTGGCCAGGATCTTAGCAAGCTGAGAGGGGCGTACATAATTACAAGGCTGCAGCAGACAGGCCCGCCTATTGAGACTAATTCAGAAACACAGAACTCACACAGGACGAGGTAAATATAAACTTTTCTCTACAAAATCGATTTTTTTTCTGCAAAAGTGATGGCAAGAAATGATAAGAGGGGGTGCAGGGACAGGTCTAAAGATGCGGGGGGGTCAGTTTGTGAGGTCAGGTTCCCTTTAACCCCTTCAGGACCCAGCCTATTTTGACCCTAAAGACCTTGGCATTTTTGTCAATTCTGACCAGTGTCTCTTTATGGGGTAATAAGTCTGAAATGCTTCAGCGGATCCTAGCGATTCTGAGATTGTTTTTTCGTAACATATTGGGCTTCATGTTAGTGGTAAATTTAAGTTGATAATTTTTGCGTTTATTTGTGAAAAAAAAAAAAAATTTGGCAAAAATTTTGAAAATTTCAAATTTTGAATTTTTATTCTGCTAAACCAGAGAGTTATGTGACACAACATAGTTAATAAATAGCATTTACCACATGTCTACTCTACATCAGCACAATTTTGGCAAAAAAATTTTTTTGGGTAGGAAGTTATAAGGGTTCAAAGTTAATCAGCATTTTTTCATTTTTCCAGCAAAATTTACATAACCATTTTTTTAGTGACCACATCACATTTGAAGTCACTTTGAGGGGTGTACATGACATAAAACACCCAAAAGTGACACCATTCCGAAAACTGCACCCTCAAGCTACTCAAAACTACATTCAAGAAGATTATTAACCCTTCAGGTGCTTCACAGGAACTAAAGCAACGTGAAAGGAAAAAATTTACATTTTAATTTTTTTAACAAAAATGTTCTTTTAGCCTCGATTCTTTCCTTTTCACATGGGCAACAGGATAAAATTGATCCTAAAATTTGTTGGGTAATTTCTCCTGAGTACACAGATACCTCATATGTGGTCATAAACCACTGTTGGGGCGCATGGCAGGGCTCAGAATGGAAGGAGCGCAATTTGACTTTTGGAGCGAATTGAAATTGCCCAACAAATTTTAGGATGCATTTTATCCTGTTGCCCATGTGAAAATGAAAAAATTTAGGCAAAAATAAAGTACTATTTCATTTTTAAGGAACAATTTGTGAAACATCAGAGGGTTCAAAGTGCTCACTACCCATCTACATAAGTTCCCTGGGGGGTCTAGTTTCCAAAATGGGGTCACTTGTGGGGGAGCTCCAATGTTTAGGCACACAGGGGCTCTCCAAACGCGACATGGTGTCCGCTAACAATTTGAGCCGATTTTCCATTCAAATTGTTAGCGGACACCATGTCGCGTTTGGAGAACCCCTGTGTGCCTAAACATTGGAGCTCCAACACAAGTGACCCAATTTTGGAAACTAGACCGCCCCAAGGAACTTATCTAGATGGGTGGAGAGCATTTTGAACACCCAAGTGCTTCACAAATTAATCCGTAGGGTTAGGGGGTCCCTAATCTTTACTGGAGTAGGAGGGGGGCTAAGGAGGGGGAGGGCACCCGCTGATCCGCCCCTCCAGATCTGATTGGAGAGCTCCAATAAGATATGGAGGGGTGAATCCCTATGATTCGCTCTGATGGCAGTTTCATTTTCAACTGCCAATCAGAGAGACTTTAGCCACGGGGGGCTAAGCCACCCCCCCTTAGCTAAAGTATGGGTCCTTGCGATCCTGCAGCTCCGGTGACTTGTCACAGGCACTGTCACCGGAGCCGCAGGAGCGCAAAGAAGCCATGACGTTATAGAGACATCATAGGTCGGGAACGCACCGACTTTCATGACATCTCTATAACGTCAAAGGTCGGGAAGGGTTAAATACTAAGGTATACAGACCTAACTTAAGAAATATACAATTACCTGTCAGACAGATCTTACCGTTCTTGCTGGTGTACAGCAGAGTGTCTTAACACATCCTTCCTGTAGACACTTGTATAGTTACACTGATCACATTTGTGTGGTTTATTCCCCTTGTGGTTGAACATGTGTTCCTAAAATAGAAAGCACTGTACTTAATATGGAAACAAAAAAATATTTAAAATGCACAATAAAAATATTTAAAGCTTCAGATGAACAATAATATAGTCCAGTGGCAAAAAGTTTAATGAACTTTTAATGAATCATAAAAAAATAAGACTTACTATTATACCTTAGCAAATGTGCACAGCTGGTGCTTTACTGAAGCCCTGTCCTGATTTTCACAAAGATGGAATGAAGGGGGTTGACTGTTTAACACAGTACAATAGATAAAGCCAGCTCCATCATGGAGCCAGACCATAGCCTGTGCAGTCAACAAACTTAGAAATGTGAGTGCTAAAATCAGGAGGGGGGCAAGAAACAGCAAAATCTGAGCAGATTTGATAAAGTATTAGGAAATTAAATTTTTTAATGATTCATTTAAAATATACAAAAAAAAAATTTTTTCAGTTGGACAACCCAATTAATCAGTAAGATGTGACCATTTCAAGATTAGTATACTAAGCTTTAGAAATTGACCTGCACTGTGTGGCTTTTAAAGGAATTTTCAACAGAAAATTCACAAGAAATATGGGAGCAATCCTCCTAGAAAGGTAGTTTTGCAGGGTGATTCATATCGAGAGAACATAACATACTGTATACTTCAGACTATAAAATGCACCCAGATTTTAGAGGAGGAAAATGGAAAAAAAATTAAGCAAAAAAAATGTGGTTATAATGCACGGTTATGGGTGGTGGGATCTGCTGCTGACAATTATGAGGGTAATGTCCCCATCCTGGGCCCCTCCCAAGTAGTATATGGCTCCCCATCCTGGTATATAATCCCCATCCTGGATACAGTCCCCAGTCTTGGTATATATACCTTCAGCCTGGGATATAGCCCCCTACCTGGAATATGGCCTCTATTCTGGAATATAGCATCCCCCATCCTGGATATGGCTCCCCATCCTGGTATACAGCTCCCATCCTGGTATACAGCCCCCTCATCCTGGTATACGGCCCCCTCATCCTGGTATATAGCCCTTCATCCTGGGATATAGCCCCCAATTCTGGTATATAGCATCCCCCATCCTGAACATGGCACCCCATCCTGGTATACAGCCCCCCATCCTGGGATACGGCCCCCCATCCTGGGACACGGCCCCCCATCCAGGATATGGCTCCCCATCCTGGTATTTAGCCCACCATCCCGGATATGGCTCTCATCCTGGGATATAGCCCCCAGCATCTGGGTACATTACCCCCATCCTGGATATGGCCCCCCAATCGTGGTACATGGCCCTCTTATCCTACATATATCCAACCCATCACTGTATATGGCACCCCATGCTACCGCACACAAGAAAATAATAAACAATGTAAAAACCACCCTCCAGCGCTTCCCTCTGTCTCTCCCTGCTTGCAGCACTCGCATCCTGAGTCTTCCTGTGTCCCCTGGACATCCGATCACGTGATCGGGGCGTGCAGTGATGAGTTCACTTTGCTGTGCCGATCACATGATCGGATGCCCAGAGACGAAGGAGGGTTCAGGGCGTGGGTGCTGCAAGTAGGGAGAGAAGGAGGAAAGTGCCAGAGGGTGAGTTACATTGTTTATTATTTTCTTGTGTGCGGCAGCATGGGGGGCCATATCCAGTAATGGGGAGGTGTACACTTTGTTTAATTTAATATGCGCTGCATCCCTTTGCCCATATCTTAGCACTGGGGTGATGGACAGCGGGATGCAGTGCATAGTAAATGAGCATAATGAACTGGGGGCACGTGACCCCCCTGCCTCAGCAGCACTTTGCAGTCTCCTCCCAGCTCGCTCCAGAGCTGCAGCTCCTCCCAGCACAGCCCCACAGTCACACAATCCATATGTTAAGACCATAAGACACACACCCCACTTTACCCCAAAAGTTTGGGGGAAAAAATGCATCTTATGGTCCAAAAAATACGGTAAATGTATTAACAGGGAAAAAAAGATGTCTAAGGGCCTTTCACTCTGCGTTTATTTGAATCGCGGCAGATGCGGTGAAAAAAGCATCTGCCGCGATTGCCGCATAACGATGCACTTGCGGCGCGGTTGCGGTAATCCCCATAGAAAGTATAAGGGGACTTGCGGCAGGTGCGGTTGCACATGCGGCAGGTGCGGCCGCGAAAAACCGCGGCTGACCGCGGTTTTTCGGGCCGTACCTGCCGCAAGTGCAAACCGCACTTGCCGCACCTGCCGCAGTCCCTATACTTTCTATGGGGATTACCGCAACCGCGCCGCAAGTGCATCGGTTATGCGGCAATCGCGGCAGATGCGGTTTTTTCACCGCATCTGCCGTGATTTCAAATAAACGCAGATGTGAAAGGGCCCTAAGTGGTAGTCCAGTTTTGTCCAGAGATTGGCTCAACTATTTCACTATGTGTTGTCTCAGGTTGCTCACATACTGATCTAGAGTCTTTCAAGTAACCTACAGAAAGAAGTCACAGAGTGTAACATTTAGGGATTGTGGACGTCAGTACAGTATTGGTGAATTGACCTGGGACAACTCATCACTGAAAGAATGAAGTCCATATCTGAAAATATGATGGCGCTCATCTGGACAGAACCTGACTACCACCTAGACATCTGCTGTGTCACCAATGGAAATCACTTTGAAGATAAAACTAGGATTTACAGTGTCTTTATCTGTTAATATACGGTATATGTGTGTTATGTTCTCTCGGGTATGAATACTGAGGCTAGAATTTTGCACCATCCTTTTTAAAACAACTAATATAAAATTAGAAAAACATGGCTGCTAGAAACAGCACCACTCTGGTCTATGGGTTGTGTCTGGTATTGCACCTAAACTCTACTGAACACAATCTCTCCTACCGTGAAAACCTTCCAAAGGAACCTAAAGACCCACCACTTCTGATAAGCCTATTCTCAGTCAACAATACTGCTGCACAACCAGCTGTACCCTCACCTAATGTATAGACACCCATTCACTGTAGGCTGTGAGCCCTAGCGTGCAGGGTCCTCTCTCGTCAATTAGTTTATACTCACCTATTCCTTGTAGACTGTGAGCCCTCGCGGGCAGCGTCCTTTTCCTCCTATATCTGTTTATGCCTTTTATTGCTCATAATTAGTGTACTTATCTATGTATGCCCCTTTTCACATGTAAAGCACCATGGAATAAATGGCGCTATAATAATAAATAATAATAATCTGTAAGAAGCGACACTTTAGTGTTTTTTGCTTTTTTAATTTGTACAACGCATAAAATCTCATCACTCTACTGATTCTACTTCATCAATTTGTCTCACAGCCAAAGCCATGTTCCAGCAGCTGCTGCGCTCACCGTCTTTTGTCTGGGCTGTGTGACAATGGCTGAAGCAGAAGCCTGTTTGCTGGACACTGTCTGCAGTAGGACACAAAGATCAGTAAACCCACCCCCTTAGCTAAACTATACCCCAACCTTATGCTAAGCTCACATAGGGCATTTTTAGCATGTTTTGTTTTCCTTGGTTTTTTGCAAAAAAATTATTAAAAGTATTAATTCCCAGAAAAAACACATTGGTTTATTTTCAAGAGAGAGAGAAAGAGAGAGAGAAAGAGAGGGGAGACAGAGAGAGAACAAGAAAGAAAGAGAAAGGAAGGTAGAGAGGGAAGTAGAGCTAGAGAGAGATGAGATATCTTACACAGAACTGTAGGGAATCATATGACAGGAGATTTTGTTTAAATTTTCATGGATCAGTATTTGTTGCAGTTTTTATGCTGAAAAAAATGCAGCAAAAACATCCTTTGTGAACATACAAAGCGGGAATAAAGATCCAATGGAACCCATCTACTATATAATTGTCTAAGGCGTCTGTCGGTCACAGAAATCGTGCGCCAGACAGAGGCCGCTCATTGAACGCAGACTATGCAAATAGGCGCGCAAATTCAACGTTCGAATTTCGCGCCAATTTGCAGCCAGTCGCCGGGATACATGGGTCCGGCTGACGGTGGCCGCAGCGGTCTCCTGCCGAAGCCTCACCGCAGCCTCCTGTTACTAATCCCCACCACAAGCCGCCCACTGACACCGTGGACCGGGGGCTGCCGGGGTCGGTGCTCCCAGGGTGCAGGGAGCGCGCATCGTGTGGCTCCTCCACACTCTCCTGCTTCCTGTGGCCGCTCAGTCTGTCACAGACTGTGCGGCCATGCGATAATCCCGGGTGTCCGCCTCCTGTCAGTGCAGCTGGGTGGCAGAAGCACGACACCTGGGATCATCCTGCACACCGCCGCCTCTGCGCCCGCCTTCTCTACGCCTACTCTGCAGGACAACGCCAGCATGAGGGCCAGCACTGGGACAGCCAAGGGACGGAGAGGTGAGAGCCCCTGTGTGTGTGTGTGTGTCTGGCTGTGGGTGTGAGTCTGTGTGTATGGGAGTGAGTCTGTGTGTGTATGTGAGTGGGTGTGAGTCTGTGTGTGTATGTAAGTCTGTGTCTAGGTGTGACTCTGTGTGTGGATGTGAGTCTATGTGTGGGTGTGGGTCTGCTCCTTCCTCCCCCCCCGCCGCTCTGTGCTCCGTCCTCCCCCTGCCTGTGCTGCTCCATCCTCCCCCACCCCGCCGCTTCTTCCTCCTCCCCCCCGCCGCTCTGTGCTCCGTCCTCCCCTTGACTGTGCTGCTCCGTCCTTCCCCCACCCCTTCCTTCTCCTTCCTTTGTCCTCCTCCCCCCCCCGCCACTCCGTCCTCCCCCTACCTGTGCTCCTACAGCCTCCTCTCCCCTGCCACACCGTCCTCCCCCAGCCGCTCCATCCTCAAAGTCCCTCCCTATTCAGCCCTCACCACCTTTCCCATGCAATCCCTATTTCTATATTCTAGAATACCCGATGTGTTAGAATCTGGCCACCATCTAGTAATAGATATAATTAGAAGGCATTAACTCCCATAAATGTATACATATACTCAGATAATAGAAAACAATGACTTTGCTAAAATCTTACCTAGAATATTAGGCAGACTAATCAATTGGTTCACCTATTGTGTTTTATAAAGGTCTGTGGAGAAATAGCTACATTGGCAATCAAAATTAGAGACACACAATTTCCTTAATGTTAAGGTCATCGTGTTGTCCTATGTGAAAAAATCCTAAGGCCACTTTCACATCATCGTTTTTTCGCTGATTGTGGGAGATCCGGCAGATTTACCACATCTGCGCCTAACGGTCGCACTTGCGTCACACTTGCAGCAAGCCCCATGCATTGTCTATGGGGCTTGCAGCAGGTGCGGCATTGCCGCAATCCGGCAATTGCAGCTGCAAAAAAACTGCGGTCAGCAGATGTTTTTTTTACGCAGCCGCAACTGCCGCATGTCCTGGATCACGGCAATTCCGCACTTGCCGCAAGCCCCATAGACAATGCATGGGGCTTGCTGCAAGTGTGACGCAAGTGCGATCGTTAGATGTGGTTAATCTGTCGGATATCCCGCAATCAGCGAAAAACACTGATGTGAAAGGGGCCTAACATGAGTAAATTTGCAGTATTTTAAGTTTATTTCATACAATAAATATATTCTAAAGCACAGAATAAAAATGGAAATTATATAAATGAAAAAGAAAACTGATCAAAATCAGAGAACACTTTTAGATACCTGCAAATTATTGGTATTAATCTGCAATTGCAAACAATAGACATCAAGCACCTTTCTGGACGAATGATCCAAGGAAATCCCATATTTCTTTAAACATCTGTTTGTTTCCTCATATTAAAAACATGTAGCAAAAAGGTCAGGCAGTTTGGATACACACATGAATATGAAAAAGGCATAGAATACATGCCATTTTCATAATCAAGAGTGTATTCAAACCACCTGACTTGTTTGCTTTGTTTTTAATATGAAGAAACAAACAGATGTTTAAAGAAATCTGGAATTTCCTTGGATCATTTGTCCGGAAAGGAATCTTCACCCGGTGTGATCTATGCAGCCTGGAGGACGTGGTAACCAAAGGATGAGGTGAGCTGACAACTTTATTTACTATACATAATCTGGCACCTGGTGCTAATTTCCTTAATTATCTGACAAACCCTATTTAACTGGCAGCCTAACTTTCCAGTTTTCAATCACTTTGAAAAAATGGTGTGCCGTTCCAAAGTGACTGAATCCTTCCCGCAGTAGATTGTCCAGATGAAGGCCAAAGGGGTCACCCTTTCAGCCGTAGCAACAGAAGTGGGTCATTTCAAGTATGTGATTTCTAGAATACTAGATCTTTACAACATCACAAACTTCAAGTTCCCCAAGAAGGCTGGTCGCCCTCGAAAGACAAATACAACGGACGGCAGGATAATGCAGACAATCTCCAGGGGTATTGGTTTCAACACAGGAGTTTGAATAGCTTGCAGTTTAGCAATGAACAGGGTAAGGCTCTGTCTCATCATTCAGTGTCATGACGTTTAAGAGTATTTGGACTGAAAGCCCACTCTGCAGTGACCAAACCTCTCACTAGCAAAAAAAATCTCTGAAGTAGTGTACACTCTGAAGCTACTTAACACACCACATAGATAAAAAGAATGTGCTTGACCGGAAATGATGTGTGCATTGCGTCATAACCGTAAATTGCGCACAGATTTGGAATGCGGGGAGCGCACATGGAAAGCAGGATGTCACGTCCACCGGGGTGTGATACACTGAGCGAGGTAAGGAGATGGAGGATGAGAGAATGCCCACAGTGTCTACAGTCTGGATGACACCATGCTAATTACCATAGGACAATTTAAGTGATAAAAAAAGGACCACATGCAGCACAGACACCCAAATCAGAGACACATGAATCATCCATATTGTAATTGTCACTAGGCTGGGGGAGATAACCCCAACACGTTTTTTGCAGGTGCTTCTTCAGGGGTTGGTGAGTGTGTGATAATGGGAAAGCCTTAAAAATCCACATTAAAAGAAGTGTAGCCAGTAATGACTCGCAAAAAGCGGTGCATTAGCAGGTGAGTCACGGCAGTGGGAGAGTGTCTGGCGGCGTTCAGGAAGTGACCCTGCAAGGAGGCAAAACTTCGCATGACATCAGAATGCGGGGCACTGCCAGTCAGAAACCTGTGGGCTTATTAGCTATAAAAGTCCAATACTGACTACAAACTTTTTGACACCACTCATTCTGATGTGTTCTCACACCCTCTTGACATATTGCGCTGCTGGCTGGTTTAAGAGATTTTTCTCCATTTGCCTTTGCACTTTATTTGGGATTTCAACTATTTTCTCTTTTGTACACCAAGTTCTATGTACTGATTTTACTATTATAATCCATAAATATCCTTAATAAACTATTTGCATTATTGATAAAGATTTAATGGCGCTTGTGTATTACTATATTGGGCAGTATATATTAGCATTGTCAGCAAACCCATTGTTTTCTATTATTTGAGTATCTGTGTGAACATAGTATTACTGCTTCAACAGCGAAAAATAGAAGAGATCACAAGGAATTTACCCCCTTTTCTACAGGATTTCGACAAAAACGGTTTTACGAATAAGCAAAAAATCCTGCCGTCTGACAAGCAGTGGGGGCAACTTCATCACATTTACTTGTATCATTACTTTTAGGTTGCTGTTCCAGGAAGACCTGGTTCAGAGTTTGGCTTTGTTGCTTTGGAGAACGGAAAAATTTGTCCTACTTGCACAGGGTTATTCCATACTCCAAAATCAAAAAATAAATTGTGAGTCCCATCAAGGAGTACATATATTCTGTGTACAACACAAAACCAAGGCATTAGTAATATAGAAATAATAAGAACAAGAAATAAATACAGCAATACATGTTACATATCCATTGTGAAAGATAGGGGGCTGAGATGTTCGCAGCTATGATTTAATAGATTACATTTAGTCTTATAAAACATCCAATTTCAAAACTAAATTAAATATGGGGAAAAGAATCTTACTTTCAGAGAAGACCATCTTCGGCACTGATAGCTACACTGCAGGCACTTAAACATTTGAGGGTCATTGCTATCATGCGAGTTTACATGGAAGGAATAATCTTCTTGTGTAAGGAACCTGGAGCCACAGACCCGGCAGATGAAAGGTCTGAGCAGAGGTTTAGTTGGTGGTTTATAGTACCTGTGTATATAAGGGAAAATGAAGAACAATCATGTATGTGTGATGCTACTGAATTTCAAGATCTCCTAAGTCTAAAATGTTTAAAGCTGCCAGGCCTTTTGCACTTAAAGAACACTTTTCACCAGTTTGAGAAGGTTAAACTGGCTACATCATAGTTTTGCTTTGTTTAATTTCTCTTCTCTGTAAAGCTGAGGTTATTATTTATAACAAGTCAGACTCAGTGTTTCACAAGATTTGCCTTTGAGGGTGTGTTCTTCCTCTCCTGCATGAGGCTGCCCAATCATAAGCAGCAATACACAGAGGGAAAATAGAACACGCCCCCACAATAGATTAGAACAGGAGTTCTTCTGTGTGAGACATGCGATGAAGAGCTGAGTGTGATTACTAACTACTTTCATCTCATGCAATCTGAGTAAGGGGAAGGGAATACATTAGACTATGAAAAGAAAGATGCACCTACAAAGGAGGTTACAATAGGACAAAGCTCAGCTTTATTCCCTCTCCCATGCTGTGAAACCAAAGGTAGTTGTAATCACAATCATCTCTGCTCATCCCCAGCTGTTTGAAATCACACAGCTCTTCAACATGACCTGTGAAGAGAGTAGACTGTCTTAGGCTGCCTTCACATTTGCGTATGTGAACGCAGCTTATGCTGCGTTCCCATACGCAGTCAAACGCATGCGCACTGCGTTCCTATGTTTATCATAGGAACGCATAGTGCTTGCGTTTGCTGCGTTCGGGTGCGGATGCGGACGATATCTGCTCCTTCCGGTGTCCAGCGTCCGCACCCGGGACGCAGCATGTTGGACTTTTTTGTGCGCTCGGGGACCTTGGAAAATCAGCAAGCGTTCCCAAGCGCACAAAAAATGCATTGGCTTCAATGGGTCCGCAGTGTTCTGCGCTTGACAGCGCAGGAGAACGCTGCAGACCCATTGAAAAATCTCCCGGTGGCCGGCGGTGATGTCACAGGAGATCACCGACGGCCACCAGGAGATCAGCTCAGCCTCTGCTGATCTCTTCTTCCCCGCCGCCGATAATCTGCTAGCGATGTCGGCGGGTTAAACAGCTGATCTGACAGCTGTTTGAATCTTCCCGCGCCGACATCTCCTCTTGGTGTCGGCGCGGGAAGATTCAAACAGCTGTCAGATCAGCTGTTCTCCCCGCCGACATGTCCCGAAGCTTACCGGCGGCCGGGAGGCGGAGATCTCCAGCGCTGATCTCCGCCCCCGGACACCGCTGATTGGCTGCCGGGCTGCACAGTGATGTGTCCGCAGGCAGACATTCTCCGCTGCGGACACATCAAAATGGCACTGCTTTTGACTGCGCTTGTGTCTGCATGCCATCAGCATGCAGACACAAACGCTAATGTGAAGGCAGCCTTACATTACGTTTCACAATGACAAAGCTTGTTCCAAGTCATTTGTGGTGGCTTGATGTTAGTTTTCCTTCTCTGCTACTGTGCATAGAAGGGGATGGGGCTGAACCCTATTACATAAGCATATTTTATACGCACATATTGTGTTTATAATATACACACTACACATACACACATACATACAAATATATATATTAGAATCTGAGAGTCCTCAGTGGTTGATACCTTTACTGTTGGATTCTATATATCTATTTTTTCTTTAAAAGATATCAACCACTGAGGACTCTCAGATTCTAATATATATGTTTTTCTATCTACTGGCTAACACGGTACAAACATTTTTTACCTTACATACATACATACAGTTATGGCCAAATGTGTCGGCAACCTTGAAATTTTAACAGAAAATTAAGTATTTCTTTCAGTAAATTGTTGCAATTACACATGTTTTGTTATACCTCTTTATTTCCTTTAAGTGTATTGGAACAACACAAAATTTTGATTGCTTTTGTAAGTTTTTATTCAATAATATGTGAAATGGCCTGAAAAAAAACATATTTGAACTTTGACTGGAGAGATTTCCAGAGATGCAGAAACTCCAGCTGGAGCTTAATGAACTTTACGTGCCTGATGAGGGCGGCATCTGATGAATAATGGAGTCCCTCCATATATTTATTTATAAAGCAGACAAATGTCAATCTATATTACAACTATGATTGAGGCACCGCTGAAACATGTCATTTTTTCGTGTGGGGAGTCAGGGGATGAATTGCTGTCTTTTTCGGCCATGACTGTATGTATATATATTATATATATATATATATATATATACACAGATATAGATTAGAGTGTGTTATGTTCACTGTGCTTTGTTGTTCCTGTAACTCCCATATATTTCCTCCTGTAATCCTGAGCACCATTGGCTGCCACGTGTAAACATGTATATATTTATTTATTATTATGCACTCACCTACGGCTTCTATAGCGATGATACTTTCGACCTTTGAAGAGTTTAGGGGGACGACCGCGTGGCCGACAAGTTAGTTTTTGTTCTTCTTGGGTTGAGCAAAGGTTGACTTTATTTTCAAAGTCAGAGAGGATGACATTAATTTCCATTGGTTCATTTATAACAGACAACTGCGTAGACCAGTATTCACTTCAGGAGCTAGAAAAATTAAAATGCTTTCTTTTTACTAAAATGTCAAAAAACCAAACATATACCTCTTCATAATCAAATCAACTAACAGAAGTCACGAGACTTAAAGAACTTAAAGCCACATTTATGCAGATGTCCACATCAAAACAAGTAATTTTCTCAGAATGTGGGTTTGCAAATGTTTTGGTTTAATAAGTTTTTATAGAATATAATAATGCTAATAAATTAAACAGTTTCCACCAAAATATTTCAACATATTCAATTAGCAAAAAAGCTAAATCCTAAACATAATAGGTAGGACATATTATTACTCAGTTATATGTGATACAATACTCTAGAATGGAACCAGGGGCGTAACTACAATAGGTGCAGGGGTTGCGATCGCACCCGGGCCCTGCAGCCTAGGGGGGCCCCAAAAGTCCCTTTGGCCTATAGAAAAAGCTAAATCTATAAGATTTCATAATTGGTGGGCACTATTTACTTTAGTTATAGTGAGTACATACACTGAATGGAACAGTGGTTTCGAAACTCTCACCCCCCCTCAACAATCCACCCAACAGAGAAATACTGTGAGATGGGACCTCGCAAGTAGCTTTTCAAACTTAGTTAGAGGTCATAACCAAGCCTCCTGTCAAGGAGTTTCATGAGAGAGGCTAAGCACAGGACTATTCTCCACCCAGGCCTGACTAGAAGTGTGTCTGTGAGATATCAGGTTTTTAATGGGTTTTAAGCCTAAAAACAGATGTCTCAAGTCTACAGATCCCAGGAACCTAAAAGTGTAAGAGTCATGTGGGCTATGCAGGAGGGGAGACATCGGACCAGGGATTCAAGAAAAATTGTATTCATTGTAGAGTCCCAAACAGATAATAGAGAATGACATAAGGGGCTTTTGGAGGGTGTTGTGGATCAAAAGGCATGTTCAACCCAAAGGAGTCTTATGAGGAACATGATTGATAGATTCCTGCAGGTCAGTCCACATTCTGACAAAGGGGATTATAATAATATTCCGAATTTAGCTGAGTGATGAAGCTTTATGATAATGATGTCAAAGTGATAAATGATTTTTGTAAGATATCCATGTTCACGTTTATTTTACCAAACCTAGAGATATAAAGCTCGGTCCAGTTCAACAAATCCCTCTCAATATTCCAAAGAAGCGGTAGGAAATTAAGGGAATAAATCTGGGCTGTATCGGCTGGAATAAAGATACATAAATATTTAATGTGGTCTTTTTTCCATTTGAAGGGAAATTAGGAGCGGAGATGTAAAGCCTCTGCCTCTGGTATGTTTATATTAAGGATCTTTAACTTAGAAATATTTCCTCTAAAGTTGGATGAAAATGAAAAATGTTTAAATTCACGCTACCATCACTGATATGGAGATTCTTGGAGAAGTAACAAATAATAGTAGATCGTCTGCAAAGATGGACAACTTATGGTCTTAATACCTATTTATATTTGTAATAGAGGAGTTAGCTCCAACAGCATTAGCCAGGGCCTCCAAAACAAGAATCACAAATGGAGTGGAGATAAGGGACTACCCTGATTTGTTCCATTATGTATAGTGAAAGGCCTATAGACTAGGGATGGGCGAACCCGAACTGTAAAGTTTGGTACCCGTACTGAACACAGTGTACGGTCACAAGGTCCCGAACACGGGTTACACCCGTATTACAGTTCGGATCCAGGGCCTGTAAAATAAAGAATAAAATTAAGATTAAACATTATAATTATACTTACCTTTTCAGCGACACATCCTGCCATTTCGCTTTCGCGGCCGCTACTGGTTCCGGGGCCGCTCATTAACCTCTGGCGGTATTCATTGCACTCGGCAGTCTTCGACTTTTTCCAGCATTTTTTCGTGCTGTGACATCAGGGTTCACTCGCATTCATGGCCCAAACCATGAACTCGGGTAAACTCTGACTGTCACTGTCAGTATCAGCCTTCTTCTCGCTCTGCATAAACACTTGTCTAAGCAGAGTGATGTAGCAGAGCTGACATTGTTTTGCTATCCATGTGGACTACGTTGGACAGAGGATTTTTTTTTATAATAAAGATGGAGTCTCTAAATTTGTTTTTTGTTTTATTTCTCTGTGTTGTGTTTTTTGTAATCTTTACTAGAAATGCCGCTGGAAGAGTTGGATACAGCGCTAGAAGATGGCGCTTCTATGAGCGCGCCATTTTCTGGGGCGGCTGCGGACTGCAATTCACAGCGGGGGGGGGGGGGGGGGGGAAGGAGGGGAAGGGAGTGGGCAGAAAGCTTGGGCCACCCTGCGCTGCGGATTCCAACCCCCAGATGCCTATTTGTATCTGGCTGGACACAAAAATAGGGCAAAGCCCACGTCGTTTTTTTAATTTATTATTTCATGAAATTCATGAGATGATTAAAAAAAAGGGCTTCCATATATTTTTGTTTCCAGCCAGGTACAAATAGGCAGCTGGGGGCAGCCCGTACCTGCCTGCTGTACCTGGCTGGCATACAAAAATATGGCGATGCCCATGTCGATTTTTTTTCAATAGCTCATTAAAAAATAAAAATAAAAAAAACAAACAGAAAGACATTTAGGGACTGCACCTTTATTAACCCCTCAACCCTCATCTCTGTGCTGAATACTCTCGGCACTGCTTCATCAGAGACAAGGGGACGAACAAAGCTTCTGTCCCCATTGTTCCCGAAGGAGAGCCCGGAGTGCTGTGGCATCATAAGGGAGGGGGAGGAAGGGGGAAGAACTCAAGTCAGCCGAGAACAGCTCAGGTCATGCCACCTCAGCTGTCTTCAGTTGACTCCAATGCCACAGATCGCACTCCTTACACAAATTACGCACTGAGCTGTCAGAAGATTGCATCAAAAAGCATGAAATGTGGCAAAAACATTGTGATTTTTGTGCTTTTTTTGCCAAGGAGATGAAACAAAACACCTTGACACAATGCATGTAGTTTCAGGCTTAAATTGCACCAAAAAGCATGAAATCTGTAGCAAAAACATCACAGTTTTTGTCTTTTTTTTTTTTGGCCCAGGAGATGCGCATGAACATCTTGAACACAGTGCATGCAGTTTCAGGCCTAAATTACAAGAAGTACGAGGCAAAAACCGCAGGGAAAAGTTGTGTTTGTTGTGTTTTTTTGGCTCAAGAGATGCAAATAAACACCTTGGACACAGTGAAGACAGTTTTAGGCCTAAATTGTACTAAAAAAAACATGCAGTCCACGGCAAAAACGTTGTATTTTTGCTGCAGATTTCATGCTTTTTGGTGCAATTTAGGCCTGAAACTGCATTCACTGTGTCCAAGGTGTTTATTTGCATGTCCTGAGCAAAAAAAAAACAAAAACACAAAAACTGCAACTTTTTCCTCCAGTTTTTATAATAATAATAATAATAATAATACTATTTATTCATTTATATAGCGCTATTAATTCTATAGCACTTTACATACATCAGTAATGCTGTCTCTCTTGGAGCTCACAATCTAAATATCCTATCAGTATGTCTTTACAATGTGGGAGGAAACCGGAGTGCCCGGAGGAAACCCACGCAAACACGTGGGTTTCCTCCGGGCACTCCGAGCACTGTTGTCCTTTGTGTCCTTGGTGGGAATTGAACCCAGGACCTCAAGACTCCAGTGCTGCAAAGGCTACAGTGCTAACCAGTTGAGCCACCGTGCTGCCTCAGATTTCATGCAATTTAGGCCTGAAACTGCATGCACTGTGTCCAATGTGTTCATCTGCATCTCCTGCGCCAAAATTTTTGTATGACAGACAGGTACAGCAAGCAGGTATGGGCTGCCTATTTGTACCTGGCTGGAAACAAAAATATAGGGGAGCCCATTTTCTTTTTTTTTTTAATTATTTCATGAATTTCATGAAGTAATTAAAAAAACGACGTGGGCTTCGCCCTATTTTTGTGTCCCTCCAGGTACAACTAGGCAGTTGGAATCCGCAACGCAGGCTGGCTCAAGTTTTCTCCCCTCCCCCCGCTGTAAATTGCAGTCCGCAGCCGCCCCAGAACATGGCGTGTTCATAAAAGCGCCATCTTCTGTCGCTGTATCTGACTCTTCCAGCGGCCCGGGTGTCGGGTGGCTTGCTGGGTACTAATGGGGATAGGGCCAGCTTTGTATTTTCAGCTGGTCCTAAGCCCGAAATTCATGGCGTCACACCAATATTAGACATGACCACCATTAATTTCTAGTAAAGATTGAAAAAAAACACAACACAAAGATAAAATTTTTTATTACAAACAAAACAAAAAACATTTAGAGACTCCATCTTTATCATCTTTAATATAAAAAAAAAAAATCCTTCGTCCACATGTACAGCAAAGCAACGTCAGCTCGGCTACATCGCTCTGCATAGACAAGTGTCTATGCAGAGCAAGAAGCAGGTTGATACTGATAGTGACAGTCAGAGTTCACCCGAGTTCATGGCTCGGGTCATGAACTCGGGTGAACCCTGACGTCACCACACGAACACTGCCGATGCTGACCGAAAATTGCCGAGCAGTGCAGTGAATAAACTTGGAAGTTAATGAGTGGCCTCAGAAGTAGATGCAGCCGGGAGACAGCAAGACGGGAGGACATGATGTGGAATCGGTAAGTGTAATTATAATGTTAATTAATAATTTTGACTCTTTACTTTACAGGCCCTCCGGCCCCATCCCATAACTGAAAAGTTCAAGCTCGGGGGTTCGGATACATGTTAGCGTGTCATCTCCGGCCCCAAGCTCGAACTTTACAAAAAGCTTGGGCGAACCCGCCAATTCCGAACATCGGAGGGTTCGCTCATCACTACTAGTGATGCATCCATTAATCCTAACTTGAGCCATAGGAGAGGTGTAAAGGGCCATGATATGTAATATCAAGTTGTTACCTAGTCCAATCTTTTTTTAATGTCGTCCTCAAAAAATCCCAGCCCACCTTAGGCTGCTTTCACATAGCGATTTTCTTTCATCCGTGGCTGTCCGATTTACATCGATTTGACCCCCATGTTATCCCACAAAATTGGATCCCACAAAATCGGATGGCAATTAGGCCACATCCGATCCGATCCTCGGGGTTTAACATGGGGGGCCTATGAGCGTGGGTCCGAGGAAACCGCTCATCGCCCTTCGGACCCGATATTAGTGTACTGCGCATGCTCAGTACACTAAAATTGCTCCTAACCCTCTAATATCACTTCTGCAATGTATTTACATACATTGCAGAAGTGAAAACAAGTAAAAGAGTTAAAAATAAAAAATCAGTATTCTCACCTATCCTCGATCCACCGCTGCCTCCAGCAAGGTCCGGGTGCTTACAGGACCTGCGGTAATGTCACAACCCGGCAGCGTCATCGGGTCACATGACTGCAGTTACTGCGGTAACTGCGGTCATGTGACCCGATCACCTGAGCGGCTTGTGACGTTACCGCAGGTCCTGTAAGCACCCGGACCTTGCTGGAGGCAGCGGTGGATCGCGGATAGGTGAGAATACTGATTTTCTTATTTTTAACTCTTTATTTTGTACTATATTTCACTTCCGCAATGTATATTATACATTGCGGAAGTGAAAGTGCCCCGCTGTGTCCGGATCCGTGATAATCACAGACCAGGACACAGAATAGGTCACCCCCTGTGGTGTCCTTTCCTGTCTGTGGTGTGTCCTACAAAAAGTCCTACTAAAAGCTTTTCAAGCGTCTATAGACAATAAGAAAACAGGGATTCCCTGAGGGCGCACCCTATCAATAATGGACAAGGTCTTAACTGCATTATCCCTGGCCTCGCTACCTATCATAAAGTCCACTTGCTCTTTGTGTATAATAACCAGAAATACAGGTTGTAATCGAATGGCTGCTATTTTGGAATGTATTTTAAGATTTATGTTAATGAATGATATTGGCAGTAAGTTGTTGCAGTGTGTGGGGTCCTTACCAGTTTTAATGATAACTGATATATGAGCCAATATTGATTGAGAAGAGAATTTTCCATCTAGGGTTATAGAATTAAGAGAATGAACTACTACAGTAGTTGTTGTTCAAATAGCTTACAAAACCTTGGGGAAAAATCGCCGGGGCCTATACTCTTGCCTACTTTTAAATCTTTAATGACTCACCAAAACCTCATTTAGTTCAAAATCTTTTTCCAATTCCTGTGTCAGGGATTCGTCCAGGGAGGGAGGGGGTAAGGAATCCAGATACTCCATAATATCCTTGGCTTTATCTACCTTCTGTTGTGGCCACACCGATGTTATACAAGGACGAGTAATATAGTCTGAACGCTTACAAAACGTCAGCGGGAGAATGAATCTAGGCTCTTAGAAGGAAAATTAATTATCATGATATGGGAGGCGAAGTCAAGGATGGAGAGCTCAAAAAAGTCACCTGCCACAGGCGCTGCCATATTCAAAATAACTATTGTGAATTTTGTCACTTACACACAGAGATTTACAACCTAGTATTTGGAGGATTTGTCTCTGTACATCAGAGATCTCAGCTTTAATAACGTCAGAATGCCTGGATTTATTGGAGAGTCCAATTTGGCCAGAAAGAGTCCAAAGAACTAGTAGGGGAGGAATCCAATAGTCCAATGTGGGATATAGTCTAGGTGGCTATATATGTGTCATGTATGGATGAATGGTGGCTATAATCTTTTTGGCCTGATTAAGTATACACCATAAGTCTATTAAATGACATCTTGCAGGGTCCTTCTTGATGCTGTGGATTGTCAAAAAGGGAACAGACTTTCTCGCTTAAGAGTCAACAGGAGGATCAAAGCCGAATGATCTGGGAACCCCCCGCAAACTCTGCCAGTGCCTGGTGCCTGCAGAGCCCTATTTCCAAATGAAATTTGCTCTGTATTGGGAAACCACATGTTAGCAATAACAAAAGTCTTCTTGACAATAGATAAATTAGGAAAAATATATCTGCCTTCAGAATCGATCTTCAAATCCAGAATCTGAAGGGGTAGGAAGGCAATGGCAACACCCTTAGTTTTATTAATTGGGTTAGTAGAGTGAGACCAAATATTGTAGTACTTATTTGAGCATTTAGGAACAGAAGAGGACTTCAAGTTTGTTTTCTCAAGCATGGCTATCAAAAAAAAAAACTTTTTAATGTAAGTAATATATTATTTGTTTGTCAGGCAAGTCTTAATTGACAGTGATAGTTGGGATTGGTTTGTTCTTCTAGACAGCCTACAGCAGTGATGGCGAACTCCAGGCCTCGAGTGCCACCACCAGTGCAGGATTTCCTTATATTGCACAGGTGTTAATGTGATCACCTGCACAGGTAATGATTCCAACCTCTGTGCAATGCTGAGGAAATCCTGAAAACCTGCACTGTTGGTGGCACTCGAGGCCTGGAGTTCGCCATCACTGGCCTACAGTAAAGAAGAAACACTCTGTACCTTGTAATCGTGGAATCTTACGTGGGCGCCCAGGCCGTCTGCGTGGCCTTTCCTTTGCAAGAGCGCTCACAGGGGATTCAAACTGTTGATTGCGAGTGGCATCCTCTCCTGGACTATAGTCACTATCATCTACAACCAAGTAAAAGGGACACATTACCATACAGTGTATGAAAAACATAATTTTATAAAAGGTATTGTCCAACCTAAGAATGCCACCTAATAAAAATAAGTTAGTGCATTTAATGCCATGGATATCTTTGAAATGGAAAAAATATATATCTTTTTTAATGTTAGTGGTTACTTTAAGGTAAAAAAATGGCAAAGTTTCAGTCTATTTTGAAATCTTAATTTTAAGACCTGTATTATGCAATGTGTAGCTTAATCCAGTATTGACTGCTCTTTTGGGATGCCTCTCCCAGTAATACGGGCTGGATGTGAAGTCTGTGTGTGTTCAGGGGTGCAGTTGTCTTCTCTGCTCATATCATAATAGCTTCTACCCTGAAGTTATTTCCTCTTCATGTTCTTTCATTCTTATGTTTTCTGCTCTCTCCCTGAGACTGTAGATATTTTGTGGGAATGTCTCTCCCAGTAATACAGGCTGGATGTGAGGTTTTTGTGGGTCCAAGGGGGAAGCTGTCTTGCCTGTTCATAACTACACAGCTTCTACCCTGTAATTTTTTTCGATTCTTTTGCTGAGACTGTGGAGATTTTGCTTCCTCTGCACACTGCAGATCTGTAAAGAACCTGCTTTCTACCCCTGCTGCTATTTCTAACAGTGAGACAAAAGATGGAGGAGCAGAGAGCTGTTAGAACTAGAAGCTCTTATGGTGGCTTCACACCTGGCGACGTCGCTAGCGACATCGCCGAAAAAGTGACGTATCAGCGATGTCGCTAGCGACGTCGCGCTGTGTAAACGAGCAGCGCGACCGCGTTTTATCGCCGGTCGCAGGTTGACAGGTTTACGGAAAGAACCGTAAACCTGTCAACCTGCGACCTGCGATAAGGCTGGATCGCGCCGTGTGACATCGCCAGAGCGATGTCGGCGGCGATCCAGCCTATACCGCAGTGTTGCTGCGGATTGCTCGCTGGGCTAAGCCCAGCCCAGCGAGCGATGTCACCGCCCGCATCGCTGCGGTGTCGCCGGCCGCAGCGATGCTGGCCAGCGATGTCGGAACCGAGCGGTCACACGCGCATCGCTTCCGACATCGCTGGCCAGGTCGTGCTGTGTGACAGCACCATTACAGATTTGTAACAGTTTACAACCTCTAACCTCGAACTTATTTTTTTTCAAGATTTCTTTTAGTGTTTCTTAAAGCCATGAAGTTGCCATGCCTGTGATCTGCTTTTGTGCCATGTCTGTGATCTGCTTTTTTTCTACTGGATTAAACAACGGAATAGACATCCTCCGAGCCAGGTGATTCCATAATTTTTGCCAAAGGTTGAAGTATAGGGACTTAAAAACATCTGCAGCATCAAAACCGTACATTTTTTTTTTTAACAAAGAGTTGCTTAGTATTGCATTTAGAAAGTATCAGAACAAAAAGAGACATGTTCATAGATATACATAGCTTTTAATTAAATAATTCCTCATATAAAACCTTATAGAAAAACATAACATTTCTTACCATTAGGATCATCTATTGCTCCAGCATCTATAATATCATCTTCCTCTTCGTCCTCCTCCTCTCTTGGTCTTACCACTTTGTGGAATTTTTTTTCATCTTTATTGGCTAAAAGACAAACAAATGATGAAATATACCTACAAAACAATTAAGTGGATTGAGATCATGAGTGCAGGACTACATTTATCCTTGAAAGATTATTAAAACTCTCTGACGACAGCGAAATATAAAGGGCTACCGGGTAACACAAAAGTGCAACATAAAGAACTGACAGAAGAATATAAACTGTTCCAATAGTGGAGATCTGCTTTATTCTGCATTTTTAATGAAACATATTAAAGGAGGAGTAAGAACAATCAACTTTGAAAGCTACCCTGCATTAAAAATATTTTCTACTCTCAATATCACAACTATTTTTATACTTATATATTCTACATCCCATCACCTCATCAGTGTCTGGTTACCTAGGCAAGGAGCGTACAATCGCAAGCTGCTTTCTATACAGCGTGAGACAGCCCCTTGAAATCTGTGCTGCCTATGAAACTAATCAAATCCTCTGTTTCATTTTAGAATGTGCTTTGGAAAAAAGCTAATTAAAACCTTATTGGTTGCAGATATTTTCCTGGCACAGGTTTTTACTGAGCTATATTCCAAATAAATATATATATATATATATATATATATATATATATATATATTAATTATAAATATATGTATATGTATATATATAGATATATAGCTCAGTCATAACATAGGTATATTAGCGCAATCAAACTGTTACATTTCTGCTGTGGACCAAGGGTTGTATGCTAAATATACAGACATTCCCTTTCCACTTGGTAAAGTAAGATGTGGTATGTGTTTTATGACTACGATACTAATTATCAAAGCTCATACATGCATTAAAGTATGATATTACTGCGCTGGCAGTAACAAAGGCATCGCATTCTGTAAAGCCATCATATCTAGAGCTTCTAGAGCATGTGGATGTTCCTCTGATGTGGGTCTTTACCTGCATTGATGTGGCGCTCTTTCACATGGCGGAGGAGAGTTGACTTGGATGTACTCTTGTATTGGCACATCTTGCACTTGTACTGCTGCACCACCACAACCTCCATCATCCCTTCTAGAGCTTCTAAGTCAGGCGTGAATTCTGCAGATGACCTTGATGGGGATATCTCTTTGACAGCAACAGGACTCACCGTTAGCGGGTAACTAGATGGGGCTGTAAAATAATGAAAAATATATTTTGCACAAGGAAGTTTTTTTTTCAGATTTACAGTGTAAATTAAATACACAACGGTTCCCAGCCCAACTGAAAGCCTAAAACCTCCCCTCCCCACTCATTGCAGTCCAATATCTGTATATCTGGCTATGAAGAATTTAGCCATGCTCCTTGTTATTGTACCTCCTTTCTAATATTTCCCCTTCTCCAGCTATATCATGGTGTTTAAGACCTCAATTGAATCCATCGTGGTAGGTGAGGGAGATCGTATCCAATGTGTAGCTGATATTTACACATTTGATAAAATGTTATGTAATAACTGGCATGTAGCCCACAAACAGCATATGTGGTGTCAATTAAGTAATTGCCCAAGAACGAACTGTGGAAGAAAGTGTGCAGCAAAATATCATATACTTTAGATATGCACTATTTCCAGGATAGCTAGGGCATCACTCCATGCAGAAAAGCCAAGTGTGAATGTCTCTGTGCTACATGATGTGACACAATAGGTGCTGCTACATAATATTGATCATACATTGATCAT